>OY728163.1:1875599012-1876849012 GCA_963277665.1 Viscum album
TATTAAAAATGATTATATAATGGAGAAGCTATAACAAAATCTATCCGTATTGAATTTTTTAACTCTCTTAGTTAAACATATGTCAAAAACTAATCATTTTACATATTATCCACATTAATTTACACTTTTTTGAAAATTAAAATTATATTTAAAAAAAATATTCCAATTCAAACTATTATTTTATAACTTTTAGAAAAAATAAAGTATTATAAATGAGAAGTAACATTTTCTTTTTCATCTATAAAATTTTAACTCATATTTTATGTTTTCTCTTTAATGTAATATCATATAATTTTTTTAAATAATATTTATGAAATATATTTAATTTTCATTATACTATATACAAGTTTAAAATAGAAAAAATAAATTCAATACATACTCAAAATTATATCGCACGTCACCATGTATAGTGTGTATACATTATGTTGTTATCTCTCTAGTAGAAAAACATAAAATATGAAATGTAAACTAATATACAAATTTTTTTTATTATTTATTCAGTTACAATATATAAATCAATAGTAAATATATAGTCCATAAGAATTATGATAAAGATGAATGGAACACTGAATTTCATTGTTTGGAAATATTTCTTCAATATAAACTGTTTTATTTGTATTACTCATTATCATCGGTATAGATAATAAATCGTGCATCCAAAACCCTCTATATAGATATCATATCTTTCTACATATAAAACATATAAGGTAACCTAATAAATAAAATAAATTATTATGTTTCAATAATTTAAAATTAATGAAATATAGATGATAATAAACATTAATGGAAAAGATATCCATTATTTTGTTACACATCTAATCTTCCTTTACAAGTTATATGTTATCAATATTAAAAATCATCCCATCTATTTCACTCATTAAAATTTTAGCATCCATTTGAAGGTTATAAAAATCCAAAAATAAAGATGAATATGAATATAATATTGAATGTACATATGATGTTTTATCATAAGTCATAATAGAAAATAATAATTTTTACCTATATTGTATGTCATTATAGTTAAATGATTCAAATAAAATAAAAATTAATATATAAATTTGAAAAATATAAATCATTTTTAACACCATTATGAAAAAATAATATAATTAACAAATATGTGGAGAATAATATATTTGATGAATATATATGGACACACTGAAAAATGGATGATACATTGTAAAAATAGAGTGACCACACCTATAGAATATGATATTCTTGTTTATCTATATGAAAAATTTTAATATAGTGACCTTAGGCAACTCTTGATATTTCTATTTATAATGAAAGATATCCACAATATAATATACAACCCAATATGAAACAACATGATTTTCAGGAAGCTCAATATATAAATAACAATAAATGGTATGTTTGGAGGGGGTGTTTAGTAGTTGGATAAACATGGGTAGGTGGAGTAGTAGATTGTTCAGACACATGTTGTGTAGTGGGATATGTGGGTTGAGGTGGAGGAGTGGGATACATATCCTGATACTATTTCATTATGTATGAAAACATCTATTTTACTAATGTTATGATCCTTCATCCATTATATCAAACATATCAGAAAATAGAAAATAATATATTTTCATTTTACATAAAACATTGATTGAATAATTTCCAGAACTATAAAATATTAATTTTACAGATACACATATGTTGAATCCTAGTACATGACCAATGTGATAAGGATTTATAAAAAAATATCTAATATATCCTTTAAAACATTATGAATGAAGGTCCCTTTTTTATCACCTCAAAAATTTCATTAGGTATATAATATTTCCAAAATTCATTATTAATTACTAATATACCCTTATTTTACTTATATTACATAACATTATTTTTTTAAAAAAATATTATTATACTCCAAACTAAATTTTTCAACTCTTACATATGATATCGACCCTTCTATACATTTGGAAAATCCTCTATTTTTCATATATATGAGGGGAAAGGTGGGTCATCATCTACAAAGCCAGATGAGTCATATCATACTTTAATAAATTTTTAAGTCTCCAATTTGTATTCTTATAATTTATACCCTCTATGAGATAACGTACAATAATATATGTTTTTAAATTGGATATCCAAATTATTCATCTTCATTATATGTAAATTATGAATAGAATATCACTAATATATTAATTAATAATATAACTAAAAGCATTCATTTTAATAAAAAAAATTGATTCTTATTATCTATATATAACAAACTACATTCATGTGTCTTCATCTATATAATGATGTATATCACATGGTTCATTATTTTCTCATTACATATAAAAGAAACATATTCATATGGTCGATATAGAGTCCCTCTATATATAAGGAAAATAACTGTATATTTCATCCGAATGTATCTAGTGTATTTTTTTGTCCTCTGCAATCGTAATAAAAGATAAAAAAAACATATGTTAGCACAAAATTAATGGTTGGTAAAATAATAAAAAATAAAGGCACATAAAATACCCATCGTTATCATTTTTTTCATCCCCAATAATGTATTTTCATTTTTTGTATTACCATATAGATGCTCAAATATCGGACTCATCAAAATTTATTCTACAAATATATCGTGAACCATTTCCTTAATTTGATCAAAATTATCAACATGAAAATAATAATAATAAATAGATCTTCAATTCAATCTTGTTTCACCATGAAAATTCCGATGGTTTAATTTTGTTAAAACCCATTAAAAGTAATGATCTTATAGATACAAATTGTTATTTTATATTGAAATTAATTTAAAAAAATCAAAAAAATTAAGAACACCTTCCTCATTTTCATCTATTGTTCACATTACAATATTCCAACATCGACTAAATATTATATATAATAAATATCATGAATTTAAAATAAGTTATTATTTATTAAAATTTAATTTCCAATTTACTTTTACAAATTAAAAAAATCCGTTAATTACTTCATAAATAAAACACAAACAACATATTTTATAAAATTGTCACATTAACTTTTTTTATTGATTATTTTATAAAAATAAAACTGTACCATGAAATAAATATGAGGCTACAAATATATAAAACTAATAATGTATTAAACCATCATTTTACACTATAAATTTAACTCACCCTTTCACAATGCAGATAAAACATACCTTGGGAACACATTATTCTACAAATTACCATTATTTATAAAATCAATTCATCAACTAATTATTCTATCACAATAAAAACAAAAAATAATCATATATAAAATAAAAAACACCATATATCGATATAATAAAATAGATAGTAAAAATTGAGAATATATGAAAAATATCAGTGGTGGAAGTGATCATTCATAAAAGAAATCCCAAAAAAGAATTGATCAATTTTAATATTCATGGAATCATGAGAAATCTAAACAAAAAACACCAAACAAAAATAAAATTCATATGGAGAAAGAATGAGATTTTGAATAAAATAAAAATATGTTGCGGAGAGAGGGAATGTGGTATCCATTGAATGATGATAGTGGTTGAATTTTTATAATTTCATGTTAATGAGATTCAAGACCACTAAATCAAATAGTAAAGGGTTATGGTTCCATGTTTCATGGAAAATAGAGAGAATTCATAAGAAAGAATGAATGAAAAATGTGTTGACTTGAGGTTTCATAAAAAGATTATAGGGTTATCACATCATCTATTTAATAACCTATGTAAAAAGACATATTTTCACATATGTTATAAAATATATGATGTGATAAACTACATTTTATTATTTTTTATCATATAAAATACATTGAAATGAAACAAATGGTATTTTCTCATTTCTATTAAATAATAAACCAGAAAACACATCATCAAAAAATACCAGTGTAACATGGAAAGTTATTTTTAATATTATTTATTAATTATTATGATTTTTTATCAATTTTTTAGTGATTAAATTTATTAATTCAAAGATTAATTTGAAAAAACTATTTTGTAAATATATATATTAAAGCTATTAAGACCTAACGAAGGACTAAGTTATTTAAATAAATGTTGAGATTGATGTAAACTAAATAATATTGAAATTGATCTTTCAATGTTCAATTCTCTTGTAATTATTAATACATTAAATCATTTTGTTCAAATAATAGTTTAAATAGTTTGTTTTTTCACATGAATTTATGAATTTTAATTATGGTGGTTTACTATTTTACCTAAAATGTATTAAAATGATACTAATGGGATAAATGTGGATTAAATTCCAGGATAAATGGATGATTTTTTGGGTACATTTTTATAAAAAACACAATATAATGGGGTTTTTATGAATATTAGAAAATAATTTTAATGTGATATTACTTCATATATAAAGTTCATAATGAATAGAAAAACTAATTTATGCGTAAGTGATCACTTATATTAGATTAAATTTTTCAATAAAATTGTGTAATTAGTTTTTATAAATTTTGACAAATATAATAATTTGAATGTTAGTGGGGAAAAGAAGTATAAAGTTATTAATAAAAATTTGGGATAATAAACATATAAATAGTGAATTATGATTATTTTTATGTTTTATTTTTATTATACACCAAATTATTGAATTTTCGACCATGATGTGTTTTGTGGTATCGGTGTTAAATAACCACTATATTTTCATCTTTGTTTTAGGAAAAATGATTTGGATAAAAAAATATATTTATAAAACTGATCACAAATCACGAGGAAAATAATATTTTTCATCCAAGATTAACTTTATAATTAGAATTATTTTAATTAAAATATTTATCATTGACCATATAATCCATTAGTAATTATATAATCTTCAACAAAAATATTAATCGTATTTCCACACATCTTGAGGTTGATTGTGATAGATTAATTTGGGAAATAAATCTTTGGGGATGATTTTTTTTGTTGGGATATGATATCAATCCTAAATTTACAAATTGAATAACGATAATTAATGATGCTACATTTTTTTTAAACTATAGAAAAAATGATAAAAATAAATACTATTTTTTAATATTTTAATTATATTGAAATATTATCATATATTCCCTAACACTTATTTAATTCTATTAATTTATTAGTTTATTGTAATCATTGATAATTATGAAGAGTGAATTATAACTCTCAATTGATTCATTCTAGATAAAAATGAATAATGATATGTAAATTTTTGTAATAATAAAATATGATTTATTATTATTTTAATTTATGTAATTAATTTTTTATAACTTTAACAAGTTGTTTAATTAGTGCCAATTTAAATCAAATATGATGAATATGTTTGTGTATATATAATGTATAGTATTTTATGACTCCATGTTCATTACATTTTTTATTCCATATTTTTAAATATGAATATTAATGAATCAAATTGGATATATATTTGGATCAAAATTTATTTTTCAAATTGTATAATAATGGACTATGAGTATGGGTTAAAGCGTTTATAAAATTTACAAAAAAAAATTCATATAAACATAATCAAACCATTTATCCTAGTTTATGAAATTACAATTTTAAATTTATGTAATTGAAAAAGTGAATATATAATTACATATAATCTTATTTAAAACAATTATTTTAGTTATCAAGGATGAACCCAAAAGAAATAATTTTGTGTGCCCAAAGAAAAATATAGCAGAACAATAGAAATAGTGGATGAAATGGTATGATAGTTATATTAGTGAAAAAAAAGTAGATGATGTAAATGGGTGAATTTAATTAAAAAAATTAATAATAGATAGAAATTAGTGAATATAGATAATGGAAGTAGATAGAAAAATGGGGAGTCCATATTGATATAGATTGGGAAAATTATTTTCCCCTGCAACAACATTGTTAGAAAAAAGTTGAACAATATGAAAGGTTCATTCATTATTGTAGAATATTGAAAAAAATTATTTTTCAATTTAAAGTATATATATTTTAATATTATAGTTTCAGTTTTCATTATTTATCTGAAATTTATTAAAAATATTGATGAATAACTAAATAATGAATACAAATTCAAAATTTTTAAATTTAATCTCAACTACTACCTTTGAAATACATCTACACAATATTTTTATTTATTTATAATGAATTAATTGTTATCTAATTGGAAAATAAATGTATCATTAATATAATCCATCAGGTCATAATTAATGAAAATTGAAAAAAGTTGTTTTTAGTTATAATTATTTTGAGGTGGAAGTATTGACTCCATCGAATGTATAGTAATTATTGAAAGAAAAAAAATCCATGTGAAACATTATCTATATGTAAATGTAGCTACATGTTTACAAAGTCATATTTTTTGAATTTCTGTACTCAAATTTCAATAAATTTTAAATCGTAGTAAATGATAAAACCCACAATTTTAAAATTTTTAATTAAATATTTTCTGTTATAGTGGAAGTAATAAAATTATTTTACATAGGAGGAAAAAATTGTTGATTTTTGTTTATTATTATTATTTAATAATAGTTTATGATTATTTTTATTAAGATTTAATATATCCCTAATTCATTGAACCTGTGTGTCATACAATATTATTTCACTATAGACAGACCTATACTATTGAATCCACAAGACACATAGCCATAAATCACGTGGATATCTAATAAAGAATGGTAATGGTAACCTGGCTTACAAATAGGGGTGATCTGTAGATCAAGACCGCTGAATTTATGGCCTGTGGTTGTTGAATCCAATTGGGAGTATTCTGACCCCCTACACTCACACATGCCATGAGTATTTGTGGCCCACTTTTATGTGTGTGTAGATGTTAGCAATGCTCACATACCATATGTGGTATTCTGCTATATGGAACCCACGCTCAGCCTCATAGTTTATTTCTCAGCCTTAGGGTGTTCGCATGTTGGGTCAAGGCTCCACCATGATCTGATGCTATGCCTCTACTCTCCACCTTGTGCCAATATGGATCCACTAACTAACATATTCAGCCACCCAATCTCCCTATGAAATTCTATGATAACTGCTTCTGAATGCACAAAAAATGATCTATCCACCACTAATGAGCCCTACAATCACTTGAAACCACCTCTACACATGGTTTAGACCTAAATTCATCATTTTTTTGAACTGCATATGGTGAATTCAAATGTCGTATAATGATTTTTGGAACCCACCAATCTACCTCCAAAGGAACCACTATCGATCCACTAGAGTCTCTTCACAATCCATATAGAACACAATGCACAATTATAGCCATGCATCCATTCAAGATGTTTTCATTAAGAAGTCATCGGTCTATGATCCAGATTTATATCACCAATTTTCATCATGTTTTTTATATTTTTAATGATCATTTATTTGGGGATGATTTTAAAATGAAATCCATGAGGATTTCATATGATCATTTTTGAACTACTGTCAAGGGTCACCCATTGTCTATAAAAGAGGCCCTCAATTCATCAATGGTGTAAAAAAATCTAATATAGGAAACTATTTTGACGGAGAGGTCTATAAATTAATGTCTTTATAAGCTATATTCAACTATATTATTAATTTTATTTAAATAAATTATTTCATGAATTTTTATTTTCAAAATGTTTTTTCCACCCAATTCATCATATTCTCATCATCATGTTCATATTAATTTTTATTATTTTAATAAAAATAATAGTTATTATTATAATTGTTATTATAATCACTATTATTCTTCATTGTTATTTTTCTTTACTTCATTTCTTATTTTTTTTCTTCCATAACTCTCTCTCTCTCTTCGTTCTCTCATCCACTAAAATACATTTAAATGTTATTCTAATTCTTATTTTTTTTAATCTATTTTAACATTAAATCTATTCCCTAATACATCAATCCACCAAACTGATAACATTATCTTGATTGTGGGAGGATGGATTATGTTCTATCCTTGGGGGGTCGAGGTGAAATTTAATTTTTATTAAATTTTATTTTAATGATTCAATTAGAAATAAATAGCTTGAATGGGTTACAACAATGTTACATGCATAATGGTTTCCCCTCATGACATGAAACAAAATATATTTCTATTTTTAAATTAATCTTTTTCAACTCTCTTTATTTATTATAACTTTACATGATGATAATGAGAGAATCAATGGATGAAAAAACTTATATAAAGCCCCGTTCTGGATGGTGGAGCACACTGGACAAAGGTTTTGTATCTACCATGATTACCAGAGGAGTTTGAAGTGAGATAGGATTGGAATTTAAGGAATCCAAAATGTTTAAATAAAAAGAATAACAAATAATCATGAAAATTCATGTTTGAATTATTAATCTAAAAATAAGACAAAAAAATTAGATTAATGATTAAACCCAAAACCAACCCCAAAACCATGTTATGTCTTCCATATCTCATTTTTTTATTTTTTATTTTTAAATATGTTTAGAATTATAATATTTTATTTCATTCCAATATATAGGCCAACAAAGAAACCAATACATTCTCCATTTCTGGAATAAAATAATAAAAAACAATAAGTAATAGATTCTATTATTAAGTAAATGTAGTTGAAAAAATTATAATCCCCTCATGTGAGATGACCCTTGTCTGACACTCTGAATCACAATTGAATTTAAATTTCATTTTCCCTACAATACGACACATGATCATTGAAACTAGAATTGTTTCTAGAGATCCAAACTATTATTTTAATACATTTATTATTTAAACATTTTTAATAAATTTTTTTATTTTATTAAAAATAGAATATAATCAATGAAGTATTCCAATGACAATTTTTTCAATTCATGGAAAGATTATTTTAATGGTAATGACCTAGTATTTCAACGTTCTATATAGGGGTGTCTATTAAAATATATTGATGATCTAAGTTATCTAGAAAATGTTATTATAAATGGGCTTGATATAATAATTTAATTTCAAAAAATATCAAATATGGTTCATAATGTAAATTATGATTATGAATGATTGAATACCAGGAAGCAAGTTCCACTATAGCTAACCAATTTTACAAAATATTTCAATGTAGTTGAGTCCAATATTTAGTAGTATCCATATCCCAACTATCTAGAGAGACAACTCCAAAAAGTCAACGATAAGATATTTTGGATTCATGGTGATAAAAAGATAATTAATGAGCTATCTCTAAAAGATCTACATTATCCATATGACTTATAGAATAGATATAATTCACATCATGATCTCCATGATCCCTAAAATATAGAATATCTATTACCATTTAATGTCACTCTATCAATGGAGGATGACGAAGCCACAAAAAAGATTTAATTTGATGAATGGATGGTGGATTCGGAATTCCTACCTCTATCCATTGAGATCAATCATCAAGAAGAACTTATGAATGAGGAAGTTATTAAACCCAAAACAAATCATACGGGTGATAATTCTTTGAAAATATAATTTTATTATTTTATTCACTATAATTTGAGTAGTATTCATTATTGTTTTGAATTTTTAGATTTGTCCATATCATTATATATGTTAGAGGATGATGAAGAAATTGGAATTGTGCATGTTGGGTAAAACATGGAGCTCCTAAATTTTGAAGAACATATATTTTAGGATCCCCATTACTAGATCAATTTAGATAATACTATAGAAATAATGATGGAGGCTTCTTTTTATAAAAATGATAATTTACTTATTAAAAATTCAAATCCATAATTTATTCATGTAAAAATATTACAATAAATTCCCTTTGAAATTTAAGTTCATGCAACCAATGTTAAGACATTATTATACAAGCATGTGGAGGTTGGATATGTAGCTACTAATAATCTTGATGATTCGTACAGCATCCTACCAACACCAAGAAAACTATACATAAATGTGACAAGATATGGTATTGTATACACTACACATGCATCTTTCCACACCAAAAATGTTGAAGCATAACCTAGGAAAAGAAACATGCATTGGATCATGTCTAATAAATGTCAACACCCGTTAGAAATTATATAACATCCGGTACAACACATCAGTGATAGTGAAACTCTAGAGCCCACATTTGGGATTATACCAATATTTCCATTGACCTATTGTCTTGGATTTCAGTTTCATAATTTGTAATTAGTACACCAAGATTCCCACGCCTTATAATCATTTTGAAATTCAATGCAATATTTATTTTTCTTAATCGAGTAATTATTTTCTAAATGTTAAATATGGAACATGGTTACCCTAATAATTATTGTAAGATGACTTCGAATCTTTTAAATAATATTATTATCATTTAATATGACTAATATTTTATCCATTAACATGATTTTATATTTCAACTATACAATTGAATTCCAATATTTGAATTTATTCCTTACATGAGTTATCTCTAAGTAATAAAATTCTTAGGGAACCTATGATTCTATGTTTTTGATTTCAATTATTGTAAAATTAAATTATTAAAATGAGAAATTGTATTTTGAATGTGAAGCATGGATATTAAATTGATGACTCAAGATTTAATGGATTCATTGTTTCATTTAATGAAATTACCGGATAACATTAAAGATGTTTGGAATTGTACGAAACATTATTTGTATTGATTGGTTAACATTAATTACATCTTTAGTGTTCTTCCAATGTTATAATTCCCATTCCGAAGAGGATTTAAAGACTAATTATATCCAATTTATACATGATCATATTTATTGAGTAATATTAAAATATGTCACCAAACAAAACATAAATTTTATATTTAAATCATATGACAATTAAAAAGCACATTTGAAATGATTTTTTCTTCTTTTAAAAAGTAAATTTTCTGAGAAACCACCTTTATATGTGTTTTTTTTATCCCAATTAAACCATGATTTAGATTTTTTGGAATGAGACCCATTTCAATAAATAATTATACATTCGTATCATACTCTTATTAATTGAAACAAAATTTTATATCTATGTGTATGGGTGAGGGGGGTCATGAAAAAGGGAATAAAATATATTATAGAGGGAATGTTTTGAGGTTCCAAATTTGGATACTGAGAATGGTTTTCAATTTATTCATTTTAAAACTTATTGTTATTCATCACATGAATAAAAAAAATATAATTAAAAAAAATAAACAAAAAATTAATAAATAAATAAAGGGTTGTGATTTTGGAAAAGAACAAATCGCCATTTCTAGAACATTGATTTTTATTATATGTGGTTATGTGTTGTATTTTAGGTTCTTTATAACTGTAACATTTGATTAGTGAAAAAATATAATACATAGAAAAAAATGTTATAAAATTAGTGTCAAAATCATGAGGTTTGACAAATAATTAATATAAGGCCCCAGCCTTAAACCTTACTTAATATTGAATTAAATGAATAATTCACATTGAGGATCTTTTCAGGTTTAGAGTTTTATAGAATTAGAACATAACTATTACATCTTAAATGATTACAAAGTAGACACTTCTACTAAGACTCCATAAAATAAAAACTCTTAAAAAGAAAGATGTCTAGATTCCATGTTTTAGATAGCATGAAATTCCCTTGATCCCATCCTTGACCTTATTCCACTTTAAGTCCTGTGAAAAACATTTCGAAAAACTTGGGGTGAGAATAAAAAGCTCAGTAAGGGATACAAAGAGAATGAAAACTGTTAGTTTTTCAAACATCAAGTAAACCATGTATACTATATCAAATTAATACCTTCACCTTCATGAAGTAGTAAAAAAAATCTTCACTGAATAAAGTATCATTAATTACCTTTTTGTAACCAAAGGATTACCATAAAACCCATATAAAGAACACATAGAATATATAAAGGTAACTTGGGACATAAACATACTTAAGTGGAATAACCATACAGTTGACTTCCACACATGTCACTTAATGGAATAGCCATACGGCCAATTTCCATACATACTTAATGGAATAGCCATACGGCCGACTCCCATACCCAATGCATTGGAGGTTATAACGTAACCACCCGTCCTGGTATTCACGACACCACCCGTCATATGGTTTATAACGTAACCACCGGTTAAAATGTCCAAGTACCAGTATAAAATCATAAAACATAAAACCAATATAAAGGAATGATAACATTTCCACATTTCAATCATAATATATCATAAATATATTGACATAATAGAATCCTTTTTCAAAACCATTTTCAATACCAAAATACATAAAAGAGTATATGGTATTTATTTTATTCTAAAAACATTACGGCTTGTTGAGAAAGCCAAAGATCAAATAATACTCGCGGCGGCGGAAAAAGTCGTTGTCACCATGTACGTAAAAAAACATTCCTTTTTGTCGTTTAGTAAAACGCTTCGTAGAAAAATATTCCTTTTGTATAAAAGTAAAAGTCAAAGGAGTTTATACACCGTATAATAGAACGTTGTGTATAAAACGAAATATGCCTCAATTAAAGGAGATTGAGACGAAGTCCCTTACCTTGGGTCCGACTTGACTCGATCGTTCTTTAACGTCCTAAATAATAAACTTGAGTTAATTTATAATTTATTAAGAACCTTTTTAAAGTTCATTATTCTTTTTATATCAATTATTTCCATGTTTTAAACATTATGTAACCATTTAAGTTAATAATGTTTGTTTTGTCAATATTTGGTTCTTTAGTCGAAAGATGACTTCTTACAATTACATGTTGTTCATGTGGTCAAAAGTTCTTTATATCAAAAATGAAATTCCTGATTTGGATATCATATATATCATATATATCCAGAATATACATTTATTTATAATATTACATAATCATTTAGAGGTAAGAAATGAAATGCACTGTTCATGGAGACGGTAAGCCGTACGTACGCATGAACACTACTTTCATTTCTTTGTCATATTAATGGAATTAAAACTAAATGGGAGGTATGTATATTTTAATTCCAGAATTATATTCATCCTTTAGATATATCATTAATTATATATATCCATTATATACATGTACTTTTAATAGTACATTACATTTGGGGATAAGAAATGAAATGCACCGTTCATGGAGACGGTAAGCCGTACGTACGCATGAACGCTACTTTCATTTCTATCTCAAACTTTAATGGAAAGAAATAATAATTATATAGATGTATATTATAATTCCAGTATAACATCATATATATTAACTTTAAATCCATCCTTTACACGTCCCACATATGGCATTAACGAATCACATCACTTTTAGGGGGCGGTAGTCCGCACTTCCTTAAATGAAGATATCGTGTTTACCCATAATTGAAACCATAAAGGTACGACAAAAATGAAAAATACAGAATCTTAAAGAAAACATAAACATATTATATATCATATATAAAAATAGTGACATCATAGTGGCCACCCTTGAAGGTGTTAAATGAGTATTGAACAATCATCGTTTCGGGAGGCAGAATTTCGCCATCCACAGAAACCGTATGTTCTTTAACCATTTGATGTAGTTGTGTGAGAGTGTAGCTCAAATAAATATTATAACAACATCCTAGTATATTTTAGATACTTGTGTTGTTACAAAAGAAGTAAATAAAAAGAGTTTAGAGGGTTGGAGAAGCAAAATAAAACAAATGAACAAGAGAGAATGAACTACCTTTAAAAGTGTAACTCCTATTGATTTGAGCCTAAAGGCTTCCTTTGAAATGCTTCTTCCCATAGGTAATCCTCTAGGTTGAGGAGAGGGATGTGGAGAGAGTAAATGGGCAGGGGTTGGCCGAGCCAAAGGCTTGAGAAGTGTGTGAAATGGGGTAGAGGTGGGGGCCTTTTATAAGAGAAGAGGAGGGGCACTTTTGGAATGTAAAGAAATATTACTTTATTTGAAAACGTGTTTCGGTTTTAAAAGGTCCCACATTGATATAATTCGTGGATAAGGTGATAAGGGTTCTAAATCCAATCATCCAATTGGTTTTGGCCATGTGAAGGTTTTATATTATTCATTATCTTTCCATTTTATTTAAATCGTCAAATAATGATGTCATCACTGCATCATTATTATGTCATATATAATTTAATTTATGTAATGTCTAAAAATTATAAAAAAAATACTATGATGTATGAAATCTTTTTAGATTTCCAATTAATATTTATAATCAAAATTTGGACTTGTATAACCCCACTCAAAAATTATTTTAGTAAAACAATTTATGTTAGTGTCATTTTCACTTTAACATTAAATAAAAATATATTAATGTCATTTTCCAACTAAAGTGGCTCCATGGGGTCCCCAAGTTGGCCCATGGCTTTTCTTGGTCGGTCATGACACAACCAATAAGGTTGGGACATGTTTCTAGGTCATTTCATATTATTAAATCATTATTTATACCTTAAACTACACTAATTACCACTAATCGCGATTAATGAAAAAAAGTTACTATTCACCAAAAAAATTATTTTAATCTCATTGAACCACATTTTACTTCTTAATGACAACCATGTATGTTGGATTTTCAAAATTCAATACACATTAGTGGTAAACTTTCATTTAACTGAAAAAGCAGTTTGCTTGATTACCACTTAGTGGTTTTACTATTCATCAAAAATTGATGTTTTTCAGAAAATAACAAAAAATTCACCCTATGCTATATTTGATATTCTGAATTCAAAAATGAAGTACATTTTACAAAATTAAAAAAATATAAATCAAATTAATTAATTTAATAATTAATTCCCGCTGTCATGACAAATAGCGTGTTTTTGTGAAACAAAAAGTATCAAAAGATTGACACCAGTTTAAGTCCAATTTCAAAGTGAAATTGATTCCAATGACCACCATTGGATTAACTGCTAAAAATATTTTCTAATTTCACTTTAAAACCAATTAAAATAATAATCTAATCATATAAATAATTTAGATTAAAAAGAGGTTTTGAATTAAAATACAACATTAACACTATTCATAAAAAAAAGAACTTTATCAGAAAGGTACCAAAAATTTACACAAAGTAAATTTTGATGTCCCGATTCTAAAGAAGAGTTATATTTGGTCCAAATTAATGTATAAGAGTGATCAAAACTATATTTAATGACGTTTCACCATTAAAAGGAGATAAGAGAACCTTTAGTGAAAATTAGAGTATATATGTCCTAAAATTGAACTCTTTCCGTATTTTAAGCCTTTATCTTTTTTTGGGTAAATGTATAAACATTTAAAAACATATATAATCATATTTTAGTTATTTCTATCCATTCCCGCCAGTACAACGGCTACTTGTTAACTAAAATTTACAAAAATATTATTTTATTACTAGTGTGCTACATAAGTTTCAAAGAAACTCATCGTTGCGTATCGGGTACGCTATCGAACATAGCAACCCCTTTAAAATAAAATTAATATTTAATTCGTAAATATTAATAAATATGAAAATTTTTTATTCTTTATTCACCTGGGATGTTACATCCTTCCCCCCTTTTGGGAATTGCGTCCTCGCAATTTTATTCACTTATCGAAATAAGTGGGGGTATTTATCCCTCATAGCATTTTCAGATTCCCATGTTGCCTCTTCAATCACATGGTTTTTTCCACAAAACCTTTACCTGATGAATCACCTTATTCTGTAACACCTTCTCACTGTGGTCAAGAATCTGGACATGCTGTTCTTCATAAGATAGGTTCTCTTCCAGCTGAACTACCTCTGGACTCAAAACATGAGATGGATCTAGCATATACTTCCTCAACATTGAAACATGAAAAACATTGTGTACCTGAGATAAACTCGGAGATAAACCCACCTGGTATGCAACTGATCCAACTCTATCCAGAATTTCATATGGTCCAATAAACCTTGGACTCAGCTTTCCTTTCTTAACAAATCTCATCACAATTTTCCAAGGAGAATCCTTGAGAAAAACAAGATCACCTACCTCGATAGATAGATCCTTCCTCTAGTTATCCGCATAACTCTTCTGCCTGCTCTGAGCTGTTCTCATGTGCTTCTGAATCAACTGAACTTTTTCTGCCATCTCTTCTACCAATTCTGGTCCCATCAGCTTCCTTTCACCCACTTCATCCCAAAATGTTGGAGTTCAACACCGCTTCCCATATAATGCCTCAAATGGTTCCATCTGTATACTGGAATGAAAACTGTTATTATAAGAATACTCAACCAAAGAAAGATGTTGGTCCCAAATTCCCTGATAATCCATCGAACAAGCTCGTAGCATATCATCCAATGTCTGGATTGTTCGTTCTGACTGCCCATCTGATTGAGGATGAAAAGCTGTACTAAAATTTAATTCAGTACCCAATGACTTCTGAACGCCTTTCCAAAAGACAGAAGTAATCCTGGGATCATGATCCGATACAATGGAGAGAGGAAATCCATGTAACCTGACTATCTCTTTAGGATACAAACGTGAAAGTTGATCAAGAGAGATAGTATCTCGTATAGCAAGGAAAAGAGCAGATTTAGTCAAGCGATCAATAATAACCCAGATTGCATTATTACCTTGAGATGTCCTTGGTAATCCCACAACAAAGTCCATAGATATGTTTTCCCATTTCCACTCTGGCACTGGTAAAGGCTAAAGCATCCCTTTCGGTAACTGCTGCTCTGCTTTAACCTGTTGACATGTCAAACACATCACAGTAAAATCAGCAATGTCTCTTTTCATTCCATCCCACCATTAATACTCCCGCAGACCTCTGTACATCTTAGTAATGCCCGGATGAACTGAAAACGGAGAACTATGAGCTTCACATAACAACTCTCTCTTCAACTGTGAATCACAAGACACACATAATCTCTTACCAAACCTCAGAACACAAACACAAACTTATCCAAGAACTCATGGAAAATTTTATTCATAAGGTCCATGAATACAGCAGGTGAATTGGTTAACCCAAAAGGCATAACTAAAAATTCATAATGGCCATATCTAGTACGGAATGTAGTCTTCGGAACGTCTACTTCTTTTACTTTCAACTGATGGTACCCCGACCTCAAGTCAATCTTCGAAAAATACTGAGCTCCCTGGAGCTGATACCACTTCATTCGATGGCCCAACATCTGCTGAAGTTGTTGAAAAGGATTTTACCACCCATTTCTGCTTGTAGTCTGGCTGCATTCCCCCAGTTGAGTTCTTCGTTGGACACTCGTTTGCATAATGACCCATTTCATTACACTTAAAACATCTTACCATTGGCTTTTCATTTCCTTCTTGATCATCTTCCTTACAGTTACGAGCAATATGACCAGACTTACCACACCAAAAGCACTTACCAGACTTGGATAAACATTCTCCAGGATGCATTTTACCACACTTCTCACAGGATGGATATTTGGTTTCCTTACCTCCTTGCTTATTTGATGAATTCTTCCCCTTTTCCTTCTAACTAGACCTCTTATTCTGTTGTTTGTCATAGAACACCTGATCATCGAAAAACTCCATTTCCACCTTCTCCGCACATCGAACAAGTTTTTCATAACTTTTGAACTCACGAGAAGCTAAATCCCTTCGATACTTTGGATGTAACCCTGAGTAAAAACGGTTTATTTTACTCTCAAGATCTCGTATAAAGCTTGGAGAATACCTTACCAATCGAGTGAACTTTTCTTCATAAGCAGCCACTGAATCATCCTCCTGCCTCAATTCTAGGAACTGTTTTTCCATCCTAAGACGAACCACCTTAGGATAATATTTCTCAAGAAACATACCTTTGAATTCGTCCCAGTGAAGATCCTCAATCTCATCACTATCCCTTATATTTTTCACCATCGACCACTACTGATCAGCTTCACCTTCAAAACGGTAAACAGCAGGACTATCCTTTTGATGTTCTGAACACCCCATGACATCAAAAATATTCTCCATTGCTTTAATACACCCTTCAGCTTGCACAGGGTCAGATGATCCTCTGAATGATGGGGGATGTTGCCTCATTAAATGTTCCACCACTGACATGTTCCTCTGCGGTTGATCTGGCTGATCTTGTGCATGGATACCACCACCATTGATAGCCTGAGTCAATTGTTCCATCACTGCAACAAACTGTTCAGTTCCGATTCCGACCATCTCAGGTTGCTGATTTGGAATGTTATCTTCCTCCTGATGTCGTCCCAACATAGCTGCTTTGTTTCCTCTGCGGAAAACCATTCTGAACATAGAAATATCTTAGGCGAAGCAACATGGTAATCCGTAAATGCTATATCATTTCAATCATATTATAATTTAACACTTTTCTAACTCCTAATGTTGTCTAAACCGACCTTTGATACCAACTATAAGGCCCCAGCCTTAAACCTTACTTAATATTGAATTAAATGAATAATTCACATTGAGGATATTTTCAGGTTTAGAGTTTTAGAGAATTAGAACATAACTATTACATCTTAAAATATTACAAAGTAGACACTTCTACTAAGTCTCCATAAAATAAAAACTCTTAAAAAGAAAGATGTCTAGATTCCATGTTTTAGATAGCATGAAATTCCCTTGATCCCATCCTTGACCTTATTCCACTTTAAGTCCTGTGAAAAACATTTCGAAAAACTTGGGGTGAGCATAAAAAGCTCAGTAAGGGATATAAAGAGAATGAAAACTGTTAGTTTTTCAAACATCAAGTAAACCATGTATACTATATCAAAGTAATACCTTCACCTTCATGAAGTAGTAAAAAAAATCTTCACTGAATAAAGTATCATTACTTACCTTTTTTTAACCAAAGGATTACCATAAAACCCATATAAAGAACACATAGAATATATAAAGGTAACATGGTACATAAACATACTTAAGTGGAATAACCATACGGTTGACTTCCACACATATCACTTAATGGAATAGCCATACAGCCAATTTCCATACATACTTAATGGAATAGCCATACGGCCGACTTCCATACACAATGCATTGGAGGTTATAACGTAACCACCCGTCCTGGTATTCAAGGCACCACCCGTCATATGGTTTATAATGTAACCACCCGTTAAAATGTCCAAGTACCAGTATAAAATCATAAAACATAAAACCAATATAAAGGAATGATAACATTTCCACATTTCAATCACAATATATCATAAATATATTGACATAATAGAATCCTTTTTCAAAACCATTTTCAATACCAAAATAAATAAAAGAGTATATGGTATTTATTTTATTCTAAAAACATTACGGCTTGTTGAGAAAGCCAAAGATCAAATAATACTCGCGGCGGCGGAAAAAGTCGTTGTCACCGCGTACGTAAAAAACATTCCTTTTTGTCGTTTAGTAAAACGCTTCGTAGAAAAATATTCCTTTTGTATAAAAGTAAAAGTCAAAGGGGTTTATACACCGTATAAAAGAAAGTTGTGTATAAAACGAAATATGCCTCAATGAAAGGAGATTGAGACGAAGTCTCTTACCTTGGGTCCGACATGACTCCATCGTTCTTTAACGTCCTAAATAATAAACTTGAGTTAATTTATACTTGATTAAGATCCTTTTTAAAGTTCATTATTCTTTTTATATCACTTATTTCCATGTTATAAACATTATGTAACCATTTAAGTTAATAATGTATGTTTTGTCAATATTTGGTTCTTAAGTCAAAAGTTGACTTCTTACAATTACATGTTGTTCATGTGGTCAAAAGTTCTTTATATCCAGAATGAAATTCCTGATTTGGATATCATATATATCATATATATCCAGCATATACATGTATTTATAATATTACATAATCATTTAGAGGTAAGAAATGAAATGCACCGTTCATGGAGACGGTAAGCCGTACGTACGCATGAACACTACTTTCATTTCTTTGTCATATTAATGGAATTAAAACTAAATGGGAGGTATGTATATTTTAATTCCAGAATTATATTCATCCTTTAGATATATCATTAATTATATATATCCATTATATACATGTACTTTTAATAGTACCTTACATTTGGGGATAAGAAATGAAATGCACTGTTCATGGAGGCGGTAAGCCGTACGTACGCATGAACGCTACTTTCATTTCTATCTCATACTTTAATGGAAAGAAATAATAATGATATAGATGTATATTATAATTCCTGTATAACATCATATATATTAACTTTAAATCCATCCTTTACACGTCCCACATATGGCATTAACGAATCACATCACTTTTAGGGGGCGGTAGTCCGCACTTCCTTAAATGAAGATATCGTGTTTACCCATAATGGAAACCATAAAGGTATGACAAAAATGAAAAATACAGAAGCATAAAGAAAACATAAACATATTATATATCATATATAAAAATAGTGACATCATAATGGCCACCCTTGAAGGTGTTAAATGAGTATTGAACAATCATCGTTTCGGGAGGCAGAATTTCGCCATCCACAGAAACCGTATGTTCTTTAACCATTTGATGTAGTTGTGTGAGAGTGTAGCTCAAATAAATATTATAACAACATCCTATTATATTTAAGATACTTTTTTTGTTACAAAAGAAGTAAATAAAAATATTTTAGAGGGTTGGAGAAGAAAAATAAAACAAATGAACAAGAGAGAATGAATTACCTTTAAAAGTGTAACTCCTTTTGATTTGAGCCTAAAGGCTTCCTTTGAAAGGATTATGCCCAAAGGGAATCCTCTAGGATGAGGAGAGGGATTTGGAGAGAGTAAATGGGCAGGGGTTGGCCGAGCCAAAGGCTTGAGAAGTGTGTGAAATGGGGTAGAGGTGGGGGCCTTTTATAAGAGGAGAGGAGGGGAACTTTTGGAAAGTAAACAAATATTACTTATTTGAAAATGTGTTTCGGTTTTAAAAGGTACCACATTGATATAATTCTTGTATAAGGTGATAAGGGTTCGAAATCCACTCATCCAATTGGTTTTGGCCATGTGTAGGTTTTATATTTTTCATTATCTTTCCATTTTATTTAAATCGTCAAATAATGATGTCATTGCTGCATCATTATTATGTAATATATAATTTAATTTATTTAATGTCTAAAAATTATAAAAAAAACTACTATGATGTAGTAAATCTTTTTATCTTTCCAATGAATATTTATAATCAAAATTTATACTTTTATAACCCCACTCAAAAATTATTTTAGTAAAACAATTTATGTTAGTGTCATTTTCACTTTAACATTAAATAAAAATATATTAATGTCATTTTCCAACTAAAGTGGCTCCATGGGGTCCCCAAGTTGGCCCATGGATTTTCTTGGTCGTCCATGACACAACCAATAAGGTTGGGACATGTGTCTAGGTCATTTCATATTATTAAAGCATTATTTATACCTTAAACTACACTAATTACCACTAATCGCGATTAATGAAAAAAAGTTACTATTCACCAATAAATTATTTTAATCTCATTGAACCACATTTTAATTCTTAATGACAACCATGTATGTCGTATTTTCAAAATTCAATACACATTAGTGGTAAACTTTCATTTAACTGAAAAATCAGTTTGCTTGATTACCACTTAGTGGTTTCACTATTCATCAAAAATTGAAGTTTTTCAGAAAATTACCAAAAATTCACCCTAAGCTATATTTGATATTCCGAATTCAAAAATGAAGTCCATTTTACAAAATTCAAAACATATAAGTCAAATTAATTAATTTAATAATTAATTCCCGCTATCATGACAAATAGCGTGTTTTTGTGAAACAAAAAGTATCAAAAGATTGACACCAGTTTAAGTCCAATTTCAAAGTGAAATTTATTCCAATGACCACCATTGGATTAACTGGTAAAAATATTTTCTAATTTCACTTTAAAACCAATTAAAATAATAATCTAATCATATAAATAATTTAGACTAAAAAGAGGTTTTGAATTAAAATACAACATTTACACTATCCATAAAAAAAAGAACTTAATCAGAAAGGTACCAAAAATTTACACAAAGTAAATTTTGATGTCCCGATTCTAAAGAAGAGTTATATTTGGTCCAAAATAAAGTATAAGAGTGATCAAAACTATATTTAATGACGGTTCACCATTGAAAGGTGATAAGTGAACCTTTAGTGAAAATTAGAGTATATATGTCCTAAAATTGAACTCTTTCCGTATTTTAAGCCTTTATCTTTTATTGGGTAAATGTATAAACATTTAAAAACAAATATAATCATATTTTAGTTATTTCTATCCATTCCCTCCAGTACAACGGCTACTTGTTAACTAAAATTTACAATAATATTATTTTATTGCTAGTGTGCTACGTAAGTTTCAAAGAAACTCATCGTTGCGTATCGGGTACGCTATCGAACATAGCAACCACTTTAAAATAAAATTAATATTTAATTTGTAACTATTAATAAATATGAAAATTCTTTATTCTTTATTTACCTGGGATGTTACAATTAATTATGCTTAAAACTGATAATGATATTTACATTGAGATTTGGGGAAAATTGAAATTTTAGCAAATTTTATAGGGATAATTTAATTAAATTTCTTTATAACATGCACCATACACATGATAAAACCTTCATCCTAGAGCCTAAAATATTAAATCAAAAAATCATTCAATCCTTATGCATTACAGTCACTTGACCCTTGAGTGACACTCTCCAATTTATTTATGTAATTTTTTTTATAGAGGTGGAGAATGATGTTCATTTATATTTTTATATATAATGATCTTGTATTCATGACATGAGCACAAATATACTTGAATTTATTTAATGACTGATGATAGAAATGTTTCATAGGAGAGGTAAATAGTTATATAACAAGTTAAATAATAATTAATTATAGAACTAAAATTAATGAAAAATAATGTTCTATAATTTTTATTAATGGATAAAATGGAATGCTAGAATTAATTATTTATTTGGAAAATGAGAGAATATATTGATATTTTATGTGACATTTGAAATTTTTATTTGACATTTCTAAAATTGAAATTTTATTACTTTTGAATTGGAATATTGGTAGATATTTTTACCATAAATCTTCTTTATTGATATTTTATTCTATGGGACAAGCATTGTTTATGTGTGGGGGTATTTTACATAGTCATATTTTTACTATAAATTTAAACAAATTTCATTGAATTTTAAATTAATATAAATGAAAAATCCCTTGATTTTAATGTTTAAATAAAATATGATAATTTATAGTGGATGTAATGAAAATGTTATGAAAATAAGAAAACTAAGTTGATATTGTATTTGAATAATATTTATATATTTTTTATTCTTATATTGATTTTTGTATGAAATTTTCATGTTTTTTTAATAGTTATTTAATAAGAAAAATTAGTGTTAGTTAGCCAATCCTTTTCTATAGATTCCAAAATCCACATAGACATCCAACTATGGGTCAGGATTCTAAGAAGGGTATTTGGATGAAATATTCATCCAAAGGGTTTCAGTGGTGATGAACCCTCATGTATAGGTCACCTTCAGGTGTTGAAATCTTTATGGAGTTTGGTGATTACAAGTTCTCACGTGACACATGTGTGTGTGTGTGGACCGAATGTCCATGTGTGGAATTGTAAATTGAGAGACCATACTCGGAGTGGGATTCTATGCGATGGAACCTTACATCACCTTTATAGTGTCTTTCTCAATCATTGTTCATTTCAATGTGTGATCAAGCCTTTTCCACACTCCACTAATGTATCTCCACTCTCCACCGCATACTATTATAGCACCATCGTATGAAAACACAAGTTTCCACTGCTTATAGGGATCTTCCATGAAAACCACAACTCGAAGCCCAATTTCAATCCATCCACCACAATGATCTACCATTTCCCCATGAAGGACCTCTATACCCAGTTATGTCCCCATGCATCGTTTATCAATGTGCATCCAACCACATCTAAGGAAATTCGATGGACATTCCACACAAATATCTTCTTCAAAATTACTCTAATGTCGATCCACCTAATTCATTTCCTTATAAACATGGAAAACCATGAATAACTCTATCTATGAACCGATGCAAGGTACTTACCTGATGATGCATTTGGTCTCTACTATAAATTTAAAACACTAGATTCCATTAGTTGTTTTCATACTTTTTAAAATCTTGTATTCATTGATGATTTTAAAAAAAGCACTAAGGATCATGTATGATTATCTAAAGACCAAGGATGAGGATTCTATACTGCCTATAAAAGAGGTCATCACTGACTCACAACCTATACTATCATAAAACTGGGTTAACATAACCTCATTAATCCTCACCACAAGTTCAATATGAATTCTTAATTTGGTAAATATGCATCTTTAAAATAAGAACTCATTGGATTGGAATGATTTTATATAAGATTTAAATACAAATAATCATTTCTATGGAATTAGAATCACTTTGAACTAACTAAAATTGATTCATGGGTGTAAATAAATGATGTGATATATTAAATAATTATGAGTATTCATCGATTTGAGATTATTTTACTTCCAAAAATCATGATTTGATTTGATGAACTCATATTATACATTAATCAGTCATCCAAAATAGATGAGTAATCAATATGGACTTACGACCTAAAATGACATCACATTACTAGATCATGGCATCAAATATTTTTCAGTTTAATATGAATTCATCATTAATCACAGATCATAGTATATCATCCATCCTTGTACTTAGTTTTATTCTTACATGAGTAAAAAATCTCATATAACATGTGTTTTAAAACACTCTTTTGATATATAGTTATTTGTAATAAAATTCTTGAAGTATCTTTGAAGAGTTTAAGGGTTTGGATTGAATGAATTGTGATTTAATACTTTAAAACAGATGTTCATAAAAATTCACCTATTGGTAAATCTCCTAGGTATATGCCTTTATAATGAAGGTGATATCATTTAAAAATCCCATTCGTTATTAATCTATTTAATACAACGCTTTAATGATTGGCGACTTCCTATTGTGATGTGTTTTGATGATGATCCCTTATATAGGTTCATTCTAATAGGTTCTTAAAAGAACTATTTTTTGAATATTTAAATATATATGGTTAAATTTTTAAAAATTTTAAAATAAAAACATAATTACTAAAAATTATATTTTTTATATTTCCAATATAATTAATATTTATTTTTAATTAAATTAATTAATACATTATTTTTTTAAAAACGTATGGTTGGACCCAAGGATATAATTGAGTAATTTATTATTGACATTAATAATTTTATTATTTATATCAATATTTATAATTATAATTATATTTATTGTCAATATTTTTTAGTTTTTTTAATATTTATTCTTAATGTATATCATAATATTTTACAATAAAAATATAATTAATAATTCCTCAATTAAATTTTATTTCTTTAGTAATTTTATCAAATTATATTGAGACAGTATTTAAACATATAATCTATTCACATTAAAATTAACCTATTGGAAATATATTAATATTTAATGTATATGAATTTTAAATCCAGTAATGTAAAATTTATGAATAATACATTAATGAAAAATTAAAAATTGACATTTTAGTAAAAAATATCAAGAATTTAATAAATATCATAAAGTTATTTATTTAAATATATTATCATTGTAACTATAATTTTTTTTAAAAAACAAACATAGTTTATTTCTATTTTTTCTGATTACATTTTATTATGTCAATTATATTGTTTAAATTATTAATTTTTTTAATTCATATTTTAAATAATAAAATTTAGGTATAATTTTTTTTTTATATTTCATTTATATTATATATATTCCAAAATATATACTCATAAATTTTTTGACATATAAATTTTTGGTTTTCAATCAATAATTTTTGTGTCATGAAAAATAATTTTGGTGTATTATATTTTTGAAATTATTTTTATTTTTAGCTTTTAAAATTTTTAGTATATATATTTTATTTCATTTATATTACAAGTACAATATATAATTTATAGGATTGAAACGATAGTTAATTACTAAAATAACATGTATCCTTAGTATTAACTGAGTGGATTTGAATGTTTTTAAAAAATAAAAGGAAGTAAATTTAAAATTTAGTTAAAAAAATAACTAAAAACATAATTAGTAATCAAAAATAATAATAAATTCAGTAAAATAATAAAAAACCCATAATATAAATAATATAAAATAATTGTGTTTGAAAAATTTAATATTGGGACATTTAAATATGTAGGAAGCTTTAAAGGCATATAAAATAAAATGTATAACTTTGTTTTATGTAAAAATTTTAGCATGCATGCATATAGTGAATCAATTAAATATGCTATGGACTCTATAAGACTTATTAATTTGTTTTTACAAAAAAAATTTACTTAATGTGACTCACATAGTGATAACATGATAAATGAATATGGATTTATATTAATTCACTAGAAAAAACCCATAGATTTAGTTTATAATATTTATTACTAATGGAATGTCTAACTGAAGTGTTGACATCTTGATATTAATGAAAAAAATGGTAAAAAATTTTAAATTGATAAAACTTATGTTAGACAATTAAACATGAATAAACTAATAACTAATTTATGTGAAATCTTAAGAAAAATATCTTAGAATTATTTTATAAGTGTGCAAGGGGACAATGTGTCAATCCAACATGTCATATACTTGAACGGACTAAATATAAATTTTTTTTAGAAACCAGAAGGTTTTAAAAACTTATCCCACATAGTGAATACTGGACAAATGAGGTCTAATATCTTGGAAATCATAGGAAAACATTCCTATACTGATTATTAATTTTTCGGAACTGACCGACTCTTAAGTCGAGGTGTCGTTTTCCGAAGTTAAATGAAAATCTAAATTCAATTATTTAAAACACCAAAACATGAATTTTCATGTTAAAACCATATAAAATGGTCTCCCATTGACATCAAATATAATCACAACATATATAGATTTATTATTTACATGTTAAATTAGATGACACATCAATCCAATGCGCAATGTTCTCAAACGGAATAATAAATTTTTTAGAAAATTACGGTCTTTAAAAACATGATCCAATGTGTGAAACCTATCGAAATGGGATTAAATTGCTATGAATTAATTTTGAAAAATGGTAGAATTATTTTTTAATATTTGGAACATATCACAAGTCAAACAGATGTGGAAATATCACGATCGAACTAAAAATACAGTTGTAGTTATTTAATATGTTAGAGTATGTGTTTTCCCTTTAAAATAGTAGGATATAATATGAAATTCAGGTTAAATCATTTGGAATATGTTTTGGAGTTAGTTTTAACACGGTAGATAAGATAACATAGTAATCTAACTTGCGATGTTCTTGACCAGAATAAAATATATGTATTTAGATAATGATGGCCTTTAAAAACATGGACCACCGAGTGCATGACCGAAAAATTATTTTTGATTTTAATAAAATCATAGTAAAACAACCAAATATTTATTTATAAATTTTAATAATTGATTAATTATCAAAATGAGTTTTTCTTTTAACAAGTTCGTCGAAAATGCCTGATAAAAATTTTAAAATGCTTAAATTTGATTTTTCTTGTCCAAATGAGTGAAAACTATCTCCAATTGACAATAAATATTATTAAATTAGACATTGAGTTTTATTTTATGTTTATAAGGATACAATTATTTCATATAATTTGTGATGTATTTGAACATACTAAATCATGAGTTTATTGAAAATAATTATACATAAAAACTTATTCCATTGAGTGCCAGTCGGACATAAGAGCTCAGATTACTGTGAAATTACAAGAAAAAAACAACATATTGAATATTTTATTTTTTAACTAATAATGAATTAAAAAAGGTTTTTAATTTTCAATGATGGCCAAAATCATTTTTTTATAATTTTAAATTCTTACAACATGTGTTTTATGTATAAAAAAAATCAAAATATCTCAACATAATTTGAAATCCATTGAAAAATTTACTATAGTTATTTTTGATGTGTGGAATAACACTGGGACATAATCTAGCATTTGATGTCCCTAAATGAGATAAATAATCCATTCATAGAAAATAACCATCTTTAAAAAAATTAGGAAAATATTCAATGCTTTTGAAATATATCATATTATTATGAAATAATAAGAAAACTATAATTGGTTGACTTTTTTGGTTTAAGAATTGAACATGCATCAAACTAAGGTTTCATATTTCCAAGTCAATCAAAAATTAAGTTTCAATAATATTAAAAGATAATTTTTTTAAAGAACATTATAAAATATAACTAATTATCAGGAAATATTTTTAAATTTTTTTCTGATTTATTTTTGGAATGTGTCAGCAAACGACACATCAATCTGACTTTTCATTTGCTCGAACTAATTAAATAAATAGTTTTTAAGAATGATGGTGTTAAAATATGTATGTCCTAGACTGAATTCTAGAAAAATTATCTCATAATTATATGAAGTCACAAAATAATAACCATATATTAATTTTGGAAATATAGGAATTGAACGCTTGTCCAATTGAGTTGATGTTTTCCTTAGATGGCCCGAAATACATTTTCAGTAATTTAAAACTCTAAAACATTGGTTTTTAGGTTATACCGATTGAAAATGAAATCCAATTGACATGAATCCTCATAAAATAGATATTATATTTTTTATGATGAGTTCAGGTATGTAGTTATTTGATCTGACATCTTAGGTTCTTGAATGGAAAAAATTATTAGTTTTTCTTAAATGACATCAATCTATTACTTAGTTTAATAATAAATATCCCAACTTATTATTTGATAATATATATTTTTTACGTAATTAAAATTTTTATGATTTGAAAATATAATATTAATACATCATTGATGCCTATGTGTACGTAAGTGGTATCTAGTCGCATAACATAACAGTTTAATAGTACATACATCTTAAGTAGTCTATTCTCAATGTTCTAGAATGTGATCATAAAATGGTTTGGTTTTGATGTCCTTATGATCATTTTAATGTGTTATAGCCCTTTTAGCGGGTCTAGTAGATGTCCAGGAAAAGATCTCTCATCCACACTACTTATGCACAAGAAACTAGAATATTGATGCATCCGGGATTGAAAAATCACTAATTATAGGGCCAAAATTTGGTCCCCAATCTTTGGAATGTGGCTCTATAGGACATGCAGATGTTATATGCATAACATTATGATATTTTGTGACATAAACATTAACCCAATCTGAATAATGGTGTGTGGGGAATGTCCTGAATTCTTCCATGATTGATAAAAATGGTCCAATAAGTGGTTGTGTAGTGGTATCTAAATACATCTAAGAAGTGGGAAAATTTAAATTTTATCAAAGTGATGGTCGGTTCTCATTGATTTCTGATTAGTAATGTGTGGAGATGGTTGAATGGGTTGATCGAGATGATAACATTATAAATGCATAGATATTCTCTTAGTATTGTGCAATGTTCTGACAATTAAATAATTAATCAAACCATACACTTTAATACTAAATACCTCTCGTGTCTTGGGTGTGTTCATATCATGTATTGTGTTGATATGACCACCCAGAAATTAAAACACTAAATAGTATATTAATGAATTAATAACAGGTTGTCATGATGTGTGATAAAATAAAATTAATATAGTATAACATGAACCTCTAAAATTCTTGATAAATCATCTGGTCACGTTCATATACAAGATAATGTACATAGTACAATGGCCATAATGATGACCTCATTCATAATATATGGTGAAACAACTATTCTCACATGAATCCCACATTTATATGTATGTAACATGTATAATATTCCAATAACAATCCTTTTTGGATAATTCTAATACCATGTACCTCTACAATCTACTTTATTGAAACCTGAATGGGATGTCAATATCTGAACTACCTCATGAATATATTGGGATTGTTCTATTTTAAAACATGAAAATGGATCAGTGGAAACAATATTGTATAATTATGTATCCCTATGAAAATATAAACTAGATTATTTCCATGAACCTCACCTGTATATGAAGCTTAATTAGTCTACATCGAGAAAGAAAAAATATAATTCATTAAACAATGAACACACAATTATGTCAATTGTGATTTGTGTATAACATTTCAATAGTTAAATGATAAAATAGAAGAAATAAACATTAAATGGATTATGTTGGGATACATAAATATTTATTTGAGTGCATCCACCTATTAATTGTGGGTAACATAATTTTGGAAATGTTATAATTATATTATGATATTGAAATATAAATGTTTATTAAACATTTAATGATACATTGGGAATATATTCCCATATAAAAAGAAAATAGAGGAGAATAAGAGAAAATTGCAATTAACTAGTACTCAAATGTTCTATTACATGATGTATACATCATCTGGGAACTTACATCTTCAGTTCCTAACATTCAACTCATGCTTTGAAGAACAATATAACCAGAAGTGTTCCCCTGAAGATGTTTTGGAAATCAAACAAGGAAACACAAATCAGAATTAAACAAATAATATTTTTGATTTAATTGTTTAATGAATTTAAAAAATGACTACAATTTCATAAAATGTATAAATGTGCATACCTTGTCCCTCCAATAACTCAAATACCCTTTTGGTAACATCTTGTGGGCGTGTCATGAATAGAATAGTTTTGATGATATCCAAGTGATTGAGAAATCAACTCCTACAAAAGAGAATTCATCATAACGAATATCAAGTTATGGAATGAATATAAATATGCTTAGAAATACATACAACATTTTTAGATATAAAACATATACAATAGCACCAATTTCATCCACTGTTATTCTTTAAAAATATCACCACCATGCAAATAGAGATAACCAAAATGTTCTTGAAAATTAAAAAAAACCATTAAGCCATTATAATGTTACCATAATATCAAATCATGCTTTGAAGAACAATATAACCTGAAGTGTTCCCCTAAAGAAAGTTTGGAAATGAAAATAGGAAATGCAAATCAGAAATAAACAAATAAAATTTTACAATTAATTATTTAATGAATTTAAAAGATGACTAAAATTTCATAAAATGTATAAAGATACATACCTTATCCCTCTAACAACTTGAATACCCTTTTGGTAACATCATGTGGGTGTGTCAAGAATGGAACAGTTTGGAAGATATTCAGGTGAATGAGACTTCATCTCCTACAAAAAAGTATTCATCATAATGAAAATCATGTTAAAGAATGAATATAAAGAAATTTAGAAATACATACAACATTTTTAGATAAAAAACATACACAATATCACCAATTTCAGCCTCTATTAATCTTGAAGAAGATCACCACTATGAAAACAGAGACAACAAAAATGTTCCTGAAAAAAAAACATACCATTTAGCCATTTTAATGTTTCCCATATTTCAAATCATGATCGTTTCAAACATAAACTGCCAAATATTAAATTTAACAAAATAATTTCTAATTATATGAGCACTAAAACACCAAGATTAATATTGAATGCATAGTTAATAGAAAATATTAGCATATAGTAACTCTAGAAACCGTTATTATCTATTGAATCTTCAATCATGGCATGATCATTATTTCCATGAAAAAATAGGAGGCACATAACAATATTAAAAAGGGAAACTAATTGAAATATTTTTTTATCAATAATATATTTGTGGTCTCTTATATTCGTGTACAGTATGAGAGCAAACTAATCCTTTTTGATGTAAGATTCAAAGGGTTTTCATGATCAAAGTAGGTGAATCCATGGATGTGGATGCTCCATGATTCATTAATGGTTATAGGTGTAGCCAACATCATGTTCACTGAAGGGCTCCAATCACTGTAGGTTAGAAATACAGAACACATTTTTAGATATAAAACATACACAATAGCACCAATTTCGGACATTGTTATTCATGAAAAATCTCACCACCATGCTAACAGATACAAACAAAATGTTCCTTAATATTAAAAAAAACAAACCATTCAGCCATTTTAATGTTAACTTAATTTCAAGCAGGCTTGGTTCGAACATTACCTAACAAATATGAAAGCTAACCAAAGCATTTCTAATTATAGGAGCACTAAAACAACAATTACGCTTGTTTCATAGTTAAATTATATAGTATAGGTAAAAAATTCTACTGGTGGTCAGAGAACCAAAAACACAGTCTTATACTGTGACATGTTCTTATGTGTATGGGTATTCTGAAAGAAATGATTATATAGATACATTATCTAAAAACATATACTTGTATGAACTTTGAAAAGTCAGCAATTTTTTATATTGAATGTACAAAAAAGTGTTGTAAATAACTTGTTAAACCAATATATGTGCAATGGAGATGTAACAGATATTCTAAAATATAAATTTGTTTGAAACTTGTTCCAATAATAAAAACAAACCCATGATGCAAATAATTTTTAAAGATACAAAACTCGAAAACATATCAGCGCTCCCATTGACATGATAAGGTTTTTCTCCAAATTGTAGTCTAAATCCAACATGTGAACTAGTATGTTGGATCAAGACCAACCATACACTTACAAATTTGACACCTTGTATAAAAAAAAACCAAAATATGATACCACATGACATTCCACGTCAAGAAGGTTGATATAATTAATGAAAAATGTAAAAATACAGGCATGCCAGTGAATTTTTTGTGCTAAAAATACATTGACAATAATCATAATAACTAAATTATTCAAGGGAAACAAAAATCCAGTCTCTAATACAAAAAAGAGAGAAGATATAAACCTCTCTATGAGTTCTCCAGGAAACAGAGAAGTTGTTAATCTGTATCCACTGAAAATCAAGACGTAGTGACAACATAAACATCCAGTGACACAGTAGAGGGGAACACAATGAACACCATATAGGTCTCTTAGTGATTTGGGATAGGTGGGAGGATACATATAACAAAGATGATCCCTTTGGGAATTTCATATTTTAGGGAGGATTCACTCCTTTATCACTTCATAGTCCCCATGATTTTTTAAAATTAGAAAAAAGAAATGGTAATAAATTCCAGAATATAAGATAATTTGATTTTTTTATTTAATTATAGAAATTTAATTATTTATACATATAATGAAATTGAGTGAATAATGCACACTATGGTGGTTGTTAAAAGAATCCATTCATTACACCCATGTCTCTTAGTGTAGTTAAATTTTAAATGGGGGATTGACAGTTTAAATCGGTAAATTTTCATTTCTTTGTTCATTTAATAATCAATATTAATGGAAAGTAGTAGGGTGGCCATTTTATTTCAAATTCTAAATCCCAAACCTAGATAAATATAATATTAGTTGAACCCTATATCTTAACCAATTATATCTACCAACCTGATCCCTAACCAACTAATTCATAAACTAACCATTTCACTACCCCAACCCATTCAACTACATTGTCCTGTTGATCTAAACCCAAACCAAAAGACCATCCTTTCTTGAAGTAGGGAATGAACTGTTCATCTACACCAGTTTTGAATAGCAACACTAGTTTTGAAAAATTAAATTCTGCATATTCAAAATCATCTTAATCATTTCACTATGGTATTCCCATAGATACACCTATTTTAATAGCAACAACTAAAATAATAATCATGAGCTACAACACATTATTCATATGAATAGAAGAACATGTTTTGAAAAATAAAACTATGAAAATTCAATCATAATATATATTAATTAATGAAACAAAGTATTTATTTAATTTCATGTATGCTTTCATCTAAAACAATGAGAATATGATGATACAAAGAAATTAAAAGATGTACTGGTTGAGGAAATATAACCCAACCATTGAAGGTTTCCATACACCTACTCAAACACAGAATCTGTCCATGATGAATCAGCTATATAATCAATGTAAATCTAGAAAATAATGGAATGTTATAATGATGTGAATTAAAATTAATAGAGTAATGAAAATATAGGTTTCAGAGGAACCCTTTTCTTAATGGGCCGCAAATAAATTCCTGATAGTACATATGTGTATGGTGGATCCATAGGTCACAAATGAATCATTGATTAGGAAGAGGTCAGTGAGCATCTGTATAACATTAGTTAATGGTCATGGTTTGAAGGAAATTGATACTTTATATGATATAATCTATACTATAATTTTTAATTAAATCCATTCATAAATAATTTCCACAATCAAAGCATTTTCTATGATAAATTAATAATGCAAAGAGATCAACCATGAAGACCAATGTGATCAAATAAATAATGATAGTAGATCATATGAGGAACATTACTGTTGAAGGCTAAGCGGGGGAGAGGTAATAAGTTAATAAATTATTGAACTAATATAGAAACACATAATTTTATGTAATGAATAAAAAAAGATGGGCACACCCATGTTATATAATCTGATGTGGTGAAAAAGAAAGATGTCTATACTACTATCGAACCAAATTAGTTCACTGTTGTCACCAAATTATATGTATTGTAAATATAGTAACTGATTAATGGGTACTGTAATGGGACAGTGATAAAGTATAGTTAGTAAATTGATAATTTTCTATGAATATTGGATTATTATGAAGACTAAAAAGTGATTTAAAATTAGATTACCTCAATCCAGGAAGAGAAACATAATAAAATAATATTAGACCAACATGTGAGTGAAATCTGATAATTGTGGATGTGCTAGAGAGGATAATCCCTTATCAAGTAAAATGGGTAACACAAGTCCTGAATGATGGAATATGTAGAGAGCATAGTAGCTTTTTGGAAACTCAAATGGCATTGTTACAGATTTAGATAATAGTATTTTCAAAACAGTCATGTAATAGAAAAGTTAAATTTATACTTTCTCAGTAAGGGGATAAATTCATGCTACAATAATCTAAAATTAACATGTGACTGTGAATTTTGATAATAGTGTATGTTTTAGTACATGAATCGTGATAAATTTGAGATCCATGCACATGAAACCCACCAAAAATGAGTTGTAGAAGCTCAATATGTAAAATTCTTGATAAACATAAAAGTAATGCCCTGGTATTGCAATAAAATTGACTATTCTGGTACTGTGATGTATACCGAACATGTCATGAAACATCTCATCATCCATATAAAGAATGAATTATTCCTAGATGAGTTGGGTATTTAAATTGAATGGCACACTACCTGCATGATGATATATCGTATGAAGAATAATTTAATGCATACAACTTGATTTGACGCATGGAGATCACCCTAGGGAAATGGGGTTTTTTAAATGAGAGGATCTAATAACCCAACAACTCATTCCAATAACTGGTGACCTATTTCATTATTGTGTAGTATAAAAAATATTTACCATAAAAACATGGACTTCCATTATAAATGACTATTCCAGTATTGTACATGATTCCAAACATAGCATTGCAGTTACCTATGACCTATTTCTTCACTGTGTAGTATGAAAAACAGTTACCATTCAATCATGGTGTTGAAATAAAATAGAAAATTATGGGATTGAATAGTATACCAAAATAGGAAATGTAAAAATAAGTGGTAGAAAATAGAAAATGTAAATTTACCAATTATTGGATAGGAAAAAACATCTCTTCTCTATATACATGTTTGCAAAAACCTAAATAATGTCTAGAATACAATTTTAAATAAGGTATGTGTACTCTACATGATGTAATACACATTTTTTTTATAGAAATGAATTCAAAAAATATATATGAAAACAATGTAAACAAGCAATGTGTATTAATACCATACATGTATTAGCAAGTGATTGTGAATTCCTCCATTGTCATGTCTAATGGGTTGCACAGGTCATGGATGTTGTAATCTGTAGAGAAAGTTGTGTAATGTTGGTTGAAATGTTTGATTGAATGTAATAAGAAAAATACTAGTATGGTAAGCTTACCCAACACCAATATCTTCGAGAACTAAGATGAAAATGATGGAAGGAAACTTGCGATGTTTTTAGCACCGATTGTGCATGGGAAATCCATAGTAGATGTTTATTATTTCAAAATAGGTAATGTAATTTTAGAAAAGTAAATATGCAGTTGGACAATGAAATTCTAAATAGAAATGGAATTTATGTTAGATGCAAGGATATTGGTATAAAAAACCACAATATATGTTTATTTTATTAACAGTGTAAAAGAATAATCATACAACAGTAAATGAAGCCGACCTACTATAGAACTAGAAATATACCAAAAATGTGGATGTAAGAATTAAGGATTTCCAGTACTCAGTTTTGTTCATACCTGATGTACGAAGAAGATGCGGGAGGGAATACGAAACACAACAGCCGCGTAGAGAAGGGTAAGTGACTTCAGTTGAATTTCAAAACAAAAAAAACCCCAACTATACCTTCAATAAATTTCAAAGACTTTGGTGGTCGAAGGTATGGACGGTCTCCGTTTAGAAGTAGCTATGATGACATTCACTATGTGTGGAAGGAAGGGAAGGACGAATATGGACGAATAGAATAGAGTTGTGTAGTCCGGTGTAAATAGATTCGTCAGATGGAAGATATGTGAATAGATATCTGAGTGTGTAACCCACTATCACGATTAAACCTCGGTTGCGAATAATAGCAGGTAGATCAGTAGAGGGAAGAAGACGATTCGAGGGACAGATAAGAGGAGGATGATGTTGGCCTTGGGAGTATGCAGTAACCCTCTGTTGCGATTATCATAATCTCGAACATGACAATGAAAAGGAAAAATGAGGATAGTGTTGTCCAAACCTGGATAAGATTTAGGGAGGAGACAAACAGAAGGTAGATCAGGAGATGGAGGAAGAGAGTGGGGCATCTGATGGTTCTCTAGTTCAATACCCGCGTTATTCATAGCGGAAGGAAATGCGGGAGCGACTTAGGTACGCGGAGGAAAAATATTAAAATCCGCTTGGAAGAGGTACCTGGAGATAGGGGTGATTGACACGTAAGTAAACTGAGATGTGGAAGCATAGAAGAAGGACACGTGGAAGCTAGAAATTCTAGGATTATTATAGTTAGTAGATTTGTGGGGAATTAAATCCATACAAATACATTAATAACTAAAAAACCCACTTATCACCTTCGTCTCATTATAGAGTTCCCTACATTTCTCTATTTATATGTACTATACTTATACTGATCCCCATCTATAAAATCATGCCCATTAAAAATATTGAATAATATAAAGTTGAGATAGATGAATATTTTTTGAATAGAGATTTGGAAATACAATACAATCTATCAATAATGAAATGTACTCTCGTTCATATAGCGGAAATGTAAACTCATTTGCATAAGAATGCATCAGACCAAAATGAGTGTCCAACTAGAGAATTGTTACCCAACATCCTCTAACGATCCATGGATTGTCTGTTAATAGTAAATATCGATATCTGGGTGAATTGTAATTCCTATTATATATCATTGGACATGCAACAAAAAATTATTCCATACAAATAACCAATAATATAGTGACAACTGGTAATGTACTTTTTATCTCGCTCCGGGTCATATTATAATGTATACATCAATCATATCCATTAGTCATCCAAAGTTGAATTGAGTAAACTTCCAATGTGTATATATCCAAACATTCTCATCCAATATTACCTAGAATGAAAAAAATATGTATTGAAAGAATATGGTTGGATCTCACGGTGAAAGTGATGGTATCTTCAGAATTTTAGTATCAACTATTGATTAATATCTCATAAATATTTTTATAAATACTCACTTTGTGTGGTTATATGAGATGTATAATTTAGGTCAGAATATAGATTTCTAGATATAATCTATAAAAACGGAAAAAGAAATCATAATAATATAAATCATTTAAATAATGGTTACATTTTTTAAAAAAATTCATATTATTAAAATCTATTTAAATGGAAAAAGCAATGAAGAACATATAAATAATTTAAAAATATAAATTATAAGTTGAGTAGAATAGAAATTATGATTATTAAAATAATTATTCTAATAAATCGTTATAAATTGAAGGCAAAACAATTACCATAATGAACTTGTTATTAGAAAATCATGTACAAAATGATGGAGAAACCTCTATGCTATAATTCTTGAGGATACTATCTATAAGTATTCCTCTCATAGAAAAACCTACAACATTGTTAATGTGAATCTTTCCCCCGAGGTTAATCAAATTCATTTCTCAGAATTTTAAATTTTGGATGAAATTTTCCAAATAAAAATTATGGATTCAAAAAAATAATTGGATGATGCTGATGGGAATTTAATAACACTACATATTTAAATTGAGCTCCACTATGTTCTTTAGAAATTACATAATGTATCAAATTTATACAGATGATATAAATAACTCTCCCATGATAGGTGAATGTGATAATATTATATAAGTACATGTGATCAAGGAATCATGTATTTTTTGACATAAAAATTTTCACATGTACTTTTCTAAAGTAAAATGGTCATCACCCGACCATCCATACACTCTCTATCTTTACCCTAACATCCTGTATTTTGAAAACGGGGCATTAAACAAGGTGTTTCATATGTTTAACTAACAATATGCATTATTATAAATCGTTTTTATTATCGATGACCCTATATTAGATCTTTCTCAATAGCTTATGATAATTCCAAAAAGTTTTTGAAATATCTATTAAATTACTAAGAAATAATACCCATGATCGATAATTTTATACCACCATGAATAATCCATTAATACTGTAAACAATGTCTGTAGTCATGTTCCCATAACTCTTCCCTTCATATAATTCTGATGACTATTTTTACTGTGAGATTCACATCATATACTCCTATACCTCCTCATTTATTCCATCTATTTATCCCATTTATGGAAGGAAAGCATGTTCTCTTGGATCATATTTTGTAAATGCATTTATGAAATATTTAAAAATATTCCCATTAAAATAAAATATGCATACATACCGAATGTGATGAAAACATGATATGATACCTACGCCATTGATTAATTTTTTTACATTCTCTTCATTATGTGATATGCATAAATTGATAGAAATATGTCTTACATTTTAAAAATGGTACTCCTTTGGTGACAAAAAAGAATCCTTGTAAGTCACTAAATCTTTGATATCATTACGATTATCTAATATATGTAATATCCCATGCTTCTCAATGACATGAAATCCCATAAAATATGTAAACCAACATTAAATGTAATGATTATCCTAATATAATAATTCTTATTCATATTGAATGAGACATCTATTTCTATAATGAGTGGATGAAATCAATATATCATCATTATAATTTCAATATAGGAGAATTCCATACATTTTTTGGAATTTTTTTAATGTCTAAATTCAATAATTCAAGGAAGTAATTCCCATAATATTACATGAAATTAGTCTTTCTCTGTAGAGACATGGTTGTCCTCCACATGCTCCACTATTTAAAATTGAGAAATATGTTAGCCATTTTGAACATAAAATTTAATCCAATATCAAAACAGATGAAATGAAATTTCTTAATCGCCCTAAACCATCATAATAAATTTCGATTTAGAAATCCATTCCGTTGTGCATGAGATTATATATTAATACTTAAACTCCATCTTTTCTTGTATTATCTTGACTAAAAATAACTGATTAATAGTGATCATACCAATAATAATAGAGCATACAAATATCTATTTTATTTTTCTTTGATATTGCAACATATATGGATTCAAACTTGTGTATGGCCCTAAATATTTTATAAATTTCCATAAATTTAATTTATGAAATAGGTATCTCACGAACATAACTGACTTGTCTCAAAAAAATATAGAAATTTTATATAAAATATTGATATCATCAAATAATCCACTATATAACTATAATTAATTTGGGAATGGTGATATTTAATACAATTTTTAATGCCTCCGTAATCTTGAATTTTATACCAATATATAATTCATCATCATTAAATCCATTATTTATTTTTTTGGTCAATTCCTTGGAATGGGGTTATTAGTGTCAATACATACTTTTCGATATGAAAAACACATTGTTTAATATAATTTAATTTTTTCACTAGTCGTTCATGTTTTATTTCTAGATTATTGAATAAAATCATTTAATATTACATGAAATATACTTCTTTATCCTCTAAATGATCGCTATAGGCATTATTAACAGCACCCATATGTGGATCGACCACAAAAAAAGATGTTGGGGGAAATTCTACCTGTAATTTCCTCAAACCTCATTGCACTTATCTACTTGTACATTCATAATCTGGTCCACCTTGAAATATTTGATCATATGTAAAAATATAACCCTTAGAAAATTCAACATCGTCTGTTATTCTTTGTTCGATTCGAGTGATATCTTCATCCGTATTAACATAAATGTACAATTCAATCATAGTACGATTTACATTATCTAAATATTTATCATTAGAGATACAAAATTCTTTTTCATTGACTAAATAATGTCACATTTAGTATATATTATTCATATTTTTAAAAATATTATTAACAAATAGATGTTATACACTAATTCATTATTTGCTTTAATCGATCATGAATTTTACTTTTAAATGTTCCCATCGTATTAGATATATTATGACATTCTAATCTTTTGGACCAACAACATATGATTCCCCATGTTTATAATCTATTATTGATCATCCATGATATACAGACACACATAGAAATTTGTTCTTATTTTTGAAACTATTAGTGTAAATTTTATTTAATGTAAAATATTTACACTAATATTTCTTCTGATAATACTAAATGCATTAGACAATAAAAATATTACTTTAATTGTAATTCCACTAATCAATAGTGAACATAAGAGACTGACGACAATAATTGGTGGTCATGATGCATCATATAATGATGTATTTACATATTAAATATTAATCAATAATATTTTATTTTCATTGTAATATATTATTAATATATATATATAAATATATGACTCTATTTTATATCAAACAAAAATGTATATATATAATATAATATATTAATTTTCAATATTGATAATTTCTCTAACATAAAATAATTACATATAATTTTCATACAAATTTATATATATTTTATAAAATGTAATAATCTATTAGTTAAAAATTACTAAATAATTAATAAATATTAAATTTTATATAACTAAAAAATATATATTAATTATTAAACAATGATATAACAATAATATATTATTTGATTATTATAATAAATTACTAATGTATGTTACAATATTAATTATAAGGTAATATTATATTAATATATATATTATACACTTGGATCATATATCAATTTTAAAATTTGTAATTAGTTTACTATTATTTTTTACACAATAAAATAATATATATATATATATATTTATTCATATATATATATATATTCATAATATAATGACGTTATTTATATAGAAAATATTCATGTAATAAAAATATAAAAATATAAATAAAATATCTTTTTATTTTACAAATTGGAATATTTATATATACGTACATATGATATATAATAAAAAAATAACAAAGAATAATTAATTAAAAATAAGAAATATAACAACTAATATTTAAATTAATTATCATGTACATTTTTCTTTTATAAAATATTATATGTATCATCAACTATCAAATTAAATTATTTGGCTTAATGTATTTATAAATTAAAATTAATTAAAAATTAGTAATTTTCGCTAACATAATATATACATACCTTATTAATATATTATTTTTAATGTAATAATATATTAATTATAAAATTAAAAATTATAAAGGAATAATATATTTTATACATTTATATAACATTAATATTAATAATAATAATAATTTTATATAAACATTTTACAATAAAAAAAATTATTAATTAGAAATCACTAATTAAGATTGGCATGAATTTTATACAATTATATAATATATATAGGCACAAAATTTCTATAATTTTAATTAAAACAAAATATTCCAAATAATATTAAATAGAAATATAAATATAAAAATGAAATTTTACAATCATAATTTATTAAATAATCTTTTCATAAATAAAACAACAAAATTGAAAATGAAAAAAATTATTGAAATTTTTTTATAATTCCTAAATAAATTATATAACATATGAATTAAATTTTTAAAAAGAAATTTCATACTAAAAAAATATTATATTAAAAAAATAAATCAATTATTATATTAAATTTAAAATTTACCAACTATAGTTATGCATATGGGCCTTCACGAATTTAGTATTATGAATAGAGATTCATAAATTGCTACAAAAAATGAGATTCCATTGGGTTCTTGATGGGGTTATCATTGTTTCGTAATTTTGAATTGAAAATGACGATTTTTCTATAGGTACCCTTAGTTGTAAGGGGTGACACCATCAATACAAATAGGTTGTGTAAAATGGTTTTGACGAACCATATTCACTCTTATCTAGGAAGGGCGATCTCGAATCAAGTATTAAAATCTAGAACATTGATTTTCCACATTTGTGAGGTGGGTAAAATTGTTTCAAAAACAATATCTTCAATTCATCAAGATGTGGGATCTCGATTCGAGTATGTCAAATCAGAACATCAATTTTTTTGAAGAGAACGAGGAGTGTTATTTTATGGAAGAGAATGGTGACAATAATGAGATCCAGCCGTGATGCAAAAGGAAATGATTATGTTGAAGTGGATTATGACTAGAATAAGGGAATTTTAGTAATGGTTAGGATGATAATATTAGATCTAGGGTGGGTGGTTTTTTGTAGTGGAGAAGATGGAACACTCTATTATTTCATTTTCTTCTAAATTTTTTTATAACTACAATATTTATAAAAATAATATTCAGTAGAATAATTGGGATGAAGTAGATTATTCATTTTGTAATTATATATTATCCTCATTCTTAATCGAAGATCATAGGACATCTTACATCGGTAGAGCTTAGCTACCTTTTTTAATGAATTATTATGGAAGATTATATGAATCCATAATCATAGATACTAGGATATCAGGTTATTCAAGTTCATTAAAGGCCCATCGTGATCATATTTGTATTCCTTCTCAAATCCATTATATTCGTAGTGTGTGTCGTTCTACACAAAAAAATTTGATATATTAATTAGTCGGTGTAGTTATTTTGATGTTTCTTTTATAGCGAATTGATTTTTAAAGGAGTCCAAGGATATCGGAGACATGACTTGTTTTAACTAAGTTATAGGTTTTCTGAAACCTTTAGTTATGTATACATGAATGCTAATAAATTAGTCATACCATATGTTTCATTTTATTCATGTGGTTACATGACTCTTTTCATGAGGCCTCATTAAATTTTTTCTTGCGATCTTTACACTTACCTCATACATGGTCAAAAAAATTATAATAGCCATTCATGAGTAAATATACCATATTATTAAATAATATAATAATAATAAATTTGAAAAATAAAATAAATAGTTAATGAAAATTTCAGTAAATTAAATAACCTAATCCAAATATTAAATAAAATTAATATATGAAATTTTTATTAATAATTAAAAATGGAATAAGAAATTAATTTTTTTTTAAAAATATATATTTAAATAATACATATAATTAAAATTAATAGTAAAAAATAATTAAAATAAATTCCAAGCGTGACATAATTTCATTGTTTGAAAATAATAAGAAACACTTTAAACGCATAAGTGAATACATTTATATGAAACAAAAATTAAATCAATCAAATCCACTTAAATACATATTTTATCATTTATTAAATAATTTAAATAAAAAATGGGATGTGTTAAAATGTATAAGATATAATCTACATCACATTCCAATACATAGAGAATTTTTATAATCCTCAAGAAACCACTTATTGAGGATTTAGGGGAGAAAAAGAATATTAATATTATAAAAAAATACCACTAATATATTATTAAAAAAAATATCCACAAAGTATTATTCAAAGAAGAAAATTTTGATTCACCTATTAAATCTACATATACATTGTTCAAAAAATTTATCACATTAAAAATATATCAACAAAAATTATTATTGAACTGATTTTATAAAAATTAAATTTTACTTTAATTGATACATTCAAACACATATTTACCACCATGATAATTAACACATATAATAGATCAGTAAAAATTTTAATCACACTAATTGATTTTACAAAATTAGTAATTATTTTGACAACATTAATGACTCATCTAAAAGTATGAAAACTAAATAAATATAGAATTAAATAATTCTAGTTCAACCTGAATTATGTTTTTTATTTAATATCCCACAAAAAATCATATTCTTTAATTATTAATCTAATAATAATGTTTAAAATTAAAGGTTATTTGAAAAATGTTCTCTAATAAATGAAAAATAAAACAATTTTTTCAAAGATAAAAAAACATACAAAACTAATCCCATAAGGTAAGAAGGATTGACATCCTCAATATAGAGTCATAAACATTAATTTTGAGAGAAATATTCTTACAATAATGAAATATATGTATGGATTAGAAATACACCATTTATAAAATTAAGGGGTTTTTATGTGTTAATATTTAATTACATATTAGATAATTTAATACCGCCCCACATTAAACCCACAAACTGACTGTGTTATGGAATCATTAATTTAGAGACACAATCAAATATTTTCCACCAAAAATATTAATATATGAATTGAACAATAAGCTAGTTTTTAGTAGTTATAGGATAGATAAAAAGCATTTTTCCACATCACTAAAAAATCAAACTATATAAGTATATTGACAAAAACATTTATTGATCATCATTTTATTTCCTGTTATAAAATATATTTAGTTGAAAAAATATTCAATAACAACAAAAAATTAACTTTTTAGTTTTTTGTATTGGAAAATATGTTCAAATTATAAGACATTAATGGAATATAAATTAAAACATAATTAAATTTAAAACCCTCTTAGAAGATTTTTTATTATCCCATCCTAGATCATCAAACAACAAAGAATTTCCTATTGATATAGAGATGAAATAGTTGTGATAATTAAGCCCATAGTAAGAAAAAAATGTAATAGAACATCATAGTTGAAGCATGAATCATAAAATAAGGTCATTTACATAATAAATTGACATAGAACATAACCACATTAATATATCAATGTAAGTTATAAAAATGATATAAGGATAAAACATTAATATAAGACTATTGTAATCATATAACCAAAGATAATAAAAATGTGTCATAAAAAGTATTACCTTGTATTTTTTCCATTATATCATAATAATTATCATGGTTGATGAAAATATAACTTTTAAATTTCAACTCAATATATTACTTCTTTACCAAATGAATTGGTTCACAATAAAGGTTCTCTAATCAGTCCTCTAACATTAGATGTGTAAAATCGATCATGACTCATTTTATATGTAATTTATAACCCAAAATTATGTATTAGGGGGTTAGAAATGTATATAACAAATTAATTGGAAAATTATACATCAAAATGAATAATCTAGAAGGAAAATTTGGTTGGGTATTCATTACATTGAAATTTTTCATGAATAATCAAGGGATTATTTTAACAACATACAATGTATGATAAAGGGATATAAAAATCAGTTTAATGAATTTGAAATAAATACTATCATTAATAAGGAATTATAAAAAAATAGTTGTTCAAATAAATGCATTAAAAAATAAAAAATTATGGATCAAAAGGCATATACAAAAGAAGTGAATGAATTGAAAAAGAGTTGTAAGAGAACACTAACATTGACATAATGATTCATAGATCTAGAGGGAGACTCTTAAGAGTACAATGAACAAAATAAGAGTTATCTATAAAGTGATATTTTAAATAAAGTTTTTGACAGTTGGTTTTGAGTGGTGTTGAATGGGATAATGTTTGAATATTTATATTTGTAGAGGGGAAATTTTAAGAGTCAAAATGTTTGATATTTTTATATATATACCAACATCTTGACCTAATAATAAATACTAAATAAATTTATATATTTTTAATGAATGAGTGATAGATTCTTGTTTTTTAATAACTTACAAATTCTAAATTTTCGATCCAAAAAATCCATTTTATGCATCGAATCAATGAAATTCTAAAAAATTTATATTTTCGTTCAAAAATATAAATTATAAGTTCTTATAAAAAAATATAATTAAATAAATTTTTATACCTGTAAATTTAAATATTAATTGAATAAAATATATAAAAAAATTTATGTCAGGAACACAGAATAATGATGAAATAAAATCACAGAACATATGAAACATTAAATTTAATTATATCAATAAAAAATGTTATATTTCACTATATAATAATGAATTCAACCAGAGATAATTATGACATTTGGAGTATCAAAATTATCATTATCTTACCAAAATATATCTATAAATATTATAATTTTACCTTTGAAATAAAAAAATCTTATTTATGGAAAACTAACAGTTTCTATGATATAGTAAATTGTCTGAATATTTTAAATATTACAAAGGTCATAGTTACATGATATAACATTTTAAAAATGTTCTTTAAAATTATTTTAAGAAAATGAAATTTTTTAAAAACATATAAATTTATCATATAACATAATTTTCATATAATTTAAATATATTTTTATTTTCTAAAAATTCTATTTTTTCCTCTTTCATAATCACGACTGTCACATTTCTCGATCATCAAAAAAATAAACAATTAACTTTTTGATTATTGGTCACAATTACCATTATCCCTATTTCTTAATATATGTAATTTCATAGAAAATTATTTCCCTATAAATACACTATCACTATAACTTCATCATTTAAAACATTCAAATGTTCTTGTACATTATTTCATAATTAAAATTATTTCCCCAATAATTATATTTCAATTTTTTGAAAAATTAAAAATAATGATCTTTATGGGGGATTTCAGTCCTATGTAGTTTATTTTTTTGATTTTAAAAATCTTATAAATCTATATTTTTTTATAAATGTAGTTCATATAAAAACATGATATGAAATGTTCTTGTGAAATGAAATAGTTCTTATATGTGTTCATACTAAACTTGAATTTATAAAAATTATTGAATTGAATTTAAAAAAAAAGAAATAAATTTTTGGGTTATTTTAGTCTCCCTAAAATAAATTTCATCATAAAAATTTGACACCGACCTCAAAATATGTGGGTATATTTTTCCTTCATTGCTTCATTAGGTCCCTAACTATTATATTCACACATTTTATTTCCACAAACTACATTCAAAATTTTTGTTTTGTTATTCCTCGTCAATTCTGCCCTTCTCTCAAGAGTATAGATTAATTTCTCTTTATATGAAAATTAAAATTAGAATTCAATACCATTAATATCATGTAGATTTTTTGGGTCAGATATATTTCTTTTCAATAGATACATGTGGAATACATTATTGAAATTGTAATGATTTGATTATTGTTATGATTCATATAAATCTACTACGACAAAATCCATGATATAAAAAGGTAATATTTACATTTTACATGATTTTTGCCTTCTTTCAATATACAATAAATAATTTCAATTCTTATATATTGATAATTACATGATTTCATGAATAACGTTCAAGTAATTTCTTTGATTGTCCATATAACTCTCTTTGAAAATTTGAGGTTCCATTATGTATTTCTAAATCATATATATATTTAATACTGTCTGATTAAAAATGTATTCACCAAAAAGGTATTTTTATTTAATTTCATACCAATATATTAGATTTATACAACTATTTTCATAGATCACATCCAATGGATATATTTTAATACCTGAGTGGAAAATGAAATTAAATTAAAAAATGATTTATGATAGGCCAAACACCACTTAAAATAAATAATTAGTTAACAAATAATATTCTTTATTGTTTGAATTTTCATATTAAAATACCCTTAAATTTGAGAATGATATGTTGTTCTGTTTTTTACTTATGTACTCATAGCCTATTAATGACTCCTTAGTGATATAGAAATTAATATTTTGTCACAGTAAAAAGTGATAAAAAAATATAAATCCATGGATTCTCAATAATTATGTAATTTATATGTGATATATTATCTCAATGGGTTAAATCATTCTTTTGTAAATTAAATTGGAATATTTTTTCCACTTATCAATAATTGAAAATATTCCATTGTTACGCTTGTCTGTGATTGATAGGTATGTGTCAAAATACATAGTGATGTTCTCACAATTTCATATAGGTATCTATGTTGGTTTTAATACCTATATGTGATTACACAACTCCATCATCTCTTTTTGACACACCATGCATCGTACAATATAATATTCAGTCTCTATTCAAATATTATTCCGCTAATATTGTTCATAATTTTCCCAAAATAGTTTAGCGATTTTGGTATGTATAGTGAATTAGATAACATTGTATCCTTAGAAAACACCACCATTTTCTCTATAATATATGGGATACATAATAATTTATAAAATCATAATACTCATTATTGATCCATATAAAACAATAAAATTTTCATTTTTTTCATAAACATTATCAACATTTACATCATCCATCCAATGGCCCCGAGGCCTTCAAATTTTTATTATAAAGATAAATCCACCATTTAAGGGAGGAAGGGGGAACCCAGACAAACATCATGATCTTAAGACAATCACACCTGAAGGTCAAGGAGAAATACACAGACTGACAACATGGTGCTGCCCCTCCCCAGCATCCTATGCGCCTGATCCATGTGGTCGAATCCAGCTGCAACTCCATTCCACCTTTAGGCTTGCAACCCCTCATTACAACCACAAAAAAATCTTGAATTGATAGTCAGTCCACTTGGATATTGTCAATCCACAAGGATTATTCATCATTCAAACCGAAAGTCAACGGACATTCAGATATTTTGTGAGCATCCCCATTTGATATCCTAATCAGGAAAGACTCTACTAACCTTTATTCCTTCAAGTGAATTGGAGGCTCTTGGGATTTTTCAAAATCAGCTACCACACCAGGAAGGCTATGCACAATCATTATACCAGATTCACCCGCACTGACCTCACCATTTCCCAGCATATTAGGAATAGAAGCAGACATGCATTCCATCTCCTTTGATTTAATTTTTTTACCTGAATTGGTCTCCATTGGTTTTGGAAGGTACGACTAATCCTTGCGCCCTTTTCCCTTCTTCCTTGCCATCAAAAAACAACATCCACCTATTGATTAAACTTCAATGACATTCTCTTGGTCCTGATCTAGTCCCTCCAAGCCTGCAAAGCAGTTACAAGTATGGATGGCCTTCTGGCTCTGATGCTAGCCCATGACCCATTGACCCACCATCTCAGTAGGGGTACCCTATGAAGAAATAGGCAGGATACCATTACCAACCTCAGATGGCTTCAAAACCATCACCTCAGTATCCAGCACGCTGCATGAGTCAGCTGAGATCCCCTCCTACACCTTCAGCACCTGAGGATCAGCAGCCTGTTGTCCCTCCCCGCCTACATGAGTAACCTGTTCCAAGAAGACCTGACCCTTTCAGCCACCAATAACATCAACAACCTCCAAAGGAAAAACCTCCTTCCTTGAAACCAGTGCGTCCTACTCGGGTCTCTCCACGAGTTCCTTCTTCATAGGATCCATAACCTTTATAACCGAAGAGGGTCTTTCCTCTTTATGCAGCGAGATTTTAGAAGCCCCCATGTTTCCATCACCTTGTATGGATGCCAAATTTGTATCCTTATTCTACATCAAAGGCCCTCGCCTTACGACACATCTGCACCAAGAAACTGGATGTCCGAGATGCCTAAAAAATGAGATAAAGTCCACCCATGTTTCTAATACCATAGTTTTTTTGCACCTGAATTCTTCACCAGCAGTAACCCAATCCCACTCCACTTGTGGTTTGGATACATCCACCTCCACACAAATACGAGGGATAATCGGGTGGCTAACTGAACAAGTCCTACTATAAACACATATATAACACCCTACCATGTTCCCTAGCATTTCAAGGATGGCAGGGTTTTAAAACGGCAGGAGTAATTTGTGGAAGCAGACCCATAAATCAATAGAAGGCAAATAATTTTTCAAGTGAAAATCATAAGTCCAACGGAAGAGAATGAACCTGTAACCATGGAATTTGCACGGATCAGAGGACAACGCACGACTAAAGCCATGCTCCGAGGCAAAGCGAATCATCAGATGACGCTTGTCAAGAAGTCCAACTATCGCACGCTCTTGTAACCCCCAGGAATCAAAAACAAACTAGTCGAAATCATCCACTGAAGGTAGTCGTTGGCTGAAAAGAGCCACCATAGTGAGCTTTAAGAGGTCTAAAGATTATGTAAATATTAATTTTGATAACGCAAGATGAGGCATGCCATCGAGAAAATATGGATCCTTCGGGCTGAGCGTGATTGGAGGAAATTTTGGGCGATCCTCTGGGTTGGAGAAAGGAGTGAACGAAGCCAGATGTACCTTCTCCCCCTACCAAAATTGGGATGGGGGGAGGCTTAATCCATCCGCATTGCAGATTAGGGCATCGTCGCCGAGAGCCAAGAGATGAATCCGAATTCCCTAATTTCAATATTGAGGTTGATATTGGTCAACATTTACATCAAAGTATAAAGAGTTTGATCTTTCTTGATATTCCACTATAATGATGGTTTTGAAATTATTTGTGATAGGATTATTGATTTTTCTACCCTTGTGATTCATATTAGGAAAACTATTATCTCTTTAATCATGGTTCCCCTTAAATTATCTTCATTTTAATATCACCATGTTGTTTTTTACTCAATGTATGTAAAACACTATTTACCTTTTTTAGGTGACAATTAATTTAAAAATCATTGTCTTTAAAGAAGTTCCAACCATATAATTTGTGTCATGTTTAGTTCTTTTTGTGTGAAAAATATATACAAACATTGGTTTACTTTGGATATATCACATTTCCCATATAATTTTAGTTCCTAAAAATCATTACTATGAAATGAATATGCTAAATACTAGTATGAGTACTAAAAGTTTTAATATAAGACCTTTACTATTGAGATTCAAATGTGATCCCCATGTCATTTTTTTATATGGACACATACATGAAAATTTATAAATGAACATTTCTTCAAAACATTGCAATGATAGAAAGTGTGTACTAGGCTAATGATTCATCAATTCATGGAAGATATCATTGTATTATTTTATCTCAAGCTCGACCACAATTTTTAGTTACATTTGTCACCAGATTTGAATGTTGTTGATTTTATTTTAAAATATATATCATACCCAAATAAATCAATAAATCTAAAAAATTCACTGTTGTTGGATGAAGAGACACTTTTTCTAACATTATCTTCACAGGATAAAAATACATCCCTTCACACAAAAATATGTTCCCTAGTAATGCCACTTCTTGCAATGAGGACTCGGATTTATTAAATTTATAAAAAATAAAATATTTACATAGTGTTCAAAATAATACCATTAGATGTTTTCATGTTTATGATATATTTTTTAATATATCAAAATATCATCATTAAATACATCTTAAAATTAATTGTTGAATTCGGTTAAGATTATATTCCTGTAATATAAAAATATCATGTGTTATTTTTTCAGATATAATGTAATAAAAAAGACCTCATAATGACCATATCATTTTCAAAATACCTTTATCTGGGATATCTTGTTTTCTCAACTTCTTTTGATGATACCTTATTCAAAGAACATTCATGGAAAATAATTAAGCTCTATGACGATGTTTGAACAAGTCATTAATTAATTGAAAATGATTTTTTTATTTACTATGATCCCATTATGTTTTATATAGTCTATGCATTATAGTATTGATCCATCAATTTGATTAAAAAAAGGAACCCCAAAGCATAATAAATTTTACAGAAAAAACATTATCCCATAGATCTTGAAGTCACATCTTTAGTTTTCTTAGCTCTGTGAATTCCATTATATATAGGTCATTTCATATAAGATTAGATCTAGGTATATGTTTAATGGAGAATTTTATCTCTCTTTCTGTTGGAGGTCTACATAATTATTTTTGATACATATTAACATATTCATACAAAATTATTACAAACTATATCCATTTTACATTCAATTTATTCTACTTTATCACTAAAAATTTCCATAAATAATGTTGTTGGGTGTAGTTAATTCCAAAAATCATGTTGTGATATTTATCCATTAATAAATATTTTTTATTTAACCAAAAAGGGAACTAATGTTTCTTTAGTTGTACAATGATCGTGGAATTATACTTTAATAACCAGTCCATATCTACTATTAAATAGAATTCCACAAATGAAATGACTACCATATTTAAAAATATGTTACTCTCACCAATGTTAATAAGGGAATCCCTTTACTTTAATATAGAATAATAATATCATCCAAGAGTATTAATTGATTATATTATATTAATGTCTTAAGTATTTATTTTTTGTTCATTGAAACTAAAAATCAATAATTAAATATTTTTAGAAAAAAATAAATAGTATATCAACAATTATTTAGTGAATAAAAATTATACCTACTACCATAAAATTTATAACATTGAATTCAGATGATGTGATAGAGAATTAAGAGACCTAATTCCAAAGCCTCTTTAATGGTTGAACACAACTTATCTCTATGATTCTTAGATTTCGGCACTCATATTTAAATTTCCAATCTCCACAATGATGAAGAAATTCATAACAATAGAATCATTAAACATATTCTAGACGTCATTAGTAAGAAGGTGGTATGGTTTTATATGTCATTAATAATTTTTGGAAATGTGTCAATCCTTCCACCTTTATTTAACATCCAACTACATTGAATGTAGTTCCCAATCATTCTCTTCCAATATTAGTCATATAAGGGATGTCTTATATCTTATACTATTTATCAGGGTAATTATTCTTCACATTATTTTAATTCATAATTTCATTTATATAATTTTATTCATGAGACTACTCCGTATCTACAAATTCCATATCCTCTATGAGAGATCTTTATACTATTCTGTCACATCTCTCCAAAAGAAGGATTTCCAAATATATACATAGATAAAGACTCAAACCTCTGTATAATTAATCGACATTCATGTTGGAATCGATCATAAATCGTGAAGTAAAATTCAAAAACCTTGGGATATTTATCTAATAAATCATAATAGATTCAAAAAGTTTTTTACATAATAAAAGGAATTTAGTTTACAAAATTATTAATATTGCATAAGGAAAAAACATATTGAACAAATAATTTTTAAATATTACACATCATAGACTCACTTTCTTCCTTGTTCATGTTTTTTCAATCAATTTACACAATCAATCACCTTCTCCCTCTAAATTATACATTTTTAAAGTGTTATTATATTTCTCAAAACATGGAAGTATAAAAATATATATTTTTATAGAAACATCCAGTCTTCCATAATCAAAGGTTCATAGGTGCTCAAAAAAGGATAGTGTTCATTAACACATGAATATTTCTATACCCAATTCTTCCTCTAATATTTTCCTAGACAAAATTCACATTTTCTATTTTTATTCTTAACCTTAATGAGTATCATGATAATTTTTTCTACCCCAATATATATTATATTAGAATGGATATAATTTCATTTCCCATTGCCTCCATTTTTCACACAACAACATTTATTTTATGAAATTTAAAAGATGGCTTAAATAATAATAGAGACACATTTTAGAATAGTTTGTATAATAATTTCAAAGGGATTCTATATTCTAAACGATATTATAATAAATGGATTCATGAAAATTATACATTGACCTTTTTATCACTTCCTAGATATCAATTAATAATAGTTCATAATAGTATATAATAAAAATAATATATCCCTTGGGAGTGTCAAAAATGATATGTAGTAGTTTATTATTCACTATTCACTAGAATGATGACCCATATATACATGAAAAACTCTTCTCAAAGTTATTTCCCCTAGATGCATCTATGGAAATATCACATCCACATATATTATCTAGATAATAATTTCATTTTAGGGAAATAATATATTTTATAATTCAATATTTTTTTGGGATTGTTTCTCTATATTTTAACTTATCCCTTTGGTTCATAAAAAATTTTATAGAGTGAAAATTTCCACAAAAAACCAAATCATCTGTTTATTCATGTTATTGAGACCCATGTTGTATTCCATGATTTTGTATATAATTCAATGACAATTTATTACTAATTAATCATAAATTGAATTTTTATTTTTACTATCATGGTAAACTTGTACAACGTACATGATATACATGATAAATAAAAAGGAAAATATTCAACTCTCGTAAAAGGACTCATTACTTTCTCATCCTACCTCATCTAAAAATATATTATTTCCTAGGAACAATTATAAATTGAAAGGGGTGATTAAAAATACCTATTGGGGATAAAAAATTTGAGGGAACACCATAGATTAGTGAAGATATATTATATATTATAATTCACATAATATCATGATGAATTACATAGTTACATGAACATAATTACTTGAGTTACAACATAGAACCATTTATATAATATAAGTAGAAGACATTATAAACTTATAAAAAATTATTTCCCCTATGGTTTCATAAACAATATTATATCATTTAAAAAAATAATTTTAATAAATTTACATAGAAGAATTAGAATGATTCATGAACATGCCTTCTTTAGATATTACTTCTTTACCCAATTCATCTGAGTGATAACATATCATTGCCTTCATATGTTTGTCATTGTGTGTTCCACAGAGATCAAGATTCATATGTGAATATCATTTATAACTGATGTGTAGGGAGTGTAGGAATTATTAATGTATTTACCCAATTAATATATAGATGATACATCTAAATTAATACCCTTTAATTAATTTTGTCTTGTTTATTCATAATAAGAAAATATATCATGGAAAATCGTCAATTTATTTCACCATCATAAAAGGTTTGTAAAATAGATATTAACATTGGTTTAATTAATGATAAATTAATTATTTTCATTCATATTAAAAAACCTGGTTGTTTCTGAAATCCTTACAACATAATAAATATAAAATCAAAAGGATTTTAGGAAAGAATAACTCGAATTGAAAATAAAATTAAGGGTACACTTGAATTGAGAGTAATATTCATATATATTTATATCTATATATATGAGGCATAAGAAAACATTATTAGGGAAATAAATAGGCATATTAAGATGAAATTCATGTTCAATTGGTTTTTCATTTTAGAAGAATTTGATAAATGGTGGTTTTTATACTTCTTGAGAGGTGGATTTAAAGTTTAATGTATTGGTTGTTTTTTATACAAGAAATCCTATTATGAGTGAAATAAATTATAAATAATTTATGTATTATTAATTTATTTTGGGGAGTTATTTGACATTATAATCTTTCAAAATTCTAAATTCACATTCTCACAAATCCTTTTAATGCACTAAAACTATGGAAATTAAATTCTAAAAAATTAAAATTTTATTTCGAAAATGTAATGTATAAATTTTTAAATTATAAAAATTTATATTTAAATGGATTTTATACATATTAAATGATCATTTTCAATACATTGTTAATAATTTCTACAACAAAATGATTTCAACAAATCTTTTTACACATACAATTAGAATTTTAACGTTTTCACTGTTAAATATGATTCTTCAGAAAATTATGAAATATTTTTGCGTAGAATATATAAATAAGATGAGTTAAAAAATGAAATTATTTTTTTAAAAAAAATCTCAAAATAATAATGTGTTCTAATTTTAAAAAATTCCTTATTTATTGATTATTAACAATTTTTATGATATAATAAACATTCTAGTTGTTATATAAAGTAGTTTGGATATCATTCACTTGTATTAACATTTATATAAAATATAATATTAATTCATGATTATAAAATTTATTACAAACATAGAAAATAATAACAAATACTAAATTTAATATAATATAAATATTTTTTATATTTCATAAAAAATACAATTTTAGTTTCCTCCATTGTAATCCAAATGTAGAATTTAATCTATCTTTATAACCAATATTAATAATGACCATATGAATTATTGACTAATGGTAAAAATTTCAATAATTCATGTTTTAAAAATTACATAATTTCAATTTAACATATTTACCTAAAAAGATAACGTCAAGTTCTCATTATCATTTACTATATATAATGGTTATTTCAAATTTGTTCATAATATCAATTGTTTTATTTACAATTCATTTTATTTTTAAATCTATTGTAGGATGAGGGAATGTTATAGTGTAATTGAGTCCAATATGTATTATTTTAGTCATTTTATTATTATTCTATAATTATATACATTTAATATTCATATTTGAAAAAAGATTATATCAACAGATTATGTGTAATATTATTTTTAAATGTAGAATTTACTCAATTATAAAAAAATTATATATAAATAACAGAAATTAATTTTTTACACATTTAAAAATACATTAGTAACGACTACTATAAAAAATAATAAAATTAAAATAATTGCAATAAATTTTATGCAATATAATAAAAATTAAATAATTTTAAAAGGATGAAATGTTATTATTATATTGAAAAACTTCAGTTTATAATGGTATTGGGAATAGTTTATGTTACCATTGTAATTAACAAAAATATCTGCACATATTAAATACATAATAAATAAAAAAGATAAATAATTTAATAACATAATGGAGTAAAAAAATATAGTGACATTAGGAATGTTAGAAAATATAAAAAACATAACATAACACTCCTCTAGTTAAAAATTATTTCCTCATTATAGAAAAACTAACGTGTAACATCCCATTAAATAATAGAAGGAGTTATTCCATTAGAGATTCTTGATACATCAAAATAAACAAATCAAATTGATATTCTAGAATTTCACAATCAGTAAAAAATAAACTGAGAAAAGGAAAAATTTAGGTGTCATACAATTTATATAAGGTGCAGTTCCTTGAGGTTTGGATAAAATGTTAAAATCATTTTTCCGGTATATATTACCTATTCATCAGGTCACTATAAAACCATTCCCAACCCCATTCATAGTCACACCATTAAATTAACATCATCTGGATATTATATAAAATAACTATGAATCAATAGGCAATGTGATCATGTATAAGGATAAATACTCATAAAAAGAAAGAATTTATTTTCATTCATGGGAAAATAATGAAACCAGATAAATAATTATTTTTCAAATCATCGGTATCCTCCCACACAGTAAAACCTTAGAGTCCCCATCCATACATCCATAAAAATATATCCATACTCTATGGGATAAATTTGTTCATTAATGGGTGGTGATTTATCCTTTTAATATCTACAATCAATTGGATTATTCAAGTTTTAAATAAAAAACTATAAAATAAAAAACTACTAAGATTTTATAATTTATCTAGAATGATATAGCAATTCAAAGAATTTTCAAAACCAGAATCACAAAAAAAATCATGAGGTGAATTCATAACCATGAAAATTCCCATTAAATACCAGATGAACTATCCTATATTTCCACACATAAAGAGTTAAAAACATATTCAATAGGTAAATATGAACACCAACCTACCCAAAATCACAATTAACAACTCCCAAAATGAATATCATATATCTAACATAAAATGTCTCCCACCCGACGGTTTCAAATTATATACTTTATTTTTATTTTTTAATGTAAAAATTGAACTCAAATAAATAAATATTTTTGTAATCATCATAAACAACATAAAACATATATGTTTAAAATTAATCAATAAAAAATTATACATATTTAAAGGAATGAATATTTTAGAATAAATTATACCTAAATTCACAGCAATTTCTATTATAGTAATGCAATCATTACCATTATAAAAAACAAAAAAATTGATAAAATAACTCAACATCAAAGGTATTTAGATCATTGACAATGTTTAATAATTTTAATGTAAAATTTTTATAGAACAGTGATTGTAAGAAAATGGAATTCCTTATCAACTTAATTTTGAGTGTGTTTACTGATAACCTGAGAGGTTCTAGGTATTAATTTTTTTCCCAAATTATGGAACTTCATGTTTCATACAAATAAATTATCAAATTTTTTCCTCATGTAGCCCTATAATTTCATGTACTATATTGGACTATGATTCACTATATATATGGGCAAAATGTTCGTCAACTAATCATTCAATTATTTCATCGTAAAAATCCATGAGTATCATTCCAAATCAAAGCACTAAAAATTACTTCATTCATATCTATTATTTTTCAACAAACATAAAAAATGGATTAATTTAAAAACTATAATTCTTCTTGATCCCCAGAAACTTGATAATTAATTATGACTTTGATTCATCAATGAGATAACCCTTAGTGGGTGATGATGTTTTTACTCAAATAATTTGAACCATCATATATAAATCCATAGCATGTAATATGAAATAAATGTTAAAGGTAATTTATTATAAATGAACTAATAATTGATCTAACAATAAAACATGATTTTTGATTGAACTATCTAACAACTCAATAAATTATGATGATAATTTCATATCCCCTCGAACTGACTACTTAATTAGAGATAAAGTCATGAGGTTATTACAATCACTAATGTTTCCAATAAAATTAATATTTTAACATTCCTCTATTATATAATCAATTAAAAATATTCCACCAACATGTAATTTGGTAGGTTATTTATTTTTAATGACAACACTACACTCCTCACCTAATTTATTGTAGAAAAATATTCTAACAGAATTTTCATAATCACAAATCTCCTAATAAAATAACATATTAAATGATTTTATTTAACATAATAAAATGTCAAGATTGTTATGAAATTATAAATAATCATTATAATATTATATTAATAAATATCATGAATTTTACTTTATATATATTATGATAATGGAATTTTGGGAGAATAATGTTTCAAAATATGTTGATTAGAAAACTAATTGCCTTAATTCATCATCCAAATCAAAAAATTTAGAACATTTTTTCCCATACGGTTCTTGTTCAATAATTTATGAGTAAATTGGATTTATTATGTGTTTCGTAATCCTATCTAAATTTTTAGTGGAATGGACAAATTATCATAATGTTTTTATTCATTGATGTTGAATGGAGTATCTGTGGTTAGTTGATAGATTCATTAAAAATTGGACTCTCTTGGATTGATATATGAAATTATTCCACCTAAAAAAAATTAATCAATCCATGATAATCTATACCATGTTCTAGACCATTAAAATATATGAAAAATTGATTTTTTGGGTTTATATACCTGAATTAATTAGTAAAACATTATATTAAATTACATCATTACCTTTAAAAATCAGAATGATCATTTTATGTCTCATATTGTTTTTGTCAATTCAACAATCTAAAACATTGATTATTTATAAAATGACCCCGAAATAAATTTTTACATATTTTAATGATTTATTATAGAAATTAAATAATTTTTTTAATTCTATTGATTTCTCTTATCATAGAATTTTTTTGGGAATTCTGTAAATGATAATTAAAATTTTGTTTTGACTCATTATTATTTAAGTCAATATAATTCCCACTATTCCTTTTTTGATTAAATCATGAAAAAAGGTATATTTATACAATTGATGGATTTCATTAAAACATGTTATAGAATCTCATGATAAGGGTTTTTCCAAAAAAAACACTAAACCAATTATATTCTTCATTGATTGAATATTTTTTCTTAACGGAAAATTTTAAATTTTAATCATTAACTATCATGTAAATGAAATGGGGAAAATATCATTATAAAACATTTATAATTTTCCCCATTTGTTTATAATTATTTCCACTAATTGATTGAAAATATCAGTAGTGTTTTTCATTTGGTACTATGAATAAATTTTTAATTAATATCACCCTCACTAAATTATAAATGAATATTCTACATAAAAAATATATAATTATCTAATGAGAAACAAATAAATTCCTTATTAGGTAAACTAAAAAATTATTGATACACCGCCTAATGGTATTTATTGAGTTCAAAGGTCCAAGCCTATGGAAAAATCCTAATACATGATGGGTATCCAAAATTTATTGTATGTTTACATTAATAATGTTTTCAATTATATATATATATATATATATATATTTTATCCTAGTATAATTTTGTACTAAATTTATAATTACATTATCAATGATTCATTTTTTTTATTTTTTATTTTTTAAAACATGATTTTGTAAATATTTTTGTTAGTTTTTATTTATGTTTGAATCAAATCACATTTTTTATAAACACATCCAATTATTTGACCTGTATGTTTTTTTAAAAATTAAATTTTTTTATTTTATAATCTTACAACAAACTACATCAATTTTTGGTAGGGTGAATAAAAAATTAAGGACCTTGTATATCCCAAGAAAAAAAGAAAAAAATATTTCAGGAATAGTTCAAGAAATGTGGTGTTGCTGATCTTGGGGTATGTAAATTCTAAATATATTAGTGGTGGATATAAAATAAGTAGAATAAAAAATATATTCTATCTTTTTATTATTAAAAAATAAAAATTTAATAGAAAATAACGATTCTATATTTATCTAGTTTAAGAAACTAATTTTTCCCTACACTAACCGTTTGTAGTGAAATAAAAATACAATTTCAAATATTGATTCATTAATTTAGAATATGTAATATTAATATTTCATAAATAATTTTAATTTATTGAAATTGTTTAGTTACATAATTATTAGTTCACCACTTTTTTTTCATTAAACAATGTAGAAAATGATCTTCGGAAGAGATGAAAATTTAAAATTGGGAAAAAAATATTTTTGTTTCCGTGTTAATTCAATATATCAATATTACTATTTTTTTATTACTAATTATATTTTATCATTCTAGAAAATATTTTTATTATTAACCTCACCTTTCATTTTACAATTTTCGATAAATGGAAAAAAAATAATTAAGAAAGTACTATAGGGAGAAACAATGATGTTTTCCAACACAATTCCAATATACAAAAAAAACTAAATCATTTAAATTGACATACATAAATAAATATATCTAAAAATATAATAGGATATTAAGAAAACCAACATATAATAAATTTAATTAACATTAAATTTCATGAATTTTGATGGGAATCATCTATTACTAGAGTCAATTTCATTTCTTCTTGTCTTTGTTGTCATTCATCTATTTGATTATATCTGAGCATCATCCCATCTATACTCTATATGGGTTGTCCAAAACATTAACAGAAACAATACCCATAAAATAATTTATAAATTTATAGATATTAAATTCATTAATTAATCCTTCTGAATAATTAGCCTTTATGGAATCACTTTGTAAATCACATAGTTATCTCTCATTGGTATCCCATAACTAAAGTAATCCCAACTTAGTTAATTCTTTTTGGCACATTAATCCTGCTTATCATTTCCCCAGATATACTATTATCTATCATTCATCCGATAAAAATAATTTCTCAAACCTCTCAGTACCTGTAAAAAACATCTAGAAACATCTTTTTTCAATTACATCTCTTCTTCACATCTTGATTCTTCCAAAGACATCTCATTATAGAAGTCAAAACTAATAACACCAATATACATGGCCTAGAATACTATAATCAAGATTTTATTCATTGATATTAAATATACATAATATTTAAATGTCACCCTAAATTTCATAGAGGTGAAACATTATGACAAAAGTTCCATAATGATCAATGAAAAGAACACCTAATTCTAACATGTTAACTGTAAATTTTTTAGAATCAATTATTCATTTTTAAAAAATATAAATATAAATTAATGATGTCCCCACTCATCTTCATTAAAATATGGAAATATAAAAATAATATTGGAAAAATGTAGTATTAGTCAATTAATCTCCAATATTAATTTATTCTTAGCTGGTTCATCTTCATTCCTAAAAAAAATTCAATCCTAAATCATCCATTAAAATAAGAACTTGGGTTCGTTATCTTTAATCAGAAAGACATCAATAATATTTGACACTTGTTCAATATAAAATCAAAATTTATTCAACATGAATCATCAAAACAAGAAATATTTGGCCTAGAAAAGGTTTATCATGCATTTATTTACAAATATGCATCCCATTGGTATCATAATCACTTCATCCCAAGTAATGTCATCATTTTTGGATTTCATCAAATTGAAGAATATTTTAAAATATTTTTTAAGAACCCGGTTCTTTTTTTAAGGTACGGGTTTCTTCCTTTTCGTTTTTCTTATGTGTTTTTGAGAAAATATGGAAAATGGGAAAAAATATTAACGTTTGGAACTACACGACTTGTACTTTTCCACATGACTTGTACTTTTGGCCATGTGGGATGGGTACATAGGGCATGTATCCATGCCGGTGATGAAGTGTGTAGGAACCGACTACACGACGTGTAGTGGTACCTTATGCGCTGTGTAGTCAGTCGGTAGGACTAAACAATAATGTGGTGGAGTAGCCGCCACCTGGGCGACAACACATGCCTTGTACTCAAGAGTACATGTCGTGTACTCATGTCAACGGATGAACAATGTGGTGGTACTTCCAGAGGAATAGTTAAATGAAGAAAGTACAGGCCGTGTACTTGTTTTTTCGGCTTAAAACAGACAGTAGCCTTCTCATTTAGTAGAGGAAGAATTTGAGCCATTTTGGAGCCAAAGGAGGAGGCCGAACCATTGAAGATCTGCCGAGTGTTTGGCTGGAATCCGATTTGGATTTGGATGGTCTCGATTGAACTGCACGGGTAAGCCCTCTCCTCTCCGGGTATGGTTCTTTCCAATTCTTTCCAGAGGGAAAGATATTTAATTTTGAATGGGTTTTCTTCTTTGTCAGATCTATGTCGTTCCTTGGAGTTTCTTGGATTGGCATTCGTGTATAGCGCTCATTGGCATATAAGGTAGGTGGCTTGGTGTAAATTTCCAACTGTTGTGCGTTTTTTGGGCATTTTTGTGCTACAAACCCATATTGGGGTGTCGTTTGGATGAGGTAGTTGCTAAATTTAATGCCTAGAATTGCATATGTGATTAAATTGTGATAATAAAATTCTGGTTGGTATCATTGCATCGATCCAGAACCACCCTGGGGGTGTGTTCCACTATTTAGCCGTTTGGCTAGGGTACCCGAGGGTATTCATTTAAAGTAGTAATTATGGAATTTACCTGAGAGGACTTTCTTATTTACTGCATTTTGACATGTTGGGCATGGCCCGATTACCTATTTAGCCTGAGGTTGTTTTTGTGATTAGCCTATGAGCACTGCACAATTTAGCATGTGGGCAGTAGTTATTTCAGCATGAGGGAAAATTCGTCAATGCTTGTGGGCAGCTGATTTTGTGCCTGTGGGCGACACTACCTACGCTATAGGGAAAACTCTGTAATGCCTATGGGAAAATTCTTGTGTGGGATACTCGTTACCCAAGGGTAGGAGTTTACGTGTCGGAGGATAGTAGTTGTTTACTAGAAATGCACTATAGTGATTTCTTAAATTAAGTGGATTAAATGAATATTGAAAATGGAAATATAACTAGTAGTTTGTTAATTTTGAGTAGTGCTTACTTTATTTCATTTTACCACTGCACGCTGTTGTTTCATGTTAGCATGCAGTTGGGAACATGCCTTTGGTGGGTGCCTACTGAGATATATTTCTCACACCCTATTTGGGTCATTCTTTGAGGCCCAAATAGATTACATTGATGTAGGTGTAGATAGGGGCAAGAGTACCTATACAGGTACTTAACTGTTGATGAGGAGTAGGAGGGCATGGGACCGAGCCTAGGCTCGCGATGCCTATGGTAGCGGTTTTGCTTGTTTTTGTTGTAAACTATATTTAGTTGTACTTTATTGATGTATAACATGTTCTGGATGTTTTATTAGAACTTGAGACATGTTGCATCATTTATATACTATTGGTTATATCATCTACAGTTGTTTATTTCAGTTATGTATGGTTTTCTACTTCCGCTGTCATTGTATGATTTATTTTAAATATTGTTGTGCTACACTTTGAAAAATGAGGGCATAATTTCCCAACTATCAGACATGGGCCCTCGCTGCTAGTCGGCAGCATCTGGCGTTTGGGGAAATGCACTTGAGGTCATGTGCCGAACTAGGTTCAGGGAAACCATTGAGTGGCACCCGGGTCTGTGACGTTACAAAGTGGTATCAGTGGGGTTCTTTTCTTTGACATACTATTTGGAGCCGTAGTCAGGGATAGGACGAACGATAGTTGGAAATAAGCTGTTCCTGGGCGTAGCTAACCCGTGTACAGGGAAAAGCCAGTCTTCCTACTATTTTTCAATTATTTGGATTTTGCAAATTTTACAGTTGATATGTTTTCACCATTGGGTGACACATTTGGATTGTGCTGTTTATAATTTATCAATGGGTTCTATTTAGTTGCAACCCAATGAGATGAGGGTATGCCATATCACGCATCATATAAGCACATGCTAGATATCACATGCCATGCATAGTTTCCTTGCCATGTAGGTTCATTAGAATTTTCATGTTGTTGTGATACTTGTTGTGCTAATAAATCATGTTGTTGTGATAGTTTCTTGATAAAAATACCTGCTTTGTGATAGGGTATTCTTTGAGTGGTATTGTTTATAGAATGGATGCCAAATTTTGTTTTTTGGGGAGTATGGTCCCCTATTGACTAGAATTTTGTGGATCATTGACTGTTTATTGGTTATAACACAAATAAGATATCAAACTTTGATTCATGGGTAGTATGGGCCCCCACGGGTCAGAATATTACACTTAGGTGTTGGTTTAAGTATTTTCTAGGTTCCGGGAATGTTTTTGAGGCATACTATCTGGAAACCCATTATACTCGTCGTGTAGTATTTTTATACACGCCATGTATGTTCGTCTGTTCGGGAAGAGAAATAAACATTTTGAGTACATGTCGTGTACCCTAAGTACACGCCGTGTAGTCTCTTCCCATGTCACAAATCGTGTGGGCGATGACACGGGGTAGGGAAAGGCTTGGGTAAAACAGGTCGTGTACCGAATGTACACATCGTGTACTGTGACCCGGATTTCGGCCGTGTAACTAACAATACGGGTCAGTGAAATCCTTGATTGAACACGCCGTGTCAATGATAGACACACTGTGTAGTGTGACCTGCAGACTCGGCCGTGTAACTAACATCACATGCCGATTTCACCTCTCTCTGAACACGTTGTGTACCTTTGGGACACGCCGTATACTTTTTTCAGAGGACAGACATGTGGTGTTAGCCGTGTGGCTGCGAAACGGGGTGTTGTACACGCCGTGTACGGGTGTAACACGTCGTGTAGTGTCAAGCCGAGTAGTCGGCCGTGTGACAGACGACATGGGCAGTTGGAAAATTACAGCATATACGCCATGTAGAATTTATACACGTCGTGTAGTTTTGTTCAACGAGAGCCGTGTCGCTTAGCCGTGTATAAGGACTAGGGCAGGGGAAGAGAAGTCAAGTACATGTCGTGTAGTCAGTGAACACTCCGTGTAGTCTTGTTTTGAAAATATTGAAATGCTTTCTTCCTCTTGTTCCCTTTGTGTTTCCTTCATTTCAGTCTTAATAATCTTGAATCGGAGGCGTGCTTTTGACCCTATAGTGTCATTCCACCTAGATGACCGCGAGTTGTTCGCCAGGAGAGCGGCGACGATTGTACTCCAGAGATGGTGGGCCATGGGATACCAGTTGATCCACCAGCAGAGCTAGATGCGGCGCCAACTGCTATACTGGACATAGGCATAGAGGCACAGTTCCGTGAAGGCTTTATGCGGTTCACACAGATCATTCAAAGAGCACCGCAAGCTACCACATCTATGGCCGAGCTGATGTGTATCTTTTAGCAGCAGCATCCACCTATGTTTTTTGGGGATGGAGGACCACAGGTTGCGGAGTCCTGGATAGGATTGATGCAGACTGTTTTCGAGCATCTTAAGATGCCTCCAGGGCGGAGGTTCAAGCTCATGACGTATGTGCTGCAGGATTCCGCCAAGAGGTGGTTGGATGTTACCACCCAGTCAGGGAATCATAGAGACATGGAGTGGGAAGATTTTCATGAAGTCTTCTATGAATTATTCATTCCCGAGACACTGAGGGCAGATAGAGCTCCAGAGTTCATGAATCTACAGCAGGGCGCTATGTCGGTGATAGACAATTATTCTCACATCACCGAGCTTTATAATTTTTCACTTGTGCTGGTGGGTGATGAGACGTTGAGAGACAGAATTTTTTAGGATGTTCTTCGTTATGACATCCAAGATCTAGTGAATGTTTTCAGGTTGCCCTCAGTACACGCTATTGTGAACCAGGAGCTGATTACTGAGAGGAACCTAGAGGATACGAGTGGTGTGGGCAGGGTGGTTCAGCACCAGTTACTGGTACTATTTCTATTGGCAAGAGGAAGAGACAAATGGACTTCTCTCAGGGTGAAAAATTCCAGTCAGAAGATTGCTTCAGGTGGCCAGGTTATGTGCGACCAGTTTGGTAGAGTGGGGCACAAGAGACTGCAGAGGCCACGACACCCAGTGGAGTACTGAGCTTGCGACATGATGGGTCATCTACAATGCTTTTGTAGGGTGGTTCCACTAGTGGCTAGTGAGAGGGGTTCTATGCAGACTCTACATGTGGGAGAAGGACCAGTTGCTTCTTACCAGTCAGAGAACTGGAATGTGTCAGGGCATGCAGGAAGAGATGGTGGTCATGGTCGTGGTAGCCAGACACCAGCATCGTAGAGGTAGCAGGGCGGGACAACTCAGGGTATCCAAGTTGTGTCGCAGGGCCGTGGCACTGGGCAGGCATATGTAGTGCAACAGACCCAGTAAGAGCAGCATCTCGGACCTTCTACAGTCATAGGTACTATTCCAGTAGCTTCTGTCTTATCTTCTGTGCATTTTGAGATGGGTTCTAGGCATAGTTTCATATATGTACCCGTTTTGGAGATCCTTGAGATCTGTGTTTCTACTTCTTAGGATATCATGACGCTTGACACTCCGTTGGGGGCTAGGACGGCTGGTGTGTGTCAGTGTAAGTAGTTCCCCCTTGAGGTTGGAGGGTGTAACTTCTTTTAGGACCTCTACATCATAGAGATGATGAGCTATGATGTCATTCTCGGGATGGACTGGCTGGTTCCCTATTGAGCCTTTGTAGACTGCTATCGCTGTAGGGTGAGTTTCACGTCTCCAGAGGGCGGAGAGTTTCTATACAAGGGAAAGTCGGATGTTCAAGCGAGTCGAGCTGGACCAGAGCATCATGGGAGAGGTGGAGTCACAACCCAGATTGCGAGTTTGTATCTGGATGACTAGGGGACTTGTCAGACGGATTTCCCTCCAGTGGTTGATCATTTCAGGGATGTCTTCTTGGATGACTTTCCAGGTCTACCTCTAGAGCGAGAGGTGGATTTCTCTATTGAGCTAGTGCTAGGAGTAGCACCAGTGTCCATTCCTCCTTATAGGATGGCCACGCTTGAGTTTCAGGAGCTCAAGAGGCAGTTAGAGGAGTTACAGTGAAAGGGATTTATCCAACCTAGTACTTCTCTATGGGGTTCGCCGGTCCTTTTTGCGAAGAAGGTGGATGGTACCCTTAGACTATGCGTGGATTGTCAGAAGCTGAACCAGTTGATGGTCAAGAACGGATATCCCTTGTCGAGTATTGATGATCTGTTTGATCAACATCATAGAGAACGGGTGGTCTCGAAGATTGAGTGGAGATCCAGAAATCATCAGCTGTGCGTGAGACCATCGGATATACCACTTACAGCTTTTCAGAGTAGATATGGTCTGTACGAGTACGTGGTTATGTCGTTCGGACTCACGAAGGTTCCAGCAGTTTTCATGGCTCTGATTAATCGTGTGTTCCATCCATATCTTGATTCTTTTGTGGTATTAGTCGTGGAATACATCTTGGTGTATTCTCACACTCAACACAACAATGCCATCCATATTGAGATCGTATTTAGTACACTGAGAGAGAAATAACTATATGTTAATCTCTCAATGTTCCACTTTTGGATGGACTAGATTCACTTCCTGGGTCACATTATCTCAGTGGAAGGAGTTGCAGTGGACTCAGAGAAGGTGAGAGTAGTAGTTTCCTGGGAGCAACCTAAGAACGTTTTTGAGATACGGAGTTTCTTAGGGCTAGCTATATACTAAAGACACTTCATACAAGACTTATCCCACATAGCAGCACCGTTGAAGGTATTGACTAAGAAGGGTGTGAAGTTCGTTTGGACCGAAGCTTGCGAGACAGCTTTTCAGGACCTGAATGAAAGGTTGATATCAGCATCGATCCTGATACTCCTAGAGAAAGGGAAGAGCTATACAATTTACTGTGATGCATCAGGGATTGGGATGGGAGTAGTGTTAATGCAGAGAGACAGAGTTGTTGCATACAGGTCTCGGCAGTTAAGGACACATGAGAAGAATTACCTGATGCATGATCTCGAGTTGGCTGCAGTTGTTCATGTGTTGCGCTGTTGGAGACACTATCTGTTGGGAGAGCATTTTGTGGTTTTCACTGACCAAAAAAGCCTCAATTATATCTTTACTCAGTGTGACCTGAATCTGAGGCAGAGGAGGTGGGTTGAGTACCTACAGTCCTTTGATTGTGAGTTTGCTTATACACCTGGTAAAGGTAATGCAGTAGCTGATGCATCGAGTAAGAAGACTCAGATACAGGCAGTGTAGGATGCCAGTGGTGAGTGAGAGCTTATGGCTTTGTTCTCTGAGATGCATCTGGAGGTGAACAACAGTCAGGGGTAGACTTATCTTTCCTCGTTAGCTGTGACTTCTACCCTCATGGATAGAGTGAGGATGAGATAGCTTTCTGATTCAGAAGGCCGAGTTCTATGGGAGTCGGTGGAAAGCGAGGACCCTCCTTCCGGTTGGATGATAGGTGATGATGAGGTCCGGCATTTCCATGGGAGAGTATGGGTTCCATGGGATATATGCGAGGAGCTGATGCTGTAGTTTCATGCTTCGGCTTGGGTAGTTCATCCCGGGGTTACCAAGATGTACCGTGACTTGAGGCGTCAGTACTTGAGGCCATGTATGAAGAGAGAGATAGCTGGTTTTGTTAAGAGATGTTCCACCTATCAGCAGGTGAAGGCAGAGCATCAGAGACCAGGTATACTATTACAACAGTTACCCATTCTAGAGTAGAAATGGGATGATGTCGCGATGGATTTCGTGACGGGGTTTCCGAGGTCACCTCGTGGCAATGACGCTGTGTGGGTTGTTGTGGACAGACTCATGAAGGTAGCTCACTTTTTGCCGATCAAGGAGACCTTCGGTGTTGACGATCTCTGGAGGCTGTATATCTGAGCGATCATACATCTTCATGGGGTCCCTCATTCTATCATTTCAGATAGGGATTCCCACTTTACGTCTTGTTTCTGGAAGAATTTTCAGAGGGCACTGGGTACACAGGTGCTTCTGAGCACAACATACAACCCTCAGACCGATGGCCAGCTAGAGCGTACGATAGAGGTGCATGAGGACATGATGTGTGCATGTGTCCTAGACTTTGGGGGCTCTTGGGAGAAGCATATACCCATAGTCGAGTTTTCCTATAACAATAGTTTTCAGGTGACTATTGAGATGACACCATACGAGGCTTCATATGGTAGGCCATGCTGATCACCTTTGTGATGGTTAGAGGCAGGTGAGGCAGCTTTACTGGGACCAAAGCTCGTGATGGAGACATCTGAGCAGGTCCAATTGATTCAGAAGCGGATGGCTACTGCGCAGTCTCGTCAGATGTTTTTAATGCTGATAACAGCAGGAAACCTTTGGAGTTCGTGGTTGGGGATCAGGTTTTCTTTCGTGTTTCGCCGAGGCTGGGACACAAGCAGATCAGGAGACAGGGTATGCTTTCACCGAGGTATGTGGGGCCATTCTAGATTCTGGGGAGAGTCGGGTTGTTTGCCTATTAGTTTCAGTTTCCATAGCGGTATCGAGCCATGCACGACATCTCCCACGTGTCTTAATTGCGTCGATATCATTCAGAACCATCTCACATCTTCTAGCCTGAGGATGCAGAGGTGGAAGTAGATGCGTACTTTGAGGAGCATCCAATCTGTATTATTTACAGGAGCACAAAGATTCTCCAAGTCCAGCCAGTTCCTCTCGTACGGGTTCTATGGCAGCGTGGACGAGTGCAGGATGAGACCTGGGAGCGGGAGGCTGACGTACGTGATCAGTGGCCAGAGTTGTTCACGAAAATATCTTCGCCACCCTTGGAAGGGAAATTCATGGACGAATTGCTATAAGGGGGGATTTTTGTAAGAACCTTTTTCTTTTTTTTGAGGTAAGAGTCTCTTCTTTTTCCTTTTCCTTATGTGTTTTTGAGAAAATATGGAAAATGGGGAAAAATCCTACATTTTGGAACAACACACCGTGTACTTTTCCAAACGCCGTGTACTTTTGGCCTTGTGGGATGGGTATACGGGGCGTGTAGCCAGGAAGATGACGAAAGGTGTAGGAACCGACTCCACACCGTGTAGTGGTACCTTACACACCTTGTAGTCAATCAGCAAGCCTAAACAATAAGTATTTGGAGTATCCGCCAGCTGGGCGACAGTACATGCCGAGTACTGAAGAAAACATGTCGTGTACTCATGTCGATGGATGAACAGTGTGGTGGTGCTACCAGAGGAACAGTTAAATGAAGGAAGTACACACGGTGTATTCATAATTACATGTCATTTACTTTGTTTTTTCGGCTTAAAACAGGAAGTAGCATCCTCATTTGGATGAGGAGGCATTTTAGCCATTTTGGAGCCAAAAGAGGAGGCTGAACCATTGAAGATCCGCCGAGTGTTCATCTGGAATCTGATTTGGATTCAGATAGTCTTTTTAGAACCTCATGGGAAGCCGTATCCTCTCCTGGTATGGTTCTTACCAATTCTTTCCCAATGGAAAGTTATTTACATTTGAATGGGTTTTCTTCTTCGTCAGATCTACGTCGTTTTTGTCCGTTTCTTGGATCGGCATTCGTGTATAACGCTCGTTGGCATATAAGGTAGGTGGCTTGGTGTAAGTTTCCAACTGTTGTGTGTTTTTGTGTGTTTCCATGCCATGAATCCATGTTGGGGTGCTGTGTGGCTGAGGCCGTTGCTATAATTAATTCTTTGAATTGCATAGGTGATTAAATTGTGATAATAAATTGCTGGTTGGGATTGATTCTCGGATCTAGAACCACCCCGGGGGTGTGTTCCACTGTTTAGCCATTTGGGCAGGGTACCTAAGGGTATGCCTTTAAAGTAGTAATTATAGAATTTCCTTGAGATTAATTTCTTATTTACTGTATTTTGACATGTTGGGAATGGCCCGATTACCTGTTTAGCCAGAGGGTGTTGTTGTGATTAGCCTGTGGGCACTGCACTATTTAGCATATAGGCAGTAGTTATTTCGGCCTCAGGGAAACTTCTTCCATGCCTGTGGTCAGCTGATTCTGTGCCTGTGGGCGACACTACCTACGCCTGAGGGAAAAATCTTTTATGCCTGAGGGTAGATTCTTGTGTTTGATACTCGTTACCCGAGGGTAAGAGTTTACGTGTCTCAGGACACTAGTTGTTTACTATAAATGCACTTTGGAGATTTCTTATATTAAATGGATTAAATGAATATTAAAAATGGAAATATAACTGGTAGTTTGTTAAATTTGAGTACTGCATACTTTATTTCATTTTACCACTTCACACTATTGTTGCATGTTAGCACACAGTTGGGCACGAGCCTTTGGTGGCTGCCTACTGAGATATATTTCTCACACCCTGTTTGGGTCATTCTTTTCATCCCTAAAAGATTATGTTGTTGCAGTTGTAGATAGGGGAATGAGTCCCTATATAGGTACTTGACTATTGCTAAGGAGTAGGAGGGCATGGGACCGAGCCTAGGCTCGCGATGCCGATGCAAGCTGTTTTTCTTGTTTTGTTGTACTTTGTATTTAGTTGTATTGTGTTGATGTATAATATGTTATGGCTGTTTTCTTAGATGTTGACACATGTTGCATCTTTTATTTACTTTTGGTTATATCATCTACATTTGTTAATTTCATTTATATATGGTTTACTGCTTCCGCTGTCGTTGTATGATTTATTTTAAATTCCGTTGCGCTACACTTTGACAAATGAGGGCATAGTTTCCCCACTATCAGACCTGAGCCCTCGCTGTTAGTCGACAGTCTCTGGAATTTTGGGAAATGCGCTTGAGGTCATGTGGAGAATCCGGTTCGGGGAAACCGTTGAGTGGCACCCTGGTCTGGGACGTTACATATTTATTTCAACTCTATATTCATAATTTGATGATTATCTGGCATTCTGGGGTTTGAGATACTCTCAGTTATCAAAGGATATTTTTTTCAAAACTCATATTTTACTTTGATGATCCATCAATATTAAATGATTTTTTGATCTATGTTTCAAACCCCAAACATCACCCCTTTACACAAAAATGAGCCCATATTTGATAGTGTGAGAAATTATCACTAATAAATCCATATCTCAATATGTATTCGATGTATACTGCTTTGGTATATTCCCCTCTGATTGGTTATTCTAGAATATTTATATTTTTCTAAATTATTTTTGTATCATCGATCATGAATCACAAGCCCATTATTTAATCCATTATCATTATAGTGTGTATTGGTATACTTTTTATTTATAGAAATCATTATTTGTAGTTGATGTTATTTCAATGATTCAATAGAAGAATAAGGAAATTTAATTGGTGGTTAGTTGGTGTTGTAGCTTACCCACATTAAATTAGCGATGGGTTCTCACAAACTATCAATTGAGTGGATGAGGATGATAATGGATTAGTTATGATATATGTTTCCCTATGGGTTTTGGAAACATTTATTTTACCATTCCATCACATTAATTTTTTTCGTGTGGTCATTAAACTGATCACATTGGGGACATAACCCATAGTAACATAAGTGAATGTCATATTTCATATATTCACATTCACAATTATAAAAAAATCCACAATACAATATAAGAAAAGAAAATATTCATTAATTGAAAATTTCATTCTATTATAAATTGTAGACAAAATTATAAAATAAATTTTATAAAAAGGTAATTTTATTATTAATAATGTAAATAATATGTAAAATAAATTTACAAAAAAAATAAATCAATAATCAAGGAATTAAAATTGAAGAATAAAAATCATTTAAAAACTAAAAAAATGAAATATTGAAACAGATTCGATAATTACATATTATAATAAACATTTTCAACAAAATAAATAATATAAATTACTATTTAAAAAAATCCAAAAAATAAAATTATCCAGGAAAACATATATTATAGTTTTTAACTAATAATTTTTATGCCAAATGTGACATGGAACATTGTATAAAATAAATTTCATACGCACAGAAAAAAATAATTAGTACATCATAGTTTTAATAATAGTTGATCAACCACATAATTGATTTATCATAGATACATTGGAGTAATCATAGGGAAAAAATAATGTATCTGGTGACATGAATAACACTGCATATTAGGGATCATCTAATGTGACAAAAATTTTGAACAATGAAGAATATTTTTTCATCGATATGACTATAAGAGTAGAATATGATTATGATGATATGTGGAAATGATAATAATAGTTTAATTTTAACTAGTTGATAATCTATTATTATTTGAGATGTTTTAGCACTGTGAAATGATACACTTTTCCCTAGTTTTATAAAACATATAATAATATCATCCACACAAAAGATCTGTAATTTTTAATATAGTAAGAGATAGAGTGTTACATAATTCACCATACAAAAATATCCCTTGAATGATATGGTTCAAGAAGATAAAAATAATCCCTACTAACCATAGGAATCTAAACAAATGTAACATTCATTGTGTATGATCTTCGAAAAGTTATATGTCGCTCAATATTTAATTATATTTCCATGTATGGAAAATGAATCACATTTAAATTTCTCTATTTAGTAGTTGAAAATTGATCACATGTATAATAAATAAAGAAAATGATATGAAAATACAATTTATTTTACTATTTAAAAATGAAATGAATCCTTTTATAAATTAATGTCTCACATAAAATTCTTGTACAATTGTGTCCTTAAATTGAATCATCACACATTAGTTATTCAGGATGTGAAGATAGATTATATTTTCTTTACTAATTTCATGAATAATAAAAACGACTAATGATATTTATTCGTTATTTAACTCCATTGATAAAAATATCAAAAACCAGTTTCGGAATCAATTGTTATGTTATTTAAATATTTTTGAAATGAATATATACCATTGAGGGATATTTTGTATGAAATGGTAAATTAATTTCTTACTGATGTAATTTTACCATGATATATATGGATATCAAGGGTTTCTCATATATGAACACATACACAATCAGCTAGACTGAAACATTCCTCAAAGACTATGTTTCTAGAGAACCACCAATTTTTACCCATGTGATATAAATAATGAGCATGGATTCTATTATTTAATCTAAATTATGAATAGGGTATGACACCTTCTCAAATAAAATGTGATTAATGGTTTCATAATGTATTAAATATTCTCAACATTTTTTGTTATACATTTTCATTAACAAAATATGAAACCATATTGGAATACAATGTAATTTATTTAAAATTAAATTAATAGATTTATTTTAACAGTAATAATTTTTTGGATGTCATATGTGTATTACAAATGAATATGATTGATTCATTGGAACACTACTGAATTCACCTGGTAAACCAATTGATGGGAATAAGGTAGGTTGAAAATGATTAACAACCAGAAATGTTGGAGTTGGGACAATTAGAGGGGGGATGGATTTCATTTCAATCTCAAATAACATACACACATTATAGGTAAGATCGATATGTGTCGTCAGAAATTTCATATGATTTAAATGTTTTAAAAAAACTCATATAATATCAGGAATATTTTTTCAATGGATAATTTTATGATAAAAGTCCTAAAATCATATTTCTATTATATTTTGAGGTATTATCTAATTCTTATTGTTCTATGTTTTATTCTAACATTGAATTACGTTCTCACATTAACCATGATTGTTTTTCATTTTCAATGTTATATAAAATAATATTACAAATCTGTAAATGTTAATATATAGTGAAATTAAAATTATAGTCCTATAAAGTGAATTGAAAATTATCATCACCCTTATATTATTTGATATGATGACTTAATTGATGGATCACATAGATTTAGGTTACTGACTATTTTTCCATTTACATTATAAATGGATGTACCATGTTAAATTGTATAGTAATATTTTTAAAGGGTCAAACAAAAATCAAAGTGGATTCGATGATTTTGTTTTAGAGTAATATATTATTTGGGAAGCTTTTTTTTGACTATCTAGATGTCGGATATAGATAAAAATATTCCCTTTAAATCTTATCATAATATCTTCTTTCCCATCTATGGAATATATAAAAATATGTTGTGGCAATTACCTCTATAGCGTAGGAGCTGGATCACCATTACATTTTAAATAACATTTTGTAGGATATTAAATATATTGAAACCCATAATGTAATTCAATGGAAATTAAGAACAACATGGCATGAAATCAGGATAATTAATACAAATCGTCTATAACTTATTATAGATAACCTGACTATATTTTTACAGAGTCCCCTATAAATATGAATTTAGTTTCATAATGAATTTAGTGGCTACCCAGTGGACCAATTATCCCGATATTATCATAAAATTTCTATGTATTTAAATGTTTCAAAATTAATTCAATGGAATAAAATAAACTAATTTAACATAAAAATTATGGAGTTTCTTTTATGGTGGAATGTATTCATGTATCCGGTACTAGTGAAAAAAATTCAATTTAAGATTATATTTCTTATTTTAGAATCATCAAGTAAATAAGGGAGTTAGATTATAAAACAATCAATGTGTGATTTTATCATTTAAAATGCGATGCAAATAAGCGAGGAATAAAATAATATGAATCATGATAGAAAATTTCAGTAAATAAGTACAATAGTACATATTATTTATAATGGAATCAGAGGTACCTAATTTTTTTAAATCCTAAAACCATAAAATATAAATTGCTCAACCATTCTTCTATAAAGTAAAGGATCTTCATGGATATATTTCATATGAAATGAGTTTGAAACATTAACTAGTTCATCAAAATTACTTTATGGTATTCCCATGTAGACATGTTACATTATGTCATATCAAACCCCAAAGAAAAAATTGGACACTAGATAGAGGGATCAAATACCTTGGAATGTTAATGAAAAGTATTCTTTAAAAATTATTGTGGTAACTAATTTTGTTAAAATAGTTGAAAAATTCTTCATAATATTGTCTTTTTACTAGTTAATTTTTATTATTTTTATAAAATATTAAATTATTTCTATAAATAATGTATTATAAAAATTTTATTCCTCCAATTATTAATGAATAATAGGTTCCAATACATTTTAATTATTCCAATAAGAACGAACAAAATATTTTCCTTATCGAAATTGGTGGACTTTTATATAGTGAGCAACATGTTTAAAAAAATTTCAGTATCATACTGTGACATTCATAAAATGATTATTATGCCAGGTAGAAAAGGAATAATATTTAAACATGGATAGAATACACTCATATAATGCATTTACCCATAGAATTCTATTTTCATTAGTTACATTTGGCCCAACACTCAAATATGCATCCCAATTGATAAAGATTCTTGGATCAATATTATCTATTTGGTGAATTAAATAATTTAATATGGTAATAGTGTAACATTATGGTATACATTCAAAATTATATTAAAAAATAGAAAAATTAACCATTAATTTTCTATTCATTATACCCTTTAGAGTGAATTTATGTTACATTTCTATTGAATGAAATTTATTTTAATGGTTTATATATAGGCCCTTTGATCCTTTAATATAATTATTACAATGAACCTTCTCAATATTGCTTATGTGAAGGTAAAACCCAATCTATAATATATATATATGATAACATGATAATTCTAGACATATTGAATGTGATTATTTTCCATTTGTAGGAGATATCATTTTTGGTACCCTGTAATTTGAATAATTTATTATGGAAATAATATTTTTTTTGGGATTTTGATTAAAAATTTATTATTTTTAATACATAAAAATAGTGTTGAAAATAAAAAACATGTTTATAAAGAAACATACCCCAACTATAAAATGATGATGTTTTTTGATACACATAAAAAGGAATGAAATTTAAATCAATTGTATTACATTAATATTTCCTTAAAATGAAGTTAATTATGTTCCTTTATATATAGACATATTGATGAATCTAAATCCAACACCACATTCACCCCATTTTATTTTCTATAGATGTGGGATTAAGTAATGAAAGAGGGAATTTTATTAGATGAAAATAAAAATTTATTATAAGAATCATGTATATGAATGTTATAAAAACATAATATTCATTAAATTAGTATAACATAAAAATATTTGAATATTTTTCAATATATTTATTTCATTTAGACATATCAATTTTCATTAAATATTCCCAATGAGTGACTATATTGGATGACCATGAAGACAAAAGAATCGTATGACCATGTATGATATATGGTTGTTGATGTTTTTAATCAATCATATTTTGACAAAAAATATCATTGAATGTCCAATGAGATAATAAATAAATGGAGAAACATATGGAATAAATAAATAAATAATTTGTTAGTAGTGTTATTTTATAGTATAATTAATGTGAAAGTGGAAATATGATGATAAAATAACTCAAAAAATAAACCATGAAAATTTAATCCCTATATTTGATTCTAAACATTCTTTTCAATTTCCCAAAATACATGAGGTAATAATTTACTTCATGAATATTTACATTTATGAAATTATATTAACTAAGAAACCTCTCCCCCTTGATGATGTAAAAGTTAATATATTACAACATTCTATAATAATAATTATAGAATGGGTGTTTAATCATGTAAAAATACATAATTATAATGAGGTACGTTCTTTACAATTTATCATTTTTTAATGACCTTTAACAACAAATGAAAACAGAATGAAAAAATAAATTTTATGATAAAAATAGAAACATATGTCCAATATAAGGTCGAATTAAAGTAATATGAAGGATAATATAATAAATTTGAATTACTTATTGGGATGACTTTTATATTATGAATTCCACTCTCAAGATTACAAATATTTTAAATTCATTTAGATGTTACATTCAAACAAAATAATGTCACTTTAATAAATATAGAATATAAAGAGAAACCATTACATATATTATTGTTATTTACAATGTAAATATAATTCTCATTCGTGGATGGTTGGGAGGTTTAATGGTTAATGTACACATGTTGTATGTTTTCATATTAAGTTTTTATAATATTTGTTTTAATATTTTAATTATATTTAAAAAACCTTCTAAATTTTTTGAATCTAATTTATTAATTCTATATGATTGGAAAACCATGGGAACATGAAATTTGGTCTCACAAGTCCTTGGATAGATTCTTGAAAAAAATAGTAATTGTAATAAATGAATAGTTTAACAATATAAAATCAACTGACTATATTAATTTAATATACAATTACATATGATAAATTATTATTGATACCCACATGCCTAGTTAAAACATTACAATATGTTAATATAAAATATATTTCAATTATATGAATTAATTAATAAATACTGTTTTTTAAAAAGAATAGTTTGATAATGAAATTAAATTTTAGAAAAATAAAGATTTTTTTATTAAATTAATTTATTTCCAAATAACCAACCACACATGATAACATTTATAAATTTATAATAAAATAAATTAATTATTTCTAAAATTAAAATCATGTATTATATTTTATGTTAAATTATAATTAATACTTTATAATGATAGGGTGGTTTTAGAATATCATCAAAATATTTTTATATGGAATAACTATGAGTATAATAATTAAATGGATTAAAAAATTAGGGATTTAGTGTGGTATATTTTTTTTAAAAAAAATTCTGATAATTTTACTGAGTGAAGGTGGGGGTTGGGTGAAACAGTGTTCCCTTTTTCTTTTGATAATTTATCCCTCTTAATGAACATCTATGTTTTGTTATGTGGAAATTACATTTTTTAATTATGTCTTAGAATAACTCTAATATAAAGATTATAATTCTAATAGTGAAAAATGTTTTTTATGATTAATAATTGATGGAATACCCATTTCGAGGATAAGGTGCTATTTGACATAATTAATTCTTCATTATAAATAGCATAAATACAATTTTGAAGCTATATTTTAAAAAACATGATAGGAAATCATCCAAATTAAGTAGAATACAATATTCTAAAATGTATGATCATCATGTGTGCTCATTACAGATGTCCTGGCCAGTTCATTATCCAATCCTCCCATCAGATGAATCTATATTTTCAAAAGATAATTCCCGCATCATATTGATCAAGTCATTATATTGTCTCTTGACAGTTCTTCCATGGTCATATTCAACCATATTTGAATAAGAAATCGAATTTAATTCACTTAATATAGAAAATATAAATTTTTTTCCCTGAAGTCTATATATCATTCTAAAAATGTTATGATCGATTCAAAATTCTCATAGAAACTCATAATGATATATAGATATCATTGGTGGTAGGAAGGGGTTATTTCTTCTCAAATCATAGATTCAGCACCACATCACTCATGATTCCAATACACCGCTTCATTATTGATGCATAATGCCTCTATAATGCTATATGGTTAACTTTTATTGAACTATGAATTATTATCTTCTAATTAATTTAATTGAAATAAATTTTTGAACTATCAATGATCTATAACAAAATAATATATTATTCCTCGATTTAATAAATATATACTAATTATATAATAATACCATGATAACTGTCACCCATATTTGAAAAATTGAATCTCCATGATCTCTAAATGAAGGTGAGATATTTATCATTTAAATTGGATAAAAATATTATAGAATTATATCTCATTCAAATAGGGAGTCCTGGTCCCCTTAAAAAAATCATAAATCGAAGCATTAACTGAATATTTAATCTCCCAAAAATCATGTTATTTAATATTATTTAAAATATCTGCATTCATGTAATTTTTTTAGATATGTGGTTGATTTTCATCCTATAGCATTGTTATCTTGTTAGTGGTATCTTCATATTTATAAATATGTTAAATGTAATTTTAGTGTAAAATACTTCTACTTAATTATTAAGATCATGTTCAAAAGTAAGAGACTAATGTATATGGTTTTATCATAAAGGTCATAATAGTAGATTAAAATACATAAAATTCTATAAAATGTCTTCTATTATGAGATAATATGATTTTGAAAAACCCTTACATTTATTAGTAGACATTTATGAAACATTTCAAAAAAAATATGATCTATGAGGACGTATGATCGACCACCTCTATGACAGATATTACTACTATATGAAAGCATCGACATTTAGTTGATGCATTGATTCTTATAATTTCAAATAATGTTCATATCATGTTATTATGATTATTAATCATATTTTGAACACAATTACAATATCTTATTCATTTCAATCTATAGAATCAAATTCATGTCTAGTGTATCAGACATATAAGGAAACCCCATCCTACATCCAATGAATCGACCATGAGTCTAGATTGACCATATGAAAAACTCTATCATTGTCCATATAAAAAACTTAGTCACCTATTTTGATAGAACATGTAATGATTTTCATTTTGGATCGACTATGTTCACTGACCCTGTGAATGGATCGAATCAACCATGTAAAACAGTCATTGGATCTACCATGATAGCTCAACTCATTTTAATGTTGACAAAAGCCAAAAAATTAATACTTCTATAAAACATGAAAATTATATTTAGTAACACTATCAATGTACTAATTCACCATTATATATGAAGTGAAAATATCAAATCACCATTTTAAAACTTTTAAAAATGTTATTACCTTAAAAAAAGTAAAAAAGGTATCAATTAACCTTTACACTAGACACTAGTATAACTCAATAATATCTAGTTACTTTTGAAATACATTCTAAATAACGAAAGACATTCATTAGAAATATGTAAAATTATAACTATCTTTAAATGTTGTATAAATCACTCTCACCACCATTAGATTCATTTATCATGAATTTCAACATGTCAATCATCACAAATAATTATGGTCGAGCATCAACATGTCCAGCCAATTTTTGCATGAAGTTGAATGCACTTCTCCCCCTAACATGTATAATTTACACAAATCATTATATAAATATAAACATATTGATTACTTGTTATAGAAAAATCTTTGATAAATAAACAAAATCCAAAATTTCAACAACAAAATTCCCCTTTGTAATTATTTTCAAAACCACCACACATCTCCAGATTTAATATATATATTCATCCATTTCATCAAAATATTGATAATAAAACTAAAAGGTTAATATGGGGATAAAAATAACATTAAAATATATAATTATTCATCCAAAAAAGGTCTTCAATATTTTTTTCATGTCTATCCTTAAATAAAAATTTCATCATGAATCTCATGTGAGGGAAATATAGAATGACTAACATTACATAGTCAGGAGACATTATTTATCGAACTGTAAGTAAAATTATGTGAGACTATATTAAAAAATACATAACCAATTCATAAATACTATCCATTTTCAAATCATCATGTGATACATATTCAAATAATATTTTTATAGTAGATGATGAAATATATTTATCAAAAAATAAGAACATCAAATATTGCTCAACAATTCGACCATCAATTTAAATTATTAGGAAGTCAAGTCTCTATTTCTCCAATCAACAACATCAATAAATAATCCCTCATTTTCAATATATCAATAAAAATAAAATTAAAAATTAAAATAGTTATTGAAATACCTCATCCTTAATTTATTATTGAATTTCCAATTATTCTATATTTCATGCAGCCTAATTAATTTTTACCACTCCTATTCATATGTTCTCCACTGAGATAATTGAAATAGATTTTATCTTCCATTGATGTTTTCATACTCTTTGAAAATATAATTCTATTATTTTTCAAAAAAATGAAAATATAATTAATCAACCATATTTTAGATTCCATCAATTATGTGAATGTAATTACTAAAAAGAAAAGTAATAAGAAAGGGATACATTTCCTTTAATTCTATAAGGATGGATAATAGACATCTCTCACCATAAATAATACATTCATATAAAATGGTTTCTTGTGAGGTACATTGTCAATTGTTTTACCAAAACAATATCATTCATCCTCATATGTTTTCAAATTTTCATTCAACATTTATTGTCTATCATGGAAAGAATTCCAAAAAATTATCTTCAATAAGACATGTGTCCATGAATATCTTAAAAATCATCACATAGATATCATTTTGTTATTTAATAATTTCTCGCCTATGTATGGTGCCAATTTTCTAAAACAAAAAACATTTTCCTTAATTATTCTAATATTTACATATATCATAAATCTCTTCTATAGTCCTATCATCCCATGTCTATATTCCATCAATGAGTATTTACTTTTCATATCAATTTTCCATGATTATACTCTTGTATTCTCCCTATTTATTTTTGTATATTTATTTTATATAAAATATTATAACATTTGTTGTAGTATTTGTTCTCAAAACATTAAAAATAGTTGCATCGCCTCTTATTGATTTATCTTTAAAAATGATGACTACTGTAATTTTCTTGTTGTTCGGGTTCCTTCCATCCATTATTAGGACTCTAGAATGAGGGTTAATTAATTATCATTTAATTATTACCGCTAAAAAATATAATAGGAAACCAATAAAAACATTTTAGTCTCAAATATATTCATATTTTATTTTATTTTGTTTATTACATAAATAAAAATAGTTACTATCAATATAGGATTTATAGAATGTTTAGAACTTTATCATCGGATTTTATTTCATATATTCCATAGTTGATTCAAAATGAATCTCCAAATCCGTCTCACTAAATTCTCTCAAGGTAATTCTTGTGTTTTTTATTAAATGCATAGTGATTTTTCTGAATTTTTTTCATTTTTATTTGCAATCATCATTATATTGTGATTTTGAATCATCATGTCATGTTCTGAAGACTTCACCTTGTAAATTTTAATATATCCAATAAGATCAATTATTTTTGCAATTTCACTGCTGTTATCCTTTTTTGACATATTTATCATCAATATGAACATCAACTTTTCCATAGGTAATGTAGAGACCGATGATTTTTGGATTTTGAAATTTTAGTAGGAATTTAAATTTTTTGTTCTCAGGTTTTCAAGATTGGTAAAATGGTCCTATTACCATATATAATAGTCTTAGATAATTTTTATGACCAATAAATTAGTCCCAAAATAGTATTTTTAACATATGATAGAATTTTGGTTTAATTTTGAGCATTTGGTGTTTTGGGAAAGAATTTAATATCTAATTAATGAAATGATAAATTAGTCGAGTAGTTTGGGTGGTCGTATCTTCTGAAAAAATAATCATAGTGAGATTCTGACTCTAAAGTTGATTCTGAAATGTGTTGTATCACCAAGGAGATGTATATGATCTATTTGTAACGACCCGAAATTTTGAATAAATCTTGTTTCCTAATTTTGTGGGTTTTATTCAAACTCAAAAAAAACTGTTTCATTGGATAACATGAGTATAATTAAAATGAGAATGTTGGGTTTTGACTGTTATATGACCATTGGTCAATATGACTACTGGAAACTAAACATTTCGATATTTTTCTCTAAATACAAGTGATATTGGTTAATTAATATAGAAAGAAGAATTGATGGACTCACCCAGTAGTCTTGGACCGATCGAAGCCCATCTAACAGAACCTGGAAGGAGGTAGCACCAATGGGCTTTGCTCTGGACCAAACCCAAGCCGAACATCATCGTATGAAGCTAGAATGGAATTGCCTTTGCGAGAAGTTCAAACTGATAGAAATTACTACTCATATGATGTTGGCCGAGCCTCCCCCAGATTCTCTCACCTTAGCACACCTTACACTTAGGTCCTATGCTGGTGTGATAAGGGGCTACGTAAGGAGACTGTAACTGCCTTGTGTAATCCTCTATTTTAAATAAAAATTTGATTTCTTCTTATGATGAAATTTATGAATTTTCAAATGTCCGGATAAATATAGTATGCATACTTTTGGTGAATTTTAGAGAAAGGATATTTTAAAAAAATGTTTATGTTAACCTTAAATAATTAAAAATGTGTAATGATTTTCAAAATATGGTCTTCTACAATTATGTTCAGTACGAAATTTAGAATATAATAAGATCAACTTAATTTTTGATAAATAGTAAATTATGATTAGTGATTTTATGCTTAGGATTAGTAATGTGACCAAATGGATTAGTAATCTCACTTAAATAAAGCATTAATATAATCTAGGCACCTTGATTAAGTAATGTGATTCAATAAAATGGTTAAATAAATGTTTCATAAATTATTAGTCAAGTATTAGTATTTTCGGGTGAATAGTTTTTTTTAAATTAAAAAATTAATTAAAAATATTTAGAAAATTATTTTTATCAAATGGATTTCATTTTTGAACTCAGAGCATTGATATTATGTTAAGGTGATTTTTGGGGATTGTTTTGAAAAAAAATGAATTTTCGGTGAATAGTGTATTTATTTAAAAATTAAATTAAGAATATTTAGAAAATTATTTTTATAAAATGGATTTAATTTTTTAAATCAGAGCATCGATATTTGGTTAAGGTGAAATTTTGGGTTTTTTCGGAGAAAGTTGAATTTTCGATGAATAGTGAAAATACAGTTTTTAAGTTACAGGTGTTTAATGACATCATTAAATGATGTATTAAGTATATAATCAATATGGTCGACTTATGAATATTAAGATAAGGTATGAGGTGTCCCAAGTGGCCAATACCATGGGCAAATACCATGCGCAAGCCCATGGTTTTTCCAAAACCACTAATGAGGTGTCCCTTGGCCATTAATGCCTTGTCCCCTCACTTTCCCTATAAATACCAAGCCATCCACTCATTCATTCGACACCAAACTCTCCCCCAATGAAACTCTGATCTCCATAACTCCCAAGGAGTCCTTCCAACGTGCCACCAATCTCTCAAGGTACCAACATTTGAGTTTTAAGAGTTACGTTTTAAGGTAAAGGATACTACCTCTCTCTTTCTTTTCAAGTACTTTGGTTTATGTCATTTCTTCTAAGCTCCATGTTCTTATGTTGGGGATGTTATTTTCTATTCATCCTAATTCCCTTTTCAAGTTCATATGATGAGATATACTCTCTTACTCTCATCATTTTGTTTTATGAATGTTTATGTGGCGCCGTTAGGATGCCGAATTTTTGTAAAGGATTCTTTCACCCTTCTCATTTTCATGTTCTACTTTCATGTCAAGTATTTCAAGTTCCATTTTATTTTTTTGGGGTATTATCACTATATCTATCATACTTATCTATTATATTCATATTATGAGAGACCCTATTTTATCTCATCAATTCATTTTTGTAGAAGTTTAAGTGGCGCCGTTAGGCTGCAAAATTTCTAAGGGATTCGTTCACTTTTCTCATTTTCAAAGTTCTATTTTCTTGACAAGCCTTTCATGTTCCTTTTTATTTTGTTGGGGTATGATATATAAATCAATCATACTGATATTTTATGATCATATGATGAGAGACCCTATTTTATCTCTTCAATTCAGTATTTTGATGTTTTAAGTGGCGCCGTTAGGCTGCCGAATTTTTAAGTGGTTGTTTCACCCTTCTCGTTTTCAAGTTCTACTTTCATGTCAAGTATTTAAAGTTCCTTTTTATTATGTTGGGGTATGATCTCTATATCTATCATACTGATCTTTTATCTTCATACTATTAGAGACCATATTTGATCTCGTCAATTCAATTTTTTTGATGTTTAAGTGATGCCGTTAGGTTGCCGAATTTTTATAAGAGAAATCTTATTTTTGTCTTCCTTTCATGTTCTTCATTTCATATGGTATATTTTCAAATTTCATTACCATGTTCTTAAATCCATTATATTCTGTCACTATACTGTTTTACGGGTCATTTATTAATGTTTGACCCATGTATCCTCTCTTTTCAACATTTTCTAAAACCCTGTAACGTAGCTGTTGTGCTGTAGAATTTTCGTCTCAAAATGCCTCTATTTTTCTCAAAACTACTTCATGTTGTTAAGTTAATACTCAAATATCTTATTTCTACTGGGGTATTCACATATATATCAAAAGGTTCTATTTTTAAATTCTTGGATTTACATACATGAAACCCACTTTCTCTTTCCGCAGGTTAAAATGACATAAAGATCATGTCTTTAAAGAGGTTTGTTAAAACGTTATGATTATGAAATGAAACCCATTTATTTTATGCTATATGGGGTGTTTATGAAATGATTGATTACGATATATGTGGATCACATGATAATAAATACATTTCCAGGGTACGCCCAGACAGCGCTCTAATGCATTGGGTAAAGACTTAATCTCTAAAGATGACCTTTTAGATTGATACCTTGGTGAATAATCTTGGTAATTTTTAATGACTCCTTTGGGATGGACCTTTGTGAAACGAAATGATTGTCAATATTAAATGGTGTAACCACATCTTGAAGTTATGAAAAATGTTATTTTTATTATTATATATCTCATTATTTCTTTATAATTCATTAAAGTTCATTTCATGACCTTATTGAAGTATCTCAAGTTCACATTTAAAATGTTTCTCTTGTTTCACTTACTGGGCCTTCTGCTCTCCCTTCCTTTTGATGTATGTCCCCAGGTTATGAGATGCAGTAATGAACCTAGGATTAACTTGAGGAGAAGCCTTTCAAGTGTTTAAGAAGAATGTTTTATGTTTTCATGTTTTAAGTTCCTAGTTTCCAAGACACTAAACCTTTAAGACCCTCGGTTTTGTAAAATGTAATGAAAGTTTATGTGACAAAAAGGAGGGATGCTATAGTTGGTATCAAAGGATGGTTTAGTTATTTGTGGAAATTAGGATATGAAAACTTTAGAAATAACCCTGTATAAAAGTTTAAATATAGGAAATATTCTTGGTATTTTGGTGAGTATTGAGTAAGGGGTTGCCAAGAAAATACATCCCTGTCTACATACGGGCAGGTAGAGGTGGCTCTGGCACAGATGTACATAGGGGTAAAACTCAAAAACACCGCTTTGAGCTAGACTCGAATGGGAACTGGTACATAAAAATGGTCCTTGCTCCACTCTTGGTTACAACACTCCCGAGGGATATGCTTCGGTAAATTCATAAGCTTAGTATGAACCATTATTAAAGGAACAAAGATAAAATAAAATAAAGATTCACCTAAGAATATATGATCATTGATAACCTAGATTGGAACCTACGGGATCACAAGTTATGGTATAATTTTCTTCTACAAGTTATCTTTATATGCTTTGTGTTCATTTTAATGATTATTGGCTAAGTATTTAGGCCCCTAATTATAATTTGTTTTCTTAGTTAATAGCGTGAAATGGAAGAACATGTCCCAACAACCAATGTGATAGGAAATGTGACGATTGCCGTATTAATATGACAGAGATGATTAAGGGATTGAAAGATGATTAATATTTAGGATGACGTTCACTATTTTGGGAACCATATTTGGTTGAGGTAAATATATTAATACGATATTTTCTTTGAGGAGTAAAGGTTGACTTATATTTTGATGAATTGATGAATTTAAGGTGGACTTATAGTAATTTAGGTTACTTATGGGAATGATTAACCTATCTTGGGTAAAATATGGTTAGGTTAGCTACTTTTGTTATAAGATGTTAGGAGTGGTTGATGTTGTTTGGAGATGAATGATAATGTTTACCTTGGATGACTATGTTATCAAATCCTTCTTGTATTTGGGTTTCAATCTTAGTTTGGATTTATTTTGAAGATTTTTAAGAAAAATTATTCATGGAATGGTCTATGATGAACTTTGGGCAGTACCGTGGAACTTTGAAGATTTAAAGTAGTTTCCCTTCCTCTAGGGTTCTTTATTTTGGAAGAGTTGTTTATTATTACCCTTTCTATTTTGGGGATAATGTTTAAAGATAAAAGAAATAGATAGTTAATCTTTGGTGGATTATGTGATTATTTATAAGATTATTCTTGTTCTTTGATGAGACTTAGTAGTTTTGAATTCTCATCGTTTGGAGAAAAGATTAGTTTTGGTAGAGACTTATTAAAGGATGAAACTCTACTTGAAGGTTGGTATATTTCCTTATTTTTTTATTCTATGTAGTAAATGAATTCCTCAATACTATGAAAAGGAACGTAAAACAAAAATGTTTTCTGTTAACATTTCCTACTAGGAAATCAAATAATATTTGACCCACTATATGTTTGTGATTTTCCTGTTGTTAACTTTCTCCAAATCATGTTTTCTATCACTCTCCCTTAGAATGTGACACTTTCCTTTTTTCCTCCATGTCCATGTTTTCCTACATGTAATCCTAGTATGGGTTAACTCGGGTGACCTTTTACTTCCCTTTCTTTCTTTTAATGTAATAGTTTTACTGACTCCTTTTCCAGGGTGGGACGTTCAATGAAATTTCAAAACCCAGTTTTTAAAATTGTGAGGACACAATTTCTAAGGGGGGAAGATTGTAACGACCCGATGTTTTGAATAAATCTTGTTTCCTAATTTTGTGTGCTTTTTTATACTCAACAAAACTGTTTCGTTGGATAACATTAGTATAATTAAAATGATACTGTTGAGATTTGACTGTTATATGACCATTTGTCAATATGACTGTTGGAAACTAAACATTTCGATATTTGTCTCTAAATACAAGTGATCTTGGTTGATTAATATAAAAAGAAGAATTGATGGCCTCACCCAGTAGTATTGGACCGATCGAAGCCCATCTAACAGAACATGGGAAGGAGGTAGCACTAATGGGATTTGCTCTAGACCAAACCCATGCTGAACATCATCGTATGAAGCTAGAACGGAATCGCCTTCGCGAGAAGTTCAAAATGATAGAAATTACTACTTGTGCGATGTTGGGCGAGCCTCCCTCAGATTCTCTCACCTTAACACACCTTACACTTAGGTCCTATGTTGGTGTAATAAGGGGCTATGTAAGGAGACCGTAACTGCCTTGTGTAATCCTTCGTTTTAAATAAAAATTTTGATTTCTTCTTATGATGAAGTTTATGAATTTTCAAATGTCCGGATAAATATAGTATGCATATTTTTTGTGAATTTTAGAGAAAGGATATTTTAAAAAATTATTTATGTAAACCTTAAATAATTAAAAATGTGTAATGATTTTCCAAAAATGGTCTTCTACAATTATGTTAAGTACGAAATTTTGAATCTAATAAGATCAACTTAATTTTTGATTAATAGTAAATTATGAATAGTGATTTTATGCTTAGGATTAGTAATGTGACCAAATGGATTAGTAATCTCACTTAAATAAAGAATTAATATAATACATGCACCTTGATTAAGTAAAGTGATTCAATAAAATGGTTAAATAAAGGTTTCATAAATTATTAGTCAAGTATTAGTTTTTTAAGGTGAATAGTTCTTTTTAATTAAAAATTTAATTAAAAATATATAGAAAATTATTTTTATAAAATGGATTTCATTTTTGAACTCAGAGCATCAATATTATGTTAAGGTGATTTTTGGGGATTTTTATGAAAAAAATAATTTTTGGTGAATAGTGTATTTATTTAAAAATTAAATTAAAAATATTTAGAAAATTATTTTTATAAAATGGAGTTCATTTGTGAAATCAGAGCATCGATATTTGGTTAAGGTGATATTTTGAGAATTTTCTGAGAAAGTTGAATTTTCCATGAATAGTGAAAATACAGTTTTTATTTTAAGGGTGTTTAATGACATCATTAAATGATGTATTAAGTATATAATCAATATTTTCGACTTATGAATAGTAAGATAAGGTATGAGGTGTAAAATTTATCCAATAACATGGGAAAATACCATGGGAAAGCCCATGGTTTTGCCAAAAACACTAATGAGGTGTCCATTGGCCATTAATGCCTTGTCCCCTCACTTTCCCTATAAATACAAAGCCATCCCCTCATCCATTCGACTCGCAACTCCCCCCAAACAAAGCTATGGTCTCATTACCTTCCAAAGAGTCTTTCCAAGGTTCCCCCAAGCCCTAAAGGTCCCAACCATTGAGTTTTAAGAGGTATGTTTTAAGGTAAGGGATCCTACCTCTCTCTTTCTTTTCAAGTACTCTCGTTTATGTCATTTCATCTATGATCCATGTTCATCTGTTGGGGATGTTATTTTATATTCATCATACTACCCTTTTCAGGTTCATATGATGAGATATACTCTCTTACTCTCATCATTGTTTTTATGAATGTTTATGTGGTGCCGTTAGGCTGCCGAATTTTTGTAAAGGATTTTTTCACCCTTCTCATTTTCAAGTTCTACTTTCATGTCAAGTATTTCAAGTTCCTTTTTATTTTGTTAGAGTATGATCTATATATCTATCATACTTATCTTTTATGTTCATATGATGAGAGACTCTATTTAATCTAATCAATTCATTTTTGTTGAAGTTTAAGTGGTGTCCTTAGGCTGCCAAATTTTTAAGGGATTCGGTCACCTTTCTCATTTTCAAAGTTCTATTTTCATTACAAGTCTTTCATGTTCCTTTTTATTTAGTTGGTGTATGATATATAAATATATCATACTGATATTTTATGATCATATGATGAGAGACCCTATTTGATCTTTTCAATTCAGTATTTTGAAGTTTTAAGTGGTGCTGTTATGTTGCTGAATTTTTAAGTGGTTCTTTCACCCTTCTCGTTTTCAAGTTCTACAATCATGTCAAGTCTTTCATGTTCCTGTTTATTATGTTGGGGTATGATCTCTATATTTATCATACTGATATTTTAGTTTAATATGATGAGAGACAATATTTGATCTTATCAGTTCATTTTTTGGAAGTTTAAGTGATGCTGTTAGGCTATCGAATTTTCATAAGAGAAATCTTATTTTTGTCTTCATTTCATGTTCTTCATTTCATATGGTATATTTTCAAATTTTATTACCATGTTCTTAAATCCCATATATTTTGTCCCTCTAATGATTTATGGGTGATTTATGAATGTTTGACCCATGTCCCCCCTCTTTTCAACGTTTTCTAAAACCCTGTAACGTAGCCGTTGTGTTGTAGAATTTTCGTCTCAAAATGCCTCTCTCATTTTCTCAAAATTACTTAATGTTATTAAGTGAATACTCAAAGCTCTTATTTCTATAGGGGTATTCACATATATATCAAAATGATATAATTTTAAATTCTGGGATTTACATACATGAAACTCGCTTTCCTTTTCCGTGGGTTTAAAGTGACATAAAGATCATGTCTTTAAAAAGTTTTTAAAATGTTATGATTATGAAATGAAACACATTTATTTTATTCTATATGGGTTGTTTATGAAATTTTTGATGATGATATATGTGGGTCACATGATAATAAGGACATGTCAAGGGTGCACCAAGATAGTGCTCTAATGCATTGGGTAAAGACTTAATCTCTAGAGATGACCTTTTAAACTGATACCTTGGTGAATAACCATGGTAATTTTTAATGAAACCTTGGGGATGAACCTTGGTGAAACGAAATGATTGTCAATATTAAATGTTTTATCCACATATTCAAGTTATGAAAAATGTTATTTTTATTATGATATATCTCATGATTTTTTTCTCATGCCTTAAAGATCTTTTCATGACCTTATTGAAGTATCTCAAGTTCAAATGTAAAATGTTTCTCTTATTTCCTTTACTGGGCCTTATGCTCACCCATTCTTTTGGTGTATGTCCCCAGGTTATGAGATGCAGTAATGAACCTTGGATGAATTTGAGGAGAATACTTTCATGTTTTTAAGAAGAATGTTTTATGTTTTCATGTTTTAAGTTCCTCGTTTTCAAGACACTAAACCTTAAAGATCCCCGGTTTTGTAAAATGTAATGAACGTTTAAGAAGAATGTTTTATGTTCTCCCACACCCATTTAGGGTTCCCAAGAAAACAGGAGAAAGGGAAAGGGTTCTGCCTCACGCCTAACACTCGGATCAATAGGAGGTGGATCAGTGATGTCATCTGACATCCTACATGATGTAAAATAGGATTAGATATAGGTGAAACATTCTCGTATAGGAGATTTAAAACCAATGCAATGGCATTTACACCATGAGGAGATAAATTCTTACATTTTATTCCCCAAATCTGATTATAGATGTATTTTTCATATTTTAATTCCTTATTATAACTGTTAAAGACCTGGTAGGGGTTGATCTGTTATTGTATCCAAAATATTTGGGGTTTTGAGGGAGTTCTAGGGATTTCCGCTTTAGAAATTTGGATAACACAGCATGTGGTTCAACAGAAACACTACATATGTTCTTCCCATTTCGAGATGAATGATTTTCACATGTACACACCTTGTACACGTAGTACACACCGTGTAGTGGTACAAGGTCATGTATCCGGCGATGAGAAGGAGGCAATGAGATGTTGGGTTATGAAAATTACAAACAATGTACATTAAGTACATGGATTGCGATTTTACATAGGCATACCCCTTGTCAGTCCATCCAAGTAAAAGGTAATTACTGGGATGAGGGATGTGAGTACATATCATACAAGATTTCCATCAAAGAGGTTTTGTGTATTTAGTTCCCTAGATGTAATAATTGGGTGTGTTAGAAATCCATTCATATTTTTTTCTCATTTAATTCATTGATGGGATCCTTCGTACATGTATAGGTAATATAAGAGGTGTTTGATACACCATTTTTTATTAGCATGGTTTCCTTTTGGATTGGATTCAGAACCCTATTGAGGGTTGGGTTTCGATCTTGGAGAATAGAGTGAGGGTTGTGGGTTGAGTGTCTGATATGATTTGAGCATACCCTGGTGATTTTCATGATGTTATTAGATAAAACCTAAAGGATAGGATTTTAGTAGTACCATTTGGATGATATTGGTAGTCCTTGAGAATCAGGACTAGTGACATGATGTTACAGAATTTGGGGTTAATATCCCACATTTGAGGATCATGGTGAATGAATCATTGGGAGAAACGTTCACACAAAATGATTTTGGTTATTTCATAGTGCCATTTTGGTACTATGTTGGGTCTGAGGTACTCTTAATGATTCAATGGAGGATATGATTCTATTTAAGTGATCATTATATGTTATTGATGTAGGATGAAAATTCATGTGTTTCATGGGATTGATTTTAGAGGCCTTGACAACACGGAATTGATCAATGATCGATTTGAGTCCATTGATGACTAAATGAGTATGATTTCTATGTTAAGTCTTGGTATCATAGTTTGGTGTTCACCATGGTTTTATGATGATTCCATTGCATGAGTAATTGTTTTGAGGATCCAAGGGGGATGCCTCTGTCTATGTGTGGAACTAGAGGTTCATGTGTAGGATCGATTGATAGGATGACCCTAATTAGGTTCATGTGATGATGTACTTCAGTTATGGGTGATCCTTGGGACCCATGATGATGTATGAGCCAATGTGGATAAGATTTTACTGGTTGATATGGATGTATACCCATCAATTTTCATGTTATACTTGTTGAGGATGAGACATGGAAAAATCCCAGTAAGCGTTTTGGTTATATTTGGGTTGCAACATTTTGAACCCATTTATTGGTAAGGGAAGTGAAGGTTGAGTGATATAGAAAGATGATCCTTGGGTATAGTAATAGATATATGTCATTTAGATTATTAGACTAAGGATCTGTATCGATACCAGTAGATGGATTATGGGTTAATGATGGACTGAAGTTTTTATCAGATTGATTTTTTCCATTGATTATAGTTGATGTGATGTCACGTTTGGTGCTATATTATGGTTCAGGGATGGTGTAATTTACATTTTTGTTTTGGTTCCAGAATTATTCTTTAGGAAAAAATAATGTTTTATAGAATGATTGCGGATGGTAGGTTGTGGCATTCCATACACCAATTGAATTCATGGACTGATGTTTCATGTTTTCTGACCTATGGTGAATGGTTTTGGGTGGTTGGACTGATGATCCACTCCCTAGTGCACAATGGTTTTTGGGGAAATGACTGACGCTCTTGAAAATAAGGTTACAGACATGGAATCTCATATCAAGGTTGTTATTGTCAAACATGTCATCCCAAGTCCTAGTTGGATTCATGCATTGATGCTTCTTGTTTGATGAAATGTGACACATTGGTCAGGATGACTAGACATAGCACACCGAATCCTAGTTGTACACATGGACTGAGATTCCTTGTGTGTCGAACAGAGATGTTAATTAATTCTAGTTATTATTATATACTAATGCCTCAAGTAAATTAGTTATAATACACGAGATAAATGTTAGACCGATGTTATGAATTTGGTAGTACTCTGGTGTTGAAATCGAAATACATGTGTCAAGGTTCAAAGTATGAGAAAATGTTTGGTTATGTGGACTTCTTATGGGATAAATTTGATTATTATCTTTGGTGAATGAACTATAATAAGATGTAATCGTGTCATGTTTATGTTTGGTTGTGGATTCAATGGGTTTAGAGCCACAATAAGGATGGGATGCACAATTCATCAGAGGATATCTAAGATATTAAATCATTAACCGAAGATAATATGGTCCATCAAGGTCTTGGACCTACAGATCTGCAATTTTTTATTTATTTTTTTATCTAGTGTTTATCGGCTATACCTCCAATATTTCTTGTGCATGCAACTTTGCTGGTTGTTTATGAATTCAGAATTGGGGGTGGACTATTATGATTTATTTATAACCCTTTATACATTTAACATGGTGGGCATAAAATCCTTCGACTTACTTTTACGATGAGCAATAATTCATAATGTATAGGGCGGAGGCCTCGTATTTCATGGTTGTACCAGACTCTCGTGTGGAGTCTACTAGTCAAGTTAGAGAATCTTGATAAGTTACATGAGATCAATACTGTGTTATGAAGGGCGTTTAAAGTAGGTCCTGTTGTATTTATATTTCATTTTATTATTTCTATATGTGTGATCAACCCATTAAGTGAACATGTTTTTATATATTACATGGTTTTTTAGGCCTCTACTACATTTTCATTTTATGACATCAAAATTTAGTTGTAGTTTATTTATTATTCTACATTAATTTGGTATTTATGATATTTAGCTATTTACTTATTGTGGTTCACTATATTATGGGGGTATTTACTTTTCACAGACATACCTTAGACCCCAACTTCTAGTTGGAATCTTCTTGCAAACAAGGAGGCGGGATTGAGGTCCTGTGGTGAACTGTCTCGGAGCATCGGTTTAAAAGCCTTTGGGTCGGGATGTTATAAAGTGGTATCATAGGAGTTGAATTCCCATTATTTCAATTTTTTTGGTTTTGAAATACATGATATATAGTAATTTCTTGGAGTTTTTGAAGGATATCAGGCTGGAGCATCATGATAACCTATTCCGATAGGAAGTTTTGGTTACTAAATACTGGGATTGATGTTCTGGATTTGTTATGTTACGGTTCTATATGATTTTTGATTTGATGGATGCACTTGTTGTTTTTATTTGAATGTTTTTGATGGATTTTAAAACCATGGACCATTTTCTGGAGGCATGTGAGTTGGTACTGAATCATGTCATATAGAAAAGTAACATACATCATGACGGGCATGAATGATTCCCATATTATAGGCCTTCTTGGGTGTGATTTTATATATTTTATCCAGATGGTCGGTTTTCTAGATCTATGATAATATGTTCGATGGTGGGGATGCTAGGTTGGTTTTTTTCACCTGGTTTCATAACCATGGTGGTCCATTTTGGTATAAGTTCAGAGCTATGTACATCTTGAATAAGGTTTTTTTAGGGTTTTAGTCTGTCTGTGTTCCCTAAAGAGTGGTCCGATGTGTAGATGCTCAGAGTGGACATACACTGTTTTTTTGAGTAGTTGGTTGGTACAGGACACCTTAATGGTGATGGACCCTAGATACAAGTGTTTTTTCTTGTTCATTTTGTGAGATGATTAAACGGGTTATTTTGGATTCCTTGGGAGTTATGACCATCTAGGTGTTTTGTTAGACCTAGGTTGATGGACATTTTTTCATGACATGAGACTTGATCGACAGGGATAGATAAGAGATCCTAGTTGACATTACGTTTTATCTACATATCAAGTATTCAGGCTTGTTCGAATTTTTAGGGTGACCTATGATAGGGTTCAACCGATATACGAGAGGCATTAGGATTTTGATGCACATACCGGTCTTTTAGACTTTTGAAATTTGTGTACCAAAGGTGCAGTTGGGTATGATCATTAGTATTATAAGATGACATGATTTCAGATTGTGTTCATGTGTTCTTGTGTCTATGCCTACAAGTGGGTTTTTATAGGGAATGTTCTTTCAATTAAATTTCCCAGGGAATGGCTATGTACATGAGATAATCCTAGAGTCTTTGAGTAGTATAGAGAGAACATAATGTGAAATAGTTTTCTTGGTTTTGTATTTTGATAATTGTTGTTATGAGGTGTTGATTTTGGAGTTATAGACGTATCTGTGTATATATTAAGAAAGTTGAATGTAATTTTTTTAGAGAAAACATGGAAACACAAGTATCGGTGATGCACAACATCATTTGGGTTTTTATTGGATGTTATATGAATGTACGTATGAGGTTCGATAGTTGGGAGGTAGAGCATGATTAGGATGGAAAATAGTAGAAGGTGTCAAATGGTCCTTTAAATCATTGTTCCTTGTGGCCCTAGGATAGAACTATGATGTTCGGGATGAATGAGGTTGTGATGGTATACATCTATGAAAACATAGAAAACACGTGGTTAAGAGACAACCATTCCCAATATCATGACATCATCTTATGTATTCAAATAGAGAACCCGCTTTTTTCCATTCTATATAGATGTTTCCTTAGGTTTATAATGGGCCTCCGAAGATGTTGTGCTCATGAAGAAGTGTTTTAAACTGTATGGTGGGGAGAACTCCACTAACCTTTTTGACTAAGGACCATGTGATGGGATATATATCAATGAATACCATGGTTTATGATCTTAGATGAAGTTAATGGTAAATAATAGATATTTTGTTTAGTGGTTTTGGTGGGATAATGTTTTCCATGTCTACCCCCAGGATTTGGTCATGATCCGGGTATGGTACAAGGAAAATGTGTTCATTATTAGGGAAGATAATGATACTCTTATGGATAAAATTTTCAAAATATATATGGTGATGTTACCCTATTTCTGGAAGTGTCAATGATGCAGTAAAAACCATTTCAATTTGGTTTTGTACAGCTGAGAATGTGTTTTGAAAGGAGACATCAGGGATGGGAAGCCTCGTTGATCAAAATCGGTATATTTGGGTTGAGTTATATGGTGGGTATCACCATGAGTGTGATGATTTTTTATAAGGTGATGAGGAATATCAATTTTCATAGGTAATTTTAAGGTCTATCATAATGGTTCGTTAATAAGGAAAATGCTGGCTTGACATTTGGTGGGTTATACAACCTATCTTCATCATTGTACGTAAAAACAAGGTTGAGGTCATTGGGTAGAATGAAACATAATTATCATATTTAGATAACCAATGTGGGTTAGTATGTTTGGTTTAAATATTTAAATGTATTTTTTGGGACAACAAGAATTATGGTTGAGAGGTTTTTGAGACCCATGTTATCATGATTTTGAAAATTTAGTAGGAAAGTGAAACTTTTTTCCTCTGGGGCTCATGAAGGGTAAAATAATAATTTCACCACTGCATATAGAATATGATAATTTATTTGATCACTAATTTTGTCGCATAATATGATGTTTACCCTAGAAAATTTTTTTGGTGGAATTTTGAGTCATTGTAGTTTAAAAGAATATTTATTATTTAATTAATTAAATGATAAATTATTTGGGTGGTTTTGAGTTGATGTATCTTTTAAACTGTGTGATATATTGAGATTCTAACTCCACAGTTAAGTTTGGAATGAGGGGTAAATTCCAAGGTGAGGTTTATACTCTCTCTGGGTTTTGGGACTTGAGAAAGGTGTCAAATGGGGGATTAAATAAATAAAAAAATAGTTAACTATTTAATTAAAAGGTTTCTATCCCCCCTTAGGGTTCCCACACACAGAAGTAGTGGGGGATAGGGTTTCTATCATGTGAAACACCTGGACCAAAAGGATGAGGAAAGTATATGCTTATGGACTTCAACCTGGACAATGATCCAGACCAGATCGATGTGAAACTGCTTCTAGGAGAAGATTTAATCTCCACGCTTCATAGATTACACCACGAGGAAGGATGGATTTGGATTTTAGGCCTCAAATAACTATATATTATTTTTTTCATGTTTTACTGACGTATTATGACTTATATGGTCCCCAAGGGGGTATATCTATGTGTTTTTTTTTGTAAAAAACATGTGTTTCAAGAGACTTGCGGGGATTTCCTATTCAAGAAATCCCGACAACACGACATTCAGTTCTATGAAAACATGTTGTGCATTCTTCCAAATCAGGGAATAAATTCATTTCACAAGTACACGTCAAGTACATTATGTATTCCATTTGTGGTAGTACATGGTCACTTGTCCATCAATGTGAAAAAGAACATGAAATGTTGGTTTTTTGAGATTACACTCGTGTAGTATTGCACAAGAAAAACCCTATGTCAGTAATGCCATGTAAAATTACATGGATAAGAGGAGGGATGGGAGTATATGTATTGTAATTTAATGTACATCCAGGAATGTTTTCTAGCATAGTGGTTTTGGGATGATTCATTTTCATGAGTGATCTTTTTGAGGATATTAAAGGGGGTTTTCTCTATCTATTGGTGGATCTAGTAGGTCATTGGTCGGCCAGATTGATAAGGTGATCTTATGTGGGTTCATGAGATGAGGTTTTTCAGTTATGGGTGTTACATGGGACCTAGGATGATGAATGAGTCGATTGGGATAACATGTTACTTGTTGATATCGATGTATAACCTTTCATTTCATTTTTTACTTGTTGAGGGTGAGTCTTGGATTAATCCCACAGAGAGGATTTTTATAGTTGGGAAACAATGTTTGGAACCAAGTTACTAGTAAGGGTGGTGATGGTTGAGTGATCTAGGAAGACGATTCATGGCTAAGGTTACTGATATCCATGATTGAGATTGTTGGATTGAGGATCTGTATCAATACATGTAGTTGTTTTATGGCTAAGTGATATAATACGATTGTTGGAACATTGATTTATAAAATTGAGTATTGTGGACGTGATTTCAAATGTATTTACGTTGGTACTGGACATATGTTCTGGGTATGTTTACATTACTTCTTGGTTTAGGCTCTACATTAATTCTCCAAGAACCATTAATGTTATGTATGCAAGGATTGGGGATTTTTGTACAGAGCTTCAGAGTCTCGTTTCGATACATGTATTGATGCTCCATGTTGTATAAACTGAGGTGAATGGTTTTGGGAGGAAACAATTATGCTGCACTGTCTGGGGAACCTTAGTTTTTAGTAGAAAGACTAAATATCCTAATACAAATGGTATAGAAATGGCCTCCATGTCGTTTTTTGATGGATGGACATGTAATTTCAAGTCACAGTTGGATTCATGGAAGAATGGTCTGTGTTTTATGACTTGTGAACTAGTGGATTGGATAGTCGGACCTGCTGTAACAGATCCTAGTTGAACACTTGGACTGAGGCTTTTGGTGTTTCATCTAATGTCCATTAAGAATTATTGAAAATATGCTAGATTAATTCTCCCGGAATGGTTGATTATATATATAGTTTATGTGATGCACTAATTCTTTATGAGCTATAATTATGATACATGATATAGATGTTAGACTGATGTTTTGGGTTTCATAGTACTCTTGTGTTCCAATGAAAACATATGTTTCAAGGTTCCATGTGTGAGACAATGTCAGGTAGTGAAAAATATGAATGGGATTACATTGATTAATTTCCAGGGGGACAGGAATATCATAGGATGGGTTCCTATAATGGTTAGGTTTGGTTGTGGCTACCATTTGGTATAGAGCCACATGTTGTTTGTGATGCATGGTTTATTAGACATGCTCCGAGATATTCTATAATTTGGAGATATAGGTATGGTTGATCAATTTCTTGTACCTACAGATCAATATTCGTTTATTAATATGTTTTTCCTATTGTATATCTTCTAGGCCTCACATATTACATCAACATGCCCATATAGTTGCAGTTTATTGGTTCCCCATTGGGGGTTGCCTACTTAGAATTATTTCATACCCCTTGAAGAAGAACATCTGTGTGTGTAAATACCTTTTGATTACTTTTTGGTTGAGCATTAAACCATGATGTACATGGCAGAGGCCCTATACTACATGGTTGAATAGGATTCTCATGTGGATTATACTGGTCGAGCTAGAGTATCATGAAAGGGTATTGAATATCTAGGATTTGTTATGAATAGTCTTTGCAATGGGGAATATTTTATTTAAATGTTTGTTTTTTTGGTATTTGTGATTGAATCAGTGGGAGATCATGGTTGTATGTATTACATGGATATTTTTTCCTCTACTACTTGTTCATTTTATTACAAAACCTCTCAATTTCAGTTTATTCATTATTCCTCACTACTCTAATGTGTATGATTTTTTTAATTTAATTATTGTTTTCCTAATTAGTGTAGTGGTATCATCTTCTCCTAGATATCCCTTATACCCATTCTTATAGTCAGCATCCCCAGTCTTATAAGGAGGTGCAGTTCAGGTCTTGTGGCGAACTGGCTCTGATCATCAGTTTAGTGGCTAGCGAGCAGGGATGTTATTGGTAATACCTATAGTTATGATCACATAATTACATATTATATCCTTCCTCATCCTATCATTACTTCAAGAAATGAACTTATTCCCATTATAAATTGTACTAAGGATTGTGACGTTTTAATAGATACCAAATTTTGACTTGTAGGAGGACAATGGGTCTCATATCTCTTCTTTATTTAATATATTCCTTGAAAATTTTCATGAATTAATTTTCATTATATGATAAATTTTTACAAAGGTTCCATAATTCATTCTATAATGGTGAACGTCCTACTTATCATTCTTAATTTCATAATATTTATTTTTTAAGAAATTAATTGAAAACTTCCCAATACCTCTGTTATTGAATCACATTAGTGGGTGACCGTTCATGGATTAGAATTCCATTTCCCCGTTAATAATATTTTTGAATAATTGTGATTTTCTCATCTCATAGTTTGTAATAAATTTTTGTATCACATAAATAGATATAATTATAATCTCTTCTTGGTCATATATGTTTGGATTAAATATATTGAGAAATGATCTAATAAAATTAATCAGATTAGTTGAGTCCTCTTTAGTATCAAAATAATACATATATTACTTACTAAATATTTGACCTAGGTTATGTTGTTATAAATATTCTCATCATCAATCATATGGATGACATTAAGAATTAAAATAAAAAATTAAATCATGTATTCCATGGTCTTCACATTACATTCATAAAAATTTTCATAATATTTCTGTACATCCTTAAAAAATTTATGTCGTATCACATTGCTGTATAAATTTTCAAATACGGATTAAATAATTTAATTCTGTATAATAACAACAACTATTAGATTTATATTATATGTATACTTTAGGGGGTATCATTTCTCATTAGATTACATTAATCTATAACAACATTACTTACCTCAAAGAAACTTTCAATGTTGAAATGGAATAATTTGGTAACTACATTAATAAATGTTCATTAAATCGACAAAAAAAAACTCATTTTAGGTTTATTAAATTCAATTATTAATTATAAATCTCTAAAAAAGTTTAAAAATTTAGAGGGAACATTTATATAATACCACTTATCCCTAATTTGGTGAGATCAGTGAGGTTGTGAGGGGAAAATTTAGTGATCCCTTAATTTATTTTTATGATTATTCCTTATTAATGAGAAAAAATTTATGATAAGTTCTATATCATCAATTATTTTTTATTATATACATTCTAAAATATTATGAACATAAATGTAATAATACATTTGGATTTACATGGTTTGACTTTGAAATCACACTCCATTCTAGGTTTTTATGATGTTTTCAGTAATAGACTCTCTTTTTTGAATCACATAGATACAATGATTAAATTTTCTCATAAAAATTAGGTTGATAACCCTCTCAAAATACGTAGACTAAAATATACTGAAATTAGTTGTCATCAGGTGTTCATATTAGCCCATTTTTGATGGGTTCTTTATAAAATCATCCAAAAACATAAATCCTTATCCTAAAAATATTTTCCTTTCCACCACCTTAAGGGGTCTCTATACTTCCAACTATAGTTTATATAGGGTCCTCCTAGCTCCTCATAGTATAGTTATTTCAATATATTTAATCTTATTGTCGATATTCAGCCTTGTACTCATTTTAGTTTCAATTTATTTGATTGTTGAGGGGATTAAATCACCATGATTATAAGAAATCATTATTATTTAGTGATTATACAAGAAGAATGAAATAATTCCTACAAATCACATAATATTTCACTTCAATACTACTTCACTCATATTTTTCATCTTCCCATAATACATTATAAATATGATCTCCCAAACTCTATTAGAATACCGGTCGTTGATTCTTTATAGAGTTGTATTTTAAAAAATATCTCACTCAACACTTTCTGAGTTCACCATATTCTCTCTCATGGGTCTATAATATTCAACACTAAGGAATATATATATAATGACACAATCTATTTTGAATAATATCTTCCATATTCAAAATACATAAAATAAATTATCGACAAATATAAGAGAAATATTATCATTTAAATTAGTCGGAAAAATTATTGATCTATTATTCAAATTTTGTTTCATGTAACCCATTAAAACATCCAAAATACATGACATTATGTCCTTTATTTATTTTTAATGAAACATAATTATTCATTTTTTAAAATCTCCACTTGAAAGGAAATATGCTCTATTACCACATATATATTATTCTCTAAATGTGGTTCCTATCTCAGTATTTCCTTTTTCTCTATTGATATATTAAAATACTCTATGTATTGAATGTTCACACTAATGTCTATTGATCATTATCAAATGTAATTATCTAAAGACATGTGCTCTATATTCAATGATATATGAGTCATTAAAAACACACTATTCATCAAAATATTTTCATTCATATTTAATAAAAATATAATCAAATAAATATTTTCTATGGAAAATACCTATGATATATATTAAAAGAATTATGATCTGTAGAGACATATGATTATTTTCCCAAATGATAGGTACGGCTTTCTTTATAAAAGCATCACATTTTGTTTTTTTGTTTGTGATTCTCTAAATCATGAATCATCGTCATATTGAAAGATAATGAATTAATTGAGTGATCATGATACATAATTGAATTCTGAATATCAATTTAATACCATCTAATTCACATATCATCTACGGATCACCGTATTGATATTTTATCAACGACATGAACAAACTTGTGAATAAGTTCAATGAATTGTCTATGATTCTAGATTGACCACTTGTAATAGTGAATGATTGAATATGTAAAAAACTATATCAATTATATTTATAAAAAATTTAAATATTTGATTTGTGGATCAACTATATGAATCATCCATATAAAAGGATCTCATTGAACATATGATGAAGAAATATATGGATCTATTATGTCAAATCAAGTCATGATATCTTTGATGAAAGAGATGAACTCATTAATGTTACAGAAAATCATAGTCGACCTTAGTATCATTAATCTGTCCTTGGTATAACATTCTATTGATATTGAAAATTGCATTTTACCCTTATATATTATGATTACATATGAATTTACCTTAATGAATGTAATGAAATTACAAACATAACTTTATAAATATTACTTATATTACTCAAAAGAATCATTTCCCACCTCAAAACACGTCTCAATCCAATTCTTAATTTATTAAACAATACCAATTTCTTACAAAAGATATCATCTATTTTCTTAAACACTCTATATATTAGTAGTTTAAATTATAATGAATGTCAGCACATTAATCACCAATTATTATATGGCTGCTCATTGAACCTATCCATCAAGTTGTTCCATTTAGTATCATGAACTTCATTAGTTTTCATGTATGTTTGTATAACCATTGTATATCCCCATAAAAATATTGAAATATTTTATACCTTATTTATTGAAAATCATTCATCCTATATTTTTCGCTATATATATAATAAGATTTCACTATAAAAACATATATAAAAATAGATTACATGGTTTTATCAATATTATTATAGTGTCTAACAAATGTATTGATAGTGATTGTGGTTGTTATATTGGTAAATATATTATAGTGTCCAACAATTGTAATGATGGTGACTTAAAGTATTCTTTTTTCCATTTAAAAATTAAATTTTATATAAAAACATGTCTCACTGATTTAAAAATAAGGAAACACGCTCACATTGTATTAATACTATATATATATGGTCCATAAGTCAATTTTTGATGTTTAAAAATTCACCATATTTAAATATTATACACCTTTTTTCCAGTATGATGAACTGTGCATGTTTTTATTTGAAATAGAAGTTTGAGATAAAACTCATTTCAGTGATAAAAACTAAGAAAAATACATAGATTGTATTTATAATTTATGAAAATGAAACATAAATAATATTTTATGTGTTTGGATTATCTACACATAAATCAAAAACATGGTGTTCCCAATGTGTCCAAAGTGGATGTTTGTACTTTAAAATAGACATTTATGTTAAAAATTGTTTCAATAATTGAAAACTGAAAAAAACGTTAATAATATTTTCATTAATTATAAAAATGATTCATATTCCATTTTTATGTTTTGAAATAATATTCAGACAAATATAACTCTCAGTTTGACTTGAATGATTTAATGTTTGTGTCTTCAATTTATAAGTAATTTTTTTGTTTAAAATGTAATTTTTTCAATGAAAACCATGAAAACTATTCATATTGTCTACAAACATTATTAAATGATGCATGAGTCAATTTTTATAGAAAACAATCATATTTCAATATGATAAATATTTTGGACAATATGGCTAAAATGTAATGTTTAGGTTTAAAAAAATAATTTCCATTCAAGACACACTTAAAACACTAAAAACATAAAAAAATATCTTCATTGGATTTATAAAATTTTAAAAATATTCATAATAGAGTCTAGGTTTGTATTTATCAACTTTACATCAATCAGATCCATAGTGTGGTCAGTTTAACACAAAGTGAATGTTTTTATTTAAAACAGACATCATAGTTTAAAACATATGTCACATTCCAAAATGGAGGAATCATAATCATAATGATATTATATATTAGAAATATGACAGAAAATCATTTTTAATGTTTATGAATAAATTTCATATAAACATGACACACAATGTGTCCAATAGTACTCAAAGTTCATTCATTATGTATAAAAGAATTATTTTACCTAAAAATGTATATCACTTACTAAAAAAGAGTAAAAACATTTAAATTTCTTATATTATTTAAAAAAATTTAATAAAATTTCAATTTGTAGTTATCATCGACATGTCAATAAGATAGAATATTTGACTAGTAAATCTCAATGTTTGTTTTTCAGTTTAAAAGTGAAATTTTAGTAAAATATGTACATCACTCACTAAAAGTGATAAAATATAATATAATGATATTGAATATTTTTTAAAATACAATATTTTTTATTTTTATGAATTAACCACAAATCAGTCTTACATATAATTTTCTTGATATAAATAAAAGGGTGTGTTTTTATTTGAAATTTATATTTTATTTCAGTACAAGTGTAAAATACTCAAACCATGGAAAAATTCTCATAATTTCTAGATACAATAAAATAATATATATACTTTTTTAATTTTTGACATTTATAAATCAACTATATGTTAATTTTACACCTGGTGTGATTTTTATAACTGAATGTCTATGATTTCAATCTAAAAATAAAATTTTAGTTAAAAATAATTTTTAGTCAATAAATGTTGAGAATATATATTTTGATCTTTCTTACAAACTGTAAAAAGGTTAGGTATTATATTTAGGATGTTTAGGAATCTTCCAGACATCAATTTGGGACATTATTAGACAGATATGTCTCAAAGTGTAGGTATTTACACTAAAAAGTGATATTTAATTTAAAAACACCTTCAGTATGTTATAAAACAGGATAATGAACTAGAATGGTCTTAAAGCATTGAAAAAAGATCTATATTTCTTATTTTTTGTGTAGGAATAAATATTATATCAATATTATACATTATCTAGTTGAAATTAATGAATGTTAATGTTATCTGTTTAAAAAAGGTATTTCAGTTAAAAATTGTTGTTACACATGGAATGAAAAAAATAAAAATAATGTAAGAATGTTGTATTTATTAACTTATATGAAATATAACACCAATATAAAATGAATATAACATCCCAAGACTATTTTATATAGATTATATTTTAAATAAATAAGTTATATTACAGGTAAATCACTCTACATGGAGTTATTTTGCAATACACGAATAAATTACATTATTTGGTAGATTCTATTCTATACTAAACCAAGATTTATCGAACACCAATATAATAATATGATTTGATTATTTAATACAATATATCAATAAAATATATTATCAATATTATGACTAACTAACTTATGAAAATATATGGTTGAATTTCTTAGTTACAAATTAATTAGAAATGAATATAAGAACCAATTATATTTAAATAGAATGGGTTAATAGAAAACTATTTTTATACCCACTGATATTTTTAATCCTAATTTATTAATATTATTATATTTAGAGTGTGTTATTAAGGTAACATATATATATATGTGTGTGTGTGTGTGTGTGTGTGTGTGTGTGTGTTATATTCAATCAAATGTTTTTTATATTCATCAGATAGATTTGATAGGCATAAGATATGAACAAAACCAATAATATGCATAAAAACCTATACACCTTTATAATTGTAGTGTTACCACATTTTAATGGAGAAAGTATTTTAATATATATTTTGGAAATAAATTTTAATTTATATTATAAGGAAACATAATCTTTCAATAATGAAAAAAAATCTTATAGTGAATTTTTAGTATTTTTTCGTGATGTTTATGTTTTAAATGAATTGAAAATTATAATGAATTTTAATTTAAATTATGTTTTCATATAATTTATTTATAAAGTTAAATTATATTAATAATGTGTATTAATATTTAAATAGATTATTTATTTTATCATTTCATCAAATTTTTTCTATTTTTATCAATTTAACATTTAAATTAGATATATAAACATAACAATCATTTGAACATTTAAACATTAAAAAAATGCATTGTCGTCGGATCCACGATAATAAATTATAATTATTTCATAGAATTTTTTTGGAATATTGGTAAATATATTCAATATTTGTAATAAAAATTATTTAAATGCAAAATAATTTTTGCATAGTTTTTACAAGAAATGTAGTTCATGTAATTAACGTAAACTATAATGGTAAAGATGAAAATAAATATAACAAAGGAAAAAACATAATTTTAAGGCCCAAAATGACACATGTCTGAAGGCCAATTTATAGAAATATTTTGACCTTATCCACCATTATATATTTCATTAAAAATGGCTGGATCCTTTTAACACGGAAAAAACATTTGTGGAATTCCCATTCCAAAAATGTACAACTGTGCCACTCCTCTTTATATATAAAAAGGCACTCATACCTCCCTATTCATAGAACCTCTAAATACATTATGTATATTCTATGATCTACCCAAAATATCTTTATCTTCCATACCGTAAATTAATAATCTTATCATTGATATGAAATCCATCCAAATATTCCCTTTTATGAAAACCAAGATTTGTTTCCCAATAATAGGTAAGATCCATCCCTATGCTCTTATGTTATATTTTTATTTTCCACCCCAAAAAATGTTTGTATTTAGTGATTTTACTCTATAATCAGTATCAGAAATATTGTGGTATTTTTATGTTATTTTTTACTATAACTTACAGTCACATCCATATAACATGTAATGAGTAAACCATTTATGTGTTCGACGAACAACCACCTCACAAAACAATAATTGTTTTTTTAATTATAACAATTATAATGTTGGTAATTAAGATGTAAACACTGTTTATCTTTGATATATATGTGTTTTATAATTTCTATTCTTATTTAATGATTATATAACACATATCATTATTCATTCCATTTTTTAAATACGATATATTATTTTGTGGGATTGTGGACCACCTCCCCATCAAAGCGATGTGATTCGTTCAAACAACACACAATACATATAAATGGCAGTTTTAATATAACTATGTAATATATATGACATATATATATATATATATTTCTTATATTATAATATACATATATATCATTTAATTTTCATTCTTTAAATATGAAATAGAAATGAATGTATTGTTCTTGCATACGTAAAACCTATTGTCTCTAGGAAAGGGGAATTTAATTTATTATATGACAATATTATGAATTATAATAAATAAATAAATTGTGAATATATATCTTATTTAAAACATGGTATACATTCAGAAAATGTTGATAGGACAACCTTATTAATATGAATAACAAGTATCAAGTTAAAACATAATAAAAAATTTGTCAATTGACACCTAGAATATAGAAAACAATGAAATATTTTTATCAAATGAATAATAAGATATTATTAGAATATAATATATGATTTTATAAACATGATTATTATTATTTAATAATTTATTAACACTCTTAAAGTCATTACACTGGATGCCAAATTACTATCTACATCAAAGGAAACAAAAGTTGAGGGATTTTATTTATATTTACATTCAATTGATAATTATTTGTTATTATTAAACAACTAACTTTAATGTAGTTTATATAATAAATTTTTTAATCCTATATCAACAATAACATCATTGTCATTATGTTATATGTTTCATTATTTCACAGGAAATTATGATTGAAATATTTCTATGTTGTATGGGAAACATTGAAATGTTTAAATATTATTTTACTTAAGAAAATTTTCATAATATTTCAGGGGTATTTCAATTCAACAACATATAGAAGCCCTATTGTTACATACCATCCACTAATGAATTATTGATATATAAATGTTATTAACTGAATATGGATATATAATGAAAAGTAATATTGTTTAATTATTGAATACTCGATATAATGAATACATTAGACATGAATTGACATGTGGTGTTATCAATATATATAACCTATTGGTTCATCAATATGTTCTCATGATATAATTTAGATGTGCAAAATTAAATATGTTTCAACCAACATTTTTTAAATTCTCAGATGATGTATCTTTATAGTATAGGTTATCGTTTTCCATAGATGTGAAATCTAATAATTAATAATTTCCAACATAGATATTTATGTTATCATTTTTATTATCCCTGAGGTTTTCACATAAAAAATATATATATGTGAATTTATTTCTAAATTAATTAACTAAATGGATTTTTTTTATTATTAAAATTCAATATTTCTTATGCTTTATCTAGTTATTTTAAAGGTATATGTTATTGGTTATTCACATTACCACGTTGATTTATTCTCATTGACATGTTATTTCTTATACTTTAAATAACCTTATTACGCATTTGAGATCACAGTTATTATGTTTTTTTTCGACATGTTATGAATAAAAATCCAATGAATGAGTTTCTATAAAACTATTTATTTCATTTTATTATGTATCATGTATTTATTTTATGTTTCAACATTTTATTATGTGTATCATATATGTAATAGAGATTTCAAGACTACAAAACAAAGTAGTCCTTCATGATTTTAATCTATGAAATCATGAAATTGTAATAAAATAATGCACCAACTTCTGAATTCTTGTGGTGGGGTAGTAAAATTGGTATCGAATGACCTTTAGTCACATCACCTGAGAGTATATTTAGAAAAAATTGATTAGATATCACTACCCTTAGAAATAATTTGAGGATAAGTACAAGAGGTTATCCTATAATTTTTTAAATATGGAGATTATGTGTGTATTCCTAGAAATACATCTATATCTTGATCAAATAATTGGGTGTTGTTCTGGCACAGATGGACTTAAGGGTAACAACTCTAGCATGATCTGCACCTGAATTAGTCTTACCTAGTACATGACCATGGGCCTTTCTTACACCATTGTTGACACTCTTCATTGATACACAATGGGTAATTAACATTTTCATTATAAAACATAATGACAGATTTGAAATAAATCACCCCCCAATAAAACTATATTAATTATTATGAGATTAAGTATAGAAATAAGTTTCAACCTATGATTAATATTTCATTACTTTCATGACTATTAATTATGTTACATAAAAATTATGATCTAATCTAGTATATTACTTTTTTTAGAAAGGGTACCTAAAGTGGAAAATGGAATCATTACTTCTAGAAAATGTAGATATTTCCCTCCTGTGGAAACTGATAAAGTTGATCTTGTGACTAAGAATGTTGTAGAAATATTAGTCCATCATAATAAGGATACAACACAAAACCTTTCATAGATGGAGAAACCTCCACCACATTGATATTCTATAATTTTGTATCGCTTTAGGAGATAGAGTCCACCACCAATATGTTTTATTAGAAATCATATTTTAGAAAGTTAATTAATTATATCAATGTAGATGATATTTACACCATTAAATGGTAGTTAAATATAAACGTGTACAGTTGTGGTATATTATCACCACTTTTTTGTTGAACAATGGTGGTCCTAGATATAGAAAACTATGGTGGATTAAGAAATTGAAGCCATGGAATAGAGTAAATTTTTGGTGAAAATATTTGATAAATACAACCCCTAGGATAAATAATAAAAATGAAAAATATGTTCTTTATCTAAAACAAATTGGGTGCTAAATGTGCAACATTGTATTACAATATCTCAACCAGATTAGAACTTATTTATTGGATTTCATATTCTAAGTGAAATTCAAGATTGATCATTTCGTTGATGGACTTAAGTCAAGTATATGAAGGGCATTGTTATCTCAAACAATTTATTCATTTGGTAAGGAAGTTTTATGCGCTATCAGGATTAAGTAATAATTATATATGTCCATTGGCTTCAAAGGGACGCAAGACAAAAACAAAAAGGATGAGCATATTAATGTTAAATAAATGAAGGGATACAATGTTTTTCCCATATGTGATAACTACTAAAATAAATGACCTGTTAAATTCATAAATAGATTTCACATTTTTTATATGTTTAGATAATAGTGTTACCAGGAAAAATAATTAATACTGTGGAATGAAAATGAAGATATTATTTGTTAAAAATGTATTTATATGGGTAACTATGACAAAAAATTCCCTATATGTCTAGGGGATCTAACCAAAATGATCCAAAAGGAAGAAAACCCATTTATTGAAATTGATAAGAGAAAAGTTGAATGATTTATATTGTTGGGTATTTAGATCCAGGAAATATATTGTCTGTCAATTCCATTTATTATGTAAGGAAATAATTGATAATATTACTTCATAACTTATTTGAATGATTTGAGCCAATATATTGAATTGTACATAGAAAAGTTGTTTAGTAGGGAAAAAACTTTTTTGAAAAAATGTGGTTGAGGGACAGAGAAAACATAAACTAGTTTCTAATGTTAAATTTTTTTTAGGTTAATGAATGATTATTTTGGATAATGTAAATGAAATAAGTTCTTAATACCTTGTAATTGGGCAATGATGTTGTTTATGATATCAATGATGGATTATACATCATTTTTTATTTTACTGAATATATGATATAATATATGTGCCATTTAATTAATAATAACCATTCATATTTTAAATAAGGTTTTATTGTAATTCATGTTATTAACATGTTCTCATTTTTTATGTGAAGATTAATAGCCACATTAAGTTATTTGATATGTTTAATTTGTAAATTTGGAGACATTCCATATAAACTATTGGATCTTATTATTTTTTAAATGTAAACCATTTATGAAATGATTTTTATTGTTATTTGAATGAGATTTTAGAAATTAATTTTTTACATAAATTTATGAAGAATCTTGTTCTATGATATAACGTAGAAATACATCAATGAAAAACTAAATGAAAATATTGTGTTTATCGAAATTTATATTTACTTCTTATGTTGTGAACGAATTGAAAAAATCTAGGGATACAATTGTCTTCAAACATAAATGTTTTCTTATTATCATAGTTTTTATCATATAAATTAAATTTACTCACACCTATGATTTATATTTTTAAGGATAATGACTTTCATTGATCATTCGTTCAAGCACTCTCTAGCATAACTTGACAGTTATATTTTTTATTTGTATCCCTCTTTCCATTTCCCAACAATGGTTTTATAATAGCGAACATAACTATGTGACTATTATAATTCTTATTAATTATTATTAAAAATATTTTTTTGTAGAACAATTTATGTTCTGGGATTTAAAAAATAATTTATTTTCAATTAAAAATACCTTTATTAACGATGACATGTTTAAATTTCATGGAACCATTTTCATTATGTTGTGGAAAATGTAACACAAAATAATTATAAAGTAATAATGTCCGATTTAATATATTTTATCACACACAACATCAAGAATATAATGGAATATAAAATCGAGAGACATTATGGTAAATTAAATATTTTAAATAAATTTTTTATAAAACATATAATTCACACAACACTGAGTTTTCTTGTGTTACACGTAGGAACATAATTTTTTGGTAGTTTACATAACACAAAAGTCCATGTTTTATAGAAAAAAATATATTATTATTATATTTATATTTAATGAAAATTAGAAATTATATTTATGGTTGTGAATATTATTAACTGACTTATTAAAAAAAATGGTTATTTCATATGTTACAAATTAATTACAAATTAATATAAGAACCTATTGAAAATAAAAAGAATGTTTTATGGAAAAATATATTTATAAACACAAATATGTATCACCCTAATAATATATATTAATTAATATTTTTTTAATGATATTAATTTAGTATATAAAATATATATTTAATAAAATATTTTTTATATTCATTCAACATACTTGATATGAAAAGATAAGAACACACCTAATATTATACATTAATACCTTTTTTTATAAAAGTGCATTTACCACCATTTAGTGATGGACCTATTTCAAAGAATTATGGAAATATAATATATTATATAATTAAATTTAAATTTGATATTTGTAATAATTAAATTATAATTATCATTGGGTGATTGTTTTTAATTTTAGTGATATTTTGTTTTCTAATGAATAGTGACAAATAATGAATTTTAATTCAAAACTTCTTTTCATATAATTTATTTATGAGGATATATATTAATTTAAAATGGTATTATATTTTTATTAGATTAATTTTTTGCAATAAATATAAGTTATGTCATGGTAATAAATTTTAATTTGAAATTTTATAAAAAAAATAACAATCTTTTTAATGTTTTTACTTTAAAACTCACACTATCCTCCCATCTCCAAGAATAAATTAATATAAATTTGATCCACTTATATTATTTAAATTAGGACAAATTTATTCCATATTTTTAATCATCATCATTTATAATATACATATGTTTAACATAGTTTTTATCGATAATAATTGTGGAACGTAATTTAAATTAATTACAATGATTATGAGGAAAATTAGGCTAACAGCCGACCAAAAAATAAATGTAATACCTAATATGAGATATAAACATGTCTATAGTCCATTGTATATAAATATATAAACACAATAATAAATTTTATAGAATATGGACCGTTATTTTATCCACCATACAAGGTAAATATGTGGGTGTAATTCCATTTCAAAAAAATTACATGAGTGTCAATCCTCCTCCACTATAAAAATGATAACATCACTCCCACATCCCCTCACCCATCGAACCAAAATTGATTGACCATGAACCACTCTATTATCTCTTAAAAACCCCTCTCATCTTCAAATATTACAACCCCTAAGATGAAATCCATCCAAGGAAGCCATTTTTGATGAATCCAAAATGAGTTACCCAAAGAGAAGGGAACATCATTTCTCTAGACCATCAGTTTTGTTTTGATTCTCCACCCCAAATATAATTTTAATGAAAGAATATATAATGTAATTATACTCATATATATACTAGTATTTTTTAATTTTATGGTTTTTTACATTCATTTATACACACATCCATCTAAGGGGAAAAACATACCATTTATGGCTATGACGAAATACCACCTTACAAAACAATGATTGTTAGTTTTTTCATTTAATGACTCCAATGGTTGAAATTATGATGGGAATACTATTTATTTTTTATATATATAACATTTTTATTTTATATATTCTTATTTAATTATTATATAAATGATACACATATGATTTCAACTCTATGTAAATATGATAACATCGTTTATTGATGTGTGGATTATCGCCACCTCCAAGCAATTTGATTCATTCACACAATAATTAAAACATAGAATGGATGATTTTTTATAATAATATATAATTTAAAAGTCATATGAATTATACTCTAATTATAATATACATATATTTCATTTACTTTTCATTCTTTTAACATGAAAAGACAGTGAATGTAGTTTTCCTGTGTACAAATGGCCTACCATCACACTGATCACTACTTTTAATTTAATATCTCCTAATATAATGAATTCCTATATATATATATATATTATGTGATATATAATTCTTGGTGTAAATTATATATATTATGAAACCATGATCTAATTAATAAAAAAACAAGTAAAAATTTAAAATTTAGTCGAAAAACTAGGAAATTAACAACAGGAATAGTCAAAATAATGATTTATTGTTATCCAATTGGTAAAATGATAATATAAGAAGATATTATAAACATGAATATGGTTATGTAAAAATATTTAAACATTATTAAAACCATTTTATAGGATTTTAAAGGCCATTTATGTAAAATGAAATAGAATGTTTGGGATTTCATCTCAATTTACATTAAATTGAGACATATTTGTTGTTATGCACTAAAACACATTTTTATGGCGTATATATTTCATTTTTTCTTATTAATTAATGAATATTGAAGTTAAATAATAACATATATAAACTGAAAAGAGTGTAGGGTTTAATCAAATGTTCACTTTTTATGTGTTTCAAAACATTTAGAAACATAACACTTGTAAGATGATAAGATGTATTTCATTAACATATTTAATAAATAATCATTAATTAAAAATTATGAATGAATTTAATGAAAAAAACATAACTAGGATTAAAATCAATGTGAGGACCACAATCATTACCATGGCCACTTCCATGGGTATATAGGAATCAAATATTTTGAAAAAATGAATGCAACAGGTGCCAACCCCCATTTGGGGGGGTGGGTTGCATAACTCTCCATTTGGTTCACACCAATTGAGAGGCACCATGCCATAGTGGGGTGTCAATTACTCTCTAAATAACGCTAAGTATCTAAATATTTTTATCTCAGTTAATATTTAGATTCTCTTGCTTCTATGAAGTCTTATCTAGAGGACATAAAGATGGATATATAGACAGATGTGGTTTTCCTAGATGAGTCATGGGATATTGAATTCATTTCCTCTCTATGTCTCATGATGATGAATTTCAATGGTATATGTCTAGAATAAAGAAGTTGTCTTCTTGATCATTATTATGTCATGTGGCTCATGGAGGGAGACTAGAAATCAACCTATATTCATGCTTATCTGAGATATAAATAGTAGTGCAGAGCTCTAAATATCCATTTTGAAGACATATCCATTACTAGAGACATAGATTTCATTGGTGGTATATGGTCATCTCTTAGTTTACATCGCTTTTTGTGTAATCCTAACTCTGACTAGTAAAAGGTGTTTCACCATGATCATATGAATCTTTTCAGCTTAGTTGTAAGGGTTGTATCATCCCATAATAGTGAGGTTATTAAGCATGTAACAGGGGATAAGGTGGTGTGGAACTCAGTCACCTCCCTAAACCACGAGAGATTACCTAGGCTAGACGGGTTCTCAGTGTAATGCCCCGACCCCAGTGACCCAGAGTTGGTGCATTATTTTAGTACATTGGAATGATTACAAGGAACCAAGTCCAGAATAACCGGTCAGTTTAACAGTCTTGGAAAATAGATTACATACATGAATGTTACATTACAATTCATAACATACAAAACAACATAAATAATCCTTTATTAATGCCATTATTCCCTTATCTTAACCATGCATATCAATCACGTTACACTTCATGGAATCCTGGGAAAAATAAAACATATAAAGGGGTGAGCTCAAATGCTTAGTAAGGGTAAGCAATACAGCGGAAACTTTCAAAAATAAGCTTAAAAATTTAAGTCAATGTATTAAACTAAAACAAAAGCCTTTTTAAACTTGAACATCAGCATAATATAGCAGAAATAAAATGAAATAATTCCATTTACTTATTCACATGGATATTCTACTAATCAAATAATCACATGAAATATCACTAACCACTTCCATAATGATGGAATGCATAATACCGATCATTAATTTCTGTGTCAAGGCCTCGTGCCAATATCTAAGGTATAACTGTAACTGGGACCCAACCCGGAGATCCTCTGTAACCGGACACTAACCTGGAGTGCCTCTAATAACCAGAAACCAACCCGGAGTGTCTCTAATAACCGGACACCAACCCGGAGTGCCTCTAATAACCGGATACCAACCCAGAGGGCTTACTTTTACCAGTCCCCAACCTGGAAAATACTAGTCCAACACATTCATCTTAAGAAGAGGATGAAATATAACATAAAAATTTGAATTAAAACTAGCATGAGAAATGTCAATACTTTATCCATAAACCATGAATGGTATAAAAATAACACATCCAAAGTAAAATATATCACATAACCTTCAACACAATTTGGAAGATTTGTATCATGACAAATCAACTTCAAAACAATTTTAAAATCCATTAAATAATTTTGACATAGATGAGATTGATTTGTAAAACTCCTTGAGAGAAATACCCCATTTTCATGAAAATGTTTAAATGTCGCACAATTTAGAAAAGAATTCATTTAAAGACATTTTTGAATCAAAGTGTCCCATACCACATTGAAACTTTTGAAAGGAATTAACATTTTAAAACCATTCATGTCCATATAAATAAATCCTTAAAAACCAGTTTGAAGACATGGACATTAATGAGAAAGATTTAGAAGAATTAATATTTACAACATTTGAAATGATGTTTTAGTAAAAGAGTCCCTTAAAATAATCCCTTTGAAAACTATTTCATATAACATTGATATGGATAATAAATATTTCCCAGTAGATACTTATGTAAAAACAAACTCGGATAATAAAGAGATTGTGAAATTAACCCTTACCAATTTGGTAACTTACGAAAAATACAACCCATGAGAGAGTTATCATACAATGAATATGTAAATACACATAAATTAATGTTTATTACAAAAATAATATAATTATGGGCAGTACATACACCACACAAAAGGTAATAGTGGCAATATGTCATGAAACTCACGGGAATAAGGAGTGAGATGAAGACCCCTTACATTGCACTTTCCTTTAGTCGAGGGTACGTTTAACCACCTGTACGAAGATTGTAGTATGTTATAAAATTATAATATAACCATGTTAATATTTATGATATCATACCTTATTAATTTATGACTTTATATAACCCATTAAATAATAATTCCAATGTTATGTTAACATTTTGGTTAATAATCACTTTCTTTATCGTATGTGTTTTAACTTGTCACTCTTGGTTGTATCACATAGATCATGATTTAAATAATTCCACAATATAAAACCTGATAAATATATCATATATATTTAGAATATAAATATGTATAATAGGCATATATATTAAATGGAAAACACCGTTTATGGAGACGGTAGTCCGTACGTACATATAAACGTTGTTTCTGTTTCCATATAGTATTGAACGGAAGTAAATGAATAAGATATATGTAAGTAAATAAATACTTATATATATATATATATATCTGCAGTAGCATTATTATGTCATATATTACATACTTATTAGTAATATATATTGTTATAATCGTCGATGAATGGTGAACTTGGAAATTAATCTCATCGCATCATGGAGACGGTAATCACTACGTACGCACGAGCGAAAATATCATTTTTTTTTATATTATATTATTGGAAGATATATCATATATAAAGAACATTATCATGTTATATTTATTATTTAAATGATTTAAAAATCATTATTATGCCCATCCAAATAATAATATATTGAATAACAATTACACCACGACGTGGAGACGGTAAGCCGTACGTACGCACGTATGTTGACATGTCATTCAAAGGATGGATAGAATACTGAATATTGTTGTACCATATTTATAATAATATTACAGTATATAGTAGATACTGGATTAATAATTTTAGAATGGTAATAACAAATAAAGAAGAAGTGTAAGAAGAAAGGAACTTGAAAAAAGGTGGTGAAATCATTACCTCTTCTTCGGGTTCTTCCTTTTTATTTGATCAAAATGGATCCTCAAGATGGAATTCTGACTAAATAAAGGCATGTAGGATTACGTGAGGGAAGTTTAGAGAGTATTTGGGAAGAGTTTGGCCGACCAAAAAGGCTTTGAAGGTGTGAGTTAATGAGAAGGGAGAGTGCCCTTTTATAAGATGGGTGAGGGGCACCTTTGGAAAAGCTAGAAATATTATTTTATAATAAATTCATATTCGGTTTCTAATGGATCCAAAGTAGACTATTTAAAGTTTAATGTGGGGATGGTTCGAAAACCACCCAACCAATAGAATTTAGACAGGTTTGGGTCATTATATCAACCTTATCTTTAAGTATTAACTCTTAGTTAATTAGTTTCACTTTTACAATGTCTCTTTGTATTTTTATATTATATGGTTAATTAACTTACAATATACATCCAAGAGACCCCCAAATGGTTAATTAATGACACACCTATCATGATATAAGTCTCTTGGACCAACCTTAGATTTTTATAAATTTAATATCAATTAATAATATAATCTTTGTTTTAAAAACTCTTTTATGTCTTTTTTGAAACTATTCAATAATTGATTTTTATAAAACTCATAACAGAATTATTACTTAGAAAAAAGTCAATTAAATCAATACTAAAATGTCATATTATCCTTTAAAATTATTGGTATTTATAAAAAGTCTCAAATTTCATTTATTCGGGAATTTATAATATCAATTTTATCAATTTTTCATTAATTTGGTAATTACTGCATCATCATTGTGTCACAAATGAATTAACATTTTTAATGTCTAAAAATTATAAATAAAATATCATTATGTAGTAAATATTTTTAGCTTTCTAATGAATATTTACAATCAATTTATCTTATGTATAACTTTATATTAAAAATGTTTTAGTAAATATTCATTGATTTTAACTCTTTTAACTCTTTTGTGAATTAAATAATAATAAATGTCCTAATATAATCCAAGTGGACCTAAATGATAAAATTCAATTCCTAAGGTTGTTTTTGTTCAAGATAAACTTGTTCAATTGAATTTGAACATGTGGTAGGGAAATATTAATATCATTTTTACCCTTAATTACCATATTTACTTTTAACTGTGGTAAATAAAAGTGAAAATTACTATTCATCAAAAATTATTTTCATCTTATTGAACCACATTTTACTCCATGATATTAACCGTGTCTCTCGGATTTTTGAAATTCCAATAACAGAAGCCGTAAAATTAAGTTTTATGAAAAATTCAGTTTTTTAACTACCACTTAGTAGTTTCATTATCCATCAAAAATTGATGTTTTTCAGAACAATGCCAAAATTTCAACCTAAGCTATAATGGATATTCAGAATTCAAAAATGATGTCTATTTTACAAAATTCCAACCATATAAGTTTCACTAATTAATTTTACAATTAATTACCTGTGTCACAACAAATAGCGTGTTTTTAAGAAACAATATATATCAAAAGATTGACAATTGTTTATGTCAAATTTCAAAGTGAAATTAATTATAATGAACACCATTGGATAAAATGGTAAAAATATATTCTAATTATACTTTAAAACCACTAAAATTCATAATTTATCACTATTAATAATTTTGATTAAAAAAGTTGTTTTTAATTAAAATTTAGTAATTTCCACTATTCATCAAAATATTAAAGTTATCTGAAAAGTACCAAAATTTCAGATTAGGATAATTTCGATACTCCGAATCCAAAAATGAAGTCCATTTTGAGAGATATAATTTCTAAAATTTTAAAAAGTATGTATTACAATTCATAATAGCTACTTTGATTGGTCGTGGTGTGTGTTAGAACTCGAAGTTGCGTACAACACACGCTACTGTATTATTCAAAAAGAAGCGTACCGTGGAAGCTCGGGGTGTTACATTCACCCCTCCTTCAATAAATTGCATCCTCGCAATTTGATATTGTTCATTGAAAATAATGGTTGAAAATAGAAAATATCTTTGTGGAAAAACCCACATTGTAAATTTGGTTAATAAAATTTAGTCTTAACAAGATGAAAAGAGAAATGAAAGGGTCACCACAAAATTATTATCTCGATTAAGAGGGCATTGGTGAAAATAATAGACATATAATTGGAGGAAAAACTTAAATATTTATAGGTAGTCATTGAGTTCATCAATCACAGACAAGTTTATAATTGAGGTCCTTAAATTCATCAATCTATGATGATTTAAAATACCATCGGTTCAACAAAACATAAGGTATTAGGATAACAAATTTTTGACGTTTTAAAATATATTAGTTGAAATCCCACAACGGAAAAATGAATTAATGAGGCCTCTATTTAAAATAAATTGTAGAAAGTATGTTGATTACCGAAAATAACACATACTAGGTTTCCATGTAGGAAAATATGGATATGGAAGAGATATATAACCATCAATTATATGATGGAGAGTGGTAGAGAACATGGCTATGAAACGTCCAACAATACCAAAGCCATAAATTAGTGATGATCTAAGGTGCCATCTAGGACAACATTTTTGTTCTAAGTTCCTTTTTTTAATGTTGAGGAATTTATTTATGAGATTGGCTAAGATCATAAGGAGATATACTTACTTTATAATTAGAGATTTATCCATTAATAAATTTCTACCACAAACTCATCTTTCACCCCAAAACATAATATAACTCCAAAATACTCTATTTATCCTAATCGTATAGGGTTCCAAATATAATGAATTTATAATTCACATATCAGACCCTTTATGTAATGAAACTACATTATACCATCCCGGAACTTCATGTAGCACAATGGTAGGTGATAAATCCCAATTTCACTATGGTTGTGGGTTCGATTCCCGCAGCTTTGTCTAACACGACGGGTAGTCACACGGTCTGTGTGTTGTCCTTTTATAAAAATCCAAAAAATAAACTTTCAAAATTAATCCATTCCAACCATTAGACCTATCCAAAATACTATTATCCAAACTCACAGTCCGAAATTTACACGGAAGTTAAACATAATGAGGATCCTTTTTTCCAGGTAATAACATGTGAACGCGTTCCGTATATATTCTTTTACAACACCACAACATCCTGAATTACCAAAATCAACCATCTCTTATTCCAAAATCACTACCTCAATATTAGAACCATATTAAGGTTTATCTTTCCTTCAACCATGTAATTTCCAAAAAAAATAAAAAATTAACTCGCTGTAGAGTCACTTTTCTTAGTACCATAAAATCTCAAATCCTAAATTAAATAGTACTACAGTACAATCCTTATTTATTTCCATAACATCATTGATACAACACTTAAATGAAATAATTCTAAAATAACAACATAGGAACACTAGTCATTCCTCTTCATCTGTGGTAGTATCATAACATGATTATTATCCAATATCATCATTTGTGGTATAGTCTGATGACTGGGACATTGGTCCCCGTAGTGTCCAAACTCCTTGAAAATGAAGCATTATACATTTGAAACCATTTTCTTTCCCTTGCTGTCATGTACTTTGTTCCCTTTTCCGACACACTTATAAAAAACTCCCATTCCTTTCAGGCAAGTTCCATGGTGTTTCTTCCCACAGTTATCACATATGGGGAAATTCTTCTTTTCCCTCATCCCTTTATCCATCTTTCTCTATTCCATCCTTTTCTTCTCTTGCTTCCCTTCAAATCCATAGGACTCGGTAAACTCTTTAGTTATCTTATCTACACATGGTACTATTTCTTCCTATGATGATAAAACATAGGAGACTATTTAACTTCTAAATGATGGCTTAATACCATGAAAGATAGGATCTTTCTTACTCTTTGGATCATACGTATTACTGGAGTTCACATTCCTTCTACTGGGTTCCATTTATATACAATAGCATAAACAAGGTCAGTTTATGAATTGCAATGAATAATTCCAAACACAAATTGAAAAGTTTAAGGATATAACCCATAATCATAAAAATGTTTAATTTGATTAAGTATATACTCATGAGCCCTTCATAATGGTTTGTAAAGAAAATTAGAATTATCCTAAGCATATCCCCCGGGAATGTCATAACCAAGAGTGCAGAAAGACCCGTTGTCATGCACCAGTTCCCGTTCTAGTCTATCTCAAAGAAGTGTTTTCGGGATTTACCCCTAGGTACATCTGTGCCAGATCCGCCTCTACCTGCTCGTATCCAGATGGGGATGTATTGCTCGGAAAACTCACAAAATCTCTACAATACCAAAATTCTAGGAAGTTCTTCTATACTAATCCTCAAAGTCTATCTAAGGGCTATGTGCTCTAATAAGAGTTTATCAAAATCTAGTTTCCAAGGTTATTGCATAACTTCCTCTGATACCAACTGTAACGCCCCAACCCCAGTGACACAGAGTTGGTGCATTATTTTAATACATTGGCATGATTAAACGGAACCAAGTCCCGAAGAACCGGTTAGTTTAGATGTCTTGGAAAATAGATTACATACATGAATGTTACATTACACTTCATAACATACACAACGACATAAATAATCCTTTATGAATGCCATTATTCCCTTGTCTGAACCCTGCATATCATTCAATTACACTTCTTGGAATCCTGGGAAAAATAAAACATAGAAAGGGGTGAGCTCAAATGCTCAGTAAGGGTAAGAAATACAGAGGAAACTTTCAAAAATAAGCTTAAACATTTAAGGCAATGTATAAAACTAAAACAAAATCCTTTTTAAACTTTAACATTAACATAATATATCGGAAATAAAATGAAATAATGCCATTTACTTATTCACATGGATATTCTACTAATCGAATAATCACATGCAATATCATTAACCACTTCAATAATGATGGAATGCATAATACCGAACTTTAATTTCTGTGTCAAGGCCTCGTGCCAAGACCTAAGGTATAACTATAACCGGAACCCTACCCGGAGAGCCTCTGTAACCGGACTCCAACCAGAAGTGCCTCTAATAACCGGACACTAACCCGGAGTGCCTCTAATAACCGTAGACCAACCCGGAGTGCATCTAATAACCGAACACCAACTCGTAGGGCTTACTTTTACCGGTCCCCAACCTGGAACATACTAGTCCAACACATTCATCTTAAGAAGAGGATGAAATATATCATAAAAATTTGTATTAAAACTAGCATGCGAAATTTCAATACATTACCCAAAAACCATGAATGGTATAAAAATAACACATCCATAGTAAAATATATCACAAAACCTTCAACACAATATGGAATATTTGTATCATGATAAATAAACTTCAAAACAAGTTTAAAATCGATTAAATAATTTTGACATAGATGAGATTGATTTGTAAAACTCTTTGAGATAAATACCCATTTTTCATGAAAACATTTAAATGTCCCACAATTTAGAAATGAAGTCATTTAAATAAATTTTTGAATCAAAGTGTCCCATACCACTTTGAAACTTTTGAAATGAATTAACATTTTAAAAACATTCATTTCCAAATAAATAAATCCTTAAAAACCAGTTTGAAGACATGGACATTAATGATAAAGATTTAGAAGAATTGATATTTAAAACATTTGAAATGATGTTTCAGTAAAAGAGTCCCTTAAAATAATCCCTTTGAAAACTATTTCATAAAACATGGATATGGATAATAAATATGTCCCAGTAGATACTTATGTAAAAACAACCTCGAATAATAAAGAGATTGTGAATTTAACCCTTACCCATTTGGTAACTTACCAATAATACAACCAATGAAAGAGGTATCATACAATGAATATGTAAATAAACATAAATTAAAGTGTATTACAATAATAATATAATTATGGCTAGTACATACACCACACAAAAGGTAATAGTGGCAATATGGCATGAATCTCACATGAATAAGGAGTGAGATGAAGACCCCTTACCTTGCACTTTCCTTTAGTCGAGGGTACGTTTAACTTCATGTACAAAGATCGCAGTATGTTATTAAATTATACAAGAACCATATTAATATTTATGATATCATACCATATTCATTTATGACTTTATATTGACCATTTAATAATAATTTCCATGTTAATTTAACATTTTCGGTAATAATCACTTTCTTTATAGTACGTGTTTTAACTTGTCACTCTTGGTTGTATCACATAGATAATGATTTAAATACTTCCAGAATATAAAACATGATAAATATATCATATATATTTAGAATATAAATATGTATAATAGACATATATATGAAATGGAAAACACCGTTTATGGAGACGATAGTCCGTACGTACGCATAAACGTTGTTTCTGTTTTCATACAGTATTGAACGGAAGTAAATGAATAAGATATACGTAAGTACATAAATCCTTATATATATATATATATATATATCTCCAATAGCATTATTATGTCATATATTACATACTTATTAGTAATATATATTTTTATAATCGTCGATGAATGGTGAACATGGAAATGAATCTCATCGCGTCGTGGAGACGGTAATCAGTACATACGAACGAGTGAAAATATCATTGTTTTGATATTATATAATTGGATGATATATACTATATATATAATCATTATCATGTTATATATAATATTTAAATGAATTACAAATCATTATTATATCCATCCAAATAATAATATTTTTAATAACAATTACACCACGACGTGGAGACGGTAAGCCGTACGTACGCATGTATGGTGACATGTAATTCAAGGAATGGATAGAATATTGAATATGGTTGTACCATATTTATAATAACATTATAGTATATATGGGATACCAGATTCATTATTTTAGAATGGTAATAACAAATAAAGAATAAGTGGAAGAAGAAAGGAACTTGAAAAAGGGTGGTGAAATCATTACCTCTTCTTCAGGTTATTCCTTTTGATTTGATCAAAATGGATCCTTAAGTTGGATTTCTGACTAAAGGAAGGCCTCTAGGATTAAGTAAGGGAAGTTTAGAGAGTATTTGGGCAGAGTTTGTCTGAAAAAAAGGATTTGAAGGTGTGAGTTAATGAGAAGAGAGAGCGCCCTTTTATAAGAGGGGTGAGGGGCATCTTTGAAATAGCAAGAAATATTATTTTATAGTAAATTCATATTCGGTTTCTATTGGCTCCAGAGTAGATTATTTAAAGTTTATGGTATGGATGGGTCGAAAACAACTCATACAATATAATTTAGACCGGATTGGGTCATTATATCAACCATATCTTTAAGTATTAACTCTTAGTTAATTAGTTTCACTTTTACAATGTCTCTTTGTATTTTTATATTATATGGTTAATAAAGTTACTATATACATCCAAAAGTCCCCCCACGTTGTCCATTAATGATACAAATATCATGACATAAGTCTCTTGGCCGAACATTAGATTTTTATAAATTTAATATCAATTAAAAATATAATATTGTTTTTAAAAACTATTTTATGTCTTTTTTGACAATATTCAATAAATGATTTTTGTAAAACTCATAACAGAATTATTACTTGGAAAAAAATTAATTAAATCAATAATAACATGTCATATTATCCTTGAAAATTATTGGTATTTATAAAAAGTCGCAAATTACATTTATTTGGGTATTTATAATATTAATTATTTCAATTTTTCATTAATTAGGTAATTATTGCATCATCATTGTGTCATAAATAAATTAACACATTTAATGTCTAAAAATTATAAATAAAATATAATTAGGTATTCAATCTTTTTATATTTATAATGAATATTTACAATCGAATTTATATTATTTATAACTCTATATTAAAAATGGTTTAGTAAATAAACTTTGATTTTAACTCTTTTAACTCTTCTTTGAATTAAATAATAATTAATGTCCTAATCTAATCCAAGTGGACCTAAATGATAATATTTTATTCCTAAGGTTGTTTTTGGTCGATATAAACTTGTCCAATAGAATTAGGACATGTGTTAGGGTAATATTAATATAATTTTTACCCTTAATTACCCTATTTATTTTTAACCGTGGTAAATAAAAGTAAAAAGTTATTCTTCACCAAAAATTATTTTCATCTCATTGAACCACATTTTACTCTTTGATATTAACCATGTCTCTTTGATTTTCGAAATTCCAACCATATAAGCGGTAAAATTAAATTTTATGACAAATACAGTTTTTTAACTACCACTTAGTAGTTTCACTATTTATAAAAAAATTGAAGTTTTTCAGAACAATGCCAAAATTTCACCCTAAGCTATAATTGATTTTCCGAATTTAAAAATTATGTCTATTTTGAAAAATTCCAAACATATAATTTGCATTAATTAATTTTATAATTAATTCCCGATGTCACAACAAATAGAGTGTTTTTAAGAAACAATATATATCAAAAGATTGACAATTGTTTATGTCCAATTTCGAAGTGAAATTAATTCTAATGAACACCCTTGGATAAAATGGTAAAAATATATTCTAATTATACTTTAAAACCACTCAAATTCATAATTTATCACTACTAATTATTTTTATTAAAAATGTTGTTTTTAATTAAAATTTAGTAATTTTCACTATTCATCAAAATATTAATGTTATCTGAAATGTACCAAAATTTCACCTTATGCTAAATTCGATAATCCGAATCCAAAAATGAAGTCCATTTTGAGAGATAAAATTTCTAAAATTTTAAAAAGTAGGTATTACTATTCATAACGGCTACTTTCATTGGTCGTGGTGTGTGTTAGAACTCGAAGTTCCGTACAACACACGCTAATGTATTATTCAAAGAGAAGCGTATCGTGGAAGCTTGGGGTGTTACAATCGGTCCTTTTTCATTAGTTCTTGGAGTATTATCAAAGAGGATATTACCAGTGCTATTAGAGATTATGTTTTTGGTGTAGGGATACAATGGTTTATCCCTATTACTACCCTAATTCTAATTCCAAATTTATGTGTCTCCATATATATTGCTCAGTATCATCCCATCATTAGGTGAATCTTCATGTAAAAGGTTTTGGAAAACCTCATCAATGGAGAAATTGTAACGCCCTGACCCCAGTTACCCAGAGTCGGTGCATTATCACATAACATTCGCATGATCACTAAAGATCAAGACTTGAAATACTGGTTAGTTTAGTAGCCTTGGAAACACTAGATACATTCATAAACCTTACATTACATCATAAAGTGAAAAACTAAAATAACATGGTCTCCATAGACCACACTCATATCCCCTTCTGACTATCCCTACAGGTCATTCATAAAATACTTCTTCACATCCTAGATAAATTAAAACATTAAAAGTGGTGATCTCAGATGCTCAGTAAGGATAACAATATACCAGAAGCTTTCAAAAATATAAATTAACATTAAAGGAAATGTATAACTAAAACAAAAGCCTATTAAACTTGAACTTATGCATAATATGGAAAAAATAAAATTAAATAATTCCATTTACTTATTTACATGGATATTCTTCTAGTCGATTAATCACATGCAATATCAATAACAACCTTCATAATGATGGAATGCATAATGCCAGACTATAATAACCACGTAGCCAAGGCCTCGTTCCATGAATACAAATAAGATTTTTTCAAGGCCTCATGATAGGATAATAGTTTGTCTAATGAGACCTACCGATGCATCGAGGATCTATAGCAGGCTCCACCCGTCACTTATTATGTCCAATGCATTCCTCATATGAACAGGTTTAAAGATATCATAAACCATAACATAATCATATCACATAAAACATGAATAAAGGAAACATAATATTTCAAAATTTCAATCATAAGATATCAATACAACACATTGATATAATAAAAACATTATCAAAACAATTTTCAACCCTAAAATAAAAGAAAACTAAAACTTGGAATTTATTTTTCATTTAAAAAAAGTTATGGCCTATAGAGGAAGCCGAAACTCAAATAATGGTCACGGCGGCGGAAAGTTTGTTGTCGCCGCATTCGTACGACAAGAAAAACATTCATTTTTGTTGTTTAGTAAAACACTTCATATAAAAATATTCCTTTTGAATAAACATAAAATTCAAAGGGGTTTATACACCTTATAAAAGAAATTTGTGTATAAAACAAAATATGCCTCAATGAATGGATATTGAGACGAAGTCCCTTATAAATATCATTTATTTAAATAAATTAGATCTATTATGTGTATTCACTATATGTACACATAAATAAAGTATAAATAAAAGATAGGACATAATAATATCATGACATAATTTCAAAGTAGGAGATTAACCCAAAGAATGGAAACTGGGTTAAGAAATTCACGTACCTCATGTCCGACTTGACTCGATCGTTCTTTAACATCCTGAATAATAAACTAGGGTTAATTTATAATTATTAAGAACCTTTTTCAAGTTCATTATTCCTTTTATATCACTTATTACCATGTTATGAACATTATGTAATTATTTAAGTTAATAACGGTCGTTTTGTCGATCATTGGTACTTGAGTCAAAAATAAACTTCTTATAATTACATGTTGTTTATGTGGTAGAATATCCATTATCTGTAGAATTATATTCATGGCGTAGATATCATATATATCATATATATACAGTATATACATTTATTCATAATATGACGTAACATTTAGATGCAAGAAATGAAATGCATCGTTCATGGAGATGGTATGTCGTACGTGTCACAAACCGAATCGATCGCCACCAAAAATGGCGCCAAACCCAGCCCGTGACAAGGCCCGAAGGACGTTCTCGATTCCCACGGGCTGGCACAAGTGCCCGGGTAACATAAAATGAAAATTGGGAACAATTTACCCGAGTTTATAAACATAAAACAACAAAAGAATACAATGAAACAAATCTGGATTTTTCAAACAAAACAATCTTTTACAAAATTTTAGAACTAAATTACATGGATTAAAAAAACTCAAAAGGTCTTTACCAAAGTTAAAAACCCAAATAAGGACAGCCCAAGAACCCTCATGGCAAGGGGAACCGCCCTCAAGCCACCTCCAGAAGACTTAACCACTAAGGACCTGCTAGAAACCTGAACCACTGGAACAAAAAAACTGTACCCAACCTGCGACAACAAAAATAACCATGTATACTTACACCCAAGGGTGTAAGTAGGGTGTGATACAATTCCCAATAGGATAACACCACTAAGAGATTCCATGTGATAAACATTTAAAGATGAAAAGCATGCAAGTTTTCAAAAACATGAAAAGATATTTACAATTTCTAAAAGATGCAACTTTGAATAAAAACAGTTTTCAAGTGGGCTATCATTAAGAATAAACACTTTTAAAAATAATGTCAACACTACTGAATTTTTCATCCAACTATAGAGTATGCCGATGGTAAGTACAAAGTAAATAATGAGCACAAGAAATAGGAAGTAACCCCTATGAACTAGCTAGCTGTGGGTCCTAGGAACCTCGTATCTCGGGGAGAGTAACCATCACAAATATCCATTCTCGTGCACAAGCCTCTAGTAGGGAACATACCCATAACCTAGTGGTCCCCAATCATCATCATCATAGTTTATTTAGAGTTGTAAGCGTCAATCTTGCTAAGTGAAACTGAGGCCAAACCCCACGGATTCACTAGCATACTAGTACACATCCACCCACCTAGATACCCAGGTTTTCCCCTTGTGCTCAAACAAGTTCAACAAGTCAAGAAATATAAATTGAACATGAAAATATCATTTACACATCACAAATTCACCAAACAGCCCATATGTATACCACACAAGTCACAAAAATCCATTTTTCATTCAAAATGATTTTGAAATCCGAATCACACAAAAAATAGCCCACAACACGTTTCACATTTCTTCAACACTTCCACAAAACCATTGAACAGTTTTATAAAACAATTATAAGATATTTAAACTCATATAACATCCAACACACATGGAATATAACACTTCTTTCATAATAAAAAATTCAATTTTTCACATCACACTCACACAAAACACTCCACATCACTTCCACATCACTTTCACTCCTCAATATCTCCTTCAAACAATTTAATAAAACATTTCCAGGATAATACATATCACATAACAACATTTTCACAAATGAAATGGACATATTAAAAATATACTCCAACCAAAATAGTTTTCTTATATAGTTTCACCTATTACACAACCCAATAAACCATTCAAAACTTTCATAAAATAATTATAAAGGGTATACCCAAACTTTGTACATAAAATCCATTTCAAAAACCTCTTTTTAAGACAAAAGCACACCAATACCCTACCAAAATATAATTGGAAGCCCAATAAACATGTAATAATCCACTTTCAAATGTTATATAATCACCTTGAATAATATAACAAAAGATACCCATGAGAACACACAAATCCATAAAACACTTTCAAGGAGTATAACAAGGTTATACAAATAAACTCATTCAAATACACCGCCTTTTTATGACCACATGGAACTATATCATTGCCCAACCATAATTGGAAGCCCCTTTCAACAACTAATAAACCACTTCTACATTTTACAAAACTACCACAAAAGATAACACATGAAATAAATTTAAAAAATACACACTTCAAGAAAAAAATGAAACTTTAAAAACAAATGCTTCACTATTTCTACCAAAAATGGTTTTATCATAATTCAAAGCACATAAGGAACATGTAAAATTATTTAATCAAGGAAACTAACTCATCATTAAATGGTTATCCATGGAATCACCTACTGAATGTGTCGAAACCCTCAAATATTGGGGCGAAACATCAACCGCATGACCGCCGCACCTCAAGGAAGATAAAAGAATCCTAAAACCTCAATATTTCACCCAAAATACAGTAATTTAGAACCTATTCACGAACCCTAACTTCTGGAATTTTTTATATTTCAAGAATTAGGGAAGAAACCCTAAGAAATTTGAAAGAGGAAAGAAATAGACTCACCTACTTGAAGTATCCTGAATTAATCACTCCAAAAACAATAGTTGCTGAAATTGAAAATAGCCAAAATTCAGGGATTCTTCGAACAAGATATAGGAGGTAATTTGGGAACTGGTATGGAGGGAAAAGAGTAAGAATTGAGAGAGTTAAGAAGGGATGAAGTTACCTCTTCAATTCTGGCCGATTTGAGACACCCTATGAAGATCAGCCCTCGTTCGAGATATCATAGAGCTCCAAGGAGGGGGGAAGGAAATGGGAGCCCTCTTGGGTTTCATAGGGTCGACTCGGAGGTAGAATCACCGAAACAACGCAAATGGTGAAGGAGATATAAAAAATTTTAAAATTATTTTTAATGCAGAAAATGGGCCTTCGGGCAGGCCCAATATCTTAAATAAAAACCCATATCAACCATGATTATGGATTTATAAAGGCTCCAAATTTATATTTTGGTGTTAATAGGTCATAGGAGACCATTTAGGAATTAGAATGAAGGAAAAATATTAAAAAAATGAAAAATTTATTAAGGAATCAAATTTTATTTTTAAATCTGGAATTGGGCTCACGGTTCGACCCAATTCATGAAAACTCATCTATTTCTTAATAAAACCTTTGGAAACCATCCAAAACAAAGAATTAAAGGAAAATAAATGAAATTTAACTTCAAAATAAGTCATTTATGTGACAGTTCTCCCCACCATGAAATCTTTTCATCCCCGGAAAGCTACAGAAAGGCCAGATACGAAAGCCAAACCGAACTGATAAACCAAGATGTACTCCCTTTCCAGGTTTCACCCCCAAAGTCCAAAACACCTCCATTGATCAATTAAGGAAGGAATAATTCACAAAAAAATCATACACCACTTTCCTAAAACAATCAATCACATTAAGGCTTTATCCCAAAGGAATAACCTCAAACACTATCAGAACAGGACTCAAGAAATTCACTCAAACGAACAACAACATCGAACAAGGTTACACATTCCTTGCTATAACTAAACCATTGGGCACTCTCCAATCTCAATGGTTACTCAAGGAAGATTTAGGTTTCTTGATAGATCTGAATGAGACTACCTACCACCAATCCTTGACCATGGATAAATCTAAGTTATTGGTACGGGGAAAAAAATAGGCTCCCCACCATAAGAACCAACAATCTTAATCGACCATCATGGGCCGGTACAGAAAGACCTCAAAATATAAAGTGTTGGGATGACCACATGGTTAGTCTGCATGGTTTGGGAAACCATGAACTAACAGTGGAGATTCTTCTATCTACATGGTTTTTTTGGGGGTCATGGTCACTACTAACCAAGTGCAAACCGTGTGGTCAACCTGTCTAGCCAAACTTCATACCTTTCTCTAAAGACTCAATGGAAACCAAAGAGGGGGGGAATAACATTGTGTGATGACATGGGTACAAGACCCTCCACCTATTTCCACCGAACGAGAACAACAGAAGAAATATGATGACACCATAGGTTTAAACTCTTATTATCTCTCATATTGAGGATATGACTTTGCACAAGGGTTTAAATGACACTGGGGTTTCCCCTGACTACGTGCCAGCTTCTCTCCGGGACATATGGCTGGAGCTCAAAATATTGTAGCATCTTCGGCCTCGTAGTTAGGATTTGGAAACCACCTAAATGAGAATTCTTCTTTCGTTGCAAACAACAACTACACCACAATCCCCCCGATAAGTTTTTTCCAATACATAACACATTCCAAACTCACTTTACCCTAAATTGATATTTAACTGAAATAAGGGATCAGAAGATGTACACACATCACACCTTGTTTGTTCGGGTGAGAAACAATAGAAGTAAAAAACACTTATACTCACCTTCCTCTAAAATGGAATATTTTTTTTATGTTTTTTTCAAGGGAGACATTCTCCCAACATAATAGAGACTCTCAGATGATTGCCCAACTTTCACCTTTACAGTCAATCGAGCACATGACATCACGAGGAATCACCGAACATGACCATTGCGACTGATATAAACAATGAATAGAGAGGGAACTTGTACAACATCCCAAAACAACACACAATTCTAGAAAGTGGCCTTAATATCCTCTCAAGACCATATTTCCCACACTAGTAGTTTAACATGAACTCCTTATTCGAAGAGACTATGTAGGACCGAGAGTTCCTCTTAGACACTATCCAAATACTCATCCATTCTAACAACCCCAAAACACTTCCACCTTCAAAAAATTAGGAAACTTAAGAGGATAAGGTCACTTTCAACCATCCATAATCAATCTCCCACTACAAGAGGATACACAAAACCAATAAAGTAACGGGTGTATACTAAATCTAAAAAGCTCAAGAAATAGATTCCTTATATTGATCAACTGGAGGATTTTCCAATGGAGAAACAATCTGGGATGCGCTTCAGTTATGCATTAACCTTTAATTGGGGCATACCTTATCCAATGAGAGAACCTTAGGACCCAACCAATTTGGTCCATTGGTCGAAACAAGCCATAAACCAGCTCCAAACACATGAAGGGAACTATCGTAAAGGCGTCCCAAAACATTTTTCAAAAGAGACCACTAACCGTCCCTACAACACAACTTACCGACCAAACAGAAACCCAAAACACAGTTCAAACAGAAGGGGTTCTTGGAATAAAAACATCCCACAACATAAACATTTTCAAAAACCCATAATAAAAACCATACAAAAATATTCATCAAGACATCGTGTTTTTCTTTAAAAGTAATTCTTTGAGAACAAACAGTTTAGCAGTAAGCATATCCACCAATGGTACCCCATGGGCCTCACACATGCATGTTTTTGTGCCACACTAGAAACCCTCCTCATATCCATCCCAGCACTCATCCAGTCGTGCCATCAACCATCCATCATCCCATATAACCCCATGCATGTGGTCGCTAATGGAAATACCAAAGGTTAAAACAAAAATTATTTCCACTTTTCAAAACCAAAACGTCAACCAACACATCCTTTTTTCTCATAACTGCTAACCATGAGATCAAAATCCCAACTCACAACTTACAAAATTTTTTAGAAAGTAAAAAACATTTAGAAAATAACTCACTTTCAAGATATTAACATCAATTTCAAAACATCTCATCCCATTAAAACACACTCTGATTTTTTAGAAAACTCTATTGGAAACACTTTTCAAAACCAACTTCAATATAGTTCCTGCTTTCAAAGAGGTGTAAGCACACCGTTTTATATTTCAAAGAAATTCTGAAAATTAAGTTCCACCATTTCATAAACCAAACCATTCCCTCTTTATTTGAAAATCATTTCACAAAAACTTTACACTTCTTAAAACCAAAGTGCTAAGGTTTCAAAACCTAAGCACAAAACAGTGCAAGAGGAAACTAGTTTCAGTGGGTGACTTAGAAATATGGTTGACAGCCATATTCCAATCACTTCACTGTCACAGAGAGTGTTCTAGGGAATATCCTTGGCTCCACATGGCTTTCCAGGCCTTGGGAGTTCACTAGGACCATTAACCCAGCTCTCTTTTCATTTCCCTTAATCATCATCGAACCAAGAAAACCGAAGGGCTTAGATAAATCCTGACTTCTATTAGAATATTGAATCCCATTATGAGTTGTGGTGATCAGGCACACTACCCATAACTAGAATTCCATGTCTCAACAATCCTAACTCCAGACTATCCTAACTCTTCCCCAAATAACATGACCCAAAGAGTTAACATGGACCTCCTCTGATACCATTTTGTCACGAACCGAATTGATGGCCACCAAAAATGGCACCAAACCCAGCCCGTGACAAGGCCCAAAGGGCGTTCCCGATCCCCACGGGCTCACACAAGTGCCCGGGTATCATAAAATGAAAATTGGGAATGATTTACCCGAGTTTATAAACATAAAACAACAAAAGAATCCAATGAAACAAATCTGAATTTTTCAAACCAAACAAACTTTTACAAAAATTCAGAACTGAATTACATGGCTTTAAACAACTCAAAAGGTCTATACCAAAGGTACAAATCCAAATAAGGATAGCCCAAGAACCCTCATGGCAAGGGGAACCGCCCTCAAGCCACCTCCACAAGACTTCACCACCAAGGACCTACTAGAAACCCGAACCACTAGAACAAAAATACTTTACCCAACCTGCGACAACAAAAATAACCAGGTCTACTTACACCCAAGGGTGTAAGTAGGGTGTGAGACAATTCCCAATAGGATACCACCACTAAGAGATTTAATGTGATAAACATTTAAAGATGAAAAGCATGCATGTTTTCAAAAACATGAAAAGCTAGTTACAATTTCTAAAAGATGGAACTTTGAATAAAAACAGTTTTCAAGTGGGCTATCATTAAGAATCAACACTATTAAAAATAATGTCAACACTACTGAATTTTCCAGCCAAATATACAGTATGCCGACGGTAAGTACAAAGTAAATAATGAGCACAAGAAATAGTAAGTAACCCCTAGGCACTAGCTAGATGTGGGTCCCAGGTACCTCGTATCTCGGTGAGAGTAACCATCATAAATATCCATTCTAGTGCACAAGCCACTAGTAGGGAACATACCAATAACCTAGTGGTCCCCAATCATCATCATCATAGTTTATTTTGAGTTTTAAGCATCAATCTTGCTAAGTGATACTGAGGCCAAACCCCACAGATTCACTAGCATACTAGTACACGTCCACCCACCTAGATACCCAGGTTTTTCCCTTGTGATCAAACAAGTTCAACATGTCAAGAAATATACATTGAACATGAAAATATCATTTACACATCACAAATTCACCAAACAGCCCATATGTATACCACACAAGTCACAAAAATCCATTTTTCTTTCAAAATGATTTTGAAATCCGAATCACACCAAAATAGCCCACAACACGTTTCACATTTCTTCAACACTTCAACAAAACCATTAAACAATTTTATCAAACAATTATAAGATATTCAAACTCATAAAACAGCCCACACACATGGAATATAACACTTATTTCATAATCAGAAATTCAATTTTTCACATCACACTCACACAAAACACTCCACATCACTTTCACATCACTTTCACTCCTCGATATCTCCTTCAAACAATTTAATAAAATATTTCTAGGATGATACATATCACATAACAACATTTTCACAAATGAAATGGACCTTTCAAAAATATACTCCCACCAAAACAGTTTGCTGATATAGTTTCACCTATTACACAACCCAATAAACCATTCAAAACTTTCATAAAACAATTATAAAGAGTATACCCAAACATTGCACATAAAATCCATTTCAAAAACATCTTTTTAAGCCAAAAGCACACCAAGACCCTACCAAAATATAATTTTCAGCCCAATCAACATGTAATAATACACTTTCAAATGTTATATAATCACCTTGAATAATATCACAAAAGATACCCATGAGAACACACAAATCCATAAAACACTTTCAAGGAGTATAACAAGGTTATACAAATAAAACCATTCAAATACACCCCCTTTTTAGGCCCACATGGAACTATATCATTGCCCAACCATAATTGGCTGCTCCATTCAACAACTAATAAACCACTTCTACATTTTACAAAACTACCACAAAAATAACACATGAAATACATTTAAAAAACACACACTTCAAGCAAAAAATGTAACTTTAAAAACAAATGCTTAACTATTGCTACCAAAAATGGTTTTCTCATAATTCAAAGCACATACGGAACATGTAAAATTATTTAATCAAGCAAACTAACTCATCATTAAATGGTTATCCATGGAATCACCTACCGAATGTGTCGAAACCCTCAAATATTGGGGCGAAACATCAACCGCATGACTGCCGCACCTCAATGAAGTTAAAAGAAACCTTAAACCTCAATATTTCACCCACAATACAGTAATTTAGAACCTATTCACGAACCCTAACTTCTATAATTTTTTATAATTCAAGAATTAGGGAAGAAACCCTAAGAAATTTGAAAGAGGATAGAAATAGACTCACCTACTTGAAGTATCCTGAATTAATCACTCCAAAAACAATAGTTTCTGAAATTGAAATAAGACCAAATTCAGGGATTCTTCGAACAAGATATAGGAGGTAATTTGGGAACTGGAATGGAGGGAAAAGAGTAATAATTGAGAGAGTTAAGAAGGGATAAAGTTACCTCTTCAATTCTGGCCAATTTGAGACACCCTATAAAGATCATCCCTAATTCGAGATATCAAAGAGATCCAAGGAGGGGAGTAAGGAAATGGGTGTGCGGCTGGGTTTCTTAGGGTCGATTGGGAGGTGGAATCACCGAACAAACGCAAATACTAAACGAGATATAAAAAATTTAAAAATTATTTTTAATGCAGGAAATGGGCCTTCGGGCAGGCCCAATATCTTAAATAAAAACCCATATCTACCATGATTATGGATTTATAAAGGCTCCAAATTTATATTTTGGTGTTAATAGGACAGAGGAGACCATTTAAGAATTAGAATTAAGTAAAAATATTAAAAAAATGAAAAAGTTATAAAGGAAACAAATTTTATTTTTAAATCTGGAATTGGGCTCACGGTTCGGCCCAATTCATGAAAACTCATCTATTTCTCCATAAAACCATTGGAAACCATCCAAAACAAAGAATGAAAGGAAAATAAATGAAATTTAACTTCAAAATAATTCATGTATGTGACAGTATATACGAATGAACGCTACTTTCATTTCTATTTCGTATTTAATGGAATGAAATCATAATGATATAAAGGTATATTATGATTCCAGTATTATATAATATATAATATCGTTTACTCCATCCTTTATACATCCCACATATGCCATTAACTATTAAAATCACTTTGAGGGGGCGGTAGTCCGCACATCCTAAAATGAAATTATCACGTTACCCATAATGGAAATCATAAAGGTATGAAATAAATGAGAAATAAAGAAGCATAAAGAAAACATAAACATAATATATATCATATATAAATATAGTGACATCTTAATTGCCACCATAAGAGGTGTTAAAAGAATATTGAACAATCATCATTTCGTGAGGTAGAAATTCGCCACCCACAGAAACATTATGTTCTTTAACCATTAGATTAAGGTGTGTGTATGTTTATATCAAATAATTCTCATAAAAACATCCTTGTATATTTAATATATGGGTGTTATTACATAATAAAGTAATAATAAGATTTTAGGGGGTTGGAGAAGCAAAATAAAACAAAAGAACACAAGAGAAGACATTACCTTAAAATCAGGAAACTCTTTTTCATTTGAGCCAAAGGATTCCTTGGGAAGTCTTATGACCAAAGTGAGGCTTCTAGGAGTAAGAGAGGGAAGTTGATAGAGTATTTGGGTAGATGTTGGCCGAGCGAAATGGCTTCGATGGTGTGAATAAGGTGGTAGAGGTGGGGGCCTTTTATAAGTTGAGAGGAGGAGCACTCTTGGGAAGTCATGAAATGTTACATTATTATGAAATGAATTTCGGATTTTAAAGGTCCCAAAATGATATATTTATAGGATAAGGTGTTAAGGGTTCGAAATATACTCATCCAATAGGTTTTTGACAAGTGTAAGTATTAGATTTTACATTAAATTTTCATTTTATTTAAATCGTTAAATAATGAGGTAATCACTGCATCATCATTGTGTCATAAAAAATTTAATTTATTTAATGTCTAAAAATTATAAAAAAATTACCATGGGGTAGGAAATATTTTTTTCTTTCCAATTAATATTTATAGTAAAAAATGTTACTTATATAACCCCATGTAAAATTTTTTTTAGAAAAACAACACATGTTTGTGACAATTTTATTTTTACTTTAAATAAAAAGTTATTAATGTAATTTTCTTACCCAAGTGGCTCCATGGGGTCCCCAAGTTGACCCATGGATTTTCTTGATCGGCCATGACTCATAAAATATGTGTAGGACAAGTGTCATGATATTTTTATAATTTTATTATATCAATTTTTCCTTAAATTTCACTAATTACCTTTAATCGCGATTAATAGATCATAAAAGTTACTATTCACCAAAAAAAATTAATCCCATTGAACCACATTTTACTTCATAATGACAAAGATTTATGTCAGATTTTGGAAATTCAAATCACAGAGGTGGTAAAATTTCATTTAAACAGAAAATCAGTTTTTTTAACTACCACTTAGTAGTTTCAGTATTCATCAAAAATAAAAGTTTTTCAGAACAACACCAAAAATTAACCCTAAACTATATTTGATATTACTAATTCAAAAATTATGTCTATTTTAAAAAATTAAAAACATATAAGTTGAATTATTTAATTTAATAATTTATTCCAGCTGTCACAACAAATAGCGTGTTTTTAAGAAAGAATATCAATCAAAAGATTGACAATAGTTTATGTCCAATTTCAAAGTGAAATTAATTATAATGACCACCATTGGATAAAATGGTAAAAATATATTCTAATTACATTTTAGAACCACTAAATTTTATATTTTATCATTATAAATATTTTTGATTAAAAAAGTTTTTTTTTATGTTTTTTTCACTATTCATAAAAAATTGGAAGTTCTCAGAAAAATAACAAAAATTCGACATAGGATAATTTCGATATTTTGAATCCAAAAATGAAGTACATTTTAAAATATAAAATTTATCTAATTTCAAAAATTAGGTATTATTATTCATAACATCTACTTTTATTGGTCGCGGTGTGTTAGAACTCAAGGTTGTGTATAAAACACGCTGCTCTATTATTCGAAGAGGAGCATATCATGGAAGCTTGGGGTGTTACATTCTATCCTCCTTCAATAAATTGCATCCTCGAAATTTAAAATTTTTCTTTGAAAATAAAAGGTTAAAAATAGAAAATACCTTTGTGGAAAACCCATAGTGGAAATAGGGTTAATGAATATAACTTTAAAAGAAATAAAGTGAAGTACAAAGGTCACCCGAGATAGCCCATACTAGGATTCTATGAAAATATGGATATGGAGGAAAAACAAACCATCAAGGTCTGATGGAGAGTTGTATAAAACAGGATTAGTAGAAAGTTAACTACAAGGAAATCACAAACTTGTGATTGGTTAAACAGTCATTGATTCCCCAATTGGAAAATTTAACTGACAACATTTTTCTTATGTTACCTTTCATAAACTTGAGAAATTTATTTAGGAGATTTATTAAGAACGTAAGGAAATATACTTACTTGTCATGTAGACTTTTATTCTTTAATAAATTTTTACCACAAACCCATCTTTGACTTCAAAAGGTAATAGAACTCAAAAATATTCTATTTACAATAATTGTATAAGGTTTCAAATATTAACACATACCATTTAGATTAGGAAATATTTTTTGTAATAACCAGGGACTTCCTCTAGGCTAGTGGTAGGTAATAAAGGCATGTCGCACTATAGTTGTGGGTTCGATTCCTATAGCTTTGTCCGACGTGACGGGTTATCCCTTATCCTATAGGTTGTCCTTTTCATAAAACTATAGTATTATAATATTCAAAAAATAATCATCATAAATGTTTTATCCTCAAACAATATTATCCAAAGATCATCTTAATCCATTCCATCATTTATAATTATCCAAAATACCTCCGTCCAGACTTTCTCTAAAAGGTCTCTAAATTCCAAAATCAATTGTATCATCAGATTCCTCAAACAAATTAAAGTTTCTCTTATTGTCGCATATAGAAATATGATTACCTTCATCATATTAAAAACTTAATGAAAACAACAAGTACTGCAGTACAATCATTATATATATCACATTATTCTTATAACCAGAATATAATCCTTGAGTCCAAAAGCATCAATACATTAATTATTCCAATTCAACTGTAGTAACAACATAAGATTTTCCTTGATCCCTTGACCTTTTCTGAGGTATGTTTTCCTGATGCTTAGGACATTAATTTGCATAATGCCCCATTTCTCTACAATTGTATCATTCAACATTGATAGCCTGTTTCTTTCCCTTGTAATCACGAGCCTGGTGACCTTTTTCTCCACATTTATAACAAACTCCCATTCCTTTTAGGAAAGTACCGGGGTGATTCTTCCCAAAATTATCGCATTATGTAAAATCTTTATTTCCCTTTTTCACTTTATCTGTCTCTTGTTCCATCGTTCTCTTCTTCTCTTGCTTTACTTTGTTGTCATAAGATTTAGAGAATTACTTTTTTGTCTTGATAGCACATGACACAATATCTTCGTATGATAAGAAGGTTTGTGATACTAATGCTCGACAGAGAAATGGTTTAAACACATCAAAGAGACGATAGATCTTACTTCTTGTTTTACATATATAATCTGTAGCATGCCTCGCTAACCTTGTAATGTTAGCCTCATACATTGAAACATTCTCATCCTCCTTCTTCCTCAGACTACGAAATTCCATTTCTATATCTGCTCGATGGTCATGAGGGAAGTATTTTTCTACGAAAATCTTTGAACTCCCTCCATTCCATTCTTGATAATTCTTCATCTTCCTTTGTGTTTTCAATCAGCGACCACCATTGATCAGCATCTCCAGTGAGGCGGTAAACTTCCATGATAACCTTTTCCCTTTGACTACTCCCTAAGGCATGGAATATTTTCTCTAAGGAATTTATCCATTGCTCAGCTACTAAGGGATTTGTACCCCCATTAAAGGTCGGTGGTTGTTTCCTCATGAATGAATCTAACATTGATCCTCCATGCTGCAAATCAGGGTGCTCCATACAAGTAAGGTTACTATTTATAACCTAAGTGAGTTGTCCCAGTATGGTGATAAGTTGATCAACACCAGTTGTATCTCCATATCCACTATAATCATCTTCAGTATGAGGGGAATCCTTACATGGAGTGCGTGCATTGATACGTTTTCCATTCCACCCACTAGGCACCATTTATAAACAATGACATAAACTAGATTAGTTTATGAATCAAAATACAAAATTTCATACATGTAAAACACTTAACATAAATTAAACTATAATCATAAAAATGTTTTCTTTGAGGAAGTATATACTCATAAACCCTTCATAATGGTTTTTAATTAAAATGAGAATTATCCTAAGCATATCCCCAGGGTGTGTTGTAACGAAGAGTGAAGCAAGGACCGTTTTTGTGCACCTATTCCCATTTGAGTCTAGCTCAAAGCAGTGTTTTCGGGTTTTACCCATAGGTACATCTATGCCAGAGCCACCTCTACCTGCTCGTATCTAGATAAGTATGTATTTCTCAGAAAACTCACAAAATCTCTACAACAACAAAATTTTAGGATGTTCTTCTATATTAATCCTGAAAGTCTATCTTATGGCTATGTGCTCTAAACATAGTTTTTCTAAATCTAGCTTCCAAGGTTAGTACTAAACTGCCTCTGATACCAACTGTAACACCCCGACCCAAGTTACCCAGAGTCGGTGCATTATTTCATATCATTGGAATGATCACTAAAGATCAAGCCTTGAAATACCCATTAGTTTAGTAGCCTAGGAAACACTAGATACATTCATAAGTCTTACATTACATCTTAAAGTGAAAAACTACAATAACATGGTCTCCATAGACCACACTCATACCCCTTCTGACTATCCCTGCAGGTCATTTATAAAATACTTCTTCGCATATTGGGAAAATTAAAACACTAAAAGGGGTGATCTCAGATGCTCAGTAAGGATAAAAATATAGCGGAAGCTTTCATAAATAAACATTAATGTTTAAGGCAATGTATAACTAAAACAAAAGACTTTTAAACATCAACTTCTGCATAATATGGAAAAAATAAAATTAAATAATTCCATTTATTTATTCACATGTATATTCTACTAGTCGAATAATCACATGCAATATCAATAACCACTTTCATAATGATGGAATGCATAATGACAGACTATCATTACCACGTAACCAAGGCCTCATTCCAAGACTACAAATAAGATTTTGTCAAGGCCTCGTGCCAAGACACTAGTTTGTCTCATGAGACCTACCGATGCATCGAAGAGCTATAGCGGGCTCAACCCGTCACTTATTAAGTCCAATGAATTCCTCATATGAACAGGTTTAAACATATCATAAACCATAACATAATCATATCACATAAAACATGCATAAAGTAAACATAACATTTCCATATTTCAATCACAATATATCCATACAACACAATGATATAATAAAAACATTATCAAAACCATTTTCAATAATAAAATAAAAGAAAATTAATACTTGGTATTTATTTTTCATTTTAAAAAAGTTATGGTTTGTAGAGGAAGCCAAAAGTCGAATAATGGTCACGGCGGCAGAGAAGTCATTGTCGCCGCATTCGTACGACAAGAAAAACATTCCGTTTTTTCGTTTAGCAAGACACTTCATATAAAAAGATTCCTTTTGAATAAACGTAAAAGTAAAAGGGGTTTATACACCTTATAAAATAAATTTGTGTATAAAAAAAATATGCCTCAATGAATGGAGATTGAGACAAAGTCCATTATAAATATCATTTTTTTAAATAAAATAGATCTATTATGTGTATTCACTACATGAACACATAAAGAAAGTATAAATACAATATTGGACATAATAATATCATGACATAATTTTAAAGTAGGAGATTAACCCAAAGAATCGAAATTTGGTTAAGAAGTTTTCTTACCTCGTGTCCGACATGACTCGATCATTATTTAACCTCCTGAATAATAAAATAGATTAAATTTCTATTTGATTAAGAACCATTTTCAAGTTTATTATTCTTTTTATGTCACTTATTACCATGTTATGAACATTATGTAATTATTTAAGTTAATAACGGTCGTTTTGTCGATTTTTGCTACTTGAGTAAAAAATAAACTTCTTATAATTACAAGTTTTTTATGTGGTAGAATATCCGTTTTCTCCAGAATTATATTCATGATGTATAGATTATATATATCATATATATCCATTATATAAATTCATTCATAATATTATGTAACACTTAGAGGTAATAAATGAAATGCATCGTTCATGGAGACGGTAAGCTATACGTACGCATGAATGCTACTTTCATTTATATTTCGTATTTAATGGAATGAAATCATAATGATATAAAGGTATATTATAATTCCAGTATAATATCATATATAATATCATTTACTCCATCCTTTATACATTCCACATATGTAATTAACGATTCAAATCAAATTGAGGGGGTGGTAGTCCGCACATCCTAAAATGAAATTATCGTGTTTACCCATAATGGAAATCATAAAGGTATGCCATTTTCACGACCCCCTCCCACCAAAGATGCCCCTCCTGAGCTGACAATGGTGAAAGGGAGATAATGACCCCCAAGTCCCACCTCCAGTAGGCCCCGGGTTGGAAACTAGCACCAAGGGTATGAGTTTTTACAAATATGGGAGGTATTACCCTTTTATTATTTTAATATAGGAAATATGACAAGTCAATCACCAAAAAAGAAAAGAACAAGTGTATATAAATAAACCCAAACTAATCGCCCATGAATGTTTAAAAATTTGTATAACAAGGTACAATTACAAGAAATCTCAAAGTACAATACCAAAAGAAACAAGTGTACATCAATAACAACAACTCCAATTGTCCGACTAGTAGGGTCCCGCACGACCCTCGTGGTCCTCATGGAAACCTAAAAGTAAACGTAGGGTGATCATACAAGTATACTCAGTAGGGAAATCTAAAGCTCTCATGCACAAGTGGGGAGACATCTCAATGTCCTGTGAGAACAACGAAAGAAACCTAGAAAAGAATTATATCCACCCAACCTCACCAGCCACACTCACCAAAAACACAATCACAACAGGTAGTAGTATATAAGAAAAAATAGTATTGGGTACCCCACACCATTTCCCAGTAGTTAGCTGCACTTCCTAACGGTGAACATCCTGCCACTGCCACACTCTCCATGCCCACACACACCTGGGCCTCACAAACCACACTTCCCACCCGCACACACCTGGGCCTCACAACCATGTATCCCACCCGCACACACCTTGGCATCCCAACCACGTATCCCGCCCGGACACACCTGGGTCTCACAACCATGTATCCCGCCCGCACACACCTGGGCCTCATCCCAAAGATTCTTGGGAAACAGTAGAACCTGCCCGAAGAGTCTTGGGCTAAAACCACCTCAATAGAAACCAACCCGAAGATTCTTAGGTGTAATGTCTCCTCAAGCCATCACAACCTAGGGTAGACGGAGTAGGAAGGAGTTAGTAACTAATGGAAAAACACCCTCTCCCATGAAATGGGAGTCTACGGCACTAAGTTCTCAACATGGGTGGGGTGCGATAAAACACAAAAAATACAGATATATATATATATACCAAACACACATCCCATCCTATGGCTTCTAAACAGAAAAAACTGAGCACATTCCTCGACACTGCTACTACGAAGCATGCATACAACAAACAACCCGAACCCTATTTAGGTTTTCATGTTTCAACATAATTAGTTTATATAGTTCCTTAACTACTGGGAAACTATCCACAACCAACCACATCAATCGTTCGTAAAACATATCCCTGCCATCCACAAATCAAGTTAGGAAAACACAAGCAACACAACCAAGTCCTTCTTATCAACCAACCAACCCATTGATTATTAATCTCGTTCCATTACCATGACCCACCATTCATTAACTCTTCCACTTTTTTTTATTATTCACAACCCATAGTCTGTTCACATTCAAACTCATCCCTACAGCCCCGCTGCCAACTTCCATAACCACAACTACACCGTACATCATTATCCCTTTAATACAATTTATCGTAGCCCCGCTGCCCACCCGATCCACAACAACCCACAAAACAAGGTTCGTGCCACATCATCGCCCTTTTAACATAATTTACCGCATCCCTACTGCTTGTTCTATTTGTTACAACCCGAGATTCACCCCTCCCATTCACACACCAGTAACCAAGCCAAAACCCACATGTTCATTAATCCATTTTGTTTTTCTGGGGTGATCACATAAGGGATCCAGATTTTAAACAACCAACTTTAAGTGAATAACCAATTTCCATATTCCACAAAGTTTCCATCCATAATAAAATTTAGAAGGACATGGTAACATTTAATTGCGTAAGGAAATTCCCCCAATGACCATGATTTTCAGTAGGTAGAAGCTCAATAAATTCACAACATAATATCACATGATATAAAGTAACATTAATCACAAATTTCCCAACCCCGTTATATATGCCAGTTATTATCTTTATTAAATCGGTTCAAAAGTGTTTCACATAAACAATATAACAACCACCCCGAATAATGCACAAATTATAGAGATGAAGGTAAGATCCCAACCTCAATAGGTTCTGATCGCAAAGCTCCCCTGGATCAACCTTAGAAGACGTCCGTCGGCGTCGGTCACTTCTGTCGGGTCCCGGAAAAACCTCCTCGGGTGGAAGTCGGAAAGGAAAGGATGAAGGAAAGAAAACGGATCCAAGATCAGATGTTTCGACACGTCGTTATGATCCCTTGGCCGCTGACGGATCGTAAATCGGAGCTTAGACGAAGAAGTTATGAAAGAAAGAGTCTTCGAGTCTCTTGGGAGAACTCTGCTAAGAGGAAAGGGGAGGAGAGGTGTGAGTTGAAAAGGAGGTGGGGACCCCCCCTTTTATAGGCAAGAAAATAAAAAGTACACGGCATGTACTTTATGGTACATGGCGTGTACTCTGTTATTTCACACGGTCTCCACACGACTTCCAACACGGCTCCGCGGCCATTGACTGGTCAACACACGGTTTGAGGGTAACGAATATGTGGGGAAGGACTACACGACATGTAGTTTCGACTCACGACATGTACCCATTTATTGTACACGACAAGGACATGGCTCCAACACAGCACACAATCGTTTACTGGTAATGCGTATGCGGTGAAGGACTATATGGCGTCTAGTTTGGACACACAGCGTGTAGTCATTTATTTCACACGGCTCCAACATGGTACACAACCGTTGACTGGTCAACACATGGTAACGCGTACACGGAGAGAGAATACATGACATGTAGTAGTGGACACACGGCGTGTACCCATTTATTTCACACGGCAAAGACACGACCTTCAACACGGGGTATACCAGACAAGGGGGTACACGGCGTGTACTCTAACTACACGGCGTGTAGTTTCAAAATTATGGAATGTGTGGGAAAAGTCAATTTTACCATCCAGAACACTTCGTGGACTTCTTTTTTTGGAAAAGTAATGTGCCAGAGATGTCTGAGCCATTACCTCAGATACCTCTTAAAATATTTTCATCCCTGAGAATTCAAAAACGAACCCAGAGGAACCCAGCAAGATAACTCATAGGGTTCTCATTACAACAGGAACCCAACCAACAACCCTAATCATAGGTGTTAGGAATTCCCCCACCTATGTCAAGATATTATCCGCTTTAGGCGGCACTGACTCTCCTACATGGGTTCAATCGCATCCGCATTAATGCATCTCGATTGAGGATCATGTTTTTCCCTTTCCCCACCCATGCAGACATGTTAGACACTACTAGAGAACATTGAAACAAAAGGACTCACAACTGACAAGCTAAGAATTCCATATATCAAATGTATAGAGTATAACAACAACACAAAGCTCAGAAGCACAAGGGAAAACACATGTCAAAACAACTCCGGGTACTGCGCTTGTATCTGGGTCTCCTGCTCCCAAGTGCTCTCCTCGACGCCACCATGCCTCCACAACACACGAACCAACGGAATGGTTCATCCATGGAGCACCTTCTCTTTACGATCCTCGATTCTGACTGGTCATTCCTCGAAGGTCATGTCGTCTTCCATATCTAACTCTCCCCAGTCAATAAAGTTAGAGTCGTTTTGTAAGTACCGACGAAGCTGGGACACGTGGAAGACGTCATAAAACTTCTCCAACAGAGGTGGTAGGGCCAGTTGATATGCCACCTTTCCGACTCGCCTCAACACCTCAAAAGGTCCGATGAACCTAGGTGAGAGCTTTCTCCCTTTACCAAACCTCTGTTGCCCCCTTCAAGGGGAAACCTTGAAGAACACATGATCTCCCACCTCGAACTCCATGGGACTCCTTCGACGGCCTACATAACACTTCTATCGGTCCTGAGCTGCTTTCATCATCTCATGTACAAGATAGACTTTCTCTGTGGTGCTCTGGACTACCTCTGGCCCAAGGGAACCTGTCTCGCCAACCTCTGCCCAGCAAATGGTTGAACGACATGGTCTTCCATACAAAGCCTTAAACGGTGCCATGACAATAGTAGAGTGGAAGATGTTGTTGTAGGAAAAATCTACTAAAGGCAAGTTTTTTACCCATGATCCTCAAAAAACCAGAATGCATGCTCGCAGCATGTCCTCCAACATCTGGATAGTCCGCTCTGTCTGCCCATCGGTCTGGGGGTGGAAAGCAGTGATAAGGTATAGCTGGGTGCCAGAAGCATGTTTTAACCCCCTCCAGACTCATGAGGTAAACTGAGTATCCCGATACAAGATGATAGTCTTCGGGACTCCATGAAACTGCACAACTTCGCCTACGTACCTCTGTACTAAGGTACTCACCGGGCCTGACTCCATAATTGCTAAGAAGTGAGCTGATTTCGTCAGTCGATCCACCACTACCCAGATAACATCATAACCACCCTGAGCAATGGGTACTCTTGTGACGAATTCCATTGAGGTGTCATACCACTTCCACTCGGGGACATCTAAAGGATTCAATAAACCACTGGGAACACAGTGTTCAACCTTCACTTGCTGACACACTAGGAATTTAGCCACAAACTCTGCCACTACCCATTTCACCCCGGGCCACAAAAACCGTTCCCTCAGCTCTTGGTACATTTTTGAAACTCCTGGATGTACCACCAAGGCTGAGCTATGGAACTCACAGAGAACTCCCTCATGCATTGTCTCAAGGACAAACAACCTTCCATGGAAAAGCATCTGATATCGGCTGTCCTCTGACCACCCTTCTGGAGCGTTCCCCTGATCGACATGATCCTGCATCACATCCGCCTCAGATTCCCTCCAATGAGACTCTTCCACCTTTTGCAACAACAAGGACTGAACCGTCATCTGAAACAAACAGCCTCTAACACCTTCTACCCTGGCATCCATGTGCAAGGCTGCCAAATCTCCCATCGCCTTCCAAGAATCAGTGGATTCCCGAACCACTTCCTTATGCGACTTCCCGCTCAGGGAATCAGCAACACCGTTGACCTTACCTTTAGTGTAAGAGATCTCAAAGTCATAGTCTTGGAGAAACTCGACCCATATCTGCTGTTGTAGGTTCAGGTCATGCTGGGAGAAGATATAACGCAAGATCTTGTGATCTGAGAAAACCACAAAGTGCTCCCCAAAGAGGTAATGTCACCAAAACATCAGTGTGAACACTACTACTGCAAGGTCTAGGACATGGGTGGCATAGTTACCCTCGTGAGGGAGTAACTGCCTAGACCCATAATAGATCACTCCCTTATTCTTCATTAGCACACACCCCAGACCAAAGCCATATGCATCACAATACACCTCATACAACAACCCTTCCTCTAGAAACCTGAGTACGGAAGCACTGAACAACTTCTCCATCAGGTAGTTGAAAGCCTTCTGGCATTTATCACTCAATAGTAAGACTTGGTTCTTCTTATTCAAAGCTGTAAATGGAGAAGCAACTTGATAGAAGTCCAAAACAACCCTCCGATAGTAACCTGCTAACCCCAGGAAACTACGAACTTCTACCACACTCTTGGGTGCTGCCCAAGAAACAACTGCCTCCAACTTCAATGGGTCCACCAACACTCCATGCTGAGACACCACATGCCCAAGGAAGTGTACATCTTGCATTAAGAACTTACACTTCGACAATTTCCCATAAAGCTGGTATTGTCGAAGGAATTCCATGACTTCCCTGAGATACTCAACGTGATCCTCCTCTGATCTTGAGTAGATCAGGATGTCATCGATAAACACAATGACGAACTGGTCCAGAAACTCTCGGAAGAAAAAGTTCATAAGTCCCATGAACATAGTCGGTTTATTCGTAACTCCAAACAACATCACTACAAACTCGAAGTGCCCAAACCTGCACCTGAAATCCGTATTTGAGGTGTCATTGTCCTTTACCCTCAGCTGATGATATCCAGATCATAGATCAATCATGGAAAACCAACCTGCTCCCCTCATTTGGTTGAAGATATCATCTATCCTTGGAAGGGGGTAACAGTTCATGATCGTTACCTGGTTCAACATTCGGTAGTCTATGCATAGCCCGAGACCACCATCTTCCTTTTTCACGAACAAAACTAGAGAACCCCATGGAGATACATTGGGATGAACAAAACCCTTCTCCATTAGATCCTTAATCTGAATCTGCAACTCCCACAACTCTGAAGGTGTCATCCGATACGGGGCCATCGAAATAGGATGGGCACCAGGCTGTAAGTCTATCCCGAACTCAACGTCACGATGTGGGGGTAGAGTCACAACCTCCTCAGGAAAAAAATCGAGGAACTCCCCCAACAACCTCTGGGACATCCATCATCTCTGTATCAGCTGGAACCAATGATAACCCGCCTAACAAGGAAAGGAGAGGCTTCACAAGACGGCTTCCCACCTAATAGCTCCTCTCTCCAACAAATGATACGCGCTTCCCATCCACATCAGAGAATACAACTCTTCTCCAGAAGAAGTCGATAATGGCACTAACAGAAAACAACCAGTCGATGCCTAGAATGACATCGTATGTCTGCACCTGTAATAGAAGAAGGTCCCCAGTAGATCGATGTGGTCCCAACATCAGCCCACATCCCCAACAAACACAAGATACGCTGGTCTGGCCTCCAACTGGTGTACTCAGCACTAGTGGTATGGAAATTATCTCTATGTCTAGTCCCAAAGCATGGTCTAGACCAAGTGAAACAAAGGAGTGTGAAGCTCCCGAATCGAACAAAGCAGAAACAAGTGTGCTATACAAACAAATCATACCTCGCACCACCTCTGGTCCTGCCGAAGATTTTAACTCTACTGCGTGATACTTTCTATGCCCATATCCTCTGCCTCTCTGATGTCGTCCACCTCCCCGACCACACCCTGGTCGAGGTCCCTGAGGAGCACCCTGAGGTCGGCCTCCTCCCGCAAAGTCTGCCCTCGGTGGAGCATGGTCAAGCTGCTTCTGGAAGAGCCTCACCAGCAACTGGTGCTGGTGAGGTGGGTGCCGAACCTTCCCACCTCCACCATACTATGCTTGGGTCGGGCATTGACTCTGAACGTGCCCAAAACCTCCACAAGAAAAACACTTCGGTCCTGGGCTCGTGAAAAAGGGACAAGGACCCGAAGATATGAACTGGAACTACTGGGGCCTGCTCCCCACTAGCCTGAACCTGGAAGGCCCCGTCGTAGGAGACCTGCTACTGACTGCCTTCCCCTTTGACGATCCTGACTGGATCCCCTCTCGGGGTGCACCTCCTAGCGAGTACATCCTCTATAAAACCATTGCCTTCTTCTGTACCTCCAAGTACGTCGGAAGGGTGAAGGGGGTGACAACATACTGAAGCGAAGGGAGAAGCGCCTCTTCCAAACGTCTCGCCCGAGACTCCTCATCCGGAAAGAGATCTGGAGAAAATCATAGGAGATCCTTGAACTTGATCCCCAACTCTCGTACCGATATACTCCCTTGCTGATGGGAGAGTTACTCCTGCCGCTTCTCCTCCTTGATCATGGAAGAAAAGAATTCCTCTTGGAATTCCTTCTCAAAGTAATCCCATAGATCCTCTGCCTCTATCCTCTCTCCGAGGTAGAGAACCCACCACTATCGCGCCACGCCTCTTAGATGGCTGACTGGTAGGGGAACCCAGTACTCCCTCGGAGCACGGATCAAGGTAAAAGTGATCCCTAGCTCCTCAAGCCACCCCTCCATCTCCATATACGATGTACTACCCTCGTACTTCTTGAGGGTCTTCCACTGAATAGAACGGAGTGTCTTCTGCCACTGGCTATCTTCCTCCTCTCTGTCAATCCTCAACTGATCGACCGCCTGAATCTGCTGGGCCTCGGCCGTCTGAGCCACCCGAGGACGATGCCTAAGTGCCATAGCTCTATGGTAAACAAGGATCGCCTAAGCCCAAGTAGTAAGAAAAAACTCTAGGTTTTATTTTATCATTTTATTTCAATTTATTTCCAAGAACACTGAAATCAAGTAAAACACAATCATGATGATGCATGTACCTTCCCTAGGGTCTCTACCCTGCAATCAATGTAGTCTCACTTGTATGTTCGGTAGGCTCAGAGTCCTTGCATCAGATCACGGGGGGCCCTAAAATCCCGTGTCCTAGCCGGTTTTACCTGGCCTATGTCACACACTAATATTAACTAACATTGTCTCCATACCATCCCATGAAATACACATTGTGCCTAACTCCAGACTCCATCCTATCTCTCAACCATCACCTATGATACCATTCTGTCATTACCCCATCCCACCAAAGATTCCCCTCCTGAGCTAGCAATGGTGAAAGGGAGATAATGACCCCCCGAGTCTCGCCTCCAGTAGGCCCCGGGTTGGCGACTAGCACCAAGGGTATGAGTTTTCAAAAATATGGGAGGCATTACCCTTTTATTAATTTAAGATCAGGAAATAGGACAAGTCAACCACAGAAAAAGAAAAGAACAAGTGTATAGAAATAAACCCAAACCAATCCCACATGCACGTTTAAACAATTTTATAACAAGGTACAAGTACAAGAAAGTTCAAAGTACAATACCAAAAGAAACAAGTGTACATCAACAACAAAAACTCCAACTGTCTGACTAGTAGGGTCCCACACGACCCTAGTAGTCCTCCTGGAAACCTGAAAGTAAATGTAGGGTGAGCATAAAAGTATACTCAGTCGGGAAACCTAAAGCTCTCGTGCACAAGTGTAGAGACATCCTAATGTCCTGTGAGAACAACAGAAGAAACCTAGCAAGGAATTATATCAACCCAACATCACCAGCCACACTCAGCAAAAACACAATCACAATAGGTAGTAGTATATAAGAAACAAGAGTATTGGGTACCCCACACCATTTCCCAGTAGTTAGCTACTCTTCCTAACGGAGAATGTCCTGACAATGCCACACTCTCCCCGCCCACACACAACTGGGCCTCACAAACCCCACATCATGCCTGCACACACCTAGGCCTCACAACCACGTATCCCGCCCGCACACACCTGGGGCTCACAAGCACGTATCCCACCCGCACACACCTCGGCCTCACAACCATGTATCCCACCTACACACACCTAGGCCTCATTTCAAATATTCTTGGGAAACAGTAGAACTTTCCTGAAGAGTCTTTGGCTAAAACCACCCCAATCGAATCCTACCCGAAGCGTCTTAGGTGTAAGGTTGCCTCAAGCCATCACATCCTAGGGGAAAAGGAGTAGGAAGGAACTAGTATCTAAGGTAAAAACACTCTCTCCCATGAAATGGGAGTGTTCGGCACTAAGTACTCAACATGGGTGGGGTGCGATAAAACACAAAAGATTCGGATATATATATACCAAACACACAGCCCAAACTATGGTTTCTAAATAGAGAAACTAAGCACATGTCTCTGCACTGCAACTACGAATCATGCATACAACAAAAAACCCCAACCCTATTTAGGTTTTCATGTTTCAGCAGAATTAGTTTATTTAGTTCCTTAACTACTGGGCAACTATCCACAACCAACCACATTGATCGTTCGGAAAACATATCCATGCAATCCACAAATCAAGTTAGGAAAATACAAGAAACACAACCAAGTCCTCCTTATCATCCAACCAACCCATTGATTATTAATCCTGTTCCACTACCATGACCCACCATTCATTAACTCTTCCCATTTTTATTTATTATTCAAAACCCATAGTCCGTTCACATTCAAACTCATCCCTGCTGCCCTGCTGCCAACTGCCATAACCACAATTGCACCATACATCATTATCCCTTTAATACCATTTACGCAACCCCGCTGCCCACCCGATCCACAACAACCCACAAAACAAGGTTCGTGCCACATCATCTCCCCTTTAACATCCTTTACCGCAGCCCTGCTGCCTGTTCTATTCGTAACAACCCGAGATTCACCCCTCCCTTTCACACACTAGTAACCAAGACAAAACCTACATGGTCATTATTCCATTTTGTTTAACCGGGGTGATCACACAAGGGTTACAGAATTTAAATAGCCAACTTTACATGATTAACCAATTTACATATTCCAAAAAGTTTCCACCCATAAGAAAATCAAAAAGGAGATTGAAACATTTAATTGCATAAGAAAAGGCCCCCAACGACCATGATTTTCAGTAGGCATAAGCTCATTAAATTCAAAACATAATATCACAGGATATAATGTAACAACAATCAAAAAATTCCCAACCCCGTTATATGAGCCATTTATTATCTTTATTAAACTGGTTCAAAATTGTTTCACGTAAACAAGAGAACACCCACCCAGCATGATTCAAAAATTAGAGATACGAAGGTACGATCCCTAACTCAAGAGGTTTCGATCGCAACGCTCCCCCGGATCAACCATAGAAGATGTCTGTCGGCGTCCGTCACTTCTATCAGGTCCCGGAAAAACCTCATCAGGTGGAAGTCGGAATGGAAAGGCTGAAGGAAAGACAACGGATCCAAGTTTGGAAGTTCCACCTCATCTTTACGATCCCTTGGCTGCTGAAGGATCATAAATCAGAGCTCGGACGAAGAAGTTATGGAAGAAAGAGCCTTCGAGTCACTTGGGAGAACTCTGCTCAGATGAAAGGGGAGGAGAGGGGTGAGTTGAAAAGGAGGGGGAGACCCCCCTTTTATAGGCGAGAAAAGCAAAAGTACACGGCATGTACATTATGGTACACAGCATGTACTCGGTTATTTCACACGGTCTCCGCGCGGCTTCCAACATGGCTCCGCGGCTGTTGACTGGTCAACACCTGGATTGAGGGTAACACATACGTGGGGAAGGACTACACGACATGTAGTTTGGACACACGGCATGTACCCATTTATTGCACATGGAAAGGACACAGTTCCAACAAGGCACATGGCTGTTGACTGGTAACGCGTACGCTGGGAAGGACTATACAGTGTGTAGTTTGGACACACGACGTGTAGTCATTTATTTCACACGGCTCCAACATGGCACACGGCCGTTGATTGGTCAACACATGGTAACGCGTACATGGAGAGAGACTACGCGGCATGTAGTAGTGGACACACGGCGTGTACCCATTTATTTCACACAGAAAGGACACAGCCTTAAACACGGGGTATACCTGACAAGGGGGTACATGTCGTGTACTCAAACTACACGGCGTGTAGTTTCAAAATTCTGGAAAGTGTGGGAAAAGTCAATTTTACCCTCCAGAACACTTCATGGCCTTCTTTTTTGGCAAAGTAATGGACCGGAGAGATCTAGGCCATTACAGCCATAAATGAAAAATACAGAAGTATAAGGAAAACATAAACATACTATCTATCTTATATGAATATAGTGACATCTTAATGTCCACCATGAGAGGTGTTAAAAGAAGATTGAACAATCATCGTTTCGTGAGGCAGAAATTCGCCACCCACAGAAACAGTATGTTCTTTAACCATTAGACGAAGGTGTGTGTAAGTGTAAATCAAATCCTTCTCATAAAAACATCATAGTATATTGAAGATACTGGTGCTGTTACAAAATAAAGTAATGAAAATATTTTAGGGTGTTGGAGAAGCAAAATAAAACAAAAGAACACAAGAGAAGACATTACCTTAAAATCAGGCAACTCTTTTGGATTTGAGCCAAAGGCTTCCTTGGGAAGACATCTGCCCAAAGTGAGGCCTCTAAGAGTAATATAGGGAATTTTAGAGAGTATTTGGGTAGAGTTTGGCCGATCCAAATGGCTTTTATGATGTGCATAAGGTGGTAGAGGTGGGGGCCTTTTATAAGAGGAGAGGAGTGGCACTCTTGGAAAGTCATGAAATGTTACATTATTATGAAATGAATTTTTGATTTTAGAGGTCCCACAATGATATATTTAGAGGATAAGGTGATAATGGTTCTAAATCTACTCATCCAATAGGTTTTTGACAAATTTAAGTCTTATATTTTACATTATCTTTTCATTTAATTTAAATCGTTAATTAATGAGGTAATCACTGCATCATCATTGTGTCATAAAAATTTTAATTTATTTAATGTCTAAAAATTATAAAAAAATTACCATGATTTAGGAAATATTATTACATTTCCAATTAATATTTATAGTAAAAAAGTTAACTTATATAACCCCATTTAATAATTGTTTTAGTAAAACAACACATGTTTGTGACAATTTTATTTTTACTTTAAATAAAATGTTATTAATGTCATTTTCTTACCCAAGTGGATCAATGGGGTCCCCAAGTTGACCCATGGATTCTCTTGATCGTCCATGACTCATCCAATAAGTGTAGGACAAGTTTCAAGATATTTTTATATTTTTATAATATCATTTTAAACTTAAATTTCACTAATTACCTTTAATCTCAATTAATAGTAACTTAAAAGTTACTATTCACCAAAAATTATTTTAATCCCATTGAACCACATTTTACTTTCCAATGAAAATGATTTATGTCAGATTTTGAAAATTCAAATCACAGAGGTGGTAAAATTTTATTTAAACGAAAAATCAGTTTTTTTAACTACCACTTAGTGGTTTCACTATTTATCAAAAATCGATGTTTTTCAGAACAACACCAAAAATTAACCCTAAGCTATATTTGATTTTTATAATTAAAAAATGATGTCTATTTACCAAATTCAAAACATATAAGTGGAATTAATTAATTTAATAATTAATTTCCACTGTCACAACAAATAGCGTGTTTTAAAGAAAGAATATCAATCAAAAGATTGACAATTGTTTATGTCCAATTTCAAAGTCAAATAAATTAAAATGACCACCATTAGATAAAATGGTAAAAATATATTCTAATTAAACATTAAAACCACTCAATTTTATAATTTATCACTATAAATTATTTTGATTAAAAAAGTTGTTTTAAGTATTTTTCACTATTCATCAAAAAATAGAAGTTCTCAGAAAAGTACCAAAAATTCAACATAGGATAATTTCGATATTTCGAATCCAAAAATGAAGTAAATTTTAAAATATAAAATTTATATAATTTCAAAAAGTGGGTATCACTAATCATAACTGATACTTTTATTGTTCGCGGTGTGTTAGAACTTGAGGTTGCGTAGAAAACACACTGCTCTATTATTCAAATAGGAGTGTACCATAAAAGCTTGGGGTGTTACAGGAATCACCCAGTTTATCCATATGTGGATTTATTATATACAACATGACTTCATCCTTGGGAGGTCCTTCTTGGTGGAAATTATGAAAACATAAGAGATGATTGGTGAGATTAACGGGATGTTCTGTTAGTCCAATATTGCAATCAAGGTTGATATAAACAAGGCCTATGACAGACTAGAGTGTGGATTTGTCATTTGATCCTTCAGGAGCATGGGGTTTTTTGAAAGTCTCATTAACCACCTATTTCATTTCTACAACTCACCGTGGTTCAATATGAAATTTATGGGCATGCAATTTGGTTTATTGAAACCAGTCTGAGGGCTTAGGCTAGGCGTCCCAATCTCTCCCAGTATGTTTGTTATGGTGTAGGATGCCATGAGTAAGTATATGGACTCAATTATGCAATGTGGTCTTGTTGTAGCTTATCATTATAGGGATCATGTTCCCATAGTGTCTCATAATTTTTTGTGTGGACGATATGGTTTTCTTAATCAATGGGTGTAGTTACTCTATCAAAGGATTTATATAAATCATAGATGAGTATACGTTTTGGATTGGGTAGATTATGAATAGGGACAATATAATGATTTAATTTCCCTACTCATGCCCGGGTAAGAGGAAGGATAATATTGTTTCAATCCTAGGTTTTTTGAGAAAGAACATTCTTATTAGTTAAATTGTAACCATTATCTCCCCATGACGAATTCATACCATATTCATTGATGGTGTGGTTAGAAAAATTTCCAATCATTACAACTTTTGTAAGAATATGTTATTTTCGTTTGGTGGAAGGGTCACTCTTGTTAATTGTGTTCCCTCGTATATCCCAATGAATATTCTATCCACCATCACTATCCCCAAGACTATAATTATTCATATTAATATGATATTTAATGGTTTCATCTAGGATATAAAACCGCTGGGGAGATGTCGGTGGCCTTTCTGGAGTAATCTTTCAAGGCCAGTGAATCTTGTAGGCATTGGCGTTTGATATGAGGTGTTGGCTATATACTTCTTCTACTATAGGCTTTCATGGGCGACGATTTTTGGGAACTCCATAGGGAGCCAACTAATATTAGGGAAGTATGGATTTGGCTATTGCGGGAATGGAAGATGAACATAGAGCCTTTGGTTATCAATTTAGTTCACATTCTAATGATTTTTTCCATTCCCAATTGGTTTTATTCATAGAGGATATAAATTTCAGGAAGGGCGACTGGGGGGGTACTGCACTTCACATTTTCCCCATCACCTAACCTTTCATTAAAAATTTATAGTTTGCACCACTATTTCATCTAGACGGTTCTTAACCCCCCCCCAAAGGCCCCCTTTGACAACATCATCTTGGTTGGGTCCTCTGACTGATGCATGTTTACTGGTTCCTCTCATAGAATGTTCTCAACCAAATCATATAGACATAATTATCTTTTTTATCCGAAGACTGAATAGTGGGGGGGGGGGGATGCACCTTTGGTGAAAATCCATCCTAATGAAATTCTCATTAATTCTTTTGAGGATTAGACCCCAAGCTATCCCCTCAGTTTTAGATATGAAGTGATATATCATTCATATATCCACCAAGTGTCTCTATTATCCACCACATTGACGGAATACATGCCAACCCTATTTGTACAATGTTTATGGGCTCTACTGAAAATGGGTTTGTTTGGTGAGTTCTGTTATCCTCATAGTGTAGTTGTCTCCTTTGAAGACTGCTTCTCAAACTGGTGTAGTGGTTGCCTCAAAAATAAGAAGGGGAATATTTCTTGGTATAACATCCTAGTGGAAGGATTTTTGTCTCTATTTCAAGAATGAAAATAGGAATAGAACGAGTCCCTCTACTCCAAACTTGATCTGCTAGTCAAATTTAGGTTCCTTTCCTCATAGTTGGTCGACCAATTTCCCCACTATGCTGCAATGAATTCCCTTCGATGTTTCTTTTCTAGGACCAATCCTCTAGACCAAACTAGCTCCATACAGAGTGGGTACTAGGTTCTCTGGTATCCTCTATCCTCGAGCCTAAAAATCAATGTCGATGGCAACTATGGATGTGGTATAAGGCTACGTGGTAGGGTGGAACATGATGCCAGGGGATCAATGGTCTTTGATTTTGGTATCTTATATGGTCAATGGAATTATCATAAGGAATAGGTGATGGAAGGGATCAACACTCTCTTTTTCCCAATCTACTAATATAATATTTACCATTGTTGAAAAATAAAAAATAATGGTGTGGAGCACTATCCTCGAAACCTCAATCTCTCTATGGGAAATCCGTTATTTGATCCCCAAGTGTGAGGCCATAATTTCAAGAGGCATCGAGATTCTTCACATGTGTGGAATGGGAAATTGTGTATCTTGTTTTTTAAATTCATTTTCTACCTCAGAATGTCCCCTATTATTTTTTTGTACCCTTGGGTCCCCCCCTCAGGTGGTGCTACCCATGTAATCAGCAACTCCATCATTCTTCACATCATTAGGCGTCCTTGAGTTGTGTTTCTCATTCCTCCCTTAATGATATAAATAAATATATTTGATTCAATATGATGATTATGGATTCAATTCTATCAATACGATGTGTAAATATATGACTCTCTCAATAAAAGGTGTATGCATCTGATTCTCTAAATACGATGGACACAATAAGATATCACTATTATTAATATGGAAAACCCAAACTCTTCTCAAATTTTCAATATGATTGTTCTTAGTATGACCATATTAATATGATCTTAATAATACAACTAACACAATATGATCTTCTAAATCCATTGGACTAAATATGATCTTGATCAATTCTCTAAACAAACTATTAGGTGTATGATCCTCCACACAAGATCTTTGATTGGGAATAAATTTCACATGATTACATCAGCACTCCACATTTTTACATGAATTAATGTTAATGAATGAATTAATGACCTATGCATGTATTTATAAGAAAAGTAGAATAAAATTGGTAAATTGAAATCATTCATCACTGCTTAAAATTTCAATTCCTCTAAAAATATATCGCATTTATGAACTCAACATTGACTTCCTCAAACCACCTTTATTTCCATTGATATTAATGAAAAATTAATTTTCATTTTTGGATTCATTAAATCTAAACAAACATGTGGACTTATTATTGAGTCTTCTTCGTATCATCTCAAAACGATTTCTATTTCATTTCCAGTGAATCTGATTTTAGTTTCTTTTTCAGTTAATCTAAGATCAGTATCAATCTATGTTAATCTGTATTTTGTATCCTTATCAGTGAGTCTAAATTCACATTAAAATGAAATTCCCATTTTGATAGACATCCATTTATGATGTAATTTTTCATTATGATGGAAATATAATTACCATAAAATTACCATTTTTATGGAATTATTCACACTATAATTTTTAATTTCATAAAACATCTCCAACATTTCTTCAAAAGATTTTTTCATGACTGATTTAATCATTTGTGAGAACTTATTGACCAATAATGTATCACATGAATTAGTTTTCAAAATGTTAAAACATTCTAACTATTGACTTCACAAACTTATTTAAAAAATCATTAGAAACAATATAACTTTTTCACTAAGAGACATATTTATTTCTATGATTATTAAAATGGAAAACAGATTGGAAATGAAAATTCCTTCCTCGTATTCTTTTTGATCTAATGATAAAAATCTGAGGAATATGAATACGATATTATTAATCTAATTATTATTTATTATGATTGATATGGGTTTCAATCCATAGTTACAAAAAATACATTTATCAAAATGTGTATTTTGAAAAAAAATATAAAACTTTTCAAAAGATAAACATAACAAATGATCTTCAATATTTTGGTGCATTTCCCCATCCACATTGGATTGAGAAGGTATTGTGGTGTTACATGGTTTTAAGTAATGTTTCCATGGGACAAAAGTCTTCCAAAAAATGTCAAGGGATTCACGAAAAAATCGTGGAATGAAATTCCTTTGAGATAAATTATCAATAAAAATAATCCATTTCCAATAAAATACATTATTTAGGTATAAATGTATCCTAAGTAAAATTTTATAAAAATACTACCATGATATTCCCGAAAAATTCCCAAAATCCAATACAACCAAACCATACCAAACCAATATTAGAGTACCATGTGGATGACTAAACCACATGACCAAAAGGAACTATGACACTATCTATATCTCCACACCACACTCCATCCCCCAAAAACCACAACAACACCAAAGAATCATGGAAAACAACAACAAAATGATATGCATTTCTCTTTCCATTGTCCTATAATACAGCGTATGCCAAACCACCAGACTGACAAAGAAGGGTCATGTAATAATACTCAATAAATTTTTCCCAAATGACTTCCATACACACACAACAAGGAATGATATATTAGAACATTTATATAAAACCATTTACATAAGACAAGAAATAGGCTAATAATTAATGATAACCCAAATTCATCCTTACAAAGACACATTTACCCATAACATGAAACCCAGTGTAATTATAAACAACCATTACAATTCCATTTCACTATTTCATATTAGCAAAAAAGTTTTCATCTTTAATATAAAAAAACAACAATTAACAAACATATTGGAACTTATTTTCCAAACCCATTTACAACTTTCCTAATCATGTGGTCCTTCTCACCCACTTAACCATTATGTTGTACCTTTATTCCACTATCCATCATCTTTTGATCATGGTTCTCTCACCCTCTTCACATCATTCAAATCACAAACATAACATGTATAAGAAAATAACAAAAAATATAGCACCCCAGGGCCATAACAACATGCCAATAACCATTTCATAATTAGAAAATACCATGAAACATCATACATAAAATAATAAATTTGCAACCCAATTTATTTAAAACAATTTTCAAAAAAAAATACCTAAAATAAACCATTTTATAGGTTTTCAAATCACCATTTTAAAATTCCACAATAAGAAAATTTCTTCGCAAAATCCCTTTTTACCCTAAAAAGTCAAAAAAACATTACCAAAGGGATTTTTATCCAATAATGCACATCAAAATGAATAGTAATTCTAGAAAACCAATTAATTTGAACAATACTTCAAGTTATTACAATGTGGATATAAGAGGGAGGACACCTATTTTGAGGGTTCCAGCAAAATTGACCCACAAGCAACCACCACACATGTTAGAGAAAATGCTCCAACAAAACGCTTTAGAACTCCTTAAATATCATCATGAAGACTTAATTTCATCACTTAAGGAAACATAATTCCCAGATCTTCCCACAAATTATATTGATCTAGAAAAATGGATGATAGGGAAGAGTTGATCCAGAGAAAACAATAAAAAACCAATTGGACAGTCTTACCTAAGATAAACTGACTTAAACCCACCCTGAAAACCCTTATATTTTCATCCAATATGAGTGGGAGATCCCATATATCCCTTTATATCAGGGAATCCTATGTAGGGATTTTTTGGGGGGAGAAAGGAGACAGTTAGTTAAATTCATGATAAACCCCATTTAAAAAAATTAATTGTAAAAGGCCGCATAGTTAGATCTCCAGTGGTGAAATACTATGCGCTAATCATGCAGATACTATTGTATGAATGGTGAAATATCACCATGTTAATTAAGATTCAATAAGATTTTCACATAACCGTGGTAAAACTACGTTTCCTTAAAAAGGAATCCATAAAATTCCAAAACAATTCCAACTCTACCAAACACTCTGAAACATTACATAAAACATTATATATATAAAAAGTTATAACAAACATAACATAACTAAAACAATGGGTGTTATATTTTCACAATCATTGTTCAAAACATCCTAGGAATTTTCATAAAATCCACATTGGGGAACAATTTTGGGCCATTGCATGGCTATCTCTTTCTCCCACTACCATTTCACCTCCTAAATTTGACCATGTATCCCCAAAACATAAACTAGACTAATGCTCTTCCCACTCAATACATTCTCCTGACTAGCCACAATTGTCACTGGAACATGTAGTTATAATGCATATGGCTCTAACACAACATGATCCGATGGAAACAATTGGTAATGATCCACCTTATAGTTATTCAACAATGAGATATGAATCAAATTGTGCACCTATAACGCCCGGGTTTCGAGTGCCGCACAGAGGTTCCCCATAAACGGTTGAACACATGGATTCAAGTGCATTTCCCTAAATGTCGGAAGCTTCCAACTAGTAGTGAGGACCCTGGTGTGATAGTGGGGAAACTATTCCCCCATTGGCAGAGTTACATACTAGAAATAAATAGATATACATTAGTGGAAGCATTAATAATCAGAAAAAAGTATACACCAGGTGACTAGATGTAATAACCAACTGACGCACATATATATAAATTATCATGATGCGTATTTCGAGAAATATATCCAAAAAAACAAACAATTCTTGAATATATTTCTATAAATGTACCATGAAAACAAATAAACCCCAATAGCATCGCAAACCTCAACATGGTCCCATGCTCTCCAGCTCTATCGCAATCAAGTACCTAACGTAGAAGGGAACATTCCCATATCTATATATGTAACAATGAAATCTATTTGTGCAAAAAAGAATGGCCTAAGCTGGGTGTGAGATGAATCTTAGTAGGAAACCACCCAATGGTAGGTGCATAATAGTCTGTGAATATATACGGTAGACAATAATCCAAATGAAGCAGTAAAAAAGGATGTACTCAAAAGTAAAAATTCCAATGTTTTCCATTTCATTCATTTTCATATATCAGTAAGTAGCTAATCAATAACTTGTAACCCTCTAGGAAGTATCCATATCTTATCCCCTCTATTTTAACCCAACAATCCTTTGTAACCCTCTAGGTATTTTCTCATATCCTGAACCCTCTCGTTCTACTTATAAAAGGGTTTAAAAACCTCCATGGTAGCTAAAATGGTCTATTACCATTGGTCTCAAGAAATGAATCTCTGAGGAAGCCCACTTCATCAATTCCCCCTATTGTCTTTCATGGTAAACTGCTGACACTATAGGGAAGCACTCAACGTCCAATTCCCCATGTGGTCTCGCAATATGAAACTACAAACACTTTAAGGGAGAACCTAGTCCACCACTCTATAGTCTCAAACTGTAAATGTAAATAGATACTCTAGATAATATCTTAGCGTCCATTCTCTCTATGGTCTACTACATGAGGTTCCCATGACCCTGTGTAAGTCAAGCATGCACAATGATGTTCAACATCCAAATTTAACCTTATGAAATATATGGAAAACATCTATATGAAAATAACAAAATCCAATAAAATCAATCCATCCTAATTATACTAGTCATGGATAGAAGGTATCTTAATTTAAAATTCTATGGAAAATATTAAATATAAAAACAAACATGGGAAACACATTCATACCCTGGAAAATAACCCTGTTCACAATGTAACCACCTCTACTCTAGAAAATAAGTCATAACAGGCATTATCCTGGGATAAAATACCTAAACACCCAATGACCCACTCTAGGGTATTAGATTCATTAGCACATAATATTCCAATACTAATTATTGAATGGAACCAAACACCTACCTCAGAATTGTATGATCTATATAGTTGAATCTCAACATTTTATTTGACCTAGAACATCGTATATAAACTATAATGTCTATAAAACTCATCCAAAAATATATCAAGAAAGATAAGAAATCCCGGAATGATGTTCTAGAAGAATGAAACGATCATCATGGAAATTATAATGCAATTAACAGAGGGTGAATCAGAGAACAGAAGGTAGGAAGGGGGTTTAGACAAGATTGATCAGCCTCATTTGCTCTTGGATGGGACAAGATGAGAAGGAGTGGTTTCACTGAACAAGACGCGACCTTAGTCTGAGAAATCAATTAAAAAGAAAAGTACACATTGTGTCTTTTAAAAGTACATGATGTGAATATTCCTTCTCTTGACACTGCTTTAGGCAGTCTCACGGTCTTCCCACACTGCAATTTACTTGGCCATGTCATGGGAATTACAGAGTCACTCACGACAACCTGGTACATGGTGTGTACTCTAATTTACATGAAAAATACTCATTAAATTTCTGGATTCTAAACTCTTTCTTAGAAACACCATAATATAAAAAATCATACCTGAAAATACAAATCTGGGTTCTTTCAAACATCAATCCTTAATAAAATTCCTCCTAAAATTTATCTAGAAAGGTGGCATAGAATAAGAACCCTCAATCAACTCTGGAAACAATGATCATACATGGGCCTCCCTCTACAATGTATCATCTTGTACTCACCCATGCTTCCATTTCACCCATACCAGTGGTATAGACTTGCCACAATGAACTATTTCTCTTCGATCAACAATTTAGATAACAATCTTCTCAAATGATTCTTCCACTACTATCTAAACCTCCTCGAGATAACAGAAATGAGAAGGTTATGGGCAGTAACGTCATAGTTTAGAAACAAAGATGACATCATGCCTTGCCTGGTACCTCTGAGCTAATAGAAACTAATTGGCAACCTGCAGACCCTCCCCAAATCCTCAAATGGTCCAACATATCTCAGTGTAATCTTTCCCAGTCTCCTAATCCTGCTGTGTCACAACATTTTTGTGTCACATAATAAAACCGGGTCTCCGACCTCAAACTCTAGAGTTCATCTCCATCGATCAACATATGAGTTCTTTTCATGACTTTGTATTATCCTTCCTCTTCTAAATCATCTCGATCTACTCTGTGGTCTCCTGTATAAGATGAGGTCACATCATAGCTGCCTCTCCTACCTCCAGCCAACATCGGGGTTATCGACATGGCCTGCCAAACAACTCCTCATAAGGTTCAATATGAATAGTTTCTTTCAAACTATTATTGTAGGAAAAATCCACTAGTAGAATATTCTTCTCCCAAGAACCTCTCAAAACTAGTATGCATTCTCAAAGCATGTCCTCTAGTACATGAATCATATGATCGGAGTAGACATATGTCTGGGGATGATAAATTGTAATCAGATGTACCTATGTACCAAAAACCATCTGTAGTCCCTACCGGACCCGAGAAGTAAAACGGGCGTCCCTGGCTGAAACAATAAAATGATGAACTTCATGTAAACGTACAATCTCTCGGATGTAAAACCTTCGCATATCTTCCACACTAAAGGTATACTTGACCATAAAGAAGTGTGAAACCTTCATGATTCTACCATTGAAAACTAAAAATTCATCATTCCATTGAGGTGAGCTCGGAAAACCTATCACGATGTCCATCACGACATAATTCCACTTCCACTCGAGACTGGGTAACTACTGCAAAAGTCATGCTAGACATTGATGATCCTATTTCACCTACTGATTGATAGAACATTAAATGAAAGAACTAGAAATATCCCTCTTTATACACGAACTCCAATAATTATGCTTTAGATATCGATATATATTGGTGACACTAGGTTGAACTGTCCAAAATGGGGAATAAAAGTATCGCATCAGTTCCTCGCGTATGTATGATGACACACATACACACCAAATATTACAAAAGATATAATCCTCACCTAATATCCATACATTAATAGGGTACTATCCATACACACACTCTTGTAGTACTAGGCCATCCAAATCTGATAGTGCCTCATTTACACCTAATAATGTAGAGTATAGGTAACAACTACAAAACAATGAAATTTCTACCCCTGTCTGTCATGAACCTCAAAATGTATCTCAGAGAAAAAATCCATAAGATGCCACTCATTGCTGGCCTCCTGTACTAATCGTTTCTGATTCCTCATGCTCATCACATTTGCTACTACATTTCCTTTCCCAGATCTATAGGCAAGGTCAAAATCAAAATATAGAAGGTACTCAACCCACCTTTGTTGTCTCAAATTCAAATTGTGCTATATAATGATGTAATTGAAACATTTGTGGTCAGTGAAAACCACAAAAGATTTTCCTAATAGATAGTGTCCCCAACATTGTAAAACATGAACAACTACAACCAACTCAAGATCATGTGTCAGATAATTCCTCTCATGTGGCCTCAACTACCGAGTACCATATGCAAGAACTCCTTCCCCTAGAATAATCACTAATCCCAGCCCAATATTTGATGCATCCTTGTAAGTAGTATAACTCTTTCCCACCTCTGGAAATTCTAGTATCGGTGCAAAAGTCAGCATTCCTTTCAGCTCCAAAAAGGCTGAATCAGAAGAATATAACCATAAGTACTTCACACCCTTATTATCATGTCTATCAGTGGTGCTGCTAAGAGGAAAAGTATGGAATTAAATATCTATAGTACCCAGCCATCCGCAGAGAACATCGTACTTAAAAGTCATTTTTTGGCTACTCCCATGAACTTTCTTCATTCACATTCTAGGGGTCTACTGATACTTCATTCTCTAAGATAACATGGCCCAGGATGTGAATCTAGGCCATCCAAAAGTGGAATTTTGATATCATGACATATTAATGGTTCTCTCTCAGTGTAGTCAAAATGATCTCATGATGTGCTTCATGGTCTTGTCGAGTGTGAGAGAACACCAAGGTATAATCCCTAAAGACTACTATGAATGAATCCAAGTAAGGATGGAAGAATCGGTTCATCAGTTCCATGAAAATTGTTTCCACATTCATGAGACCGAACAACATAACCACATACTCATATAGACAATACCTACTATGAAAGGATGTAAAAGATATATATGATGGTATAACGTGAAAGTGATGATAACAAGATCTCATGTCCATCAAAGATAAACTCTAGGCTCCTTGAAGCTGATTGAAGAGATCATTAATCCTCCGTAAGGGATATTTGTTCTTGACTATCAACTGGTTCAACTACTGATAATCCACACAATTGTTGAGGGTACAGTCATCCTACATCGCAAACAGGACAGAAGTACCCCAAAGGGAAGTACTCAGTCGAATGAAACCCTTATCATATAACTCTTCTAACTACTTCTTGAGCTACTATAACTCTGGTGTAGCTATCCTATAAGGATGAATGGACATAAATACATCTCCCAGAACAAGGTCAATAGAAACGTCTAACTTTCACTCATTATGGACACATGTAATGTCATGTAGAAAGATATATATTTGAAACGATACACCACTAGAGGAAAGTACATATGTGTGCTGCCCTAGTCATATAAATACAGAATAGAAATATATGATATAATTCCTCCCATCAAAAGATACTTGGGTCCTAATCTACTCACCAGAACATCCAATTCACCATTATGTAAAAAGAATCCTCCCTTTGGTGATGTTAACCTCACCCTAGGAAAATACTAGTCAACAACATCCTAGAAGGGAACTAACCAGCCCATTCTGTGAATGACATCATTGTATATCACCTCTAAGACATAGAGGTCCCAAAAGAATGGATACCCACGAACATGAAGAGGGAACTCCTTGAACTGACGTACACCAGCTGTTCTAGTCCCCAACTGAGTGTCTTGTGGACTAACATCCACCAATGTAAATATACCGAGCCCAATTATCTCCACAATAGAAAGAGATATAAAAAATGGGAATCCCCTATATTGAAATATGCAGAATATAAAACTGAGTCAACTAGAATCGTACCTCGATCTATAGAAGGTCATGAATCATGATCTTACTCGATCTGATCAACAGTAAATGTCTGGACTACACCGCAACCTTGTGACCCAACATATACACCCTGGGATGGTCCACCCTCTTGTTGCTGAAAGCTAGCCGACTAGCTACCAGGGTCATGACATCCCCCTCGGGCTAAACTGCTGGAAGAAATCCAGTTTCCAAATTAATGAGATACTGGTATTCCTTCTCCTGAACATGGAGTTATAGAATAACACATATCACCTTTTATCTATTAAAATATCTGAGAAAGTTGTTGAAGATGACCCATGTTTCCGCAAGATCGACTCTCTATCGGGTCCCTCGGGCAATGTGACCTCCTATTCTAGCTCTTCCCATAGTGGTAGCACACCACCTGGCCACCAAAAGAAGTATTCCTCCTATAAAGATCTCTACGTGTAGAATCTCAACTGTGCATCATTCTATCAGTCAGAGGGGTACCAACTTTGGATGTTGATCCGCCCTTGCTCACGGCTCTAGAAACCCTCAGGTTGCACACTGTGATTAGTGCATGGTTGAATATAGATGACATGTATGTCAACCTAAAGATGTTTACCGAAGATCTAATGTCTCTCTTGAGATCATCCTCAATATTCCATTCCAGGAATAACTCATCACCTCCTAGGATGGGTGTGAAGCACTGCAGCTCTGTGAAGTGAGAAGAATACTCCATAACTGAAAGAGTACCCTAATTGAATCCCATGAACACTCAGGATCGATCAGACCTAAAATTATATGGGTATAATTAATCATATATGTTATTCTTGAACTTATCCCAACCATAACCTATTGGTGTCCTATATGTGAGTTCACATACCACCATCTCTTGGTGAAATCTAGAAGCATATATGCAGTGATCATCACCCTCTTCTCAGGAAGCGTCTCCAGATGATCGAAGATAGATAGCATGGTTTCTAACCATGAACCAATATCCTGTGTGCAAACATACCATAAAACCGTAGTAGGATGATGCTATTGAAAGGCATGTTTCAACTATTTAAAAGACGGAGTAGGATGTGGTACTCCCCTGAAGATCATAATGAATATCATAATGCTTTCTTGTAATAGTGCCCCAACTCTTATATCTAGAATAGAGGATGCTGCTAAGATAGGTATGATGGGTGGATCTAGTGTTAATCCTTAATCTACCATGACTGGTGTCTATTCACTGCCCTATAACTGGTATACAATAGGAGGAATTCTCTGGGGCATGACTCTGCATGGTTTAACACACACCTTAGATCATGATTAACAAGGAATAGAACATATAAGTCAAAGAAGGAAACAAGATAAATAAAGCATTCAAGATTTCTAAAATTTGGATACACAATGTGTACAACTCCTACACGACATGTTCACTTTTTATTTCATATGGACATGTACATTTTCTTTCCCAAGTCATGTAACACCACATACACACACCATGTTGTCCAAACACATTGTTTGTACTTGAATCCTCCTCCCCTTCTTGAGTTCTTCTACATGACTTATCCCACACAGTTTTCCTAGAGCAAGACAACAAGACAGGTTTGTTCCAGACATGCCGTGTACTAAAAAGTACTTCATAAAACCATATTATCAGTCACATGGTTAGTTACACGTCTAACTCAACCTGGCATGTTTGTTCTAGACACTACTTGTACTAAGTACCCATAATCCACCCATGCCATTAGTCACACGACAAATAATTTGGCCCCTAAAACACGGTGTTCACATATGGTACACGGCGTGTCCCATGAAAAATTTCATATCCCTATGTCTCTGCTAACCAATCCATTGGAATGGTTAGAAACTACAAGGTGTTTACATAAAATACACATTGTGTACTTACGAAAAACAGCTCCTTCCTTAACAAAAGGAAACATGGAGTGTATTCTACAATACAAACCATGTATTCTTGGTTTTTCCAAACAGTAAGCCTGAGAAACTACTCTAGAATCCCATAAAACCCTAAAACCAACATTGAAGGGACAAATTATGATCTGTGGCTGCCCATACTCCCTGTTAATAAATGATTTGAATCATATTCATGTCATATACAACAAATAAAAAGGCAATGATCCACCAAATTCTGATCTATTGGGTCCCATATAACCGAAAGAACAAATGGTTGGTTCTAAGTTGAACTAAAACTTACATATTAGCTATACTATATAAAATATCCGGTATTATATCAAGGAATCTATCATAACATCATGAATATCTTGCACAAAATCTATCCCAAAAAATTGAAATTAATAGTGCACCATATATGGAATGGAAAGAATGCATGACATGTAATCTCTAGGAAGTACCTATATGATTCATGAGATTGAATCCAATCATCTCATCAGGTTTCAAGAGAAATAAAACCACAATAAGATCAATTATAGCAACACAAAACATGTGAATCACCAAACAGTGAAATCAAATTAATTGTACTAATTGAAAATCGAGAAAATAGAAATAATTGAGGTAAATCATCTTTTCCATGTACACGAGTTTGATACTCCTACAAACATCTTACTATCAACATTATTTTCCTTCCTTGTCTATAGGCTCCAAAGAGTATGTCAAGAAGAAAATAATCCCATGGATACCACTTTGTAACATCCTTGTTTCACGTGTCGCCCAGAGGTGCCCCGTACCCGGTTGGTCACATGGATGCAATTGCATTTCTCCATACTCCAGGGGCTTGCGACTAGTAGAGAGGGACATAAGTGTGATATTGGGGAAACTATGACCTCAATGGAAAAGTAACACAGTGGAAATAAATAGATATAATATAGAAGTAGCAGTAATAACATGCAAGAAGTAAACTACTGAAGACTGTAATAAACATCTAAAGAAAATATATACAAATGATGCATGATACATATGTTTAGAAAAGCACCCAAACAATTAATAATGATGTAATATAGTAATAAAAATGTATAATGAAAACAAATTTACTAAAATTGAATTGCAAGACTCAGCATGGTCCCATGCACTCTAGCTCTACAACAGTCAAGTACCTAACGTGGAACTTCACTATCACATATCTAGACCAGAAGAAATATAATATATTGGTCCAAAAATCATGGTCCAAATAAGTGTGAGATGAATCCAAATAGAGAAACACCCAATGATCGGTTCCTAACAATCACTAAATTTATACGGAAAGCAATAAGAAAAAATTTTGCAGTAAATAAGGAAGTACTCGAAAATAAGAAAACCTTCATTTTTAATTACATTAATTATCATATATCTAGTATGAAGCTCTTAAAAAACATTTAACCCTCTAGTATGTACCCACAACCTATCCCCTCTACTTCAACCAAACAATCTCATGAAACCCTCTAGGTATGTTCTCACGACCTAGCCCCCCTGGTTCAACTTATACAAGGGTATAAAGACATCCTAGGTAGTTAACATGTTGTAACCCCTTGGGTATCATGAAAAAGTGACTCTATGAGGAATCACTCTTCATCAATACCCCCCCTATGGTCATTAATTGGTAAACTACAGACAGTCTGTGGAAGAAATCAACGTCCAATTCACCATGTGGTCTCGTAATGTGCCACTACAGACTCTCTGAAGGAGCACAAAGTGAATCCCCCATGGTCTATAAATATAAATGTAAATAGACAGTCTAGAGAAGCTATCAGCGTCCATTATCCATATGGTCTACTACACTAGGTCCCCACATACCTATTTATGTCAAGCATGAAGAATGATGTTCAATAGTAGAAATAAACCTTACGACACTCTTGGATAATATCTACAGTCATATAACAACATCCAATAAAATCACTCCATCCTTACAATACTAGTCATGGAGATAAATCATCCTTATCGACAATGCTAGACCAAATGGTCATTATCAAAAAAAACATGGAAAAGACATCCATAGAATGAAAAATAACCATATACAAAATCAAACAACCTCTACTCAGGAACACAAGGAATAACAGGAATTAACATGGCTAAAATACTTAAACACACAACACCCTGTTCTAGGGTACTGGGAAATTTCTCACATAATATTCAAAGACTAAAAAAAGGCAAAAACCACCTACATTGGCATTGTATTATCAATGTAGTTGAATCTAAGACTTTTATTCAACCTAGAACATCGTAGTTCTACAAAAACATCCCAAATTCTCAACAAATAATATCTCAAGAAAGAGATGAAATCATGGAATGAGGATCTAGAAGAAGTAAGAACTCACCAAGGGGATTCCAATCCAATTAATATCATTTGAGATTGAGAAAAGATGTTTGGTCGGGGGATCAGATAGGATTCATCGTATTTGGTCACTCTTGGATGAGATGAGATGAGAAATATGGATTTTTGTGAATGAGACGCAACCCCAATCCGATAAAAAAATTAAAAGGAAAAGTACAAAACATGTCTTTTAAAAGTACATGATGTGTATACGACATTTCCAGGCCCCGCATTAGGAATCCTCCAGGTCACCCCACATGACCATGTACTCGGCCATTACACGACCAGTACATAGACACTCGTGGCCACTGGATACACAACGTGTACTCCAAATACATGGAATATACCCCTTAAATTTCTAGATTCTCCTCTTTTCCTCAAAAACACCATAATAGAAAAACCCATACATGAAAATAAAAGTCTTGGTTCTTACATAACCACACTAAACCACAGTGGAAAATTCAACTGATAAGCCACCACTCTAACTAGTCAATCTATATCAGAATGCCCGATATACCTCAGATATACATAAGCTTATTTCCAAAGACACAATGTCCCATCCTAGAAGATATTATCAAAAACTCATTATCGCCCACCTTGAATGAGAACAGTTATCGATGAATGTCCACCTTTAACTTATAAAGACTATGGTCCATCTCCATCACCTACATTATCAACGTTATCTTTTCCATAGTCTCCTTGAAAAGGCCCTATCCAACCATCAATGCCTCAACCATTTATACCCAACAAAGTGAATCATGTAATAGATGCCCATACAAGTCTTCTAATGGATCCACATGTATTGAATCATGATAACTATTATTATACATGAATTATACTAACGAATTGTGGTCTTCGTATGAACTACCAAAGTCTGTCACAGAATCCCGCAACATATCTTCTAATATTTTTTTCATGCTCTTAGATTACCAATCCGTATAAGGATGATATGTCATTGTTAGCAACAAGTGTGTCCCAAGGGCTTACTGCAAGGATTTTTATTAATGAGATGTGTTGATTAGATCTATATTTTACACTATCGAAAGTAGAACATAATTCATCTTTACCAATTTTAGGATATAGATTAATGATAGATACTCCACCGTAAGATATTCATGAATCATGTTGAAATGGTGTATTATTGTGAGTTTATCTACAATATTTCATATGGAATCATGCTTCTATACCATTATGGTTAGACATGTTACAAAATATATCACTATTTGTTCCCACTTCCACAATGTAATAGGAATCCATTTCCACATTCCTATTAGATGTTGATTCTCTGTGTTGGCTTGTTGAAAAGTCAAGTATCTCAAAACAAACTCAACCACTTTCCTTATGCAACCTGACCTCAAAAACTACATCTTCAATTCCATATACATTTTTTTAATTCCATGATAGACAACCCACATAGAATGATGATATTCCCTCATATGTCCCACCAATAATGCCACTTGTAACAAAATATGATTTTGGAAATACAAAGAAAAATTAACATTCATTTTTCATCCCCCAATGATCACCCTGATATTGTGTATCAAATCCATCAACACACACTCGGAATCAGATGCATGTGCCTCTTTAAGCTTCCCAGCCATGTGATGATCCAATGAAACCAAAATAAAAACCTCCCAATCAACTCTGTTCGCACACTCAAAATGCTTTTCATCTACGACCAACATATACTTCCACTAATATGATGCATTTTTTCACCAAATAAACATATGATTTCCTACTTAATGCATCTGCCACCGAATTTCCCACAATGGGATTGTAAAATAAGACAAAATAAAACATCTGTTGACAATATATCCATCTCCTTTTACTCATGTTAAAATATCATCATGATAAAATAATCATTAAATTCTTGTGATCAATAAACACCATGATTATCTCAATGAAGAGATAATGATGCCACATTCTCAATGCATGAACCACTCCCACCAAATAAAAATCTTGTTTTGGGTACCACTTCTCATGAACCCTCAACTATTGTGAGCCATAAGCAACCACATGATCCATCTGCATGAGCATACACCCCATCCCTAGTCCTTACGCATCATAGTACACCACATACCTTTTTTAGTTTTTGTTAACCCAATATTTGTGATGATTTAAGGACAACATTTATCTCATCAATAAAAATCTGACACTACTCATCCAATTTAATTGAAACATTATATCATTTCAATGTAGTCATCAGTGAGGCAAATACAGATAAATCAAAAACAGACATCACTAATATCCAGGTAGACCAGGGGTGCTCTCTATCTCAAAAATTATCATTAGCGGCCGCCATAAGATTGCAACCACTATTATTAGAGTATCAACAGAAACAAACATCTCAAAAAATAACATGGATAAGGAAAAAAATCTAGCATATCTAAAAGTCAAACTTTGATATTTTTTCATAAAATTTATGATCTCTCAACACACCTATCACTATAGCCATGCGATTATAATGCTCTATCCATGCTCTGGAATTTAAAAATATATCCTCAATGAATACCACAAAAAAAGATATATATCTAAAATATCAGATTCATTAATTCCATAAACACTCCTAGAGCATTCTTTTGACCAAAGAGCATGACCAAATACTTATAATTCTCATATATACTTTTCAATGATGTTTTTGGTGTATCATCCTTCCTCACACGTAATTGATGATACCATGATATCATTTAAATCTTGTAGAAGCACTAAGGTCCCATAAACTCATCCAACAAATCATCAATGTGTGTAAGTGGATATCAATTATTTATTATAATAATATTAAGTCAAAAATAATAAAAAAAATGGGCAAAGGGTTCCATATTCCTTTTCATTAAACAAAACAAGTGATTCCCACAGAGACATGACAGGGTGGATGAACAATGTTTTCTATTAATCCTCCAAATGCACCTTCAATTCATGTAATTCTTCAAGTGACACCTAGTAAGATCTATGTTAAATAGGAATAGTACCCAGAAAAAAGTGAATCATAAACTCCACTTATATCATGGGTTGAATACTAGTGAATCCATCATGATGGTCATATTAAAACTGATCCAAAACTGCAGGAATAACACTCTGATTAACACCACGAAATGATACCAACAAAAGTCCACTAACTAATACGAGATCGTTCTAAAAACGGGGAGCTATGAAATCTATTACAACTAGTTTTTCATCCCACCCCCACTAAAGAGGTTTTCAACACCATCCACTTTTATAAAAATAACCATTCCTGCATACCAATCGATGTGGTCTTTAAACATCACTTAACAACCCCTTCCTAGGAATATTTCATAAGCATCTATATCTATCATTGGTAAATCCCACATCAATTAGATGTTTTCCACAACTAAGAAACATTTTCAACATTTGAAGGATTGAAAATATCATTGACACAATTGAGATTGATGTTTTAAAATAGATGTCATAATATCCATAGTAAATCTCATTAGCCAATGATACGATAAGCAAGAAAATAATGTGAAGCACTCATATCTAACAACACCAACATAAAGGTACAATATAAATGAATCATACCTCTCACAATGGATAGTCTTGACTAATTATCCATCACAACCTACTAACAATGAATAACTATCTTCATTCCACGCACTTCTATTTATTTACGTTATGAAGATTCATAGTGTTCATGGAATCACAATGACAAAATTTTCTCTTATACCAAGAGGTATGCTTCCACGCTCGTCCCATCGATGATGAGGTTGCCTATGACCCCTGAGGACTATCACAAACACATGACATTAGAGAATTAAGACAATACAACTGAATATTCCTCATCTACTCACAGTTTTGACATTCTCATAGTTGTGTCAAAAAATCCCAATTGATGTCTCTTATAATGCCACACTAAAAACATGTCAAATTACTCTCTAGAAATAGAGGAGGATTCATTGATCCTAATGTAGGATTAATATCTATAGTCCCACCCTAGAAATTAGTGTCCCTCTTCCTCATGAACACATACATAGAGTTCCATCAATTTCACAAGGGTAACAACATACTTCCCACAAATTTTTCCACTAAGATATCCCATTCATATAATGTTTATCTGTTTACCATTTCTATGTAATCACGTATACACATCACAACTATTTTAGAATGGACATTCTACCTCAATCAAGCATAAAAAATTAGTGGCTTAAATGATATACTACCCACCACCTTAGGTGAAAACCAAACTCTGTACTGGAATGTAGTTGTATATTCAATTACCAAGTGGTTCTATTGTTATAGGATAAATAAATATGGTGTGTTCTAAATTTTGATCATTTTTTGGTAGAATTTTATATTAAAAAACACTTCAATACCCTTACATTTCACACATTGGTCTATCATAGCACTGACCGCCATATCCCACAACTAAAGGTAAATATCTCCCAACATGTATGTGGATATCTTCACGTTCACCTCTATCGGTGTTTCCATGAATCCAAATATCTTATCAATTCATTTCATCCATGATTCAAACCTTTCCGGTTTCAAATTTCACATAAAAAATTTTGGAGTCTTCTTTTTAAATTGAACCCCACAATCCACATTCTTTGGATCTTCCACATTATTCCAACATCAAACAGCTTGGAAATCATATATGATACTCTTAACGTACTTCTAGTTCACCTAAGGCTTAGGAAAAACCAAATTTTCACCAGCATCCTCTGGTTGGTCTCTATAACCCCGACCCAGTTCCATTTCTATCAACAAAAACAACCATAATCCCCAAACCCATAGTATGAAAAGTATTAATATTCATATTCAATTTCATAACAACTATCAAAAACCATCATTCCACATATTAAAATTTCTCTTATTTCGCTGATGTAAAAAATAAACCATGTTTTGAAAATCAAAACATTTTCATAATACCCAAACCATTGAAATTTGAAATCCAAACATTTGAAAATATTTCTAGATTTTCCACACATCCATATATTCTTACGATAACATAAGTAATTATCGAAAGTATAATATGCATCATACAGGGAAGTGATCTATATCATGCATGTCATGCTCATCTCAAAGTCTACACCCATGACAATGAGATATCCATTACTTATAAGAGTCTCCAAAACAGTTATCAATCCAACTCCCCAGTAACACGATGTTCAACATAAAGGGTTACCTACATTCTTTTACACAATACATTTCATATTCTGACAATCCAAAAAATTTCAACAATCCTAACTCATTGATTGGTCCATGAAGGAATGTCAACACCAAGACCAACAATCCAAACCAAAGGACTGAACTACTGCAATCACTTGATATCCAATGACCAAAATAACTAATACCACTTGTGATGTTGTGCCCCATCTCATTGACATGAGAAGGCGGTGAGGTGTTACATGGACATAAGCGACATTCCCAATTTTTCAATAGCTAGAAATAATTGTCTATGGCATCACGAGTAAATTGAGGAATGATTTTCCATTGAGAAAAACCAACAAAACCTACAATCCATTAATAAAACAACTACATGATGCCTGTAACACTGTGACAAAAGTCATATATTACCAAAATAACACCAAGATATTCCATAACAATTCTAAAAAACAAATACCACAAAACCCTACCATACCATTATCAAAGTACGAAGTGGATGAATAAACCATAATGCACCAAGTAACTATAAAACTATACATAGCTCCACACAAAGATACATGCTCCATGCACCAAAACATAGACAATGAATCAGGAAAAATTTATAGTAAAAATAGATTTTTACACTTACCAAGGTACTGGAATACTACATCTAAAAAATCACCATAGTGCCAAATTTGAGGTTGTTAATAATACTCAGTAAGTTTTCCAAAATGAATTAACTGTAGATGATACTAGGAATGAACTATTACAACATTTATATTAAATATTTTATATGAAACATAAAATAGTTCCAAAAATACTGATAATCCAAAAACACCAATTCCCAAACACCACTATAAAAACCCTGAATTCCAAAGGAAAGAAAAAATATATTCTATAATTAGTTTCACCTTTTCACATTAGCTACACAATATTCATCTTTCATAGAAACAAAAAACAAAGCAACAAGAACAGTGTAACCTATCATCCAATCCCATTTTCCACATTCCCAATCAAGTGGAACTTCCCACCAACATACCAATGATGGTGGAACGTCCTTCCAATCTACATCATATTTTCACAGTGGTACTCCATGCAAATTCACATCATTCAAATCACAAACATAATATTCCCAAGCCAACACCCAAACATATAACACACAAAGGCCACAACAACAAGCAAAATACTATTTTACAATAAAAAAAACTTTTAACAGTCATCCTTTTTGAATCACATATCCAAAAAGAAACATCTTTTATTAATAATAATTATCTAAAACCCTTTTTATAAAACAATAAACGTTTTTTATTTTAAAATCAATATTTTTAAATCTTAGAACAAGAACATTTCACCAAAAAATCACTTTTCCCAACCAATCCTCAAAACATTACCAAATTAATTTCTAACCAATTTCTCACATCAAATTCACCAAATAATTCAAGAAAAAAATTAATTGGAAAACAACATCAAGATCTAACAATGTGGATATGAGAGAGAATCCACCTACCTTTAGTGTAAGAACCCAGATCTTCTTTTCAGGTATATTTTTCTGTTTTCTGGAGTTTTTAAGAAAAATGAATTTTCTGGAAATTTTTAAAGTACACGCCGTGTACTTTCTGAGTCACACTGTATACACTTTTCTGGCTCGAAGCCGTGTGTTGGCCGTGTCCGGGCCACACACACGGTGTGTAAGGCTGAGGTGGAGGCCGGTTAATTCGGAGTATGGAAATTTTGAAGTACACGACGTGTACTCAAGAAGTACACGCCATGTGCATTCTTTTTTTCATTAAACGGACTGGGGTCGTGCTTAACCCCTATTTCCATCTTCTTATCTAGTTTTCATCCGTCCGAGAGCGACCGTACAACCAGATTTTCGACGAACTCCCACCTCACCATCTGTTCTCTGATTCGAGCACGGTCAGTTGCTTTGTAATCGCAGCGGTGAGTTCTTCATTATGCTTTATCCTTGTTTCTTGATTCCTCCTCGTTTCCAAGTTGTCGTGCGATGAACGTTTTGTGCGTTTTCTCAGATCTACGTTGTTCTAAGAGGAATATGTCATTGAGGATCACGTATATTGATCTCCTCGGATTGAGGTCGGTGGTTTGTGCCTTTCTATAGGAAGTTGATGAATATTTTGTGAAATTTCCACCAATACCCTTGAACAGGGTATTGCGTGTTCCTGTTTTTCCCTTGTTGTATTGCCTGCTTTGCTTTATTGCTAGAGTAGTTGTTTTGCCTGTTATTATTGGTAACTTTACTGTACATTGGATGTTTTCTATGCTTGTTCAACCTGTTTGCTGTTTTTCCTGTTTCCATGCATAGTCGTAGGACAGTGGAACTGCTACCTTGTTATGTTGTTGAGACTTAGTTGATATCCAAGTAGTTTTTGATGTTTACTTGGATGATACACACGTGTGGAGCATGTTTAGTTATAATCAGGACTGTGAGAACCTAGAGTAGTAGACCAACAGGAGAATTGACGGAAGGGCTTCTCCAGAGTGTCTTTTAATTACAATGCGATACTATAGGGTGAATTGACGTTGAGTGCTTCCCCAGAGAGTCTGTAGATCCACGACGCGGGCCACAAGGGGGAATTGATGTTGAGTTCTTCCCGAGAGAGCCTTTAGCATGATACGAGACTATATGGAAAATTTATGGTGAGTGCTTCCCCAGAGAGTCTGCTTAATTACGTAGCTGAATGAGAGAGGTGAGATTGTGTGTGCTTCCTAAAGGGTTGCTAGTACTTATAGGTTGAACCATAGGGTTTAGGCTATGAGAGCAACCCAGAGAGTTACCTGTTTCTTCTTTTGTTGCTGGATGATTACTTGTGCACATTACATGTTAGAATTGTGGCTTGTAGCTACTTGTGCCTTCCTGTTTACTACATCTTGTTTATTTACTACCATGTATTCATTGAATGTTAGGCATAAATATTTGGGTGATTGCCTACTGGTATTGTATCTCCCACCCTGTTTAGACCATGCTTTTGGGCCAAAGCAGACTATGTTGCAGCAGGTATAGATAAGGGTAAGCGCCCTTCTACTTCAGGATCTTGACTACATCAGGAGTTGGGGAGCATGGGACCTAGCCGTGGCTCGCGATGCTGAGGAGATTACTTTGTTTTTCTTTAGCACTTGGTTTCAGTTGTATTTCAGCACATTTTTGTGTTTTCTATTTTCCTTAGAATCTTGTACCTATTGCATCATTTTCATCAAAGTTATATGTCTACATTGCTTCCACTGTTTGGTTTCTGTTGTTATGCATGTTGTTTACTACTTCCATTGTTTATTGTTGTTTTCTTACCTTTTATACCTTACCGAATGAGGGCATAGTTTCCCCACTGACTCCCCAAGGCCCTTACTGCTAGTTGGAAACCTCTAGTGTTCGGGGAAATGCGCTTGAGGTCATTTGGTGAACCGGCTATGGGGCACCAGTGGAGGGGCTCCAGACTTGGGTCATTACAAAGTGGTATCAGAGGGGTTCTTTCTCTTTCTTTAATATTTGGAGACCTTATCCAGGGATAGGATGGATTCAGTACTTGGAATTAAGTTGTGGTCGGGAGTAGCTAACCCGTGTACAGGGAAAAGCCATACTACCTTGTTAATTACAGTTTTCTGGTTTTGAGATTTTATGGTTGGTATGTTTTCACCTAGAGTGATTCGTATGACTTGTGTGATTGTTGTTTTGATATTTGGGTTCTATTTCTGTCGCAACCTGATGAGATGATGGTATGCCATCTCATGCATCATATAGACACTTGTAGGAATCAGATTCCATGCATTCTTTCCATGCCATCTATAATGCATTAGCGATTGCATGATGTTGTTATAGACTTTGTGTAGATTATGTATGCTGTTGTGATAGTTTCTTGATAGATTATCTACTGTTACGTTAGAAAGGTGGTTGATTTGTTCTTTACTTAAAGTAAACGCCAAATTTTGTCTTTTGCGGTGTTATGGGCCCTCATAGATCGGAATTTGACACTTTTTTGCCTTATTTTAGTGTTTCTGGAATTCTGTGCAGTTTCTGTGCTACTGCCCAGAAAAAACCAAAAATACATGGCATGTACTTTTTGGGAACACGCCATGTACTTTTTTGGCCGTGTCAATGACCGTGTGATTAGAACACGGTGTCGTGGGAGTACCTTCAGGAACATGCCGTGTACCGTTGGTACACGTCGTGTGAGTTCGGAGCCGTGTACCTGGCCGTGTCACTAACAACATGGGCCAAGGAAGCTCGGGTAGAACACACTGTGTCCATAGTGAACATGCTGTGTAGTTTTGTCTAGGTACCAGGCCGTGTCATGAACAACACGGGCCAGCGTGACCTTCCTTCTGCACGACGTGTTTGTTCGGAACACGACGTGTAGTCTTGCCCAGGTACCCGGCCATGTCACGAACAACACGGGACGATGTCACCTTCGCATATGCACACGGTTCTTGTTTGGGGCACGCCGTGTAAGGTCCAGCTATATAGATGGCCGTTTAATCAACAACACATACCGCCAAAGCCTTGTCTAGAGCACGTCGTGTTTGTTTCAAACACGCGGTGTAGTCTCGGGTTGAGTTGGATCGTGTGGGTTAGCAGTGTAAGGAGACTCGGGCAGGGGATTAGTTATCAAGTACACGCCGTGTGTGGGGGTCAACACTCCGTGTAGTTTGAAGTGTACAAGACTTGTAGGGTGAGAGTACACGCCCATGTCAGTGGTTTAAAAAGACACGTCGTGTAGTTTTATACACGCCGTGTAGTCTTGTTTTGAAATCTTGTGTGTTTTTCTTCCCCTATTACCGTTTTGTTCTCTTGTGTTCTCTGTCCTTGTTTTCCTAATATAAGGTGTGCTTTTGATCTTTCAGAGCTATGCCTATGAGACGTCCTCCAGTCGTACGTCTGTCGTCAGGCAGTGATCAGACGCCAGACATGGCTGATTAGGGACTTCCTATTGATCCCCCCAGATGAGCCAGCCTTGTCACCAGTTGTCGTACCAGTTTCGGGCACTGATGCGCAGTTCAGGGAAGGTTTCATGAGGATGATACAGGCCTTACAAGGAGCACCACCTCCTGCCGCGTCTATGGCAGACTTGACATGGGTTTCAGTAGCAGCATCCTCCCATGTTCTCTGGGGAGGGAGGACCTCAGGCTGCAGAGTCATGGCTGGAAGCCATGCTTACTATCTTCGATCATCTGGAGATGCCTCCAAAGAGGTGGGTCAAGCTTTACACCTACATGCTTTAAGACTACACCAAGAGGTGGTGGGACGTGATCTCACAGGTGGGTCAGCAGCAGGCTATGGCTTGGGAGGAGTTCCAACACGTGTTCTACGACTACATCTACCCGGAGACCCTAAGGGCCGATTAAGCCCATGAATTCCTGAGATTAAATCATGGTACTCTATCTATCATGGATTATTCCTCTAATTTCACTGAGCTGCAACATTTTACACCCCTTCGGGATGGGAGTTGGGTGTTTTTGGTGAGGAAGTTGAGGATGGACTCAGGCAGGAGATCCGCTCGCAGGTGAACATCCTGTAGCTGACATCCATTACTTCCATTGTCAACCAGGCACTGATTGCAGAGCACAATCTGAGAGACTCTGGAGCTATGAGCCAGGGCGGTTCTACTTCTAGAGTTATATTTCCTCCAGATGACAGCAAAAAGCACCGTCGTGAGCCTACACGCGGTGATTCGAGGAAGCGAGATGCATCATTAGGCAGCCAAGTGACATGCTACTAGTGTGGCCGAACATGGCACGCGAGGACGCAGTGCCAAAGATACCCCATGGAGTTCCGATCTTGCGGAAATATGGGTCACCTTCAGCATTTCTGCCAGGTTTTATCACCCGCAGCTGGTGACTGGGGATCTTCCATGACTCCTAATTCAAGAGCATCCTCACCAGTCTCTCACCAGTCAGGGAACTAGAGTTCCTACAGTCGTTCGGGCCGAGGTGGAGGTCGAGGCCGTGACGCTCAACCACCAGTCCCTCAGCACCAGCAGGGAGGTTCATCTCAGAGTGGTCAGTTAGGGGCACAGGGCCGCGGTGCAGGCCAGTCTTTCACCATGGAGAAGACTTATCATGAGTAGGATCCCAGCCCTTCTACTGTTCGAAGTATGATTTTAAGAGCATCAATTTTATCTTCATCCCTTTTCGATACTGGTGCTACGAATAGCTTTATCTCTGTTTCTTTTATGGAGAGCCTTGGGCTCTACATCTTTTCTTCTGCTGACTTGTTGACAGTAGACACACCTTTGGGAATGAGGAAATCTAGTTTATGCCAGTGTAGAGAGTGCCCTCTCGAGGCGACATGGTATCACTTCTTATGGGATATCTATGTCCTAGAGATGATAGGCTATAATGTCATTCTCAACATGGACTGGTTGATTCATTTCCAGGCAATCATTGATTGTTATCGCCACAGAGTTAGTTTTATTTCACCATAAGGTGAATCTTTCCTTCATAGAGGCGAATGGGACGTTCAGGCGAGGCAGGCGGGACTCGAGCATGTTGGGCTAAGAGGGGTGACAGCCCAGATTGATAGCATTTACCTGGATGATCAGGGGACTCCACAGTTGGACTTTCCTCTAGTGGTGGATCACTTCAGGGATGTCTTTCCAGAAGACTTTTCAGGTTTTCCTCCAGAACATGAGGTAGACTTCACTATTGAGATCATGATAGGAGCGGCACTGGTGTCCATTCCTCCATATAGGATGGCCACACATGAGTTGCAGGAGCTCAAGAAGAAGTTGGAGGAGCTACAAGCTAAGGGTTTCATCCGACCCAGTACTTCTCCTTGGGGTTCACCTATTGTGTTTACGAAGAAGGCAGACGGTACCCTTCGGCTTTGTGTGGATTATCGAAAGCTGAACTAGTTGATGGTCAAGAACCGATATCCATTTCTGTGGATTGATGACCTTTTCAATCAGCTTCGAGGAGCCCAGTTGTTCTCTAAGATCTACTTGAGGTTTCTTTATCATCAGTTGCACGTTATACCATCAGATGTACCTCTGACAGCCTTCAAGAGCAGGTACAGTCTTTACGAGTATATATTAATTCCTTTTGGACCCACGAACGCACCTGGAGTTTTTATGGCACTGATGAACCGAGTATTCCATCCTTACTTGGATTCCTTCTTCGTGGTCTTCATGGATGATATCTTGGTGTACGTCCACACTCTAAATGACCATGCCACACATCATGAGATCATTCTGAGTACACTAAGAGAGCATCATCTTTATGCTAAACTCTCGAACTGCCACTTCTGGATATATCAGATTCACTTCTTGGGTCACGTCATCTCAGAGGCATGAGTATCTGTGGACCCAGAGAAAGTGAGAGCTGTAGTTTCATGGGAGTATCTGAAGAACGTTTTTGAGGAATTAAGATTCCTAGGGATGGCTGGATACTACAAATGCATCATTCGGGAATTTTCTTGTCCAGTAGCACCTTTGACAGGTCTGACCAAGAAAGGGGTGAAGTTCTTATGGTCCGATTCTTGTGAGTCAGCCTTTCAGGAGCTGAAAGGGAGGTTGATGTCAGCACTAATACTGGTCTTTCCAAATCCAGGAAAGAGCTACACTATTTATTGCGATGCTTCTGGTGTTGGGCTAGGATCGGTGCTTATGCAGGGAGATGGGGTCGTTGCGTACGAGTCTCGGCAGTTGAGGCCACATGAGAGGAATTACCCTACGCACTATATGGAGTTGGAAACTATTTTTCATGCCTTGTGCTGTTGGAGAAACTATCTTCTGGGAGAGCACTTTGTGGTCTTCACTGACCACAAGAGTCTCAAGTATATCTTCACTCAGTGTGATCTGAATCTGAGGCAGTGCAGGTGGGTTGAGTATCTTCAGTCTTTTGATTTCGAGCTTGCCTATACGCAGGTAAAGGGCAACGCTGTAGCAGACGTGTCGAGTAGGAGAACATAGATACAGACAGTTCAAGAGGCCAGTAGTGAGTGGTAGTTGAGGCCACTTTTCTCTGAGATGCATCTGGAGGTGCACGACAGACAGGGACATATCTTTCTATCTTCTGTAGCTGTTACCTCCACACTACTTGATTGGGTACAAATGAGGTAGCTATCGGACTCGTAAGGTTTAGTCCTGCGAGAGAGTGTGTCAGGAGGGGACCCTCTTCCTGGATGTACAGTGGGAGAGGATGAGATCCTGTGTTCCCAGCAATGCATTTGGGTGCCATCAGACATACGCGAGGAGCTGATTCGAGATTTTCAATACTATGTTTGGGATGTTCATCTTGGAGTCACCAAGATGTATCAGGATCATCATCGCCAATACTGGTGGCCAGGTATGCAGAAGGATGTTGCTGGTTTTGTCATGAGATGTTCTACTATTCAGTAGGTGAAAGCAGAGCATCAGCGACCAGCAGGCCTTCTACAGCAGCTACCCATTCCGGAGTGGTAGTGGAACGATGTTGCGATGGATTTCGTGACTGGGTTGCCGAGATCACCTTGAGGGAACGATGCTGTTTGGGTTGTCATTGACATACTTACGAAGGTTGATCACTTCTAGCCAATCAAGGAGACCTTCAGTGTCGGTGATCTGGGACGACTTTACATCAGAGAGATCGTTCTTATTCCTAGAGTTTCGCACTCTATTGTTTCAGACAGAGATGCGCACTTTAACTCTCAGTTCTGGCAGGGACTTCAGAAGGCCTTGGGTACACAAGTCCTTTTGAGTATAGCATACAATCCCCAGATTGATGGCCAGTCCAAGTGCATGATCTAGGTGCTTGAGGATATGCTCCAATCTTACATCCTTGACTTTCGATATTCTTGGGAGAAGCATATTCCTTTGGTAGAGTTCGCCTACAACAACAGTTTCCAGGCGACCATTCAGATGGCGCCATACAAGGCTTTGTACGGTAGGCCATGTCGATAACCATTATGCTAGATGGAGGTAGGAGATGCAGATTTTCTAGGACCTCGTCCTATATAGGAGACTTCAGAGCAGATAGAGCTGATTCAGAAGAGGATGGCTACAACACAGTCTCGGCAGAAGTCTTATGCTGATCAACGGAGACGACCTCTGGAGATCGAGGTCGGTGATCAGGTTTTCCTATGTGTCGCACCGAGGATGGGACACAAAAGGATTCGGAGACAGGGTAAGATTTCACCGTGGTACGTAGGGCCATTTGAGGTCTTGGAGAGAGTTGGTCCGGTCGCCTATCAGTTGTAGCTACCTCAGAGGTATCGGGACATGCACGACGTCTTCCACATCTCTCAGCTCCGATGCTACTTTTCAGATCCATCTCACGTCTTTCAGCCCGAGGAAGTTGAGCTTGAAGAGGATGCATCATTTGAGGAGCATCCTATCCGGATTGTCGATCGTAGTACGAAGGCCCTCCGTGGGTGGTTTGTTTCTCTAGTACGAGTGCTATGGCAGTACGGGTGAGTATACGACGAGACCTGGGAGAGGGAGGCCGATGTATGATCGCAGTGTTCGGTGATGTTCGTGGTTTCTTCTTCTCCGTCTCGTTAGGGAAATTCGGGGACGAATTTCTTTAAGGGGGGAAATTTGTAAGAACCCATATCTTCTTTTCAAGTACGTTTTCCTTTTTCTAGAGTTTTTATGAAAAATGAATTTTCTGGAAATTTTCAAAGACCACGCCGTGTACTCTTTTACGACTCGAATCTGTGTGTTGGCCGTGTCCGGGCCACACACATGGTGTGTAAGGATGAGGTGGAGGCCGGTTAATTCGGAGTACGGAAAAATTGAAGTACACGCCATGTACTCAAGAAGTACATGCCACGTACTTTCTTTTTTTTCATTAAACGGACCGAGGTCGCACCTAACCCCTATTTTCATCTTCTTCTCTAGTTTTTGTCCGTCCGAGAGCGACCATATGAACGGATCTTCGATGAACTCCCACCTCACCATCACTTATCCGATTCGAGCACAGTCAGTTGCGTTGTAATTGTAGCGGTGTGTTCTTCCTTATGCATTAGCCTTGTTTCTTGATTCCTCCTCGTTTCCATGTTGTTTTTGGATGAACGTTTATTGATTTTTCTCAGATCTACATTGTTCTAAGAGGAATCTGTCGTCGAGTTTCATGTATATCGATCTCCTCAGATCGAGGTAGGTGGTTTGTTCCTTTACATAGGAATTTGATGAATATTTTGTGAAATTTCCACCAATACCCTTGAATGGGGTATTCCGTGTTTCTATTTTTCCCTTGTTGTATTGCCTTCTTTTCTTGATTGCAAGAGTAGATGTTTTGCCTGTGATTATTGGTAGCTTTAATGTACTTTCAATGTTTTCTATGCTTGTTCTACCTATTTGGCGTTTTTCCAGTTGCCATGCTTAGTCGTAGGAGAGTGGAACATCTACCTTGTTATGCTGTTGAGCCTTAGTTGATATCAAATTAGTTCTTGAGGTTTACTTGGATGATACACACACGTGGAGCATGTTTAGTTATACTCAGGATAGTGAGAACCTAGAGTAGTATACCAAAGGGAGAATTGACAGAAGGGCTTATCCGGAGTGTCTTTTAATTATGATGCAGACTATAGGGGGAATTGGCGTTGAGTTCTTCCCCAGAGAGTATGCAGATCCACTACACGTTCCACATGGGGAATTGATGTTGAGGGCTTCCCCAGAGAGCCTTTAGCACGATACGAGACTATAGGGGGAATTGACGGTGAGTGCTTCCCCAGAGAGTATACTTAATTACGTAGCTGAACCAGAGGGGTGAGACTGTGTGTGCTTCCCAGAGGGTTGCTAGTACTTATAGGTTGAACCATAGGGGTTAGGATATGAGAGCTACCCAGAGGGTTAAATGTTTCTTCTTTTGTTGCTGGCTTTTTTACTTGTTCACTTTACTTGTTAGAATTGCAGCTTGTAGCTGCTTGTGCCTTCCTGTTTACTGATTCTTGTTTATTTACTACCATGTATTCATTGACTGTTAGACACAAATATTTGGGTTATTGCCTACTGGGATTGTATATCACACCCTGTTTGGGCCATGCTTTTGGGCATAAGCAGACTATGTTGCTGCATGTATAGATAAGGGAAAGCACCCTTCTACTTTAGGATCTTTACTGCATCAGGAGCTGCAGAGCATGGGACCGAGCCGTGGCTCGTGATGCTGAGGAGATTACATTGTTTTTCTTTTGCAATTGGTTTCAGTTGTATTTCAGCATGTTTTTGTGTTTGCTGTTTTACTTAGATACTTGTACCTTCTGCATCATTTTCATCATAGTTATATATCTACATTGCTTATGCTATTTGGTTTCTGTTTTTATGCATGTTGTTTACTACATCCGCTGTTTATTGTTGTTTTCTTACCTTGTATACCTTACTGAATGACGTCATAGTTTCCCCCATCGACTCACCAAGACCCTCGCTGCTAGTCGACAGCCTCTGGCGTTCGAAGAAATACGCTTGAGGTCATGTGGAAAACTGGGTATGGGGCACCAGTGGAGGGGCTCCGGACTCGGGTCGTTACATTTTGGGTTCCTGAGAAATCACCCCACAAGAGACCACACTAAAAAACTGGGAAATTGATAAACCAAAAACAGAATAGAACTCCATACCTATCATTAGAAAGACATAATATCATCACTTACGGCCACCAAAACCCGCTAACTACATGTAATAGACATAGATATTGAAAACCGAGTGAGAGGGAAGAGTGTATCTAGATAAAACAAGAAGAAACCATGATAGGATACATAACATATATTAATTGATTCCAAACCAACACGAAAGCCATCAGATTTTTTTCTTAAATGGCTGGGGGATCCCCTTTATCTCTTCATATCCTAGAATATTGTGTTGGGTTTTTACGAGAGCATAAAGGAGATTGTTAGGGAAAATATCCACTAATCTCATTTAAAAAAAATAATTTTAATGGGCCTCATGATTAGATAACATGGTATGAAAAATAGTGTGCTTACTATGTAGATGCAACAGGCCAAACAATGGCATATCACATTGTTATATAGGATTCTGGCTCGATTTCCTGTATCTGTGCACAAACAGTGCAGCCTTAAAAAAGCCACCAAAACATTCCAAATCCTTCACAAACTCTCCCAAACTCTCCCAAGATATACCAAAAGTCCTCATATACATAAAACAGTATAACAAGGTCGCATAATTCAATTGGTGGGTGCTACAAATATCCCCCTATTGATTTGTTGACAACCCACATTAACAACGTTTCCAATTCTCAAATTTTTTTACAAAACTGAAATTTTTGTAATCAACTCATGTTTTTACATTTATAAAATCATATTATTTGTCAAAAAAGAGTTTCACGACACTAAAATATTGGATGAAGTAATTTTTTGAAGGAATTACATCCCTCAGAGGATGGAAAATTTTGTGTCCATGTACATATGCACTCTCCATTAATTTTATATTTGGTTTCCTTACATCTCATTTTCTATCACATTTCGTTTATGATTAAATTTTATTTTATCCCCCTTTTTATGATGAAAATAAAATTAGAATAATTTTACAATGATATGTAAAAAAGTTATGAAAATGCAAATAGTTGTTACGGTCTCCCCCCCCCGTTTTCAACATAATCGAATGAAAACTAGGTGTTTCATCTTTTTGAGGATTTAGAAGTTAGGAGAGGCTGGAGAACATAATGTTACCACCTAAATTGCATAATCCATTTATTTTTTCCTTTATATTGTAAGTATATCATAAATTTGATACATTGTTTGAATTTATTCTAGGGAAACATCTCAAGTATTAGATTTCACTATTATAATGTGGAACTTTATATCATTGTTTTTTGATCATGATTGTTGGACCTTATTCATAGAATGAAAAATTACACACTTATATTCATAAATTATATACAATGGTTTATAAAACAATTTTGAAATAATACAATTCATTAATATATGATGATCTAAATATGCAGTAGATGAATTTAGTAATTCATTTCAAATAAAATTTTAATATGATAGATATGGGGCAGATTCCTGAATAAAAAAATTCTTTTTTCCAAAAATGTAGTCGTAAACAAATAAAAATTATTTTTAATGTAAAACAAAAAGTGTTTCATTAAATATCCAAATTCTCATTATATTAAATGATTGATTTAATTAATGGGGAACTATGAAGCTAATTTTTCAATGTGTAATGGGACACTTTAGAATCTTTAAAGATTATATTCATGTCAAATATCATAATGATATTTCAGGGATATTTACATTAATTGACATCAACAAACCATGCTATTTTTTATAATATAGTAATTAATTATTTATAAATCTATATTACTTACTCAATATAGTAATTTTATTATAAAGGATATATTGTTTAATTTTTTATCACTCAATTTGATGAATTTATTATACATATAATAATAGGTGGGGCACAATCTTTATATACCCCTCATGATGCATGGATAGTATCTCATAAGGAAATTCTGTTAGAAAAATTAAACATGTTTATACCTGATGTTTTAAACAATCCAAATGACAGATCTTGGAGGTATATGTTCTCACGTTCTCTAGAAAACGAATCTAATAATTAGCCATCTCATTAATCGATATTTTTGTTATCAATGTTATTATCCATGGGGTCTTCATATAATAGAACTTATGGATTCTTTTTTTTAACATTTTATTAATTAAATGACATGCATTTTTAGTTTCATATATTTCTATAATTATTATGCATTATGTAGTTTTTTGAATGGATTTTTTATCAACTATTAACATATCCATGAAAAGTTATTCTAATTTATTCATTATTTAATTTACATTACATACCCTTACTATGCATTTTTTCTAAACATTTTCATTTTTCATTTCCCGATTTTAGGAATATGACTCATTTGACTGAGTTTCCAGGATACAATTTATTTCATTTTATTATTTATCATGTTCTATTTTCTATTTCCCCAATGTATTGTTTGTATTGTGTACGAAATCTAGAATTACAGAACTGTTAAACCAATAGGTCCTTCATTATTTAATTCCATTTCATCATAAAAATATAATAAAAAAATGCAATGGCTTTTGGATTCTAGGGTTTGGGAATTACACTAAAAACATAATTTCATTTTCTTGATTTTTCATTATAATGAACCATATTTAATTTTTTATAGGTGGGAATGAATCATGTCAGGACCAGGCTAATAAGGTAGTGTATCATATTCTGGTATTGACTTTTTTTTCAAGGATTTTGGATAAGAAATGAATGAACCTAAATTTTTTATATTGATGATTGGATTTTCCATCATATATATGAAATCATATTTACAATTCATAACAAATTTCATTTTATTATGAAGGAAATGTGTCACTCAAAGTCATAAAAGTCATTATACATCCCTTGGAAATTCTGAAAATATAATACGTGATCGATTAAAGCTTAACTATCATGATAGATGGGATATGTGATAAAAGTAATCAAGTGGTTTTTGATGGAAGTGGTGTCTGGTTGATGAAAATCTCCCTGATTATAATAAGTGGAGCATCATGATCCTTCTATGGTTTAATGGTGATCTCCATGTTAATGAAAAATGTCAAAGGGGAATCACAAAAAGATGACTGCCGTGAATATATTGTTGAGTGATCTAAAAAATGATCTAGAGGAGGTGGTGAATCATGAATGATAGATTCAATAATTATGAGATGACACCCATATAATTTGAGATGAGAAAAATTAACGAAAATCGAGATTTCTTTGATTTCTCTGAGGTTGGGGAGCTCTATGAAGCTGACATTATATGTGATTTTGAGTACCAAGAAATGAATACTAAATTCTTGACTTAATACTAATATTATATGCAATGGATGGTTTGTGATGATGGGATATTTTTTTGTTGAATCAATGATCCTAGCTAAGGTAGTTTTTTCCACAATGATTTATTTCTATGTAAAGTGTATGAGATTTGTGGGGGATAATCATGAACATCATTTTTGGATATCTGATTTATGTGAAAAAGCATTCAAATTGGAAAAACATTGGTATACAAAAACATGTAAAATATAAAACTGTATTACATTGAGTACAATTATGATTTTCAGTATATTATTACTATATTCTAGGTAAAAATGTAAAAAGTTGTTTTGAAATAACAATTTCGCAAATGTTGATCAGGAATCATAATATAATTTTATTGTATCACATTTTTGTACAAGGAGATTCACTATTGTATTGTTTTCATAGAGATACAAGACTATATGGTGTTATCCTACTCATTATACTCCATATAAAAGGATTTTTTTCTAGTAGATTGTGTTGTATTGGATTGTTTCCAAACCATACCAATGACATTGTTTCTCTTATTTACTATTGAACCTTTTAAATTATTTGGGCCTTTTGGATATGTGATTTAATTGTGTCTATTTAGGAAATAAATCATTAACAAGAGGTGATTTTTTTTCATATGTAAGGAGTCATTAATGAAAAATGATATCACTGATTCACCCAACCCCTCTCAGTGATACTTGAATCCTAAATGGGGAACATAAATTATTATCTTATTTTAGTGTTCCCTTCATTTATTTTTTCTGTTTTTTAGAAGTGAATGTGTTGATGGAGAATCGAAATTGCATGAATATTAAGGGGATTATGAAATTTGATGAAAATAATTATTATAAATAGAAACATATAATGTTGCTTTATCATTTAGCTCTTAGGTATTATGATATATAAGAAAAAATAAAATGATTTACTACTATGGATCATAAGTTTCTTCTTACAGATGTTGATAAAAAATATTAACCACGATAGAAGAGATAAAAATTATTTTCTCTCCTTTCTAAAAGTGAGTTTTTATGAGTAAATAGTGTTTCCACATGTTATGGTATCTAGGATATGATAAAAAGAATATATAATGGAAATAAGAAACAAAATAAGGAAAAGCTAATAATTTGGAGGCATAAGTATGAATATTTGGAAATAATAGAGTTTGAATCTATAGGGACTTATTACTAAGAAAAGTGAAATTGTTAGCACAATCATATATCTTAGTGAAAAGGTATATAAATCCCTACTTTTTGTAAGTATCTAAAAAATTATTCCAAAAAAATGATTCTGAATTTTCTTCAATGAATTATATAGACCCTAAAACATTATCTCTTGATGATGTTCATAGCACTTTTATAACTTATTACTTGTGAAGGGAGATGTTTATGAATAGAAATTCCAATGATGATAGATAAATGTAATTCTCATATACCATGAATGAATAGTAAAATAAGGATATTGATGAAGATGATGATGATATCTCCCACTCCAAAAATGTGGTATATAAAAATCATAATGAAATTTTATCGTTATTTTCTATATTTTTTTAAAACATAAAGGTAAATACAAAGGTAATCTTCACTTGAATTGTTTTCAATGTGAATTCATTGGGAAAGATTCATCTAATTTTCCTTACAAAAGTAAAGAAGAATAAAATTATAAAGATAAATTAAGGACAAGAAGGACATAAAAAACATGCTAATAATGACAAATATTTTTCTAGAGGGAATGATAATAAGTTCTTCAAATCCGATATAAGAATAGTTTTTTCTACATATGAAGATGAATAAGATAATGAAGTTGAATATGAAAATATATTTTTGGTGGGAATAGAGAGATACCACAATTATTGTTGTTGGGAATAATAATTTTTTTAAGAGAATATATTCTGAAAAATGATATATTCAACATGAATCTCATTAGATTGAAGTGTTTATATAATGTTTGAAAAATATTAATAGGCTTGAGAAGGACAACAAGAACATGAGAAATGAAAATTACACATGAACCCATCATGAATGATTTCCATATTATAATGAAAAGATGACAAAAGAAATTGATGATTTGATTAATTCTCTTGAGAATGTAAATTATAGTAATGATAACTAGATGTCATGGCGACTAAAAAATAATATGAAATTGATCATATCCATCAAAAACATTGTAATGATTAATAGAGATGTACAAGTTTCAAAAACACTTTCTTAAACAGTGGTTAATATTCTATTAAGGTTGACCATAAAAAGAATGAATCAATGCTTCCTTCAATGGTGTAGAAGAAATATAGAATTGGTTGTGAGAATAATAGATCATTTAAGACCATGTATGTCTCCAAATTTAACAATGTTGCAAATTAAAAAGTTTCCAAAAATCATAAGGCTGAAAAAATGTCATTTACATATAGATTGAATAATACTTAAATGAAATCTATGCTAAAAAAGAAATATTCTTCTAGAATCAGAAATGTTTATGGTCCCCAATGTTCCATATATAAGGTTTCTAAAAAACATACTCACAAGACCGGTCACTCCGAAAATTTAACCAGAATATACAGCTTTGATGGATATTTTCTGTATTGTGGTGGATCTGAATATATTAAAAATAAGTGTTGGTTCAACAATAAACATTACTCCCATTACACATGTTATAGATGAAATGGTTTGATAGGGATGAAATCCTCACAATATCAGAAGTTAGATAAGGGTCTTAGAAATAAATATAATGTAGATTTTGTAAAAGTTAAGAATAGGTTCCAACCAATAAAAACTACATATATATGTTTTGAACTACTGATAAAAATTACTATGTGTGGTCATGTTTTTTTAATAGTACATCAACTGTTTCTTAAAAATTTTCAGATGTTGCAGGTGAATAAAGAAATGAAATAAGAAAAATATCACAGTGTTGAAAATTCCTTTGAAGTTATAAAAGGAGAAAGATATGTGACTATTTATTGTCGGTGTTAATATCATATGACATGAGACTTAAATTGGATGAATAATGTGAAAGAAATTATAGATGGAATGGAGACATTGGGAATTGGTGATTCCCTGATCATCAAAGATGTTATATCAGACATCCATGGTAAATAAAAGAATAAATCCCATAAAAAATTATATTTTGAAGAGATGAAACATAACCATATGAGTATATCACATATTTTTGATGAGGGTAACCAAGTTATCGATTGAAAATATATTTTGGTTGTGAAAAGTGACTAATTCAATGATAGTTACGAAGACTCCAACGTACAAAAAGAATCTTGTTCCATGTTAGTAAAAAAACTCTTATTACATGTGTATGGTGGATAAAAATAAGATGTCTAATAATATTATAGAAGACATTTGTTAGAGAAACCTTAGAATGTTTTCAAAATCATATATTTTTGTGATATTTCTGATATGTTATGAACAAGATACTGGTTTTGTACTCTTTTTCCAAAATGAATGATTATGAATTTCATTTATTAATAAGGATTATATATTTTCAAAAAAATTAATCATTATGATATAAAGGAGACCAAGGGAAAACAATAAAAAAATTGAGATACGTTCTTCATCACATATATTGATGAATTTTCTCAAATTACATATATTGTGTACATGAGACTGCATTAAGATGCTTGATAATGATTAAATGTTTTGGGAGTAATGATGAGATGGAAATTGGTTATTAAGTGAAGAATTTGGGATATAAAAATAGTGGTGAATATGTTAAAAAGGCTACTGAGAAATATCCTATGAAGAATAAAATTAGGCATGAGTTCATTTCAAAATATGAACCTCATCAAAATAGGGTTGCCGATAGAAATAACATATGTCTTGTTAAAATAGGGAGAACTATGATACGTTAATATGGTATTTCTCAAAACTATTATTGGAATGAAATGAGTACTACAGTGTATTTTAAAAATAATTTATTTTATAGGCCATGTTTAGATATGATTCCATATGAATTTTTAATAGTAAAACGATTTTTTTTAAAAAAAAATTGTGTTCTTGGGTGTCCATGCATTATAAATAATAATGGTGGAAACCCCCAATGACTAAAAAAAGAGGTAATGATATAACTTTTCATGAATATTATTTGGATGGAAGATGATATGACTACCGAAAAAAAGTTATAGGGATAATTTTTTATTATGATGATGTGAAGGTTGATTAAAATAATTTAGAACAAAAGAAGAATTATGTTGATATAAATTTTGAGTATGATAAGGGAATTTTTTAGAAGAATTTTCTTAATGCTACAGAAAGTGGTAATATGACTCAAGAAGAAGAACATGGCTCATCTATTTCATGAGATGAGTATAAAACTGAAATTACACATCATATGATGATGAATAATCTGTAGGATCATAACATTATTCATGATCAATATCAGAGTGTTCAAGCAAGATGAATTTTAATATTTGTTTACAAACAATTAATTTTATTGAAATATAGATTTTAATGATTAGATTGATTATTTTGAGCATCCATAATGGATTAATGATTCAAATAAATAACACGATCATATATAAAAGATCAATATTTGAGAACTCTTACCCAGGCCATATTAAAAAAATATTTTTAAAATATTTTCTTCCTTTAATAAGTTGAATGAAGAAGGGGATGTGATAAGAAACACAGATATATTAGTGTTCAAAGGTTACCCACAAATTGATGGAGTCAATTTTAAATTGAAATTTTCTCTGGTTTCAAGGTTTGAAGTAATTCGAATATTTCATTTTATTACATCACAATGAAGTTAACAGGATATTTCAAATGGATTTGATGTCCTCATCTCTAAATTTGGATATTAGTCAAGGATTTTAAATTGAAAAACATGTATATTTATTGTGTGGAAATATAAATGTCAACTGTTCATGTGGAATAAATCCTTGTATGGGATAAAACATGATCTGAGGACATGGTAATGAAAATTAAATAAATTCTTAGAGAAGATGAGTTTTAAGATGTGAAGAGGCATTAAAAATCATTACATCAAATAATGATCGGAGTTTTATATCATCATAATAATTTTTGTAGAAGAAAATATCCTTTTCAAAAATGATGAAATTTACTATGAATGATATGATGATGAGATGAAAAAGTGTTTGAGATCTCAATGTGTGGTGGTAAAAAATTATTTCTTGGGTTACAATCCAATCAAAATAATAAAAACATTTTTCATTCAAATGATAAGTATTCTAAGAATTTTTTACGATTTTTGGCATGGGAAATACGAAATTATTTCTACAAAAATTTTAGTGGGATACAATTTTTATAAATATGGTAATGGTAACCAATTTGGTTAAAAAATAGTTTCAATAGATGATTATAAGTTTTTTATATTTTACTACCCCGCAATCAAGAATTGTTTATGTGATTACATTGAGTGAAACATATCAATGTGCTCATAAGGAATCACATTTAATTTTTGGATAAAACAATTTTGATATATTAAAGGCACAGAAAATTTTGGAATATATTATAAGAGATCAAAATTTATTGTCTTGATTGGGTATTAAAATTCTAATTTGGATGAAATGATTGTGATATAAGATCCACATTTGGTGGAGTTTTCTTTCTAGGGAATTTCTCTTTAATTTGTCATATAAAGAAATGGAATATTGTATCTCCTAGAATAGATGAAGATGAGTATGTTACTTCAATTAATGATGATTCAAAATTTAAGTGGATGGTAACTCAGCTGGAGGACATACATGTTGAAGAAAATGTTCCCTTTCTCAAAGGATTTAATAAAAAAATTTGAAATAAATCATACAAGTACATAGTAAAATAGTATCATTAAAAAACATATTGATATAAAGTATTAATTCAGCAAAGAGTATGTAGTGAAACATTAATTGAAGATGAAGAATTATAATATATCATAAAAGGTTACTGACATGTTCACAAAACTGTTATCAAAGGAACCATTATATAATTTTTTTTAGAAATGGGATTCCAACCACATTCTCATCAAGGTTAAGGTACGTTTTTTCCACTCTCTCATCATTCTATTGGATTGTGTGGTCAAGTGGGAGAATTATTTCATAAAGATATTTATATAAAATCATACATAAAGGGGATGTAGTGGGTTAGATGTGAAACCAACATGTAAATGTGTGAACTATTATAAGAGTTTGTTTGAGTTTTTATAGAGAAAAAAATTATATTAAATGAATTTTAAAGATGTAAAAAATGTTGAGGAAGAAATAAAAGTAAGAAATGAGTATCATAATTTGGAAAAAATGGTTTTTTAAGTAAATATTTCTCATTTCTTAAAAATAGTAATCTCACATACGATAAGAATTAATGATGATTATTCCATTTCATGGGGTTGAAAGGTTAATTATGAAATCAAACAACTGGTTTTGTATAGATTTGGATTCTAGTATATGCTGGTGGTTGCATTAAAAATGTTTCTATTATAGTTTATTAACAAATATATCTTACTGAAAATTATAATAAAAAATTTTGATTAATCAAATTTTTATGGTGGCATTATTTCTGAATATTTTCGAAATTATTGGGTCATCAATTTAGAGGAAGAGGGTAGCATCATGAATTGGTTTTTATTAGAATGAAAATTCATAAAAATAGTAATGGGTGGGTTTAAAAAAACATGAAATGAGATAATTAATGATTTAGTGCTTCATCAATGGTTATGGTAATATCTATGATTATGAGAATTGTGCATTATTAGTGCATAATAGTTTTATTATGATCTCCCCAAAAATGTAACAAATAAAAGGATCATCATTAAAGAAGGACTATAACAAAGATACTTTTGAGTTACCCAAAATTTTAACTTTTGGTTCTGGAGCATCGTGAATAAGATAGCCTATAAATATATTGTGACCCAAACTACAATTGAGATGAAAATAATATGATAAAATTGGAATTATTCTTATTTCAAGGGTTTATTAGAGCACTATTATGTGGTCATTCTATAAGAGCTTGAGAATCATGAAAATACAACAAATGTATTGAATGGTTCCAATGTTTCTAAGATATGGGTACATTTTAATGATTTGATATTCTGTGTTGAGCATGTGTGCATCAGGATTATAGTTTTTCTCTGAAAATTAAGATTTCTTTGCAAAGGTAATGGTATTTATAGGGGAGAATTGTGAACATCAGTATTAGATATATTCTTTTACGTGATTTTTTTAATAAAAATTATGTTAGTTCTATATAAGATTGAAAATCAGACATGGGTTTCATACTGAGTATCATTATGAAATTCGGGGTGTTCTTATTATCTTCTAGTTATGAAAGTAATGAATTATATTTGAATGTATAATTAATTAATGTCGATCAAGAGTCAAATAATATTTTATTATGTTCTTTTGTTTTTGAATAATCAAATGCTCTATTGGATTTTTTTTCATAATTCTATACAAGTGTAAGAGAATATCAAAATCATTTGACTCCATAGAAAATGATTTTGTTTTATTTTGTGGTATACGATTTTTCCACACCATACCAATGACATAGATACTGTTTTTTCTTACATTAACATCTAAAATATTTTGTTCCAATGAATGCATTTTTTAATTGTGTTCAGTATGGAAGGAAAACATTAAAAGGAGGGAATGTTTGTCTCATAAGTAATAGAACTCAAATAGAAAAATGTTATAACTTGTTTACCCCTCCACCTCTCAGTAAAACATGAATACATATTAAGAAACATAAATTAATACATTAATTCAACAATTTATTGGCCTAGTATGACTCAATGTTCTTATTTTAATTTTAAATGTGATTTTCCATTCAAAAAAATATTCACTCTCTTAATATCAATAAAACATATTAAGATTGTGAGGGAACATTAAGAAAAAAAAAATATTTATCTTTATTGAGGTTTAATAATAATCATCACAGAAATATGGAACAATTTTAACCCTTTATGACACAATGTTATTTTTTTCAGTTTTAACAAAATATTTTTGTTCTATCCATGTATCACTCATTACAAATTGCGAAAATGAAACTGGACTATCTTCATTATTTAAGAAAATTGTCCAAATTTAATTTAAGATAATTAATTATCAATAAAATATAATTCTTAAACATGGTGTTCTTGTAATGACTAAAAATAATGGTTTCAGTTTATAAATTGATTTTCGGTTTTAAACTAATGTCACAAAATAAAAATATAAAAAAAATATCTTAGTATGTTATAGTACATTATGGATATGAATAATAAATATTTTTCTATTTATAATAATACTTCAAATATAAATAATAAATGTTATGTGGTTTGTATGATCGAGTGTGTATTTTTGTTTTAAGATTTATATTTTGTCTTGATATACACATCAATACACAAAACCATGATTACTCACTCTGATTATCATGAAACATTACAAGAACAGTCAATATTTCATTTTTTCAGGTTGGATATATCCTCTCATCAATCTAACATACATTGAACATCATATGAATCAATATAGTTATTTTTAGTGTAAAAGTTATGTTTTTTATTTGATATTTGAGTCAGTAAAAATTTTTTTAGAAAAGACACTTATTTTGTATTGTTAATTTATGAAATTGATCTATATATAATTTTTTATGTCCTTTATTTAATCGCATGTAATTATAATTTGTAGTATGAATGTTATGACTAAAATTACATGTAATCTATTTTAGAAAGACATTTTTGTTCACAGCATGTGGAACATATTTAAAAAAGATAAAACCCACTAAAATTGTTTTGATTAATTATGAAAAAAATTCATAAATCAATTATAATGTGTAGAAATTATGTCCACATCAAAATAACCATTTTTGTGTTTAGTATAAAAAAATTGATTTATCATTTAATATTGGAATTTTTTAACACTAATATCACATATTCCAAAAAACAATATCACATTCTTTAATTTTCTTGATAAATTAAGAATACAATGTGTAAATCATTTTTTTGTATAAGAATCAATCACTTGTAAATATGACACGTGATTTCCCCCTTACGAATCGAAGTGCATGTTATTAGTTTAAAAGTAAAATTTTACTAATTCATTTTATAATATTTATGATTAATTTATTTAATTATATTAATAAAATCTGTATAATTATTCTTCAATTAAACTTGAAAAATATTTTGGCTGAGTTGGGGTGGTTTGTTTAGAAACTTGTACAATGATAAGACTCTTTTGTAATGGAATTCACAGTGAAAATAGCATTTTTTTTATATTTGATGGAAAAATATTTGTATTAATTAATATTTAATAATGAATTTATAAATACCAATGATTGATTTTTTTATCACATAATAAATGTACATTGTTTTTTATTTCATTGTGATGTTAATTAATTGAAAATTAATTTTTTTTTTCTGGTTATTGTAGATTGTATCAAATTATAGTAGCATAACAGTGAAATTAAATGCATTTCAGATAGTGTTGAAAAAATATATTCTCATTAGTGAAAATGAATGTGTTGATAAATGGTGCTTATTAATAGAGATTTTTTATCACTATTGGAAGAAACATTTTTGGGTGTTTTTTATAATTGATAAAATAAAATGGGTTTTAAACACACTTATAACCTCTACTATTTTCTTATATTGAGAAAACCTTGATATAAATTATTGATTGTAAAAAATTATTTTTCGAATAGATCTATAGTTTTAAATGTTAATGGATTATTAAAAAACTAGTATTAACTACATCAACATTCCTCCTTGACTATCATATATTATTAATTACATTTTAATCAATTCATCATGAAGATAAAAATTATAATATATAATTTAATGGAATAAAAATATGATTTCAAACATTAAAATATTAATTATAACTTTTCATTAGATTATATTTCTTTGAGAATAAAATATTAAAATATTAATATAACAAATAAGAAACACCATGTTTTCTAAAAGGAGGGGGTTTATTTGAAATGATAATTAAGTCTCACCCCATTATTTGTTGCAATGCTTTCCAAATCTATTCATTTCATAATATAAATATATTATTATTATGTTTCAACTACTACTATAATATCAATGATTTTAACATTTTCAAAAATTTAAACTATTAATCCCTTATTATTCAATTAAAATAAATTTAAAAATAAATAATATTTAAATAATTACTATATTTATAAATCAATACTAAATAATGATAAAAGTACACAGAAAATATTACTAAAAAATAATAATACTCCATTAAAATTAGAAGATATATATAATTCTAAAATAAATAATAAATATAATAAATATCAAGTCCAAAGTACTTGAATTATAACCAAAAAATTATTATCAATTTAAATTTAACTATATCCTCTTAAAAACAAAATTTTATAGTATTAATCTGTTACCATTAATAAAATTTTCAAAAATTAAATTTTCAAAAATATAAGAACTATTTACACTCATGTAATCTTATTAACAAAACATATTTATTATTTATAGTATATCAAAAAATAAAAATGTTTCTATTACATTATGTTATATTAACATAAATTAATTTATCTGCTATAATGTAACTTGGAAAATTAATTAAATAAATAATAATTAAATAGTTAATATAATATTATCCAGTTCTAAAAACAATACAACAATGGTAGAAATTTAAAAATTCATTAAATTGATCTGTGATAATAAATGAATCATATATACATAATGAAGTTCTTATTAAACCTATATATTAATAATTACCATATTAATTCATACATTTTTATAAAAGCATTATATCATTATCAATTAAATAAACATTTAATTTCAAAATATTTTAAAAGTTTCTTCTATTTTTTATGTCAATATAATTACTATTTATCATAATAAATAATAAATCTTTATAATATAATTTTATTACTTTATAACAAAAATAATGTTTCAAATAGACTAATTTTAATAAGATATAATATAATCATTTTTGTTTTAGAGATGAAAATAAAAGTCTATTATTAACTTTTTTTGGAAATATGGTTGATATTAAAATATTATAGTGTATATTGGATATTCCTTGAATTAAATTATTTTTTAAAATATAAAAGTTAGTTGAAGCTATGTAAAATAGGGTTTTCCAATATTAAAAAAATTTGCAAAACTTTTTCTTCAAAAAATTATGAAAAATAATAATCTTTTTGGATTTTTATGTTTAAGAGTGATTTTTTTACAAATTATATAGTGACATTTCATATACATTACTACAATGATTTCTTTCTATATGAAAATATGACTATAGATCATATAATGTTGTTACATTAGAAATATAATTTATCATTGTTGTTATAAATTATGTGATTTTCATGAAATATTTAAAAATGGATCTCAAAAGTGTTATCCTAACATGTCATACATAAATTGAATGGGAGAAATAATGTTTTTGACCATCTACATGAATTTAAACATGATTTATTATGCATGATTTGATGGGAGATTTTTTTTTCAATTAAAATTTCTAATAAAATATAATAGAATATTAATTAACATATAACTCTTGTTTAAGTTATAATAATTTTCAAAATATAATAAAAAAAATTTACGCATACATGTAAATTTTTTTTTAAATAATTAATTTATAAATTATGTAAACCAAATTTTCATAAACTTATTTAGCTAAATTAATATCATTGTCATTATATTGGGTAATATTCTAATTTTTTTTTTGACAAGACTAGTTATCGTTATATTATATAATGAATTTAATTATATGTTTGGAATATATAAAATGATAATTTAATATGAAGGATATCTTTGAAATAACATTCACAAATTATTTATTTTCTTTAGAAGAAAAAATTAATTAGAATAGATAGGAGAGAATTAAAACCAAATTTATAGTGTGATACTATCAATATATAAATGATATAAGATGATTTTAATTTATCAAAATTAACATTATAAATTTTTAAATAATATAATCCATAATTGAATATGTTTTTAAAATATAAGAACATAATGTCATCTTCTTGTTGTGATATATGTGAATCATAAAATAATTATAATTAAAATTGGAAAATCATATAATTGATTAAAAAATGATTATCCATCATATTATATTTTAATTAATTTTTTATATTTTTCTATCATGGGTCATAAAATTTTAATGTATAGATTACACCTACCATATGACTTTTATTTAATAATGGAAGGGTATATGATAATGATAAACAAAACCACTGCCAATATGGTCTCATTGGAGGTCGACTGGGATTAGGGAGTATTGGGTGGTAAAAATGTTCAATTATGACTCATTTGGAACTCTATTGGTGTGTAATATTTAAAATTTTGTTTCCCTACACATTTTAATTTTTTGATTTGTGTTTATATGGATTTTTGTGGTTCTTGTATGTTAGTTTATATAATATCATTTTTTCTTCAATAATTGTATTTCTTCCAAACTTTTTCCATCACATAATGGGTAATTTATAGTGTTTCATAAGATCTTGAGAATACCTTAGTGTTAATAAGATCTTTCGAATCCATTATCTATAGAATTGAGTTTCTTTATTTATATTAAACATGGATGAATAGACATTGATGATTTTAATTCATTTTTATTAATATAATGTGAGTAATATATAGACACGATTCAATGATAAACTTATAATAATATAGAAATTGGAAATAAAATGATTCAGTTGGCCTTGACGTTTGTGAGAATATATAATTTGTATGAAATATGGAATGTTTATTATATTAATAACATATAACCTATAGTATTAATTTTCAAATAATATAACAATTTTTTTCATTGATAGTTATATGTGGTATGATCATCTAAAAATTATTTTGGAATGTAAAATTTTCAATTTTATTGTTAATGATGTCGAGTTAATTAGTAAAAAAATATATCTACATGTTAATGATAGATTGTGACATTCATTATTAAAGTAATTAAATTGAAATTATATATATAGATTATCATTGCATAATATAATATTTTTAATTAAATATTAGAATGTTATATTTCATAAAATATAATGGAAAACAAAACTGACATGAAAAATAATAATTTGTTGTGATATATATTGTATATATAACAACTCTAATTATATAATATAATAATAACTAGAAAAATTATGAAACATCACAGATTAAATATTATGTCAACAATTAATAGATATTGAATGTGAAAATGAATGAAACCATTTTTTTGAATGACTAAAAATTTATTATATGATATGTATTTTTTTATGCATAATTGAAATTCAAATAGGGTTTAAAATAAAATTACATGGATATAAACTGTTATTATTATAGGAATTTTAAAAAAAAAATCTATAAAATAGAAAATATAATGAATATATTCTGTCAAACATTACATTTGGGGTGTTGAAAATATCCTCTTACTATAATTATTTTGTTCTATGTATATGATATATAATAAATTGATTCTAATTATTTTATAAAATATTTATGTTTATTATAATTTTAATTTTATATGAGTATAATGATTTCAAACTATAATACTAGATATGAAATTTTTTAATTTCTTTTAAAATGTACAAACACCTAATGTTGATGTATGTTCATAGTTACATTAGATCCAAATTCAGACCATATATGAGGATGATTTGTCTTTCAGTTTCTCTATATTTTTGCATTCATTAAAATAGTAAAAATCCAAACAATGATATGATATATGATTAAAAATGATCGGAAACATTCAACATCATTATTTATATAGATGATCATAATTTTTATGGCATATTTAATACAAAATTATTTTTTATTTCTACAAAAATTCACCCATCATAAACAGTCTAATTGAAAAGTGAATTCAAAGGGGAAAATTTCAATTGATCCTTAAGTGTATATCAAACATGACCTCACTTCTCCATTTCTTTTTTATGGGATTTAATATAGTTGTAGATAAATATTTTATAGAATGAAATTTATATTTATGTGAGTTTGGTTACTATGACATTATAAATTACATATCCATAAGGTCAAATACTATTGGAGACATTTTTTTGAAGAATAATATAAATCATTTAAAAATCTGGTGACTATTTATCACACATATACATTATTATATAAAATATTTTCTAAAATTATATTTTCTATGAAATTGACAATGTTACATTATCAATAGTTGCATAAATTGTCATAATGTAATGGTGATTTAAAATAATATATAAATAATTTTTATTAATAGTTGATTTATTGATACTTCTTTAGTCTGTAATTTGTATTATATTTCATTTATATGGACTCAACCCCATCTAGTCTGTTCCATTACATATTACTAAAGTATGAGGTCATTTTAGGAATCGTAATATAGTTTTTGTGGAGTTTGGTTTATGGAATCTAGGTACTAGATAGATTCATTTTATATAATATTTTTTTGATGTAAGAGAGAATATTATGATTAGAATGGTTATTTACGGATACAGTAATGGTACTCTATAGGGTCTGATTCATGATTCCAACCATAGGTTCATGATGTTAATGGAAAAGTTCCTAGTTTTGGATGAATCATTACCCATCAATTTTTGTGTTTAATATTTATTTCATCATGTAAGTTGTGACTAGGATTATAAAATCACAAAGAATAATGTCTCCATGATTGTTAAAGTTATAATGTTCATGATGTGAAGAAACCATTCACAAAGTGAATGTGGATATGGATAAATATAATTATATCATATTTACCCCTCAGACACTATACAAATGTTCAAATTTCTCCCAAAATAAATAGGGATATAAGTTTTCCATAAGGGTATTTTGAATACATTTTTATAGATACCCATCCCCGACTTATGGTGACAAATTTATAGTGGTATAAGGTGATTCATTCCCATTATCACTCTTATATATTCTCATCTAAAATTTTTTATTTCCACCAATTTTATCTTGATATTATATAATGGATTATTAGTATCTTCATCATAGAGTTATTTTGAGGATTTTTATAATATTTATATTGTTGTATCCATAATGTGTTTTAGATTTCATTTAGTAAAGGTTATCACAGATCAATTATTTTTCTTTTCTTTTTTAAGGAAAATAAAAATAAATGGGGAATGAGACTCATTATGTATTTTAATTTATGTAAATTTATCATATTAGTTTGATTTATTACATTGGGTAATAGTGACATTAAAATTATTGAACATTAAACAACAATTAAATGATGAATTTTTATTTTTTGGTTTTGTGATCATACATGATTATTTTTTGTGGATATATAGAAACTATATTTACAGAACAATTTTTATATATCATCTAGATGTTATAGTCTAGTATGTTTAATATTTGTGGATACATGATAAAAAATTTAAATCATATAGCGATTGAACAATAAATAATAAAACATGCATGATTAGTTATTATCATTTTACATCACAATTGATAGAGTTGATATTATGTTTGAAACATGTTTAATTAATTTAATGAATTTAATTGTTATTTCTTTTGGTGAAAAATAATTTTAACACGGGTTAAATGAATTGGTTGAAACATGAGAGTAAAGTAATATTTTCTCAAATAATAAATATTGATGTAGAGAAATTTTTTATTTATTATTATAGTTAAATTCATTGGTTCTGGGTCAAATATTCCATATAAAATATTTTATGATTTTGAAATTAAATGGGTGGTTGCTATGTATATTGATCCTCCCAATAATAAATGATCTGATCAACTAATAGAAGATAATTTTACAATAAATGATGTGGGTTTTGTATTTATTTCGAATGATTTGTCATCTGTGATGATGAAGTGCATGAAAAATTTCATAGTGGTGTCAAGGATCGAATATGGAATATTGGAATTTTTTGATTTTATGATTTCCCATTTTATTTGAAATTAGTGATTCTTTACTATTCAAATAATATTTCACTACATGAAGGATGGATTGATGGGTGTCTAATTCTCTACATTTCGTTGACCACTCTTTAATATTTCTAGTGTTAATGTGTTTATGCATCTAATTTTGGTAGATTATGACATGTCGAATAGTATATGAAATTATGGAATGGTGATGAATTTTAACAAATTTATATCATGGGATTGGTTTTATGATAGTTTTCTTGCTATAATCGGTTTTTATTAATAAATGGGAACAATTCAACAAAAAATAATCAATATTTTTTTCTATTGTTATTATAGGTTATCTTGTCTGTTATATTGAAATATGATTGTCTAAGAGCCAATAGTTATATACAAGGTTATAGATACAATGTTCTACTTAGTTAGGTTTTTGAGCTATATATATTCTTTCTAATGTTTGAATTCATATGAATCCAAAACTATTTCAGTTGGAAAAATAACACCTGGTAGACTATGTAGTATGTTTTCCCCCAATAGCTAGGTTGGCGAGAATAGTAATTTGACATCCTCTCTCTCATACTCTCTTATCCATGTATTATTATATGGTGTTATGAGTGGAGGATTCATTATTTTATAAGATTAATGAGGGTTGTAATGTCTTGTTGTTATTTTCAAAAAATGTAACTATGAATATAGTATCAGGAGAATTATTATTGGGACATAGTGTACAAGGTGAGATGTCTTAGGGTGTAGTATAGAGTCTACGAGATGTTGTGGGACCAGGAAACTATAATATTTTTATATGAAGACAAGGATGTTATTGATGATAATATTTGATTCATGATTTGTATGTTATTATAATGTTTACTCTGAAATGTGTTACTTATTGGAGATAGGCAAACCAAACCAGTGATGTTGGGGTGGGAGCCGAAAACCAATGTAGAGTGGTGGTGGGGTACCTTCACATTATATTATGATTAATATTATATTATTAATTATACATGATACTTCATGATAGGTATAGGGTGAGTATGAGAACTTATCATACATGATGAGTTTAAGGGTTACTTTCATTCCTTCATCATTAATCATTAATAATCTTTATTCACATTTACAGAAAATGATCCAAATAGGATCATACTATGTGTACCTATTATACTCACCCAAATATATATGAATAGTTTTTCAGTTCTTTAGAATATATTTTGTGATAGATATGGAAATGAATATTAGGAGGAGTTTTTTAAGAGATATTTAAGAGTCTAAGTCACTATTTAGGTATTGTCTTGTTTCTCATAGTTTATTTTTTATAGTTTCTCCAATTAAATTGTGTTTATATGCACGTATAGTGATCTATTTTTTACTTTTATGTAAAATATGTGTATTATAATTTTAATATATCATGGTTTACATAATCTAAGAGTTTCATTCCTCCCATTTGTTTGTATTTTTGTCACTCAATGTTATTTTACATCCTCTGGATTATGGGAGGGACAATTTGGTCATATCATTATCTATCTCAAGTTTGAAATCCCATGAGGGGTGCCTTTTTAGGGAAGGGACATGACAGAGTTTAATCATTCCAAATATATTTAGTGTATCATCTATTAAAGTCATGTTACTCACACAATAATAAATATTGAATTCATTATCCTATGAAGAGTCCAAATATCATCTTCTTTAAAATTTATTATCATAGAAGGATAATACATATCTCATATCTTATGATCAGTGAAAACCAAAAATCATTCACCAATAATGTATTATCACCATAGTGTTAATTAAAATTCAACTAAAACCACCTTGAGATCATGGGGGAAAATTTAATTTCTGGGTGTCATAAATACCATGGAAATTAAAAAATAACTATTCACTACTGCATCATAACACTATTGAATCCAAGACATAGAAAATAAAAGTATACCTCATAATAGAACACCAATTTATTATGAGGAGAACAATGTGGGTCTACAGTCCATTTTTGTAGTCCTTCTTTGTCTGTTTCTATTTGGGATGATGTCAATATATAATTTATTTTGTTATGAAGTTCATTTTTTGGGTTATGATCTATCATGATTTGGAGTACTTCTATATCATTCAAATATAGAGATAGTAGTTTCATGGATATCCACCATGAATATTTCATAGGTGTTTATTTTAGTTATCCAACTTGGAAATTTTAATAATTTTTCACCTCAATACTTTCATATTTTCACTCTAATGACTACATGAAATATAATTGACCATACATTATTGTAGACTTAACAATACATATTTTATCATTAAAAATGTATTTAAGTTAAAAACAAATTCCATATACCCAAAATATAAAAACACGCATGTATTTTCATGATTCTTTATGAGAACAATTCAAAAATCATTTCAAAAGTGTATTAATCATCCAGACATCAGTATCACTAATTATGTTGATGTAATAACTAAAATTCCATGTTTTTATTTAATAATTATATTTTATTATGAAAAAACATCTCATACTCAAAACTGTAAAAACATAATTTGCATCTCTTCATGAATAAATAAAATGATAAATAAAAAATCATTACTCGTAGGAATCAACCAAATGTAAATTGGAAACACTGTGGTCCCATTATGGCTTGATATGCACATTATTTGTTTAAATGATTATTTTTATTAATTAATATTATCATATTTATACTTCATATATTTAACTACAATATTAATAATTTAATCATAGATTCCAAATTAAATTATTCTCTTTTTTTAGTGTAGGGTGTCTTTTTCAAAAAATAGTGTTATGTTTTAACTCTATTGTAATGTGTTCAAAGACCAAATAACAATGTTGTTGAATTTTATGTAATATTATATGAATTATATTATATGTAATGATGTAATTATACATAAAAATTATGGAATTTTATTTTTTGTCATCTTTGTATAATGTTTTATGTGGTGGATATATATTTGAAATTAAATTGAATATTTGATGCTATAGTGTGATGTAAATTTTAGTTGATCAACATTACATTAGTTGATAGTTGAAACACCATTAATAAAATATAATTTCATTAGAAAAAAATGATAATAAAGGTCACCCCTTAGTAGTTTTTTGTATCAATGATTAAGGATTTTTTATCAATAATGTAATTAGTGTTGATAATAGATGATGATTTGTAATGGTGGTTACATTTTCATGGAATTTCAAGAATTAATTAAATCATTATATATATTTGGGATAATACAAAAAAAATAAAAATAAAAAAAATAATATAAAATATAAAGAGATTATTAGAAAAACAGTCTTTACTAATTAATATTTCCCCCATGGTTAAAATAAATTCATAACATCATGTTTAAAAAATTTAACATAGAGAAACAGTAATGATTTACTAATATGGATTAAAAATATGTTGGATCATAGTAACAAAATCTTTTTTTTATTTTCAATTGATTATATTTATGTAAAAAACTCTATGTAAGATGTAGAATAATTGATATGATACCCCTAGTATGTTAAATCATGGAGTGTTTATCTGAAATTAAATTTTAAAATAACCCACTAATTTAATACAATGCTAAAAAAATAAAAAAAATTTATAATGTTACTAATTTTTTATTAAATTCTACACTATATTGAAAATATATATGGTTAGAACATTTTTTAATGATTAAAATATTAATTAATCTACACAAAATTCAATAAAATTTAACGAACATAATATTAATATTAAATATTTTTTTAAAAAAAATCAAATAAAAAATGTATGTCATATTATGATTAATAATTAATTATTCACCAATGTAGTTATATGATACATATAATCCATCATTAAATAATAAATATAATAAATTTTATCGGTTATAATACATGTATTACGAAAAAAATATTTGTATTAAATTCAACATTTTTGTTTTGAAAAAAACAATTTTATAATATTTATCAATTACAATGAATAAAATTCTCAAATAGCTAATATTTACTAATAAAATCTATATTTAAACAATTAAAATATAATTAACAAAATTAAATTACTATTTATACTATAAAATAATATAAAAGTTATTTTCTTACTAAATATCTCACTAATATATATTAATATATATTCATAAATATAATTTATCTGAATGTTAAATAAATTACTAATAAATATATATTTACAAAAAATAATATAATTTATAAATATAGTAAAAAAAATAGAACTCATTTCAATACACTGACTGAATGGACCGAAGGATGAAATTTTTATTGATTTTAGATAAACTCCCTTTTTAGGGTAAAGGGGGAGAAAATCAACACTTCAAGGACATTGAAAATTAACAACATCAAGAATCATGGGGTTTACAACCCATAACGAAACAACCAGGTAGTGCTTCAACCCCCCATCAACATTATTAAGGCACGCCTCCACCAAAGTATAGCTTCTCAGCAAGCAGTCTTGTGCAAGAGTTCACAGGCAAGGTACTGATGGCTGCGCCATACCCTCTCAATCATCCAAATATGAAAAGTCATGCTCAGTGAAGATGACCAGCTCTAACCTCATCTGAAGCAAAATATTGAACAAATTCTGAGTTCCCAAAGAGATCATCCAATTTACCTCCAGTAACTCGACAAAAGAGCAACCAATACAAAAAAATTCAAATCCATCCAAGAATAAATACAAAATCACCAAATTAGAAACTGAAAACAACTTACAAAGCACCAAAATTAATGGCCTCCCCCTGCCACGCCACTGGAACCGACCCCAAGTACACCGGAGCACCGATTTCGAGCAAGGGCGAAGCCAAGAATGGAACTGAAGTCAGATCCGCCATTGTAGAACATGCTGGAACCGAGAACACTACAACTACGTTGAAAGCCCGAACAAGCATAGCAAGCTGACGTGAGCATTGTGCTGAAGACGAGCCGTATACGCGACGAGACCTCAAAGCCCCGGAAGGAGACGTCACTGAGCCACTCTGAGCCATATCCACAACGAGATCCAGAAGCAAGACCATAGGAGACGCATACCGACGTCGATCAGAGTTCCCGCATCCAAGAGATTCGAGGCCGTCACTGAACACCGGAGCCACCGAAGAAACTAGAATCAAGGCAAGAACCAGAAGCAGACACGAAGTCATCGTCGAGCCCATAGCAAAGCCAGAACAACCAGATCAAACACCCAATGACGCCAAGCTAAGAGGAGACAACCGCCGCCACGGCCGGGCCATGCCGGGGGAGGGGAGGAGACGCCTTGAAGGGGAACCCCTAGGCGTTCGAGGGAGAGGGTAAGCTGCCGCTCAAAGGCGCCCGAAAAAGATAAACTCATTTCAACACACATTAGTTCAATTTCCAATTTTCAATTTATAATATATCTATAATATTATAATATTAGTAATCGTATATTATAATAAAATATAATTATTATATCTTAGTTTTATATAGCCATTGTATCACAATCACTAATGTATAATCTATATTCAAAATATATGAAATCGTAATTTTGTTTTATATTAGAGTAACTTTAATAAATTATCTTAAAATACAAAATTCACTAAATATATAATATTATATTTCATAGTATAAGTAGATTTTGAAATTCAATAATTTGAATGATATTAAATATAATATATATTTGTTTTAGAGTATAAAATAATAATGAATATATGTTTTCTTAATTTTGAATTGTTATTGAAATTATAACTATTTAGGATACATAATAAATTTTATGATTTTAAAAGGTTTTTAAATATTAAATTTAGTTGAAACTATTGTAAATTTTGGGTTTCAATCATATAAAATATTATATAAATTATTCAAAATATATTGATTTTTTAATATATAATAAACTATTTTGATATTCATGATTAAGAATGATTTATTTTTTATTTTAAATAGAATAATATTTTATTAATATTAAATATAAGTTGTAAATATATTAGAAAATGTGATATAGGATTGAATAAAGTTTTTACCCTAGGTATCTCAGGTATTATGATTAATATACTGCGAGTGATTTTATTGAAATATTTTAAAATTCCTCTAAAAATGTAAAATGATAATGTGATTTATAAATTGAAAGGGAAGAAACATGTTTTAGACAATGTGAGATGATTTAAATATGAATCATTCATAATGGATCTAGGGGTGTATTTTTCATCAATTATTGTTTTAATAAAAATAAAGATAATTTTAATTAACAAATATATTTCAATTATATTACAATTTCAATATGATAAAATATTAATACTATATTATTTCACTTGAAAAAAAATTATTATATAATTAATTTGTATATTTTGAAATTGATATTTTTCGAAAATTAATTTTCTCATTTGATATCATTATCTTTATATTATGTCAAATCCATAAAAGTCAGTATTACATGACTAATATGGTTAATCACATATATGCAATTTAATTATTTCTTGGGAATAAGAAAATATTGAATTTAAAATAAAGGGGTTAGTTCAAATATATGTCATCACAAACTTATTTCTCTTAAATGAAAAAAATTTATGTGAATTGATATGTTAGAATTAAAACTAAATTATAGTGTGATGCTATCAATATGTTAGTGATATGGGAAGATTTCAATTATATCTAGTAATAATATAAATTTATGGGTTTAATTCTATGATAATTCATTGGATATGTTTCTTTTGGATAAATTTTATGTAAATTTTTATTTTTAATAAAAACCTACATTTTTATTGCAATGTTATTTAATTGAATAAAAAATGATACGACATCATATTAAATTTCAATTATTTTTTTGATACAATATTAAAATGGATATTTCTTGTTTAATACATTGATTTAATGTATTATATCATTATTATTGAAAAATAATAGATCTTAGGATATATTGATAGAATACAAGCACCAATATAGTCAAATTGGGGGATCAACCGTTTCATAGAGGAACAAGTTTTAGAAATTTTTTCTTTTGAATCTATGAACTTGATTGGTGCATAATATTTAATAAGTCGTTTCTTTAAAAAAATTACTTATTATTATAATGATTGTAGTGGTTTTTCTTTGTTAATTTAAAAAATATGTTTTCTTATCTTTACTCTTTTTCAAATTATCCACTTTTCATCACATATATTTATTTCAAAGTGGTGTTGTACTTGTGATAAAAGAATTAAAAAGTTACCTTATTATAGCCTATACATATCATTTTATATTTTATTAGGATTTACCTTTTACTTATACATGTAGGATTGAAATAATGATGTAGATTCTCAATACACAATTCACCCCCTCTTGTATATTGATCATCTACATCATTATTTCGATCCAACAATTGGTATCAGAGGAGGTCTCTGAAATACTTATACTCACGAATAGGTTTTTTTTTGCTCATTTTACTTTATTCTTCATACTTGATTAGAAAGTTCTTTGTCATTCGGAACATTGTCATTCCGAACTTTGTCATTCCGAACATTTTCATTCCGAACTTTGTAATTACGAACTTTTTCTACATACAATTTTGTGTTCCGAAGGTTATTTTAAGTATGGCAGGAATCAATGTTGGATCCATTGATAATCTAAATCCTACAAGACCACCAATCTTTGATGGGAATGACTATGAGTATTGGAGAGATCAAATGAAGACTTTTGTTATCAATACTGGAGTGGACAACATTGTTATGTTTACTGGGGATTATAAAATTCTTGATAAGGAAGTTAAAAGTTTCACTAACCAAGAAAAGAAAGAGTATCAACTCAATTATAAGGTACACAATACCTTAATTTGTCCAATTACTAGAAATATTTATATCCAAATTTCTTCTTGTGAAGCAGCTAATTGTATCTGGAAGAAGTTAGAAGTTACACACTTTGGAACTTCTAAAGTGATTGAGACTAGGAGAGCTATGCTTAGAGATGAATACCATGGCTTCAATTTTCTTTATGGTTAACCAATCGTTAAAGTTCAACAGAGATTTATGACTATATTTAAGATCTTACATTCTACGGGAGAAAAAGTTTTAGATGATGAAGCACTTGTGGATAAGATAATTGATATTATTCCCAATGAGTGGGAATCCAAAAGAACAGTTATAGATGAGAATAGGAAGGTTACTCAAATTTATCTTGATGAGCTATTCAGAACGATTCTCCGACATGAAACAAGAATGAAGAGAGATGCTGACAACATCAAAAAGAAGAATGGAAATGGTACTGTTTCTTTTACAACAACATCAAATCAGATAAAAGCTAAGACTCCTGAGAGAATAACTAGATACAAGTCTATGAAAGTTAATTTCCAATCCGAACTTAGTGAGAGTGAAGTCTCTGAAAATGAGATATCAAATCTTTCTCGAAGGATGAACAAGATAGCTGTCCAAAGAAGTTTCAAATCCAAGTATAAGAAAATGGAATGGAAAGATAGGAAAGATGGAGAAGTCACTTATTATGAATGAACGGGAGATGGACATATTAGACCAGATTTCCCTTTGCTCAAAAAGAAAGAAAGGAATGAAATGCATTCTGAAAGGAGCAGAAAGAAGTACATTAAAACCAAAGCTAAGAAATTTTTGAAAGCTAATGACACCTGAAGTGCCAGTGGTGGTGACTCTTCATATGAATCTTCTGATAATGAAACTTCAGGACAGAAGAATCATGGTCTTATAGCCAGACTACATATTAACAATCATTGTTTTATGGATAAGGAAAGAAATGCTGAATCATTGACCAATGTTTCATTAAATTCTAATGATAAAGAGTATTATAATTATTCTGATGATGAATCCTCTTCTGATGAAGAAAATACTTTACCTACTTATGAAAAAGTTTCTAGGTTTGTTTAACTTCTTGGAATTGAGAATTCCAAACTCAATAAAAAACTTGATAAGGCAAACTCTAGAAATTATATTCTTACAAAAGAAATATCAGATCTTTCTAAAGTTCTTGATAGAAAAAATGATTATTTTGAAAGTATTTCAAAAAATCTTGAGGAAGTAAGTTCTAAGAAGAACAAACATTCTAAAGAATTAGAAAAAGAAATTTCGAAGAAAAGTATCTTCGAACCTAGCTCTAGTTATAAATCTAATGATTTTGAAGATAAAAACCTGGTTATAAAACGCAAGTCTGAAATTGTTTCCTTAAAGAAGTGTTTATCAAACTTTACCCATGGTAAGGAAAATTTTTATAAAATGTATTCCCAAATATGACCTTCAAGAAATAAATCCGGATTTGGTTATACCCATGAAAAACCAATTTGTAGTAACAATTATTTTGTTCCTTAAAGTGCCCCATTTTGTACCAAGTGTCAATGTGGTGGTCACTGGGCAATTAATTGTTCCATAAACAAAACCCAATCTCTGAGATTTCACAATGATTATTTCTCTTAGAAGATGTGGGTACCTAAAAGTTTGTTATCTGGAAATCTGAAATCCAAACAAGTTTGGATTCCAAAAGTTTAATTCTTTTCTTGATTATAGGAAAATAAAGAGTGTACCAACAACAACACATGGTACATGGATAATGGATATTTCCGGGACATGACTGGTAACAAAAGCAATTTTGAAAATATTATCAAAACGAAAGGAGGAAAGGTATCATTTAGAGATAATGCTAAGGGTGAAATTGTTGGTATTGGCAATATTGTTCTTCTAGGGAAAACATTGATTTCAAATGTTCTTTTTGTTAAGGGTCTTAAGAACAAACTCATTAGCATAAGTCAGTAATGTGATGAAGGATATCTTGTGAATTTGAGGAATGATAAGTGCTGAGTTCAAAATTACAATGAAGAATTTATTCTCTCAGCCAACAGGAAAGAGAATGTTTACACTTTAAATTTAGAATACCTTAGGATCCAAGATTTACCTTGCCTAAGTGCAATGGAATATCATTCCTGGTTATGGAATAGAATACCAGGTCAATGTGACCTTAGGAACTTAGGAAAACTCTCTAAGAAGAAACTAGTTAAGGATCTACCAGAGCTAAGGATTGATTCCTCTATAGATTTTGATCCTTTTCAATATGGCAAGGAACATAAATCTATTTTTAAATTAATCAGTGAAGTCACAATAACTAATGCATTACAGTTAGTGCACATGGATCTTTTTGGTCCAACAGAAACTGGAAGTATTGGAGGCAAATACTATGTATTTGTTTTAGTTGATGATTACACTAGATTTAATTGGGTTTATTTTCTAGAAAAGATGTCTGAAGCTATTTCTTATTTAAAAAGTTTTAGAGCTCAAGTTAAAAATGAGAAAACCCTTCCATTGAAAACTATTCATAGTGATCATGGAGGAGAATTTCAAAATTCTGATTTTGAATCTTTTTGTAGTAGAAAATGTATTACTCACAATTTTCAGCACCTAGAACTTCTCAGTAGAATGGTGTAGTTGAGAGAAGAAATAGAATTCTTCAAGAGATAACTAGAACCATGTTGAGTGAATATTCTATAGCTAGACACTTCTGGGCTGAATCAGTTAGTACTGCTTGCTATACTATAAATCGAGTTTTGATTAGACCTTTTCTTAATAAAACTCTTTATAAGTTATGGAATGATAGAAAACCAAGACTTTCCTACTTCAGAGTTTTCAGATGCAAAGTGTTCATTCTGAATACTAAAAATAATCTACATAAATTCGCACCAAAATCTGATGAAGTAATTTTCTTAGGCTACTCCACAAATTCTAAGGCATATAGAGTTTTCAATAAAAATACTTGAACTGTTGAAGATACATTACATGTAAAATTTGATGAGTCTGATCCTTTTGTTTTAAAACCATCCCAATCATCATCCTCGGATGTGTTTTCAAAAACTGATTGTCAACCTTTGATAGAAGAACGTTCTGATAAGGCTAATGTTCAAGAGGATACTTCTGAAACATTTACCCCCGAAGACTTTCTACCCTATGTTGATGAACATGATTTTCAATACTCAAATCAGGCGTTTTTTAAGAATCATCCCAGTGATAGTATCATTGGTTATGTAAATAAACCTGTAAGAACTAGAAGTTCCTTATGAATTGAAGTAGAACATCTTGCATTTCGTTTCCAGTTTGAACAAAGAAGCACTGATGAAGCTTTAGGTGATGATGATGGGATCAAAGCTATGCAAGATGAACAAAATTAATTTTAAAGGAAAAAAGTCTGGATCTTGGTTTAAAGAGCTAAGGAAACTTCTATTATTAGAGTAAAGTGGGTGTTCAGAAACAAATGTGAAGAAAATGGAGTCATAGTAATAAATAAAGTTAGACTTGTTGCTAAAGGCTATAATCAGAAAGAGGGAATAGACTATGAATAAACCTATGCTCCAGTAGCTAGACTTGAATCTATCCGTATTCTACTTGACTTTGCAACATTATTTTATTTTAAAATTTTTCAAATGGATGTGAAATGTGCTTTTCATAACGGTTATGTCCAAGAGGAAGTTTTTGTTAAACAACCTCCTGGATTTTAAGATACAAAACATCATAATCATGTTATCAGACTTACCAAAGCTCTGTATGGTCTTAAACAATCCCCATGAGCCTGGTATGATAGACTCACTAGAGTTTTTCTTCAAAAAAACTATGTTAAGGGAAATGAAGATCCAACCCTTTTTATAAAGAAAGATAATAAAAATGTTTTTATTGTTCAAATTTATGTTGATGACATCATATTTGGTTCAACTAAGCAATCTTTAACCGAATCTTTTTCATGTTTAATGAAATCTGAGTTTGAAATGAGTATGATGGGTGAGTTAAATTTTTTCCATGGTTTTCAAATTTACCAAAAACCAGAAGGAACTTACATATCTCAACATAAGTATATTAAAGATCATCTAAAAATGTATGGTTATGACAATACTAAAAGTATAAGTACTCTTATTAGTACATCAAAATCTCTAGATCTTGATGAAGCTGGGAAACCAGTAGATCAAATAACTTTTAGAGGTATGATAGGAAGTTTACTTTACATAATAGCTAGTCAACTAGTCTTAATGTTCTCAATATGCTTATGTGCAAGATATCAATCCAATCCTACGGAATATCACTTAAAGGCAGTAAAATTAATTTTTTGTTACCTTAAGGGAACCATGGATCTAGGAATATTTTATACTTCTGGAAATGATTTTGTTGTAACAATCTTTTCTGATGCTGAATTTTGTGGATGTAGAATGGATAGAAAAAGTACATCTAGAACTTGTAATTTCATAAGAGATTCTCAAGTTTCTTGGTCATGCAAAAAGCAACACTCTGTAGCACTTTCCACTGCTGAAGCTGAATATGTAGCAGCTGGAATTTGTTGTGCTCAAGTGTTGTGGATGCACAACACACTCACAGACTATGGTCTAAGTTTTACTAAAACTAAAATTTTGTGTGATAACACAAGTGATATTGTCCTAAGTAAGAACCCTGCACATCACTCACATGCAAAACACATAGATATTAGGGATCACTTTCTCAGGGATTACACACTAAAATGAGACATTATTCTTCATTTTATCGGAACGCAATATCTACTTGCTGATATTTTCACAAAATATTTACCCTCCGATAGATTTGAATATATTAAACAAATGTTAGGAATGATAACCGTAAGGTAACCATTCTTCATTAACTTCTTGTTGAACAAATCTCCTAACAGTTATAAACTCCTTTTCATAGGGGGAGTAGATTTTATTGTTAGAGTAACTATTTTTATAAAGTTAGTTTTTCAAACTTTTCGGAACTAAAATTTTCGAAATGGGAATTTCTAGAACTGAAATTTTCCAGAATGGATATTTTCGTATAGAAAAATTCTGGATTGGAAATTTTCATATTGAAAGCTTCCGGAATGGAAAATTTCGTACTGGTATTTCCGTAACGATATTTTCATCCCGAGACTTTCATAATGAGTTTTTCGTATTCAAACTTTTGTAATGAAATTCTCATGCTGAAAATATTGTAATGAATTTTCGTTTTCTTTGTTGAGTTTTGCGAACTATGTCTTTTCCTAATAAATATTTTCCGTAGTCAATTTTTTTTCTTTTCATCAAGAAGAATATTACCCATTACGAATAATCCTCCTAAGCTAATCTGAAAGGTATGATTTCCTTACTCATGTTTTCGTAATCATACTTTACAAGCTCCTGTTTTATTATATTTTGATTTCGGATTCTAGTTTCCTTAAATCTTTGTTTTAATAAAAACCTCAAATTATCGGATTCATGTTTTCTTCAGAATTAGTTTTCAACCGTCAGATCTGATATCAGTTTTTTTAAAACCGTTCGATCAACCGGGGAAGATGAACCGCCATTTCGTTGCCTATTTAAAGGGGACACCAAATGGTCGTCCCACATTGGTTTTTCAAGCTCTAGCATCCCAAATATTTGCCTCTCCATTTTTAGGCTGTTCTGATCATCATCAATCTCCGTTATGAACTTCTCAGAAGTCTTCAGATCCAAATGTCTGTGGAAGTAGCATCTCAAGACATGTCAACCTCTAAGCCGATTTCCAAGTGGTTAGTATATAGAGAAAGATTGGTTCATCCAGATTTCTTCAAGAAATATGATTCTCTTATATCCAAGAACATAAAGCTTAATAGATGGGAAGATGTTGTTGTGTCTAAGCCCCGGAATGTAGATGAAGTATATTCAGAATTGATTTTTGAGTTCTATGAGACAATTTCCTTCTGTATGTAAGATAATTGGGAGAAATTTTCGTGTATGTCTTATGGAAAGACTTATAAGCTTTCTTATACCAAGGCAGCTAGCTTGGTAGGGCCGACCTATGAAGGAGAATCCGAGTTCATCTCTCATGTTTTACCAGATTCAAAAGGAAGCTGCAACAAGGAAAATTCATTTCATACTCTCGGACTGGCAGATGACAAGGCTCCGAAGATTGCTATGCTGTCTATGAATTTTAGGATTCTAGAATTATGGGTACAAGGCTTTATCATACCGAGAAAGGGTGATAAAGACAGTTTGAAGAATAGTGATATCTTTTTCTTAGATTTTCTGATAAATCTAAGGTAGTTTAATTTGATTAAACACATTCTTATTACCATTGAGAATGTTAAGAAAGGGAATCTGAGAGCTCAGATCATAATGTATCCGACAATCATCTTGATGTTAATAGTTCGGTGCCTTGAATCTTTCAAGGAGGCTTGCAAGTCTAATCCAAGAGTTTTCAAAATTATTATGGTGAGTGATGGAACTCTTAAAGGATGAACATAGCTTTCAACAAGAATAACTATGAGTTCTTTGACATGCCAGTTCAAGAAGAAGTGGTTCCGAAAGTTGCTGAACCTGAATCTTTTAAGCCAGTGAAGAAGGGAAAGATTAAATAAGTTGAAGTTGAAGCAAGGAATCCCAAATCTAAGGATGTTCATTCCGGACCTCCAAAACCGAAGAAGAATAAACCTTACCCTGGTGAGGTAGTTGATAAGTAGAGGGAAATCAAAGAGAAGAGAGTGCAAGGGGATCCTCAGTTTGGTTCAGATCCTTCAGTGGATAAGGCCTTGAAGGAAAAAACAATGGATGAATTAGAAAAAAAAGTGAAACAAAAGAAGCTCAAGAAGAAGATGTCTGAAGCTGAGGTAGCTCAGACTTTGTTGAAGTTTAATGAGATGGTCTCCGCAAACATTCCAGTTTCGAGATCATTTTCTGTGGAATCTCTACCTGAAACTCCAGGAAGAAACTATGTCACTCTGGAAGAGGTAGTTGCTAAGCATGTTGAGGATGTTGAGCAGTTTGAGGAAGTGCAAGAGGAAGAAGCAGTTGCTAAAGGTAGTGGCAAGACCATAGATCTATTGAAGTAAGTATAATATTATAAGGAGACACCTTCAGAACATTTGCCGCTCCGAACATCAGAAGCTGAGTCCTCTAAGTTTGTCACTCCAGGAAAGGATGAGGAGAAAGGAGAACAAGAAGTAGCTTATCATACAGAGGAAGAACATCTTCTACATGATATTGCTGAAATGGAGAATGTGGAGGATGGTGGTAAAAAAGATATTTATGATGAAGACAATGTTGTGTAAGTGTTTGATAGTGAACAGAAATCCCCAGAACAGGAATCCATTCCGAAAGAGGACAAGGGAAAGCAACTCGTTGTTGATACCCCGAGCTCAGTGGCTGTAAAGAAAAGGGAAGTTGGTAGTTCATCAAATAGAAAGGTTGAACAAATTGAAGAAGAAAATTCTCCAAGAGAAGTCTCGGATTCGGAGTCATCTTCGTTGGGGGATGACTTTGTTGTTCAGTCATTAAAGAAGTTGGTGGGTTCTATTCTGACTTTCTCAAGTATTGATTCAAGATGCCATATGCTCCAACATACATTGAATCAGAAAACAGACTTCGTATCCATGGTTATGGATAAATGTGTAGAGATGTAGGCTCAGTTCAAATCTTTTTTTGTCTGCTATGAATCCCACAAAATTTCTCGCAAGAAAATGACTAGTTGGTCGAGGAAAACTGTATAAGAGATGAGGCTCTTGGATGAATTCCAAGATGATGTTAAAGACGCATTTGAGAAAGAAGACATGAGTCTAAATGATCGTACTTCTTCCTTTGAAGAAAAGTTGACAGATGAAAAGAATTCCCAGATTCAAGAAGACAAAGATCTGAATGGGAAGCTGAATTCTGTTGCTCAAAACTGGAGGAATGAAAGAGATCGTCATATTGAGGTTGAAGAGATGTTGTTAAAGCAGGAACAAGTTTTGAATGCTCAGGTAGAAAATATTGAAGCTCAGGAAGAAAAGCTTGAAGCTCAAAGTGCAAGAATAGTTGTGTTAGAGAAGCAAGCCGAAGAAGATCATAAATACTTGAAGAAGATAAAGACTATTCTCAAGGATCTCATGTCGAAGAAAAAAGATCCAAAATTGACAAATCTGATCTTTTGTTTTATCTTTGCTTCTATATTTTTTATCTTTAAAACTTAATGAAAATATTGCTTTCTCATCTCTCTTATTGTTGTTACTAATTTTTTAGGTACTTCATTATATTTTCCATTCCATCGAATCATTTTTTAAAATCACAAAGGGGTAGAATAAAAAAGAACCCTAACAAAGGGGGAGAAGGAAAAAGAACCCTAACAAAGGGGGAGAAAGAAAAAGAACTCTAATAAATTTTATCTAAGGGAGGGATTTCATTAAAGAAGACATTCTTAATGAAATACCATTCCGGAAATCTATAATATGATCCTTAGAGTTGAAACTCCTAAGGGGGAGTTAGTCGTATTCATCAACATCCATAAACAAAGGGAGATAACCCTTAATGATTTTTTCCTTAGTTTTCTTTGTAAGGATGTTTGTGCTTTCCAAAAAGGGGGAGATTGTTGAGTCAATTATGTTTTCCTTATGACTTTTTCATTCCTTCTTGTTTTGAAAAACACAAACATCGTATCTTTAAGGAAAATCCCTTTTATAAGGAAAACCTCTTTTATAAGGAAAATTATCCTTATCATATTTTCATTATCTATATCCATATTTTCTTATGTATAAAAATCGGATTCATTTCTATATTCTCAGAATTGTTTAAAACATTGATATGAAGCATTCTGTTTTAGGCTCTGAATTCTGGATGATAACTGTAATGAAGTTCCACTCTGAATTCTGGATACGAACTCTAATAAAGTTCCACTTCGAATTCTGGATGAGAACAATAATGAAGTCCCACTCCGAATTCTGGATGAGAACTGTAATCAAGTTCCCCTATGAATTTTGGATACGAACTCTCATGCAGTTCGACACCAAAATCTAACGACGAATCCATATTACGAATTCTCATTATGATTTCTGATGATGAATTCTCATTCCGAATTCTCATTCTGAATTCACCTATTAAATAGAATCTGATCATTTTTTTCATTATACACTCCGGATTTATTTAAACTCCGAATATTATTTTTGGTTAGACTCCGAACATTCATTTTTCTTACACTTTTATAATTTTTCTACTCTTTAATATTTTCTTACACTCCGAACCTTCACTCCGAACTTTTGTTTTTGACATAAAATGATTTCGTACATTCTGTTACACTTGTTTTGTTATAAAACTATGTCGTCTATTACGTTATAAACTAACCGTTGGTTAATGTGACACGTTTACATGTCCCTCCGATTTTTAAGGAAAATATGACCATTGGAAAGGAGGCCGACCGAACCTATAAATAGGAGCTCATTTGAAAGAGCTCAATATTGATCTAATACTGATCTTCGACTCATCTGATTACATTCTTGAAGTTATTTCTAGAGAGAGATAGAGAGGCTCTTATTAACTCTTAAGCTTCGTGCGACCCCGAATATTAGTGATTACATTCAAGGACTTCCAAGGATAGGAAGACAGAGGTTCCAACTACCTTAAAGATCGAGGGCTTCCTTGCTGAGGAAGACAGAGGTTCTGACTACCTTAAAGTTAGAGGGCTTCCTTGTTGAGGGAGACAGAGGTTTCCAACTACCTTGAAGTTGTGGCTTTGCGGGGATAGCAAGACAGAGACTCTGATCTTCGTATCGAGGTCTTACCCTAGTGTGGGTAAGAAAGACTTGCTTGAATGTATAAATAAAGGGACCTTTATCCAAGGTTGTTGGATACCCTTCTCTTTGGGTTAAAAGACTTGTATCTTGTTACGTGTATTTTTACTACTTTTTTGTTTCCGCTGCATATTGTATTGTAAGGAAAAAATAACCTTCTTATATTTCCATACACTTGTACTTTGATAAGTTTAGATTCTATACGCTTTAAGGTAGAATACGATATTGTAATCTTTAGTTGAGTTTCAATTTCCGGATCCATATTTCCAGAACCTACATTCGGAATCTCTTTCGAGTTTTAAGCAAGTACATAGAACTTGAAGTTTATAACTCCATTCCATATTCCTATTTTTCATTTGGTGTTAGAGGTGTTGTAAATTTTCTTAGTTTAACATTGTTAAACTTAGAACATTCCTTGTGATAAGGAAAACCTTATTGACTCAATAATACAAAGATATTTTTGGGGAAAATGGAACATAAGATCATGATAAAACAATATCTATGGATATTGAATGTCGTTATAAATTTCAAATAATTTTTAATAGAGGTTGGTGCTTTTAATTTATATCTTCGATGATAACGAAACATATATATGTTGATGATTTGCTGATAAAATTGGAAAAATAAAATATTTTTAATAATATTTCTTGGTTGGCCTTAACATATTTGACTGAGTATTGTAGTTGTATTAAATTTGAAATTTTTACTATTTATAGGACATGTAAAATAAATTAATATTTTTACATCATATTACATACAAGTAATTAGTTTGATAATTTAAACATGTTTAAATAAATTCATAGTGGAATGTAAAATGGTCAATTAGATTTTTAATAATTATGGGTTAATGGGTTGGAACATCCATCAACTTCTTAAGGATAGTTTTCAATTTTTTTTATTGATTTCATTCTATTTAAATTATATATATTCAATATTAGTATTAATTAAAAATTATTGAAGTTTGAGGGATGTGTAATATCTCCAAAATGGGTTATCAAAAATATTGTTGACATGAAAAAGGAATAATTTTTGTATAAAATAAAATTTTAACATAAAAAAACTGAGTATATATACTATATATAGATGGAAAAATAGTGAAAAATGTGGGATTAAATTTTATGTTAATAATGGATGTATATTAACTATTTAAATTTAAAAATCCATGATTTTGTATTTATAATATTCTAATGATATGAAAATAAAATTTATTGTTTAATGATACGATATTCATTTAGGTTTTAAATTATTATTATATAGATAGAGATTTTAATTAATGTTAGACTTTAATTAATATAATTTCTATACAAAGGAAAATTCAATAAATACAAAATGACAATGTATTCATCTATGGTGTGGAAAAGAGCATCTGATACTATTTGTGTGTTTTTAAATATAACAATATATAATAAATGGTTTTTAAATTTATTAATATATATATAATCTAAAATTTCATGATTTATGAATAATATTATATAATAATATAATAAAGGACATGAAATTTTATATTTGGTTATAATATATTCAAAAAAAATACTGTTTTTTGGGTTTATAATAGCATTTAATCATCCATGTTCATACCACATATGTGGGATTTCACATTCACTAGGACCATATTTTCCCATTCATTGAAATTATAAAAATATAATATAAGGATATTACACCTGATTAATAATGAGAGGAAATATTCTGCAATGGTAGTGATCGAGATGAACTAATTAGTATTGATATAGAGTTATGAAAAGAACATGATTCATCAATTCAACATAAATTCCATCATCAAGAACATAGTGGTGGATCATAGAATTTAAACGTCTAAATTCTATTAAAAAATCATGGGTACATCAATCAAGACCTGTATTCTCTAATGATTAGTTTTATGTAATTTATTATAGATGTTGTTAATTACATTAAAAACATTAATTTTAATTTCAGTTTAATTACATGGCCATTTTATATAACACATACACATAGTGAAATGAAAATGAATGAATTTTATAAATGAATATTCTATTAATTATATATCATTGGTGATTATCGTAAACAATAATACTATGAATATATAAAAAATTATGTCATCTAATATTTCCCTTGAATGGCCATGGTGACTTACTCAGTTGTTTTAAAATTGTAATAGTGTTAAATTCTATTTCATCTATTATAGAATATTGTTCTATTTTATATTAGTTGATCAATACTACCTCCATATGTAAAAAAATATTAAACGGGTATTTCATGATCTTATATCAATATAATCAGTTTCATTTCTTGATTTTGATGTGTGATTGTCATGGGGGAATCATAGAGTACTTATTTTAGATTTTGAGAGATAAAATTGTTATTTAAGAAGAATTCATTGCATGAATTATTATTCATGAAGTAAGAGAATAGTTCTATGACTAAAATGATTATTTCCCACATGACTAGTTGTAGTTTGGTAAATTTTTTCCAGGATGTGAATCATGTCGCATTATCTAAATATTGAAATGATCATGTTTTAGTGAATCATTCTCCATCAATAGATGGAATGAGTATTTCTTTCATAATATAAATTTGGATGATATGTATAACATATTGGTGGAAAAAAATTCATTTCAACTAAAACTAGGTCCATTCGAATGTATAATGGGCCATTATTTATATGAATGTGAATCGAGTAAAATGATTTTAAATCCCATTTCACACCTAATTTCTCTAAAAATACTCATAATTCTTTCAATATCCTGGCATAGAGAGGTGCTTCATCATGGAAATGTTGATTCCTTTTTATATTGATAGATCCCAAACATTCAGTGATCAATATCTAGTTATCTATGGTGATATTTTACCACACACACTTATAACTTATTATTTTACTGTTTTTTATTCAACAATTGTTTGTCATGCTATGATAGTTTATCTTAATTATCCCTATGAGGTTACATATATTCATTAAATAATTCTATTGTTGGGGTGTCAATAGAGTGATTAAGATTCATTATGGAAGAGGTGATTAGTGTTATTATCTTGTTTTTTATTCATTTTTAGGAAAATTTATTACCATGATATATGGGATTAATTATAAGTATTCTTTTAAGTAAAATTGGGACATAATCCATTGTTATCCCAATCGGTAATAGTGTAATTAATATTATTAGAGATTAAAAAAATATAGAATATAGAATTTTTTGGTTCAGGTTATAGGGACCCAGATGATTATGTTTTCTCTTACTGTTGGATATTAAATTTCATGATAGTGTGATATATATTTATGATTTTTTGGTTTATCATGTTATTTATTATTGGATATTTGATAATGAATTTAAATATAATAACTAAAAATTAATAATTAATAAATTTTTCATTTTTAATTATTATCATTCTCCCTCATAATTTATATAATTTATATTATGCTTGAAATATGTTCAAATACTGTATATTTCGTTATAGCTAATACATTAGCCTACTAGTGGTTTTTAAAGGTGTTAACTAAATTCTTTAATTTATAATAACTAATAAATTATTTTTTAAAAAAATTTATTTATTGGGGATAATCATGAAAATTTTCCTAGAAAGGATAAATTCCATTTTTATAGGGAATTTATACCCTTTTTTTATGTTTTCATTAATCACATTGTTATTTTTCTAGATATGGAGCGTTACGATAAGACATCATTGGACCCCATGGTGGATGATGGTTTTTTGAGAAATATGAGTGGTTTATGTGGTTTTTAAATAATATGTAATTGGTGATGCAAAGAGAGATGATGAATTTCATAATGGTTTTTGGGATGGGACTATAAATGATTCAGTTAGTTTAATATGGTTGTTATTTATTTATATTAAATTGAATGTCAGTATACATCTATAATGTTAATTTTCTACATTATTTCTAGTCATATGAGTTTCATGTTTTATTCATTCCTTTCACTATAATTTATACATATAAATGTAATTATATAATATAATTATGGAATTATATTTATTATAAATATTTTACAATATAATTATTTCTTGTGATGTAAATTTATTTGAAATTAAATTGTTTATTGTTTACTTTACTTTGTTGTAAATTTTACTAACAAAAAAGGGTTTTTATCGGTGATAGAAATCGTATGGAAACAATATCAATTCATCAGTGAAAAAGAATCCCTTGTAATTTCCCTTATTAATACATTTCTTTTTCATTAATGAATTGTAAATCTATCAGTTATTTTTTAGTATTGATAAAAATGTTAATTTTGAAGGCCAAAACAACATCTATTAATTTATATTGTGAATAAAATCAAAATATATGTTAGTGGATGAAACACTCATTTTAAAACCAATGAATTCTGAAAAATGTTGTTAGATTATTACATAAATATTATTAAAAATTCATTATTCCATTATTATTATAATATATTCATAACATCATGTTTAATCTATTCAACAAAGAGAAAAAATGTTACATACTTGTACAAAATGAAAATATCATGTCTTTTAGTAAAGTAATGGTATTTTATTTTCAATGGTTTATATTTCATTGAATGTATTATCAAAAAAATAATTAGTATTATGGATTAAAAAAATCTATAAATTTACAATATGGTTTTTTTATTTTAAAAAAATATAAATACTAATCACATTATTTTTTTATAAATCACATCAAAAAAATAATATCAAAAACAAACAATTTTTTATAGTGTACTGTCTAAAATAATATCCATTATTATATTTTCTTAGAAAAAAATTTCTACTAAATTATCAATATTAAATTAAATAAAATTATAAGTTATAAAAATATATTTTCATATTTTTATTCAATACTGAATAAAAATTAAAATAATATTAATGTTTTTTATAATTAATAAAAATACACATTTTAACTTATTGGATAAATATAATTCATCATTAGATAGTGAATTTAATAAAATTCAACACTATAAATATATGTATTAAAATAAATATAATTTTAATGATGTATTACATTTAACATTATCTATTTGAAACCCTAATTTACAAATCTATCCATTACAATTTCTAAAATTTTCATAGACATATTTTAAAAACATTATCTATATTCAAATTATTATACTGTTATTATCAAAATATAGTATTTAATTAAAATATAACATAACATAAATATGACTGCCTTACATTATATCACTCTAACATACATTAATATATTTGATTAAATGTATCTTTTAATAAAATTAAATGGATAACTAATAAAAACACAGCTAAACTAAAATTAATCTATTTATAAATACAATTCTATATTGATACTCATTTACCCATAAATTAAATTAATCACTGATAATTAATTGATCATATATCTAAAAAATGAATATATTAACATTCTAACATGAATAAAAAATATCACTATTATATCAGAATTTTTTCCATACCCATTCTATAAAATTTAATAACTAATCATTTATTATCAAAATATTTGAAAACAAAATATTGAAATAACATTACTATTTTATCATTAAAATTTAATATAAATAAAATTGCTGATTTTTTTATATCATCATAGAAATCATGTTTGGAATTGAACAAATTTGAATGATAATAAATGGTGAATTTAATGGTTTTAGGAAATCCAATAAAAGGATATTTTTTTCTTACATTGGATATTTGGTTGATATTAATACTATATAGTATACATAAGAATTTTATTCAAGTAAAAAACATTTTTAATCAATAATGTTAGTTGGGACTATTGGAAGCATGTTGTTTTAATTTTAAAAAAATATTATTTAAATTAATAAATATATACGTTATAATAAATAAAAAAATAGTTTTTATGTATGTTTAAAAATTAATTTTAATTTTAATTTTAATAAGTGTTCTTTTATATTATAGTTATGATTTTTTTTCAATTATAAATTTTTAGATTAGTGATAATAATGTTATGACGAATGGCATAAAAAGTATCATAGTTCTTATAATGTGAGTGACATTCAGTAAATATTTAAGAATAGACCTCAAAAGTGTAAACTTTACATTTGATATAAAAATAGAATGGGATGAAATGTGTTTTAGATCACATGTGTGTATTCAAACATGGATCATTAAGTGTTCTTTTATGATATCATTTTTATTAGTTTATTTATTCCAAAATAATGTGATAAAATATTAATTGACTAATTAATATCTATGGTTTATTAGTTATAGTTTTCCTTCGGTAGTGGGCTGGAGGGGGGACGATTGTATGTTTTTCAGAAATCACCTCCCCTTCCTTATTCATTTCCCTATGTTTGTTCCTCTTCTGTATTCCTCATTATTCAGTTATTTATTTTATTTCTTGTAAAGGCCCATAAATTTTTTGGAAATTTTATTCTTAAAAACATGAGAATTTTATGAGTCCGTGAAAATTGACAGCACGTGATTCTGAGGCCCATTGTCCCAGTAATCTATTTATGATGTTTTTTTTGGCTATGTTAAGTAAACATAAGAGAAGTTTTTTATAACTTTAGAACAGGTGCTTAGAATAGAAATTTGAGGGAAACATTGAACTCACAGCACCGGTATTCGCTTAAGAAGACGATAACTTCGACGACAATGGGTCGAGTTTAAAAGATAGTTTTTTGGATTTTTTGGGAAGGTTGTAAAATAAAGTGAGCTTCACTTCATTTTATTTGAGACACCATGTGGCTGATAGGTGGTTAAAACATATTAATGGAAGTTGGATGTGGGACCACCACACATTAACCTCCCATGAGAGGTTATTGTGGTGGGGCCCACCCGAACATAACGTCCCGTGACAGGTTACGATGTGGGGACGACAAGAAGCTTAACCCCCTACTGATGGAAGAGAGTAAAACCTCTCAACTCTCCCTCATTATTGAGGGAGAGCCTCTTGACCTTCCCGTTATTTCAATAGTGCCATGTCCTGTAATTAATTTGTGCCAACCATTCACATTAATTAGGTAGAAAAAAGTAATTAATTCACTCTTTTTTAATTCTTGCCAAGAAATTAATATACACACTAATCTATTATTCGTCTCAATATTGGTATTTGTGTGGATGTTTGGGAATAGGAGAGCATGGGAGGATTAGAATTCTCCCAATGAAGAACAATGAATGTGTTCTTCCAAATAAGAACTCTGGCGATGATCCTTCTTTGACATCTTCCCCGGACACCTACCAATGTAGAGCATCTTTCACAGCCGACACAACTTGGGATTGGAAGTGCGCGGCAGACGCAACGAATTACTAATTACTTCATCTTCTTCCAGTGACTTCAACGTCGACGACCGACAATCAAAGGTAGGGGGTTTTATTTGTGTATTATCCTTTTTATTTTCTCATCTTAGGATGTATAGGAATCGATGCAGAGATTGTAATATAATTGTTCTTCTGCGTACTTCTTTGATGAACCAAGTTTTACCACCCTACACACGGAAGGTGAGGGCCATACCATCATGTCATGACCACTCCGCCAATATTTTTTTATGATGAACTTCAGCATGGCGATGAGGCGGAGAAATGACGAAGGCGACGACAACAAAGGTCATGCTACCCACGACCCCCATGAACCGCGCCGCCCCTGCGATGCTCTGTTGCTTCGGGATGACCACCGCCGGTATGTGCCGGACCGAGCTGCGCTGAACCGGCTTGCCTGGCCGCGCCCTGATCGGCCAAACCCAACTGGCCTGCACCGGCCCGATCCGTGCCGAACCATCCCTCCCGACCACATGTTGGTCGTCGGTGCACTTGGCCATGTCCTACCCAGTCGAACACTGTCTGCCTGCCTACTGACCTCTGCGCATGTGCCACGCACCTCACCGAACGTGCCCACCTTTCGGCCTCTGCGCACCTCTTGCATGCTTCACCGTTCCGGCCCCCTCACGCCCTCCCGACCAGGCCAGCGTCTCGGCCCCCTCGCAACCACCCAGCCGAGCCGGTATCCCGTCCCCCTCACGGCCTCCCGGAGGAGCCGTTTTCCCAGTCCCTCATTGCCTCATGGCCGAGTCGGTGTCCCGCGACCTCGCGACAATACAGGTAGAACCACCATGTGGCCCATTGCCCGAGGCCCAGTGGGCCTGGCCAAACCTAACAAGCTATCCCACCCAACAGGTTAGGCCAGACTCCGTAGGTCTAACCGGGTCGACCTAGACTGGGTCGACACAGACTGGTTTGGGGAAAGTCAGTCCTACCGGGTCGGACCGGACCCGGCCCACTACTGACCCTTTACTTTCATTGGCCATATCTTTGGCACCATAGGACCATTTTAAGAATAGTCAGTGGAGTTGGTATTTTTGGAGCACGATGGTCCATCTGAGTATACCCCACTAGAGTTCAGGGTAATGTTGAGATACGGTCAGGTTGGATCGTACATGAATCCAAATGGGCCCCTGGGACTAAAAGGCTAATAACTCATAGGTAGGGAGACCGATTGACGTGTCCTCTGTTGCGTTGAGACCCCTATGACATGAAGGACCTTTGAGATACTTCTTAGTGGTACATTGTGGTAGTTGGAGCATCGACCATTAACATGTAGACCGAATCCTCTAGAGACGAGCGTGTGTAGTATGGAGAGCTAGTAGCAGGTTGAGGCCTGATGACTGCGAACCAATTCAACTCAGAGTGTTTCTACTAGACTAGTGGGGAGAACCTTGGTGTCGCAGAAGACCCACTGAGAAGAGGGACTCTATGTGAACGCGGCAGACCCACGGTACTCGATCGGAGGAGTACCTCAGCAGGCTACGAGAGGGAGCGCCTCTGTCTGAGCACGACAGACCCACGGTACCCGATAAGAGGAGTTCCTCAGCAGTCCAAGGTTAGTGGGAAGAGCCTCTCATTAACGAGGAATGTCCACTATACTCAATTGAGTAGGTGTTCACCAACAGTGGTGGTTTTGATAATTAAAATTTTGGTTTGAGCTGAGTTAGTAACTTTTGTGTTTACCTCATGATTATGATGAATTACTTGATAACATAGGTATATGTATGGGAATATACCTATGTGGGGTTATCTGTTTATTTCATAAATTTTGGTTTATCTTTTTTAGATTTTGTGGACCTTTAAGGTCTCGGGGTCCCTAATGAGTATCGTTATACTCTCCCCTGTAAGGGATATGCCCACACCTCACTGAGTTGGTTGCTGACGACGGACTACGTTGACTGAGGATGAAAGTAGCTGGACTGGACGGTACCTTGTGTTGGACCATAGGATGTGTCGGTACATAGAGGAGACTGAAAGATGTGGAGTGATGAAGAGGTTATATAGAACTACCCTTTAGGTAGGATACGTGGTGGACGATCCAGGAGATTACCTTCTCATTTCGGTGGTTTTTTCCATTTTTGTTGTACTTGTTTTCAGTTGTACTTGTATTTTTCTGTTGGGGTTTTCTTCCAGCCACTCTACATGAATGAATCTTTGAATATAGTTTTACATAGTTTTTTACTTCCAACTTTTACTTTTTTGTGTGTGTGTTTTCAAGTTTTAAAGGCAATGGATTCCCAGTTTATGGACTTACACCTTTGGGTCCAGTCACCAGCCCCATGCATATAAAAGGAGGGCATGGGGTAGTCATGTCATCGTCCTCTGGGGATGGGTCGGGACAAGTTCGTATCAGAGGAGTCAGTTCTACCACAGAACATAAGACTATTATATTTCTTTTCTATGAAGCAATAGAGTTACAGGTACTGAGTGTGGTTTTCAGTTCAGGGAGTCCAGTGATGGTGCGGTAGCTGACGTATCCATACACTAGGACCCTGACAATTGATTTCCGACTCAGTGCATGAAAACAATGATTGCATGTGTGTTTTCAAAATTTTTCTTTAAGACATCATAACCAGGTCGTCTCATCAGGTTTAATCATTGGCCGTGTTGCATCTGTTTCATTCAGGATGCCTCCCCGCAGATGACCAACTAGAGTCCCAAGTGTTGCTAGTGCAGATATCCCACAGAGCGATGATTCGTCATTGCAGATCCCTTTTCCAGTGGAGGAACCTGTGGTACCACTCCCCCTTGAGCCACCAACACCACTGACCCCAGATGAAGATGATGCATTCCGCACGAGCATGTTGCACGAGTTCCAGTGCTAATGGCCACCAAGGTTCAAGTGAGAGAAGGACCCACATGTGGCAGAGGATTGGCTAGAGGCTATGGTGAGAGTCTTTGGGCTAGTAGGAAAACCACCAGACGTCATGGTGATTCCTACTACTAGCCTTCTATAAGTAGCAGCTGGAAGATGGTTGAGCTTGATGCTCCTGGTTCGTAACGAGATGACGCTACTTTGGACAGACATCGAGAGCCTGTTTTGGGTGGAGATTGTCCCAGCCACCCTACATGAAATACAGATTCAAAAGCTACTTCATCTGCAGTAGGGAAGCATTATTGTGGCACAGTACTCAATGGGGTTCACCAACCTCTCACGCTACTCCACAAATATGGTGTCAGATCCATTCGTCAATGCTCGGACCATCGATCAGGGTATCAGGAAATATATCAGGGCTTTGATAATATCCCTCAGCATCCTGACACAGGAGGGGGTGTTGGAGGGAGCCCTCTTGGTGGAGAGTATTCTTGTTGAGAAGTCTCCAGCAGCGAGACCCACCACTAGCTGACACACAGCGGAGTCTTCTGCAGCTGGCAGTAGACAGATGTCATAGAGGTCCAAGGGGACCAGACCCACGGGTGGACAACCGCATGACTAAGGATTGGTTGTAAGGGAAACCCGAGGTAGAGACAGACATGGCAGGAGTGGGAAGTTTTACTCATGTGGTAGGCATGGTAATGGCTCGTGACTTTCCGACCCGCCATTCGGATGTTCACCAGATGGTCGAAGGACCTCCCAAGAAGAGACTGAGATTCGATCAAGGACCGTAGAGAGCAGGTTGATAGGCGAGAGCACAACTTCAAGCAGCTGAATCATACCACCATGAAACTCAGGAGATGATTCGAGGTACGATCTATATCTACTCCACCTTAGCTGCAGTAGTTATAGACACATGTACCAGTCACTCTTTCATTGTCATTACCCTAGTTCATGTTGGATCGAATAGTCGATATAAAAGTCTATTAGATGGAACAATACAAGAGGGGGGGGGGGGTGAATTGTAGGTTTAAAAACCTTTGGGTTTTAGTAAAAAAGAGATTAGTTTAAATGATCTTAAACTAATACAAATACAAACACCCACAATTGTATTGAATGTAAAAGGTATGAATTATTGTAATACTAATGTTATGTAAAACAATTGTATTCAAGATGAACACAATAATCAGAGTAATATAGATATGAATGATTCTACCTTAAAGCGTATAGAACCAATCAATACAATATGTAATGGAATGATTGTAATTGAAACAATTACAATTGAATAAGTAAAGAAGAAAGGAAACAATACAAATCACTTTCTAATACAACAGCGGAAATGTAAAAGTAATACAATTCTTTTAACCCAAAGAGAAGGGTTATCCTTTCACCTAGGATAAAAGGTCTGTCTCACCAACACCTTGGTGAGCCCTCGATACGATGATCGGCACGTCTGTCTGCCTATCCCCGGCAGCCCTCGATACGATGATCGGCACGTCTGTCTGCCTATCCCCGGCAGCCCTCGATACGATGATCGGCACGTCTGTCTGCCTATCCCCGGCAGCCCTCGATATGATGATCGGCACGTCTGTCTGCCTATCCCCGGCAGCCCTCGATTTTGTAGGTAATCGGCACCTCTGTCTTTCAATTACTTGAAAGCCCTCGATACGATGATCGGACGCACAAAGCTGATGAGAGAAGTCACAGTGTCTCTCTCTAGAATCTTCGTAGTTCACAGAGTCTCTTTCGTTCTCTTCGTTCATCAGTGTCTTCTCAGCTTCAAATGAACTCCTATTTATAGGCCTCGGGTTCCAACGGTCATATTGCCTCCAACGGTCATATTGAAACAGAAAGCACGACATCGTTTTGATTAGTATATAACTAACTCAACGACATCGTTTTGTTAGGATAAGAGATATATAGAAATGTAAAACATGAGTACGATTCATATGCAGAGAGAGTTTTTGACAAAGTACCAAAACAAATAATGATCATCTGAATAGCAAAGTCAGTACGATACGATTGACAGAGTCAGTACGATACGATTGACAGAGTCAGTACGATACGTTTGACAGAGTCAGTACGATACGTTTTGGTCGGTACGATCAACATCGTACGATACGATAAACATGATAAAAGACAATTTGTTATTTACAAACATATGATAGAATACATTTTAGATTTCCAAAACATGACATAGAATATATTTGTGATTTCCAAAACATGATGTAAAATATATTTGTGATTTCCAAAACATGATGTAAAAGCCAAAAAGAGACTTTTGACTTAACAATCTCCCCCTTTTTGGAAAGCACAAACACACAAAGTAAATGAACCAAGAAATACTTATCTCCCCCTGAGTTATTGAAAACTCTTCTGAATAAGAAATTGAATACAACTAACTCCCCCTTAGGTATTGACTTTCCTAAGGATTGTATTCATAGATTTTCCTCGAGTATTGTAATGCATTCTCCCCCTTTGTAAAACAATCTTTGCTTTGTAAATATTCTCCCCCTTTGTGATTTACAAAACGAAAGGACGAATCTCGAATTGTCTGGAAGAGTTAGTGAAGTAATACAAGACAATGGATAAAAGAGAAAGGATTATAAGAGTTATTACAAAACAAACAAGTTCCAAAAGAAACAAATACAACAATCATTTGTTTTCTCTTTCCTTCTCTTTCTTTATAAGCTCATGAATCACAGATTTCATCTTCTTGATCTCCTTCTTGTATTCAGAAATTGATTCACCCTGAGTTTTGAGAAGCTCTTGTTGATCCGCAAAAATATGATCTTGATTTCTGATGGTTTCCTCCTGGACTCTGATTACTTCTTCAAGAGTATCAATTCTGTTTTGCAGAGTCTTGTTATCCTTGGACAACTCAGAATTTTGATTCTTCAGTAAAATCATTTCATCTTTGAAAGATGAAACCTTCGAGAATTCAGATTGGAAAGCATTCATCCTATCTTGCAAATCTTTCACTGAAGGAACATCGGTTCTTTGAGAAGACAAAAGGTTCAGCCTTTCAACCGTTTCTTTATCAAGCTTGTTGAAAGCAATTTCTAGCTCATTTGATAACCTCCTTATATCTTCAATAGCTAATTCATGATCATTGATTGAGCTTTCAGTTTTGTATGACCACTTGGTCATCTTATTGCAAGCTTTCTTATGAGCAACTGAGCTTTCCGAAAGAACTTTCAGATCGGCTTCTACTGACAAAACTTTCTTTCTCAATTCTATTACAGAGCCAAACTTTTTCCTTTGATTTTCAGTAATAAAATCAATCTTCCCTTCCAGCCTCGGGAAATAAGGAATTGTTTTCTCTACCCTTCTCAAAACATGAACAATGTAATCACTCTTCTTGAGAGAGATTGTATGCTCTGAATCAGTATCTTCATCGTACGATGCTAGTTCATACGATCTGCTTGAATCAACAACTGGCTGTTTCCCTTTCGCTTTTTCTTTCTGTTTTCTTTCATCTTCCACTCTGTCACTAATGACAACTACTTTATCAGACTGAGAAGATTGAGCATCTTGCTTTTCTCGAGATGACATCCTGTCCGGAGATCTTTCCTGATCGGTATGAGGAGTTTGTTGAACACCTTCGCTCAGCTTTTGAAGCGATTCCTCTCTACTTTTCTTTGAACTTTGAAAAATTCTAACAGAAAATCTCCTTCTTCTACTTCCACTTCTTCTATCACTTGTTTTCCTTTTTCTTTCTCAGGCAGACTCTGTACGATGGGCTCTTGATGCACTTCCACAGTTAGTTGAGCACTAGCATCTTCAACTGCTTTCAAGACTTTAGAGATATCAAAGTCCTGAGCCTTTCTTTTCAAAAGAGTCTTCTTTTTCTTTTCAGCTTGAAGTGTTTCTTCTACCCTTATTCTTTCTGCAAAGGCCTCAGCAGGATCAAGACCAAACTTCAGATCACCTTCCTTTCTTTGTTCCTTGTCCTTTCTCCATTTGGCTACAACTTCCTTAATGTACCTTGGCTTCTTCTTTGGTTTTGAACTAGTTTGAGGATCAGACTTTCGAGTAACACCGGTGGATTGATTGTCCTTGGCTGGCATAGGTGCCGATTGATTTTGAGCCAATTCAGCTTCTACATCTCTGAAAAAAAGTTTTGAATTTGAATAAAAACAAACATTCAGCTTTTTCATCGTACTCTTATTAATCAAAGACGGCCACAAATCCATAGGTTCTCCTTTCAAAGGAATGTTACAAAACTTCATACTCTCAAGAATGAATTTCGTAAGGATGGCTGGATACATTATTATTTGGGATTTAATCCCTCCTTTCTTGACATTCTTGATGGTTTCAAAAATATATCCCATGAGATTTTCTTTCCTCATATTCACAAGATAGTCGAGCATAAAGACATCAGAAACTTTAAGGGTTTCTCTATCCCCTTTTCTTGGGACAAGAAAACCTTTCATCCATAAAGTGACAAACCGATTGTCCGGTGAAAGATGATAAACTTTCCTCTTTCCCTCATTAACAACAAACAATGTTTTTTCAGCACTTTCTCTATTAAAAGTACCAGCTTCCTCTGGTAGTTTGTGAGATGGACAGAATGGATCACCTTCTATAGAAACATTCAGAAAATGTGCCGGTTGTTTCACATACATAGATAACTTTCTATTGTACACAGCGAAGTTTATAGTCATATCTTTGTCGAAAGAAACGGTTTTGTAAAACTGACAAACTTCATAAAAAAGAACTGGATCTTGAATATCAGGCTTTTCCACACAGAGATGTTCCCATCCTTGAAACAAAATAATCCTCTTGATTGTAGAATCGTACATATCGAAAAATTCTCGGGATACTAACCTTTCTCTGTGAATGTCTTTCTCTGTAAAAGTCTTTGAAGACATTTCGGCAGGAGTATTAGCAGAAGATTGAGACATAAAGGTTCTGCCGATGAGAAGATCGTACGATGGTTTATAGCTGGTGGAGCAGAGCTTCGCCTAAAATCCTGAAACTTCAATGTGGGTTTGGGGAGGGGAGGGGGGTATTTATAGGCGATAAAGAGATGACCGTTGATAATCTACGGTCAAGATTAGATAATACCAGATCAATGGTTAGGATTAAAACAAAGAAAATAAAATAAAAAAAAATGAAAAGAAACCTGTCGGAGAACATAAGCTGATTGCTGGTTTTCGTATGAATCAAAAGTAAACACAATCGTAAGAAGAAGAAAAAAACATGATGCCGATGGAAAACAAAGTCATTACTATGATCGGACCGTACGATGGAAAATAGTTGTTACCATTAACCGTCAGTACGATGGAAAACAATCTCAATACTATCATCGGTTGATAAAAAAAATCGAATGATACGATGGAAAAGAATATGAATACTATCATCGGTCGATTCAAAAACTATTGAATGGTACGATGGAAAAGAATTTGAATACTATCATCGGACGATACAAAATTTTTGAACGATACGATGGAAAAGAATTTGAATACTATCATCGGTCGATTCAAAAACTATTGAATGGTACGATGGAAAAGAATTTGAATACTATCATCGGTCGATTCAAAAACTATTGAATGGTATGATGGAAAAGAATTTCAATACGATAAACAGAAAAACTGAAATGGTCAATACGATACAGGAAAACTTAAAATGAAACGATAAAACTGTCAACACGATAAACAGAAAGAAACATATATAAAGAGAGTAAATATTTAAAGATCAGAAACATAAAGACATAAAGAAATGTCCTCCCCCTTTCTACGAGGAGTTTCTTACTATTAGGAGAGATGTAAAACAGGAAGTAGATATGAATGATTATTTTAATGTAATCATTCCTAGCTTCTGTTTTATAAATTCAAATCTATCGGAAGGTAAAGGTTTTGTAAAAATATTAGCAAGTTGTTATTGCGTTCCGATGAATTGTAAAACAATATCTCCTTTTTGTGTGTGATCCCTAAGAAAGTGATGCCTAACATCTATGTGTTTTGCACGAGAGTGATGTGCTGGGTTTTTACTAAGAGCTATGGCACTTGTATTATCACACAGAATTTGAGTTTTGGAGAAACTCAAAACATAGTCAGTGAGTGTGTGCTGCATCCACAATACTTGAGCACATCAACTTCCAGCTGCTACATATTCAGCTTCAGCAGTGGAGAGTGCTACTGAGTGTTGTTTCTTGCAAGACCAAGAAACCAAAGAATCTCCTAAGAAATGACATGTACCAGATGTACTTTTTCTATCCATTCTACAACCACCAAGGTCAGCATCTGAAAAACTTTTTAAAACAAAATCATTTCCAGAAGAGTAGAAAAGTCCTAAATCCATAGTGTCTTTTAAATACCGAAAGATTCTCTTTACGGCTTTTAAGTGAGACTCTTTTGGATTAGATTGATATCTTGCACATAAGCATACTGAAAACATCAAGTCGGGTCGACTAGCTGTCAAGTATAGCAAACTCCCTATCATACCTCTAAAAATTGTTTGATCTACTGGTTTCCCAGTTTCATCAAGATCAAGAGTATTTGAGGTACCAATTGGGGTGCTAATACTTTTAGTTTTGTCAAATCCATACTTTTTGAGTAAGTCTTTAATATACTTATGTTGAGATATATAAGTTCCTTCTGGTTTTTGAGATATTTGAAAACCTAGAAAGAATGTTAACTCACCCATCATACTCATTTCAAACTCAGATTTCATTAAATTTGCAAAAGAATCGGTTAAAGATTTCTGAGTTGATCCAAATATGATGTCATCAACATAGATTTGGACAACAAAAACATTTTTGTTTTCCATTTTGATAAAAAGAGTTGGATCAGCTGTACCTTTTCTATAATTGTTTTGTAAAAGAAATCATGTAAGTCTATCATACCATGCTCTAGGGGCTTGTTTAAGACCATATAGAGCCTTGGTAAGTTTAAAGACATGATCAGGATGTTTTGGGTCTTGAAAACCAGGAGGTTGTTCGACAAAAACTTCTTCTTGAACAAAACCATTTAAAAAAGCACATTTGACATCCATTTGAAATAGTTTGAAATTGAAATATGCTGCGAAGGCTAATAGAATGCGAATAGATTCAAGTCTAGCTACAGGAGCATATGTTTCTTCATAGTCTATTCCCTCTTGTTGATTATAGCCTTTAGCAACAAGTCTTGCTTTATTTCTTACAATGATTCCATTTTCATCACACTTGTTTCTGAAAACCCATTTTACACCAATTACAGTTGTTTCTTTAGGTCTTTCAACTAAAGTCCAGACTTGATTCCTTTCAAATTCATTTAGTTCATCCTGCATTGCTTTGATCCAATCATCATCACCTAAGGCCTCACTTGGACTTTTAGGTTCAAATTGGGAAAGAAAAGCAAGATGTTCTATTTCGTTTCTTAAGGAATTTCTGGTCCTTACAGGTTGATTTATATCACCAATGATATTATCACTGGGATGATTCCTAAGAAACAATTGATTTTGGTTTTGTAAAACCTGTTCATCAACATATGGTAGAAAATCTTCTGTGGTAAATGTTTCAGGAACACTTTCTTGAACATTTTCCTTATCAGAATGTTCTTCTAATATAGGTTGATAAACATTTTTGGAAAACACATCCGAGGTTGTAGGATAGGAATGGTTGAAAACAAAAGGGTTAGTTTCATCAAATTTTACATGTACTGTTTCTTCAACAGTACAAGTGTTTTTATTGAAAACTCTATAAGCCTTAGAGGTTGTGGAATAGCCTAGAAAGATTCCTTCATCAGATTTTGGTGCAAATTTGTGTAAATTTTATTTGTATTCAGAATGAATACTTTGCATCCAAAAACTTTGAAGTAAGAAACTTTAGGTTTTCGGCCAGTCCATAACTCGCAAGGAGTTTTATTAAGAAATGGTCTAGTTAAAACACGATTTATAGTATAACAGGCAGTACTTACAGCTTCAGCCCAAAAGTGCTTAGCAATTGAGTATTCACTCAACATGGTTCGAGTCATTTCCTGAAGAATACGATTTCTTCTTTCAACAACACCATTTTGCTGAGGAGTTCTTGGTGCTGAGAAATTGTGAGTAATACCTTTCTTACTACAAAAAGTTTCAAAATCTGAGTTTTGAAATTCACCACCATGATCACTATGAATAGTTATCAATGGTAGGTTTTTCTCATTTTTAACTTGGGCTCTAAAAGTTTTGAAATACGAAAAGGCTTCAGATTTCTTTGTGAGAAAGTAGACCCATGTAAATCTAGTAAAGTCATCAACTAAAACAAATACATAGTATTTGCCTCCAATGCTTCCAGATTGTGAAGGACCAAACAGATCCATATGCACAAGCTGTAATGCATTAGAAGTTGAAACTTCATTAATTGGTTTAAAGCTAGTTTTATGTTGCTTGCCAAATTGACAAGCATCACAGACTTTTGAAGAATCATATCTAAGATCCGGTAGCCCTTTTACAAGTCCTTTCTTTGAGAGTTTTCTTAGGTTTCTCAAATTACAGTGTCCTAATCTCCTATGCCATAGCCACGATTGTACTTCTATTACACTTAAACAAGGTAAGTTTTGGTTCCTAAGGTCTTCTAAGTTAATAGCGTAAACATTCTCTTGCCTATGGGCAGATAGAATGAATTCATCCTTGGAATTGTGAACTAGACACTTATCATTTCTAAAATTCACAAGGTAACCTTCATCACATAATTGACTTATGCTGATGAGATTGTGCCTAAGACCTTTTACAAATAAAACATTTGAAATAAGAACTTTTCCAAGAAAAACGATATTACCTATACCAACAATCTTTCCTTGAGCATTATCTCCGAAGGTAACTTTTCCACCTTTTGTTTTGATAACCTTTTCAAAGAAATATTTGTTTCCAGTCATATGTCGAGAGCAACCACTATCCATGTACCAAATGTTCTTATTGATACACTTCTCGTTTTCCTGAAAAAGAAACAATTAGATTTTCGGAATCCAAACTTGTTTGGATCCAGAAGGATTAGATAAAAGAATTTTAGGAATCCACATTTGTTTTGCAAAATGAGCTTTATGAAATCCTAAGGATTGAGTTTTGTTAAGAGAACAATCTCTTCTCCAATGTCCACCACATTGACACTTGGAACAGAAAATGGTTTTTTGAGGAACAAAATAGTTATTACTAAAAACAGATTTGGAATAAGTATAACCAAGACTAGAACGATTTCTCAAAGGTCTTATTTGAGAGTACATCCTATCAAAGTTTTCTTTTCCATGAGAAAAGTTTGACAAGCACTTTTTCAAGGATAAAATCTCTGACTTTAGTTTTAAAACCAAATTCTTGTTTTCTAAAACATTTGAATTAGAACTAGAGTTAGACTCTAAAAAGTTTTTATTTGAAATAGTAGTTTCAAGATCCTTAGAAAGTTTATCTTTTTCAGATTTGACTTTCTCAAGGGTTTTCAAAATACTTTCAAAATCAGAAGTTTTCCCATCAAGATCTTTAGAAAGATCTGATACTTCTTTAGTCAAAATAGAAATTCTAGAATTTTCTTTTTCAAATCTATTTTTGAGTTTAGAATTTTCATTTTCAAGTAACTTAGCAAATCTAGAGACTTCTTCAAAAGAAGGTAAAGTATCATCTTCTGATGATGAGGGTTCATCATTTGAAGATTCATAATATTTATTATCAACCTAATTTGTATTTAAAGAGACATTTGTAACAGCTTCAGCATTATGTACCTTAGCCATGAGACAATGATCTTCAATTGGTAGTTTGGCTAGAAGTTCAATATTCCTTTGTCCTGACGTCTCATATTCTGAAGAATCATCTGAGGAATCACTACCACTTGCACCCCATGTATCATTTGCTTTCAAGACTTTCTTTGTCTTATAGAACCTTTTCTTGTTTCTTTCAGAGTGTTTCTCTTTTCTATCTTTCCTCTTCAGTAAAGGACAATCAGGCCTTATATGTCCTGCTTTCTTGCATTCATAACAAGTTACCTCTGAATCTTTCCTATCTTTCATGTCTTTCTTTTTGAATCTATATTGAAAATCTTTCTTTCCCACAATCTTGTTCATCCTCCGAGCAAGATTAGCTAACTCATTGTCTGAAAGATTACAATCACTTGAATCAGAAACAACAACTTTCTTGGATTTAGACCTTGTAACCCTTTCAGGTGTTTTAGCTTTAGATGAAAAAGCTACACTTCCATTCCCATTCTTCTTCTTATTGAAATCAGCATCTCTTTTCATTCTTGTCTCGTGCTGTAGAAGAGTTCCAAAGAGTTCATCAAGAGTAATCTGGGAAACTTTTCTATTTTCATCAATAGCTGTTCTTTTTGACTCCCATTCATTTGGCATAATATCTATAATCTTATCAACTAGAGATTCATCATCAAGACCTTTTTCTCCCATAGATTGTAAGCTGTTGACAATTGTCATAAACCTTTGTTGAACTTTACATACTGGCTCTCTATAAGGAAAAACAAATCCATGATACTCTGCTCGAAGCATTGCTCACCTTGTTTCTATAACCTTGGATGTACCAAAATGAGTGACTTCTAATTTCTTCCAAATACAGTTAGCTGCTTCACATGAAGATATCTGACTATATATATTCCTGGTCATAGAACATAATAAAGTATTGCGTACCTTGTAATTCAATTGATATTCTTGCTTCTCTTGATTGGTAAAAGTACTAACTTCTTTGTCAGGAATTTTATAACCCCCAGTAAGCATAATAAAATTGTCTACACCAGTATTGATGACGCAAGTCTTCATACGATCTCTCCAATACTCATAATCATTCCCATCAAAGATTGGTGGTCTAGAAGGATTCAGATTATCTATTGATCCGATATTCATTCCTGCCATCTAATATAACAAAAACAACTTTTCCACTCCACACGTTAGTGTAGTAAGTATTTAAGAAAGTAATAAGAAATAAAGCTAGTAATACAAGTCAGTGGAAAACCTCCTCTGATACCAATTGTTGGATCAAATAGTCGATATAAAAGTCTATTAGATGGAACAATACAAGAGGGGGGGGGGGTGAATTGTAGGTTTAAAAACCTTTGGGTTTTAGTAACAAAGAGATTAGTTTAAATGATCTTAAACTAATACAAATACAAACACCCACAATTGTATTGAATGTAAAAGGTATGAAGTATTGTAATACTAATGTTATGTAAAACAATTGTATTCAAGATGAACACAATAATCAGAGTAATACAGATATGAATGATTCCACCTTAAAGCATATAGAACCAATCAATACAATATGTAATGGAATGATTGTAATTGAAACAATTACAATTAAATAAGTAAAGAAGAAAGGAAACAATACAAATCCCTTTCTAATACAACAGCGGAAATGTAAAAGTAATACAATTCTTTTAACCCAAAGAGAAGGGTTATCCTTTCACCTAGGATAAAAGGTCTGTCTCACCAACACCTTGGTGAGCCCTCGATACGATGATCGGCACGTTTGTCTGCCTATCCCCGGCAGCCCTCGATACGATGATCGGCACGTCTGTCTGCCTATCCCCGGAAACCCTCGATACGATGATCGGCACGTCTGTCTACCTATCCCCGGCAGCCCTCGATACGATGATCGACACGTCTGTCTGCCTATCCCCGGCAGCCCTCGATTTTGCAGGTAATCGGCACCTCTGTCTTTCAATTACTTGAAAGCCCTCGATACGATGATCGGACGCACAAAGCTGATGAGAGAAGTCACAGTGTCTCTCTCTAGAATCTTCGTAGTTCACAGAGTCTCTTTCGTTCTCTTCGTTCATCAGTGTCTTCTCAGCTTCAAATGACCTCCTATTAATAGGCCTCGGGTTCCAACGGTCATATTGCCTCCAACGGTCATATTGAAACAGAAAGCACGACATCGTTTTGATTAGTATATAACTAACTCAACGACATCGTTTTGTTAGGATAAGAGATATATAGAAATGTAAAACATGAGTACGATTCATATGCAGAGAGAGTTTTTGACAAAGTACCAAAACAAATAATGATCATCTGAATAGCAAAGTCAGTACGATACGATTGACAGAGTCAGTACGATACGATTGACAGAGTCAGTACGATACGTTTTACAGAGTCAGTACGATACGTTTTGGTCTGTACGATCAACATCGTACGATACGATAAACATGATAAAAAACAATTTGTTATTTACAAAACATATGATAGAATACATTTGAGATTTCCAAAACATGACATAGAATATATTTGTGATTTCCAAAACATGATGTAAAATATATTTGTGATTTCCAAAACATGATGTAAAAGCCAAAAAAAGACTTTTGACTTAACAGTTCAATGCTCAGAGATTCCAACCGAGACGTTAGCTCGATCATTATGACTATGGACTCCTACAAGAGAATACATGATGAATATAGACTGGTTCCAACAGTGTGAGCTTACTCTAGGAGGTGAGACCTTCGGATGGGATCTCCTAATAGCTGTGTGAAGGACTTATGACATCATCTATGGTATGGACTGGTTATCTATAGTTCATGATTAGATTGACTTTATTTTGTTCAAAGTGTAATGTGTCCGCACGGATGGGACCAATTTTTCCTTCACCGACAAGAGGGGAGCCTTTTAAGCATATGACAAACTTACTCGGAGGAGGGTCCAGCTGATCACTCATCATTTGGCATGACTTACCCACAGAGTGTTGGATGTGGAGAGTCCATGATATCCAATAGTGGTGGACCATTACGCATATTTTTTCCCTGACGATGTTCCAAGACGACCTCTTCATAGAGAGGGGGAATAATACATTGACATACACCCAGGGACGACACCGAAATCTACACCAGCGTATCGGATGGCTCCCGCAGAGATTCACGAGCTGCGGGTATAGTTATAGGACTTGCAGGAGAAGAGATTGATTCGGCCCAGTTTTTCATTCTGGTCAGCCCTGATTCTGTTCTCTAAGAAGGCAGATGGAGGCTTGAGCATTTGTGTCAACTACCATCACCTAAACCAGGTGTCCATGAAGAACAATTACCCACTCTTGAGGATTTATGACCACTTTGATCAGATGAAGGGAGCACGATGGTTCTCAAAGATAGACCTCAGATTAAGCTATCACCAGCTCCGAGATTGAGAAGAGGATATGCAGAAGACGAAATCCAGATGTCGGTACGACCACTACGAGTTCCAGGTTTTGCCATTCACCCTGACCAACACTCCAGCAGTGTTCATGGGACTCATTCAAATTATTTTCCATCCATACCTCGATCTCTTTGTCATAGTCTTCATCGATGACATTCTGATCTACTCGACTACGTAGGAGAAACAGTCCTACCAATTGTAGGTAGTACTAGACACACTCCGGGGGCACCAAATTTATGGTAAACCCTCTAAGTTCTAGTTTTCGATCCGAGAGGTTCAATTATTGGGACATGACATCTCGGAGGATAGATATGTAGTGTATCCAGTGAATATTGAAGTGGTAATTTCTTTGGATCCCCTCAGGGGTGTGGCAGAGTTACAAAGTTTCCTGGGTTCTGCTGGCTATTATTAAGGATTTGTTCTAGACATTTCCAGAGTTGCAACAGCACTATCAGCATTGAGAAAGAAGGCTCAACCATTCATGTGGTTAGAGAGATGCCAACTGATCATTCAAGAGCTGAGGTAGAGGCTGACTAGTGCCCCCATCTTTAGGCTTTGAGAGGAAGGCGTAGGGTAAGTAGTCTACTACGAGGCATCAGTGACCAGAATCGGGTATGTCCTGATAGAGGAGTGAGCTATGATTCCATATGGTTCTCGGAAGCTATGAAAACATGAGAAGAACTACGCTACCCATTACCTAGAGTTAGTAGTAGTGGTCTTTTCCTTGAATATGTGGCGAAACTATCTGATGGAAGAGCGTTTTTATCATGTACTCTGATCATAAGAGTATCATGAATATCTTCTCTCAGAAGGACCTAAACCTGAGACATCGGCTATGGATTGAGTTACTCCATGACTATTACTTCGAGATAGTGTATACTCCTATAAAGTGGAACGTAGTATAAGATGCACTGAGCAGGATATTTGGTATACAGTTTCTAGGAGAGAAGACAGAGATGTTTTCTGCCTTACAGATATCCTTTGTGGATAGAGATAAAGTATCCTTTCTTCAATCTCTTAGAGTCACTCCCCCACTTCTTCAGTGTGTCAGGGAGGCATAATATGCGGACGCTGACTGCGAGACACGACCTGCTCAGTTATCCACAAGACATGCATCTGATGTATTTTATAAAGGTTGGGAGCACCTCATATTTTTCATAGGATGTACTATTGTACCAATGTAACATCAGTATGAAGTGTTGAGGGAGTTCCACATATCCCTTTTAGCGGTAAATCCAAGAGTGGTGAAGATATACCAGAACCTTCGAGGACAGCAATAGTGGCCATGTATGAAGAAGGCAGTAGCAGAGTTTGAGTTTCGATCCCTCACTTGTCAGCAAGTGAAGGCGGTGCATTAGGTACCAGCAGGCTTGGTTCAGCCTTTACCGGTCCCAGAGTGGAAATGGTATGGGATGTCCATGGAATTCATGATAGGACATCGACATACATCCAGGAGTCACGATACGAGTTGGATGATCGTTGAATGAATCACCAAGTCAATCCACTTCCTACCGATCAGAGATCAGGGTTCAGTATAGATCTTGGGACACCACTATTTGAAAGAGATTATGAAGCTACATATGGTAAATTCATCTATTTTATCTAATCGTGATGCACAGTTTACTTCCCAGCTATGGATGGGGTTGCTGGAGGCATTCAGTACACAACTTCATTTGAGCACCACCTTCCATCCTAAGATGGATGGTTAGACTGAACAGACCACTCAGACCTTCAAGGAAATATTGCGTGCTTGTTTCCTCAACTTCAGTCATGGCTAGGAGGGTCACTTACATATGTTGGAGTTTTCATACAAAAACATCTATTACTCCACCATAAGGATGTATCTTTTTTAGGCATTATACAGGTGACCTTACAGATCACCCTTATCCTGGAAAGACCCTAGGGAGTAACCATTACTGGGATCATAGATGGTATGAGATGCCACAGAGAAGGTGCATATCATCCAGCTGTGGATAAAGACTTCACAGTGTGGGTGGAAGTCATATGCTGATAGGAGACAGAGACCTTTGGAGTTCGAGGATAGAGACCACGTCTTTCTAAGGGTCTCACCTCAATGTGGTCTACAGAGATTTTTCCAAGGCAGAAATTTATTAACGAGATTCATCGAAGTTTTCAAGTCCTCAGTAGAGTTGGCGAGATGGATTACTACTTAGATCTTCCACCTCAGTTTCACCGGGTGCTCGACGTCTTCCACATATCTCACATGTGGAGATACGTGCACGACCCTTCTTACACCATCAACCATGGAGAGCTGGTCATAGATGATGGGGAAACTTTTATGGAGGTTCTAGTGGTGATTGCGGATTGATAGAAGCATGTCCTATGTGGATGGTCGATACCTATGGTGTGCGTTTTCTAGAAGCACGAGAACCTCCAAGATAGCACATGGGAGCAGGAGGCATAGATGTTTTCTTAGTACCCCCACATGTTCCCTTAGATCAAGGTGTACCTTATGGGGACGTAAAGAGCTAAGGGGGGGGGGGGATAATGTAAATACATGAAAATTCCATGGAATTTTTTTCTTAAATACATGGGAATTTTAAAAGTCTGCGAAAACCGACGTCGCGTGATTCTGAGGCTCGGTGTGCCCGCAATCAATTTCTGATGTTTTGTTCAGGTACATTCAGTAAACGTACCATCGAGTTTTTATAACTTTTGAACCAATGCTAGGAATTGAAATCCAAGGGCACCGTCGAACTCTAATAGCCGATATTCTATTAAAAAGACATTCATTTCAATTGTAGTGGGTTGAGTTTAAATGATTGTTTTTTTGGTTTTCAGTGAATGTATTAAAATAAAGTGAGATTCAATTTATTTTATTTGAGTCTCCATGTAGGTTATATGTGGTAAATCCTTCTCATGGATGTTGTAGGGGGTACACCACACCCTAACCTACCATTAGAGGATATGGTGGTGGGGCCCACCAACACACAACCTCCCTTGAGAGGTTAGACCTGGGGACCACCCAGGGCTTAACCCCATACTGATGGAAGAGAGTAAAGCCTCTTGACTCTCCGTCATTAATGAGGGAGTGCCTCTTGACCTTCCCATTAATTCAATTATTCCAAATCCCTTAATTAATTTGGGCCAACCCTTCACATTAATTAGGTGGATCCATGTAATTAATTCATTCTTTTTTAATTCGTGCCAATGAATTAATAGATTCTCTAATATATTATTTGGAAAAACATTGGCATTTATATGGAAGTTTGGGAAGAGGAGAGCTTTTGAGGATTAGAATTCCCCCAACAAATAATGAAGAGTGTGTTCTTCCAACAATGAATGCTAGTTATGATCCTTCTTCAAATACATTCTCGGACACCTACCGGAGTGGAGCGTCTTCCAAATACGATGCAACTTGGGATTGGAAGCATGCGACAGATTCAAAGAATGAAGAACTCCTTCTTATTCTTCATACGACATCAACATTGATGACCAAAAATCAAAGGTAGGAGGTTTTATTTGTGTATTATCCCTTTTTGTTTCTCATATTCAGTTGGAAAGGAATCGCTGCATTGATTGTAAAATAATTGTTGTTCATCGTACTTTTTCATGAACCAATTGATACAACCCTAAACGCGGACGGTGAGGGAAAAACCAACATGGCTCGACACATCTATCGATCTTGCCCATGAGGAACATCGACATGGAGATGAGGCGACAGAACGATAAAGGCGGCGATGACAAAGGCCACACTACCAGAGGCCTCCATGAACCGCGCCGCCCCTGCAGTGCTCTAGTGCTCCCGACCGAACACCACCGGCATGAGCCGTGCCGAACCGACTAGCCTAGAAGCCTGAAAGCCTGGCCGTGCCCTTCCCGGCCGAACACCACCAGTCCGCACCAGCCTGAGCCATGCCAAACTAGCTAGACCGACCTCCCCCAGCCACCGGCCTTCCAGGCCGCACCCTTCCCGGACGAACATTGTTAGCCCACATTCCGGCCACTGTGCGTGCCCCGTGTGCCTCCCTGAACTGGCCTACCTACCTTCCTCCACACACGCCATGTACGCCGCCCCGTTCCGGCCCCCTTGAGGCCTCCTGACCAAGTTGGACTCTCAGACCCCTCGCGACCACCCGACTGAGCTGGTATCCTGGCCCCCTCGTGGCCTCCCAGACAAGCCGGTGTCTCGGCCCCCTCGTGGAATCCCATCTGATCTGATGTCTTGCACCCTTATGACGCTCCGGGCCAAACCGCCCTCACGGCCAGCTCGGTGAGCCCCAGCGTGCTGGGTTAAGCCTAACAGGCTGGCCCACGCTCTGGGCCAGTCCAGACCTAGCAGATCTGACCGGGTTGACCAAGACCAGGTCGGTCCAGCCTGGGTTAGGCTGAGTCGGTCCGATCGTGTCGGACCGGACCTTGGACCATTACTGAACCTTTACATTCATTGGTCATATATTAGGCACTGTATGACCATTTGAAGAATTTTCATTGGTGATAATATTCTTGGAGCATGATTTCCCCTTTGAGTATACCCCACTGGAGTTCGAGGGTAATGTTGAGATACAGTCTGGTTGGATTGTACTCAAATCCAACTGGGCACCAGGGACTAAAAGTCTAAAAACTTATAGACAACGCGTCCCATTGACACGTTTTCTATTGCATTGAGACACCTTTTACATGGCGGACCTTTGAGATACTTATTCTTGGTACTTACTAGAAGTTGGATCATCAACATGTAGCTGATGTAGTGGATCCTCCCGGAGATAAGCGTGCGTAGTGCGAAGACCTAGTACCTGGCTGAGACCTGACGACTGCTGACCTATTTGACTAGGAGTGTTTCAACTAGCCCAGTGGGGAGAACCTTGGTGTCACGGCAGAACCATGGTGGGGAGTGCCTCTGTGTGAGCATGGAAGACTCATGGTACTCGATATGAGGAGTACCTTATTAGGCTACGAGGGGGAGTGCCTCTGTGTGAGCGTGCTTGACTCACAGTGGGGAGTGCTGCAGACCCATGATACTGAATAGGATGAGTACCTCAGTAGTCCATGGTTAGGGGGAGGTGCCACTATGTAACCCGGCAGGCCCATTATACTCAATAAAAAAGGATTTCTCCAGTACCCAGGGTTTCGATAATAGAAATCCTAGTTTGAGCTGAGTCAGTAACTTTTGTGTTTACCTCAGGATTGAGATGAATTATTTGATAACATAGGTATATGTATGGGCATATAACTAACTAGGTTATCTGTTGATTTAATAATTTTTGGTTTATCCTTGTTATATTTTGTTAGACCTTGAGTGTCTCGGGGTCCTTACTATGTATCATTATACTCACCCCTATATGGGCTATGCCCATACATCGTTGGGTTGGTTGAAGATGACGGACAACACTGACTGAGGCTGAGAGTACCAGGACTAGACGGTACGTGGAGGTGGACCATATGACATGTCTGTACATTGAGGAGACCAACAGATTTGGAGTGATGAGGAGGCTATTTGTACCCACCCATCAGTTATGATCCATGGTGGACATTCCAGGAGCTGCGCTTCACCTTTCAGTTGTTTTGTCCTTTTAATTTGTACTTCCTTCTAGTTGTACATGTATTTTCCTATTGGGCTAAATTTTTGTCCCCTTTACTTTTAGAACACATTTTATACAGATTTACATAGTGCTTTTCTTCCAACTCGTACTCTGTTGTGTGGGTTTTCATGTATTAAAGACAATGCCTTTTCAGTTTAGGATATTACACATTTTGTGCGAGTCGCCAACCCCTGGCCTATAGAATGCGGGCATGGGGTAGTCACAACACAGGCCCCGGGGGACCAATTGTGGCATTTATTTTTATTTAATTAGTCATAGGATTTTTTTTACCTTCCACTACATATAAATTATAGTTTGACATCATTTAATCCTCTTTCTTATTTCTTTTCTCGCTGATAGGTTTGGGCATCTCATGTCTCCAATTCATCTAGATATTTACTAGATATGATGATCTATCCCAATGGAGTGGGTCTCATCCATGTTTGGTCTCTATCTGACGATGGTGGTTCACTTCGGTTTTGGCTTCGAAACTCTTATACCAAATTTGAATTGTATCATCTTCCTTTCATCAATGATAACCTAGTGCTCGGTGGGTTGGGGGTGTCACTTATAGAGGCGCAGTAGGTTTGAAACTACAAAATTTTATTTCTCCTTTTAATTGAGTATGTTCTAATGTCATTTTCAAATTGGTAACATTACAAAGATGGATCGTTTTTACTTCTTTGATGTTTTTGATTTCCTATAGTGATTTTGTTTTCGGTGCTATAGTTATTGTTTTGTGTAATTTATAGTCTTTATCTCTCCTTATTTTTTTTTCTCTACGATGTTTCTTTTCTACAAATGGATGGTTTGATATATTGTTGGTTCGATGGTGAGTTGATTTTCTAAAATCAGTGGATTCTATGACAACATACGATGATGGGTTCGTTGTGTGTGGCTCGACGGTGATGAGGGTCATTAATTTTTCTATTGATGTGAAGATAGTGTATCATTTTTTATGGAGACATGTTGACAGTAGTGAATCCGGATGATTTCAATTTGATGATTTTTTCAATTTGAATATTGATAAGTATCAGGGGTAGTTTTTGGAATATTTATTTGGCGGGATATGTGGTAACATTTTGGAAATTGGTTTTAATTTTAATAATGAGTGTGAACTCAACCATCACACTACATGTGTAGAGACCCGAATCTGGATGTACATGGACATTACATTACTTTAGCGGAAAACTTAATATATAACAAACACAGACACATAAGGACCTTAATAGTTTAGTGTCTTTGGAAACTCGGAATTTAATCTTCTAAACATGGTTAACGATCTTCATCTTCTCCCATAAAGATCTGCCCCTATTGTTTTTTACCTAAAACTGTTATTTATACCATGGGGAAAAAACATAAAAAGGGTGAGCTCAAATTATCAATAAGGGTAATCATATAGAACATAAAAAAACCCATAAAAATTTGAATGCAAAAGCGTGAACATAAAATCTAAAAATCAAAATCTTGAGCAAGGACATAAATCTTGGAAGTACGTAAGGCATATATCATAAAGGAACATCAATCTTGATAAAATAGCATGGAAATAAATCATGTAATTGTGGCAACCATTCAACACGTGTTATGATTGCTATAGTATCCAAGGCATTGCTTCCAAGACCATCTTAGTAGACTAAGTCCCTTTCTAAATCCAGTTCACTCCTCGTTCCAGTCCTGTATCACAGAACCAGATTAACTTACAATTTCATCCATGTCTATCTCATGATATATAAATCTTTAACCAATTCATAGTAGGGAGATATATGTCCCAACCTTCTCATTATGAAATCATTCTTTCGTGTGCCACAAAATCATAAATCATACATCATAGAATAACCCATGTAATAGAATGGGATTCTTAAACATCATGCCATCATAAAATAATCCATATAAAAAATGGATATCATTTCATCATAAGAAGAATAAAACCTTGTAAATAATGTATAAATTATACTTGAAAAATAAACATATTAAATAATGTAAATTTAGATGGAAAATAGTTTTGATAAAACACTTGAAATTAATTCTTAAAGAAAATATCCTTTTTTCTTCAAAATCATTTTCTTTTCACAAAATGCCAGAGGATTTTAAAAGAAAAGTATTTTTTAAAATAATAATTCAATCTTGTATAGGAAGATTCATGAAAATGAGGCGTTATGAAACCGTAAAAATCCATTCACACCATATAAGTTATAAATAACATTCTCCTCAGACTTTTTCCAGACAAGTCAAAAAGTACCTCGTATGGAAAACAAAAAGAAAGATTCCTTACATACCATGTAGTAAAAGTTAAAAATGGGTAAAAATGAATTAAAAAATACATGAAACATTATTATAAATCTTGGACATGGATGATAAATATAACCCCAGTAAATACATACATATAAGTAATCTCGGATAGAAAACAATTAAGATTGAAACATTATCCCTTACCTTAGGTCTGATATGCTTCGTACGTATCCAAACCTCCTGTATAATGATTTAAATAATGTCATTGACTTATTACAGAATCATATTCATTTTTATGATATCCTATATGGTTCACTTATCTCTTTATATTACCTGTTCTTTTGTAAATTCCATGTTAAAGCATCGTTTTGGGTAAAATCGTTTTGTTTATCATATCTGTTTGGACTTGTTGTTCTTGATATTATTATTACTTATATATTGATTTACATACTTCCAGAATGTAAATCATGATTTATGTATCATATATATATTCAGTACATATATATATATATAATAGATAGATAAAAGAAATGAAATACACCGTTCATGGAGACGGTAGGCCGTACGTACGCATGAACGCTATTTTTTTGTTTCTTTATTGAATTATGTAGATGACATAAATATATATATACATTAATCCAGTATCATTATTATTTCATATATTTCAAGATTACTTATTATATATACTTTATAATCATTCTTGAATTGTAAACATGGAAAATAAATCTCATCGCGTCGTGGAGACGGTAATCCGTACGTACGCACGAGCGATGATATCGTTCCCATATTTATTGAATGGAATTAGAGTGGATGATATAATAACATATAATGAGTATGATGTTATAATAATCATATATAGTTATTATTTACACCATTATACCCATCCAAGTAAGGTGGTGGTGGAAAATATATTACACCACGACGTGGAGACGGTATTCCGTAAGTACGCAGGCTTGGTGATTTCATTTTCCGTAGGATCGATAGAAGGTGAAATAGGGTTGTTTCATATTTATAATAACATATAAGTATATTATAGATACTTATGTTATTACTTTATAATTAAACAACTAAATAAGAAGAAGTTTAAGATGAAATTAACTTGAAAGAATCATTAGAAGAGATTACCTCTTCTTCGACGCACCTCCTTTAAGCTTCCTCTTAAGGAAGTAGAGTTGGTCTTTTGAGAAGACAAGAACCTCCAGAATGTTTCTAGGGAAGTGGAGAAGTTAAATGGCAAGAGTTTGGCCAAGCTTCAAGGTTCAAATGGGTGTGAAAATAAGAGGGATGGGGTTTCCTTTTTATAAGGGAGGAGAGGGGAACCTTTGGAAAAACTTCAAATATTATTTTATAATAAAGTCATAATCTGTTTTAAATAGCTCCAAATTGATTTATTTAGAAGATAAGGGGGATGGGTCTAAATCTTCTAAAACAATAGATTTTAGACAGATTTGGGTCATTATGTTGACATTATCTTTTAGTTTTAACTCTTAGTTAATTAGATTGACTTTTACCATGACACTTTGTATTTTACATTATATAGTTAATAAACATACCATATACATCCATGAGTCCCCCAAGTGGTCCATTAATGATACACCTATCATTATATAAGTATCTTGGCTGATCCCAAGATTTTTAGGTATATAAAAAAAATTAATAATATAATATTTTTTTTAAAAACTATTTTATGTCATTTTAGACACTATTGTGTAATTGATTTTTGTGAAAATCATAACAACATTATTAGTTCGAAAAAAGCTAATTAAATCAATAATAACATGTCATATTAAAATATACAATTTTTGGAATTCATAAAAATTCTCAAATTTCATTTATTTGGGTATTTATTATATCAATTATGTTAATATTTGATTAGTAAGATAATTAACGCATCATCATTGTGTTATAAATAAATTAGATTATTTAATGTCTAAAAATTATAAATAAAATACCATTATGTAGGAAATATTTTTATATTTCTAATTAATATTCATATTCTAATTTATCTTATGTATAGCCCTATATTAAAAATGATTTTGTTATTAAACTTTGATTTTAACTATTTTAACACTTTTTAAATAATTTAATAATAAATGTCCTAATCTAATCCAAGTCGACCTAAATGGTCATAGTTTATTCCTAAGGATTTTTTTAGTCTAATTACACTTATCCAATAGAATTAGGACATGTTTTAGGGTAATAATAATACCATTTTTACCCTTAATTACCATATTTACTTTTAATCATGGTAAATAAAAGTAAAAAGATACTATTAATCATAAATTATTTTCATCTCGTTGAACCACATTTTAGTCCCTGATAATAACTGTGTCTCTCAGCTTTTCGAATTCCACTCTTAGAAGTGGTAAATATAAGTTTTATGTGAATTTCCAAATTCTCCTAGGAGGTGTGTAAAAGACGGTGAAAAGTTCAATAAAATTTTTATATTTCTAAAATTGTTGTAAAATGACTATAATGAATACATTTAACATATATAGGTATTATGTATCAATTTTGAACTAAAATACATATAAATAAAATAAATAATTATTTAAATAAAAAGTCAGTTTTTGAAAAGTAACCCAGTGTTTTCACCATTCATCAAAAATTGAATGTTTTCAGATAAATAACAAAAATTCACCCTTGGCTAATTTTGATATTCCAAATCCAAAAATGAAGTCCATTTAGAAAGATAAAATTTATAACCTTTCAAAAATTGGGTATTACTATCCATAACAGCTAGTTTATATAACATATCGTTGTTTAGAGAAACTCAGTATTGCGTACAACACACACTATCGTGGAAGGACGCGATTGCGTGTAATGCAAGCCAAGTCAGGGATGTGTGTCGTGCAAGATCCTTTGGTGTAGCATACAACACACGAAATTAATGAAATTAAAAGGAATATTTTTCATAAAATCCCGGGGTGTTACATTCTACCCCCCTTAAAATGAATTTCGCCCTGGAAATTTGTCGTGGTTATAAATGATTTACTACTCGAAAGTTTCTTTAATAGATACCCACATCGTAAAAAAGAATACCAAAACTTGAGTTTAAAAACTAATGTATGAAACGTCACAGTTACTCAAATTAACTAATCAATGGGTTTCCACATAGGAGAACATAGGTGAAAATATGGATATGGAAGAGAAATATAACTGTCATGGTCTGATGGAGAGTGGTAGAGAACATGGCTATGAAAAAGACTACAATCACAAAGCCATAAATTTGTAATGATTTAGGGTACCATATAATTCATCGGATATAAGGGCACTAGGAAAACATTTTTGGTTTTCAAGATCATTTTCCTAAAGTTGAAGAATTTAAATTAGAAGAAATACTTACTTAATTTTGGTATAATCTCACCTTTGTTCGTACCTTGAACAATTTCCACTTCATTTCATTAATAAATGAAGTTGAATTTGTCATTCAAATAGTTTTAGTAGATCATGCGATAGAATGATAGGTCATTCCATCTGTCTAAAACATAAGTTAGCAAAAGTTATATATAAAATTCCATGTATGGTGAGATTAATCATATATGGTTCCAAAATGGGATTATACATCATCTATCATCCTGCATAATAAAATAAAACTAGTTTCTATTAACCAGGGACATCATGTAGGCCATTGGTAGAAAATAAAGGCTTGCCGCACTTCGGTTGTGGGTTCGATTCCCACAGCCTTGTCGGACGTGATGGGTTGTCGCCCGTTCTGCAAGTTGCCCTTTTTTTTCTAAAAATACAATATTATAACATTCCATCAATAATATTGAAAATGTTCTGGACTTAAACAATACTATCTTATGTCCAACATAATCTATTCTAATCACGAGGCTTATCCAAAATACTGATGTCCATTCTCATAATATAGTGAAAACGATTACAAGAGAGTTTATATAAAAAGCATTTTAATACCATCGTTGATCCCCATATATCATAAGACATGTCTTGTTGGTCACATTCGAAGGAATTAATCATGTATTCTCTTGAAAAAATAATACCCATTGAACCATAGTGAAAACATGAGTGTTGTCCAAAGTTAACTCTTTCCACATACCAAAACCCCAAAATTATATATACTCAAACCATGATATAACTATTTCCTTATATCATTCATGAGCTCATGAATACTGTCAAACATTTCATTTTCTCCTTGTCCCTTCATTATGCGCATATAATCATCTTTCCAAAAATATCTCAATCAATTTCCATGGTTTCTGGTACCATAAAATTATTGAAATCCTCAATAGACCAATACATAAATATTCCAATATTCCACGATAATATATACATTATTATTTTGGAATCCCATTACATTAACACTTAATCATTCCCCCACATCATTGTCATATTCAACATCACCAATAGTGATCGCATGTGACTTCCCTTTGTCATTTGCCTTAAGTGGTTGCTCATGTCGATCATCATTAACCCTTGGATTAGGGTATTAATTAGCATAATTCCCCATTTCATTTCACTTGAAGAATTGAAGTGTTGGTGGTGCGTTCTCTATAGTCATTTCTTTATTCGCATCATTAGAAACCCTTTTTCCATTACTTCAACACTCAGCTGCTCGATGACCTTCTTTTCCACACTTAAAACATTTTCTAGTCCCTTTAAGGCAATCTCCACCATACTTCTTTCATCACTTTCATCATAAGGAAACATTCAACTTCTTTTCACCATTATTATGAAATTTCTCCTTGAACTACATCTTTCGTTTCTTGTCAAAACCATGAGAAAGATATGTAACACCAACTTTCATTTCTACCTTGATAGAACAACGTACAATTTCCTCATAGCTACTGATGTCTCTTATAGCTAATTCCCTTCGAAGACTTGGTTTTAAGCCACTGAAGAATTGATCAAAATTACTTTTTGGTTGGATGATAAAGCCAGATGCATACCATTCAAGCCATGTAAAATTTTCTTCATATATACCAACAGATTCATCATCCTTTTTCTTTAGTTCAAGAAACACATTCTCCATCTTTGTTCGAAGAATACAAGGGAAGTACTTATTGAAAAATAAGTTCTTGAACTCGTCCCATTCCATGGACACAATTTCATCTCTTGGACTCTTATTCATGATAATATTCCACCATTGATCAGCTTCACCTTCCAAACGATATACTGCTAAGATGACTTTATCATGTTCAGAACATTGAATAACTAAAAATATCTTTTCAGTGGTACTGATCCATTGTTCAGCAACAAGTGGATCAGAAGACCCACTAAAAGAAGGTGGATGTTGCCCCATGAAGGACTCAATAGGATATTGTTCCCTTCTCTGCGCAGTTGGATGTCAAAAATGATTCATAGCTTGTGTAAGTATAGCAATAATATTTTTCACTCTATCTCCCATAACATTGGTTTGTTCAGGAGGAAAATCATTGAATTGTCCATTACATTGATCAACACGATTCCTTCAGGTTCCAGCCATCGTCTAAAACCCAAAAATAATAGTGTGAGAGGCAAAAATCATGATAGGTAAAACAACATTATAAATGGGGAGTACCTTCAATATCTAATATCATAGGTTTAATTCTAAGATTGTTACCGTAATTCTAGCACTATAACCTATACGTATACTTTACCTTAGGGACATCCCTAGACATACCTTAGAAATATATCTTGGGATCTCACTAAAGTTTTTGCATCCTAGTTTCCAAAGGTTAACTAAACCTTCTCTCTGATTCAATCTTTAGAGACCCGAAGCTTGACGTACATGGAAATTACATTACTTTAGCGGAATACTTAATACATAACAAAAATAGACACAGAAGGACCGTTATAGTTTAGTGTCTTTGGAAACTCGGAATTTAATCTTCTAATCGTGGTGAAAGATCATAAACTTCTCCCATAATGATATTCCCGTTTCCTTTTCTTACCTAAAACCATTCTTTATACCCTGGGGAGAAGAAAACATAAAAAGGGTGAGCTCAAATGTTCAGTAAGGGAAAGCATAGAGAACATAAAACAATCCATAAACATTTGAATGCAAAAGCTTGAACATAAAATGTAAACATCAAAACCTTGACCATGGACATAAATCTTGGAAGTACGTAAGTAATATATCATAAAGGAACATCAATATTGATAAAATAGCATGGAAATAAATCATGTAATTGTGGAAACCATTCAGAACTTGTTATGATTTCCATAGTAGCCAAGGCATTGCTGCCAAGAACATCTTAGTGGACAAAGTCCCTTTCTGAATCAAGTTCACTCCTCGTTCCAGTCCTGTATCACTGAACTGGATTAACTTACCATTTCATCCATGTCTATCTCATGAGATATAAATCTTTAACCAATGCAGTGGAGGGATATATAGGTCCCAACCATCTCATAATGAAATCTTTCTTTCATGTGCCACAAAATCATAAATCATACATCATAGCATAACCCATGTAATAGAATGGGATTCTTAAACATCATGCCATCACAACATAATCCATATAAGAAATGGATATCATGTAATCATAAGAAGAATCAAACCATTTAAATAATGGATTCATTATACTTTAAATATAAACATATTAAATAATGTCATTTTAGATGGAAAATAGTTTTGATAAAACACTTGAACTTACTTCTTGAGGAAAATATCATTTCATCTTCAAAATCAATTTATTTTCACAAAATGACATGAGATTTAAAAAAAAGGGTTTTGTTGAAAATAATCATGCAATCTTGTATAGGAATCTTCATGAAAATGAGGCTTTATGAAACCGTAAAAATCTGTTCACGCCGTAGAAGTTAACAATAACATTCTCCTCGTACTTTTGTCGGAAAAGTCAATAAGTACATCGTATGGTAATCAAAAAGAATGATTCCATACATACTATGTAGTAAAAGTCAAAAATTTCTAAAAAGGACTTTAAACATACATGAAAATATTTTTATAAAACTTGGACATGGATGATAAATATATACCTAGTAAATACTTACGTATAAGCAATCTCGGATAGAAAACAATTGAGATTGCAACATTATCCCTTACCTTAGGTCTGATATGATTTATACGTATCCTAACCTCCTGTATAATGATTTACATAATGTAATTGACATATTATAGTATCATATTCATTGTTATTATATAATATATTGTTCACTGATGACTTTATATTACCCTTTTTTTGGTAAATTCCATGTTAAAGCAGTGTTTTGGGTAAAATCGTTTTATTTATCGTATGTGTTTGGACTTTTTGTTCTGGATATTATTATTACTTATATCCTGATTTACTTACTTCAAGAATTTAAATAATGATTTATATATCACATATATATTCAGTACATAAATATATATATAATATATTGACAAATGAAATTAAATACACTGTTCATGGAGACGGTAGGCCGTACGTACGCATGAACACTGTTTTTTTTGTCTCCTTATTGAATTAAGTAGATGAAATACATATATAGATACATAAATCTAGTATGATTATTATGTCATATATTTCATGATTACTTATTATATATACTTTATAATCATTCTTGAATTGTTAACATGGAAAATGAATCTCATCGCGTCGTGGAGATGGTAATCCGTACGTATGCACGAGCGATGAAATCATTCCCATATTTATTGAATGGAATTAGAGTGGATGATATAAAATCTTAGAATCAGTATGATGTAATAATAATCATATATAGTTATTCTTTACACCATTATACCCATCCAAGTATGGTGGTGGTGGAAAAACAGATTACACCACAGCGTGGAGACGGTATTCTGTACCTACACACGCGTGTAAATTTCGTTTTCCATAGGATGGATAGAAGGTGAAATAGGGTTGTTTCATATTTATAATAACATATCAGTGTAATATATATACTGATGTTATTAATTTATAATGAAAAAACCAAATAAGAAGAAGTTGAAGAAGAAAAAAACTTGACAGAATTGTTAGAAGAGATCACCTCTTCTTCGATGCACGTACATTAAGATTCCTCTTAAGGAAGTAGAGTTGGTCTTTTGAGAATGTCACCACCCATCCTCGGGGCCCGTTCCGTGACTACCCCAAGCCCACCTTCTATAGGCCAGGGGCTGGCGACTAGCACCAAGGCATAATTCCTGGTAAAAAGGGAAGGCATTGGCTTTGTAAAGTAAACAAACACCACAGAGCAAGAATGCATAATTAAACACTAAGTAAAAACTGGTTACAACAGTAAGTTCGGAAAAGTAAGTGGGCCAGAATACAAACTCAAACTGAAAGTAAAATACAACTAAAAGAAGTACATCAACTGTAAAGTAAAGTCGCTACGGCGAGCCGTCCTCTAGTACTCCCACCTGAAGGGTGGGTACAGATAGCCTCCACAGCTCCTCGGGTCCAGCCGTCCGCTCCGAGTACGTCCCACCCAGTGGTCCACCTCTAGGTACCATCCTGCTGTACAAGCTTCATCCACGATTAGCGTTTTACATCGTCTGTAACCAACACAACGTAGTGTGGGCATAGCCTGTGAAGGGGTGAGTATAAGCTACTCATTAGGGACCCCGAGACCCCCGAAGGTCTCCCAGAATCCACAATGGATAATCCACAATGGAATATACTATCAAAAAGTAACATCCGTCACCACTTATGTATATGCCCATACATATACCTAAGTCATCAATTCTAGTTCGGATCCAACATCCTAGCCCAAGTACAACCCAGTCCACACAGGAAACACAACCCAATCCAAACAGGAAATCATAACGTAATCCAAATAGGATAACAAGTCAATCGTATCGAAGATAAGAATTGAAATTCAAGACTCATCTCACACAGGTATACTTCTTCGTAAGACGATAGAGATGATCAGATATTGCCACTGATTCATCTAAGACATCAGACCCACACATGATCTATAGGTACTAACACCAGCAATGACCCACAAAGGATTGATAGGTAACTAACCCCCGCAATTACCCAAAAAGTATCGATAGGTAACGAACCCCCACAATGACCCACAAAGGATCGATAGGTAACTAACCCCCGCAACGACCCACACAGAATCAGACCCACACAAGATCTATAGGCGCTGGCCCACACAGGACCGTTGAGCGCTGACCCACATAGGATCTGACCCACACAGGATCGGTAACACTGATCCACTTAGGATCCATGAGTGATGTAGTCGTCGCCATCAAATCCATGGAGGATTTCTTTATAGTCGTCATCGTCGTCACAGTCGCTGCCAGCTCTAGGGTTCCCGCACACATCAAGCTCGTTCGGGAGGGTCCGCTCCACGAGCCGAGGGGCTTATACATCAACTGACACATATTTCGGAGTTGATGTATCCAAAATTTCTATATCGTCAACAGAAACTCAACGCAACAGACGACTCGTCGATCGGACGCCTGGTCTGAGAGTTATTGGTGTTTTTGTTCCAGGGGCCTGGTTGATTTTTAAGTCAAAACCAACTCGACCATACTCCAACTGCATCCAAACCTTGATCAGAGTAAATCAAAAGGTCCTTATCAATTAGAGGAATCTAACAAGGTTTACGGCACATCAATCGGACGTCCATAACTCAAGTTATAAGTTTTTCTGCTCCAAGGGCCCTGTTGGTTTCGTGTACGAACCAACCCGACCGGACCCAAAGTTCTCTGAAACCTTGAGTTTAATATAAATAAACGACTGTCTTGATCCAAGGATCAAATCGCTGCTGAAGGTGCATCGATCGGAGGTCCACAACCCAAGTTATTGGAAAAAGACCATGAGAGGTACAGTATTAGGGGGTTCGGTCCCGACCAGATACCCTCTGGGTCGGCCTGAACCGGCCTACCCGTACCGGGTCCAGGTCCGGCCCGCTTGGGCGCAGCCCGGCCCGGCTGGCGCGGCCTGACCCGGCCTGGGCACGACCCGGCCTATCCTGGCATGGTCCGGCCTGGGCAGCCGGCCCGGCGCGCTGGCACCATCTAGGTGGCTCGACCATTCGGTTGAGCGGGTGGGGGGGGGGGGGGAATGCCCCCTGTTTCATAACCGTGGCCCCCATAATGGGGGGCCTCTCATGCTGGCCAGCCGGGGGTCGTAACCCCAAGCTCTTCCCCTTTCCAGCCAGCCCGCTCCCGCCGGCCGGTTGTTGCCGCCACGGCACCGGCGATGGTCGGTCCCCCTGCTCCGATGCCGGCGGCCTGGAACCGGCCGCCGGTCCCTACTTTGCCGCGGCGTATGGCCACACCCTTAGTCCACCTGGCACGACACAATGGCGCCGCACCCCTCCGCCGCAGCCCCGCTTCGGCAGCGGTACCATAGGGGTTCTCTAGCGCGGCGTGATGGAGCCACGATCTTGCTCGATTCAACGGCACGGCGTGACGGCACTGCACATTCCTTGCCACATGACGCCACCCGGTGCGACAAAACCCTGCCATCCTCATTCCATTCCACCACAAGGTAGACAAGAGAAAAAGGGGAGGTGGGTCAGCCATGTTTGTGCGGTCCGGCCCCCTCCCGTTATCTGATAACAAGTGGTCCAATTGTACGAGGAATGATGATGGAAGAAAATTTACAAATAGAAACGCATAAAACCCCTACCTCGAGCGTAGTTTGAACGGAGGTTCATCACAGAAATAACCGTCACGGAAGAAGATGTCGCGAAAGGAGAATCGTCGTGTCGTGGAGAAATGATTCATCACCATCGCGGCATCGATCTCTGAGGATCCGACGTTCTTCGCGTTCTTCGCGTTCATCATTGAGGAAGAAGAACTTCAAGAGATTTTCCTTTTCTCCCAAACACTCTCACAACAAGATCCAACCAAAATAAAATAAGTACTTCCCTTATTTTATTAACATGACTTAAGTTTGAAATTCTAAAGTTGAATTGATCCACTCAATTAATTAACTCAACTTGACTTAATAAATGGAGGGTTATGGAAGGTTAGGGAAGATGAAGAGGTGGTTTTTTGTGGGCCCCCCACTCTCTTAACCTCCCATGGGAAGTTGGGAGGATACCCCAACACCCACTCAAAGGCTAAACACTTAGGGAAAAATAAAAATTGTAGCTCATATTTTTATTTTTAACTTCCATAATTTTAAAAACTACTCTCGTGAAAACACAACTCCGAAAAAGGTGTTCCTAAGCAATTACTGGTGCTCTGAATCCATTTGTGCCCTCAGAATTCGATTCTGAGCACCGGTTCAAAAGTTAGAAAAACCCGCTCGTTCGTTCACTGAACGTACCCAAGCTAAACATTGGATTAAAATTACGGGCACACCGGGCCTTGGAATCAAGTGCCATCAGAAACCACGTTCGTGTAAAATCCCAAATAAAATTAAGAAAAAAAATTTCCCTTGAATTTTACGAGTCTTTACAATACTCCCACCTCAGGGCATTACATCCCCGTAATGATACATCAAAAACCAGAGGAACAAATGTGGGTACTGTGAATGAATCTGAGCCTCCTGCTCCCAAGTGCTCTCCTAGAGGTTTCTATGCTGCCATCTGATGTGCACTAGAGGAATCGACCATCCACATAGGACCCGCTCCTATCGATCCTTGATCTCCACTGGAACCTCCGCAAAATTCTCCCCATCATCTATGTCCATCTTCCCATGGTCAATGATATTTGTCGGGTCATGCACATATCTCTTCAGCTGAGATACGAGAAAGACGTCATGCACCCGGTGCAACTGAGGTGGTAGAGCCAGGTGATAAGACACCTCAGAAATCCTGCTGAGGACCTGGAATGGTACGATGAAGCGTGAACACAACTTTCCGCCTTGGCCAAATCTTGGTATTCCACGTCGAGGTGAGACCCGCAAGAAGACGTGGTCGCCATCCTCGAACACTATTGGCCTCCGCCTCCTGTCAGCATAAGACTTCTGCTGGCTCTGAGCTATCGTCATCCACTCCTAGGTGATCTGAACCTTCTCTGTCGTGGCCTGGACCATCTCTGGTCTCACAAGTGCTGACACCCCAGGGTCTGTCCAGCATAAAGGAGATCTGCAAGGTTGTCCATACAACGCCTCGTATGGTTCCATCCCAATGGTGGAGTGGTAGCTGTTGTTGTACGCGAACTCCACCAAGGGTAGGTGGTCCTCCCAGCTGTGACCAAAGTCGAGGACACATGCGTGGAGCATGTCCTTGAGAGTCTGAATGGTCCTCTCCGTCTGACCATCTGTCTGAGGGTGAAAGGCGGTACTCAGACGTAGCTGCGTCCTGAATGCCTCCTACAACCCCTTCTAAATCCGGGAAGTAAAGCGAGCATCTCGATCAGAGATGATAGATGATGGAACACCATTAAGCCACACAATATTCTTAATGTAGTAATGTCCCAGGCTCTACACCGAGCCCTGCTCTCTGATGGTTAAGAAGTGAGCCGACGTGGAGGGTCGGTCGATAATCACACAAATAAAGTCATGACCTCTGGAAGTGAGTGGAAGTCCAGTCACGAAGTCCATAGATATCCCATCCCAATTCCACTCTGGGACCTCCAAGGGCTGTACCAAGCCTGCTGGTACCTGGTGCTCTGCCTTCACCAGCCTGAAGGTGAGGCATCAAAAAATGAACTCTGCCACAGCCTTCTTCATGCCCGACCACCAGTGTTGTCGTCTGAGGCCCTGGTACATCTTCTCCACTCTAGGATGTACTGCTACTAGGGAAGTGTGAAAATCTCTTAGCACCTCCTCTCGTAAAGAAACTGGTACCAAGGTATGTCCTTTGAAAAGGACATCGTGCTCTCCTCCTAAGGAGAAACCATCAGGTGTGTGTCCTGAGGATACCTGCGCACGCCGCGTCTCACAGTCGGTGTCCCCACGCTGTGCCTCTCTGACCCGCTGCAGTAGTGGAGAAGTGACTGTGAGCGACTGAAGAAAGGCTGCTCCATCTCTATCCATGAAGGATATCCGCAAAGCGGCTAGCTGCTCTGTCGCCACCCCAAGTAGCTAGATGCACGTCCTCCAACTGAGAGCATCAGCTACTATTTCCCCCTTCCCAGGAGTATATACTATCTTAAATTCATAGTCCTGGAGGAACTCAAGCCATCGCCGCTGTCTCAGGATCAGGTCCTTTTATGAGAAGATGTACCTGAGACTCTGATGGTCAGAATAGACTATAAAGAGCTCGACCATCAGATAGTGTCACCACATCTTCCGAGCGAAGACCACTGCTTCTAACTCCAGGTCATGGGTAGCGTAGTACTGCTCATGTTGCCTCAACTAACATGATGCATAGGCGATCATGGCCTGCTCCTACATCAGGACACATCCGAGTCCGACCCCTGATTCATCGTAGTAAACTATACACCCTACTCCCTCTACCGGCAACCTCAGGATAGGTACACTGGTCAATATTTGTCTCAGCTCCTAGAAGCTCTACTGACATCTGTTTGACCACACAAAGGTTTTCCCCTTCTTCGTCAAAGCTGAGAGTGTTGTCATAACTCTGGAGAAGTCTAGCACAAATCTATGGTAGTACCTAGCAAGTCCCAAGAAACTCTGCACCTCCATCATGCTCCTCGGTGGCTACGAAGTTATAATTTCCTCAATCTTCGCAGGATCCATCACAACCCCCTCCTCAGAGATGACGTGTCCCAAGAAGTGGACCTCATGTATCCAGTAATGAAACTTCGAGAGCTTTCCATAAATCTGGTGCTCCCGGAGTGTGTCATGTACAACCCGCAAGTGGTAGGCGTGCTCCTCCTCAGTCGTCGAGTAAATCAAAATGTCGTTGATGAAGATCATGACAAATCGATCGAGGTATGGCTGAAAGATACTATTCATAAAGTCCATGAACACTGCTAGAGCATTGGTTACACTGAGTGGAATAAACAAAAACTCATAGTGGCCATACCGTCATCTCAAGGTCATCTTCTGCACGTCGTCATCCCAAACTCTGAGCTGATGATAGCCTGACCTGAGGTCTATCTTCGAGAAGCACCATGCTCCCTTGAGCTGATCGAAGAGGTCATCAATCATCGGCAACAGATACTTGTTCCTCACTGTAACCTGGTATAGGCGACGATAGTCGACTCAAATTCCCAAGCTCATGTCCGCCTTCTTGGCGAACAATATCGGGGAAGCCCTGGGTGATACACTGGGTCGGATGAATCCCGTCCACTACAAGTCCTCCAACTATACCTTTAGCTCTCGAAGCTCAGCGGGGGCCATCAGATACGCTGGAGTGGATATCAGGGTTGTCTCGGGTTACAAGTCAATATAAAAGTCTACCTCTCTGCGAGGTGGTAGTCCTGAAATGTCGTCGGGAAAAACGTCTCCATACCGATCCACCACTGCAGGAAAACAAGGACTCTGCACATCAACAGATCCTAGGAGAGGCTATCCAACTGGTGAGTGATGGGATGTCCTCTCCTCTACGAGATTCCATCCTATTCTGTGAAGGATCCCTTCTCGACGGTGTAGATGAACCTGCTCTCGTCGGTGCGTACACATCGCACCTTGCACCTAATACACTCAATCTGAGCATGGAATAGAGATAACCAATCCACGCCCAAGATGATGTCTTAAGGCCTCGACGCCGCTACTAGAAGATCCCAGCTGAAGCTCTCGCCTCCTAGAATAAGCTCACACTACCGGAACCAGTGCGCAATCATCGTGTCTTCTCCCGTAGGAGTCCCTATCATTAAGGATCGAGCCAACGGCTCTGTCGGAATCTCCGAGATCCGAAAAAGGGCAGCAGATATTAAATAATGACTCGCTCCTGTGTCTATAAGAACTGCAGTATGGGTATAATAGACAAAGATAGTACCTCGTATCATCTCGGGCGCACCGTGGTCGTAGGCTTCCACTGCCTGAAGTTGTGCCTGTCTCTGCCCGCCAGCTCCCTTTGGTTGGGGTGGACCTCCTGGTGGTGGTGGTGGTGGTAGAGCCTAAAAGCGTCTCCCACCACCTGCTACTCGGCCAACTCCTCTACATCGTCCACCTGCTCCCTGCGGACCACCACAATCGACCCTCTACCTATTCCTGGGTGGTCCCTCAACCGTCTTCTGCTCCTCTGCACGGCGGGTCAGGCTGTCACGAGCCGTGTGGCCCTTCCCGCTACATGCGTAGCACTGTCTGCCTTTCGAAAGACTGGCACTGCACTGTGTGCCCCGCACCACTAAGCCAGTTTCCTGAGGTTGTCTGCCTGAGGGTCTGGTCTGCTTGGACCCATGAGTCATCCGTCGACTTCCTGCTGCAGAAGACTCTGATTCGTGCCGCCCTGCAGTAGGTCTCGCTGCTGATGTAGGCTCACCAAGGAAGCTCTTGATCAGACGGGCTCGCTCCATTACCCCTGCCTTTGTCGGAATGCTGAGGGAGATCAGCGATGCCTGGATCTTTTTCCTCAATCCCTGCTCGAAGGTCCGGGCCTGGAAGAATGGGTCTCGTACCATGTCCGTCGAGTAGCGCGAGAGATCGGTAAATCTCGATGAGTACTGGGCGACCATCAAGATGCCTTGCCGTAGCTGAAGATGCTCCTGGATGCGCACCTCACGGAGGGTGGCTGGAACGAACTTTGAGAGGAAGAGGCTCTCAATGTTTTTCCAGATAAGAGATGCCTCGTCGTGCACCTAGAGCATCAAGATCCACCATCTTCCTGCTAACGCGTGTAGTAGGCTCGCTGCGAGGATCACCATGAGGTCTGCTGGTGTCCTCACTAACCTGAAAAACCATACAACTGCCTCCAACCAATCCTCAGCGGCCTGAGAGTCCGTCTCCCAACGGAACCTGGGCGATCTCTGATGCTGATACTCATGCAGTTCACTAAGGCGACATGCATCGTCAGCGGCTGGGGATGGTAGCATCGGTAGCTCGGCTGGTAGAGGTACTGCCGGTGCCTCTGCTGTCAAAGGGCCATGTACTGAGGCCTCGTCGCTCGGTGGGCTGTCGTCACACCCAACTCTTGGAACCCTAGCTAGATGCCATCAAGGGGCCATCCTTAAAAGAAACAGGTGCACCACGGTCGAACAATATTCCTGGTGAGCTGACATAAATTAATCACAAAGAAAACATGAAACACACAAGCAATCAATGTTTTCATGTATTATGTCAGAAATCAGAAGTCAGGGTCCTGGTGTACGGATACGTCGGCCACCGCACCAACACTGGACTCCCTGGGATGATAACCACACTCAATTCTTTTAACAATATTGCTTCACATAGAAAAATATCAGAGTCCTATGTTCTGCGGTAGAACCGAACTCCTCTGATACCAAGTTGTCATGACCCGTCCTCGGGGCCCATGCCGTGACTACCCCAAGCCCACCTTCCATTGGACAGGGGCTGGAAACTAGCACCATGGTGTAATTCCTGGTAAAAAGGGAAGGAATTGACTTTATAATGTAAACAAACACCACAGAGCAAGCAAGAAGAAGTAAACATTGAGTAAAAACTGGGTACTACAGTAAGTGCGGAAAAGTAAGTGGGCCAGAATACAAATCCAAACTGATAGAATAATATAACTGAAAGGAAGTACAACAACTGAAAAGTAAATACATTATGGAAAGCCGTCTTCTGGTACTCCCACATGAAGGGTGGCTACAGATAGCCTCCACAGCTCCTCGGGTCCAGCCGTCCGCTCCGAGTACGTCCCGCCCAGTGGTCCACCTCTAGGTACCGTCCTGCTCCGCAAGCCTTAACCACGATCAGCGCTGTCCGTCGTCTGCAACCAACAAAACGTAGTGTGGGCATAGCCCGTGCAGGGGTGAGAATAAGCTACTAATTTGGGACCCCGAGACTCCCGAAGGTCTCCCATAATCCACAAAGAATAATCCACAAAGGAAGATACAATCACAATGTAACAACCATCACCACTTTGGTATATGACCATACATATACCTAAGTCATCAATTCTCATTCTGCTCCAACATCCGAACCCAAGTACATCCCAGTCCACATAGGAAACACAACCCAATCCACATAGGAATGTAGAGCATAATCTACAAAGGATAATAAGTCAATCTTATCGAAGATAAGAATTGAAAGTCGTGATTTAGCTCACACAGGTATACTTCTTCGTAAGACGATAGAGACGATCAGATATTTCCACTGATTCATCTAAGCCGTCAGACCCACACATGATCAATAGGTACTAACCCCCGCAATGACCCACAAAGGATCGATAGGTAACTAACCCCTAAAATGACCCACACAGGATCGATAGGTAACTAACCCCCACAATGAACGACATATGATCGATGGGTAACTAACCCCCGCAATGACCCACACAGGATCGGACCCACACATGATCTGTAGGCGCTGGCCCACACAGGACCACTGAGCGCTGACCCACATAGGATCTGACCTACACAAGATCGGTAGCACTGATCCACGTAGGATCGCTGAGTGATGTAGTCGTTACCGTCGAATCCACGGAGGATTTCTGCACAGTCGTCATCGTCGTCATAGTCGCAGCCAACTGTAGGGTTTCCACACACAGCAAGCTCGTTCGAGAGGGTCCACTCCACGAGTTGAGGGGATGATACATCAACTGACACATAGTCCAAAGTTGATTAATCCAAAAGTTCTGTATCGTCAACAGGAACTCAACGGGACAGACGGTGCATCGATCGGATGCTCAGTCTTAGGGTTATTTCCTTTTTTGTTCGAGGGGCCCTGTTGATTTTTAAGTCAAAACCAACCCGACCATACTACAACTGCATCCAAACCTTGATCAGAGTAATCCAAAAGGTCTTCCTCACTTAGAGGAATCCAACAATGTCGACGGCACGTCAATCGGACGTCCGGAATTCAAGTTATAAGTGTTTCCGCTCCGAGGGCCTGGTTGGTTTCGTGTACGAACCAACCCGGCCGAACCCAAAGTACTCTGAAACCTTGAGTGTAATATACCAAAACGACCGTCTCGATCCAAGGATCACATCGCAGTTGACTGTGCGTCGATCAGAGGTCTGCAGCCCATATTATGGGAAAAAGACCGTGAGAGGTCCGGTATTAGGGGTTTCGGGCCCAGTCTGACCCGGCCCGATACCCTCTAGGTCAGCCCGAACCGGGTTGACCCATCCCGGGTCTGGGTCCGACCCACTTGGGAATGGACTGGCCTAGCTGGCAAAGCCTGCATGGCCTGGGCACGGCCCAGCCCGGCCTAGGCGCGTCCCGGCCCGGCCTGGCGCGGTCCGACCTCGGTAGCCGGCCCGACGCCCTGGCACCTGGCCGGTGGCTCGACCGTTCGGCCGAGCAGTTGGGGGGGGGGAGCGCCTGCCCCCTGTTTCATAATCATGGCCCCTATAATGGGGGGCTGCTCATACTGGCCAGCCGGGGGTCGTAACCCCCGGCTCTTCCCCTATCCGACCGGCCCGCTCTGGCCGGCTGGCTGTTTCCGCCACGGGACCAGCGATGGCCGGTCCCCCTGCTCCGATTCTGATGGCCCGGAACATGCCGCCGGTCCCTACTCCGCCGCGGCCTATGGCCGCGGCCTTAGTCTGCACGGCGCGGCGCGATGGCGCCCCACCCCTCCTCCGCGGCCCCGCTCCGCCCACAGTGCCTTCGGGGTTCTCCGGGGCGGCGCGACGGCGCCTAGATCTTGCTCGATTCAACTGTGTGGCGCGGCGACACTGCGCATTCCTTGGAACATGACCCCGTGCGGTGCCACAAAACCGTGCCATCCTCGTTCCATTCCACCACAAGGTAGACAAAATAAAAAGGGGAGGTGGTCGGCCGTGTTTGTGCGGTCCGACCCCCTCCCGTTTTCTGATAAAAAGTGGTCCAGTTGTACGAGGAATGATGATGGAAGAAAATTCACGAATATAAACGCATAAAACCCCGACCTAGAGCGTAGTTTCAACGGATGTTCATCGCGGAAATAACTATCACAGAAGAAGACGTCGCGGAAGGAGAATCGTCGCGTCGCGGAGAAATGATTTGTCGGCGTCGCGTCATCGATCTCCGAGAATCCGACGTTTTTCGCGTTCTTCGCGTTCTTCATCGACGAAGAATAACTTCAAGATCATTTCTTTTTCTCCCAAAGACTCTCACAACAAGATCCAACAAAAATAAAATAAGTACATCCCTTATCTTATTAACATGACTTAAGTTTGAATTTCAAAAGTTGAATTAATCCACTCAATTAATTAACTCAACTTGACTTAATAAATGGAGGGTTATGGAAGGTCAGGGAAGATGAAGAGGTGGGGTTTGTGTGGGCCCCACCACTCTCATAACATCCCATGGGAAGTTTGGTGGTTACCCCAACTTCCACTCAAAGGCTAAACACATAGAGAAAAATAAAAATTGTAGCCCAAATTTTTATTTTTAACTTCCATAATTTTAACAAATACTCTCGTGAAAACGCAACTCCGGAAAAGGTGTTCATAAGCAATTTCCGGCGCTGCAAATCCATTGGTTCCCTCGGAATTCGATTCCGAGCATCGGTTCAAAAGATAGAAAAACCCGCTCGTTCGTTCATTGAATGTACCCGAGCTAAACTTCGGATTAAAATTCCGGGCACACCGGGCCACAGAATCATGTGCCATCAGAAACCGCATTCTTATAAAATCTGTAAAAAAAATTATGAAAAAAAAATTCCCTTGAATTTTACGGGTCTTTACAGAGAAGACCAAAACCTAAAAAATGTTTCTATGGAATTGGAGAAGAGAAATGGGTAGTATTTTGATGAGATTCAAGGCTCAAAAGGGTGTGAAGAGATGAGGTAAGGGGTGCCCTTTTTATAAGGGAGGAGAGGGGCACCTTTGGAAAAACTTAAAATATTATTTAATAATAATGTCATATTCAATTTTTAATAGATCCAAATTGATTTATTTCGAGTATAAGGTGTGGATGGGTCGAAATCCTCTCAACCAATAGATTTTAGACAGGTTTGAGTCATTATATTAACCTTATCTTTTAGTTTTAACTCTTAGTTAATTAGATTGACGTTTACCATGTCACTTTGTATTTTTATATTATATAGTTAATAGTCTTACCATATAAATCCAAACGACCCCAATGTGGTCCTTTAATGATAAACCAATCTTGATATAAGTATCTTGGCCGAACCTTAGATTTTTATTAATATAATAACAATTAATAATATAATATTTGTTTTAAAAACTATTTTATATCAATTTGGACACTATTTGGTATTTGATTTTTGTGAAAAACATAAAAAAATGATTACTTAAACAAAATACAATTAAATAAATAATAACATGTCATATTAACGTATAAAATTAGTTGAATTCATAAAAAGTCTAATATTACATTTATTTGGGTATTTATAACATCAATTATGTTAATATTTCATTAATAAAATAATTACTACATCATCATTGTGTCATAAATAAAATAAATTATATAATGTCTAAAAATTATAAATAAAATTCCATCATGTAGTAAATCCTTTTATATTTTCAATGAATATTTCTAGTCTAATTTATCTTATGTATAACCCTATATTAAAAATGATTTTGTTATTAAACATTGATTTTTACTATTTTAACCCTTATTTTAATAAATTAATAATAAATGTCCTAGTCTAATCCATGTTGATCTAAATGGTCATATATTATTCCTAAGGTTGTTTTTCGACGAATAAAACATACACAATAGAATTAGGACATCTGTTAGGGTAATAATAATATCATTTTTACCCATAATAACCTTATTTACTTTTAAACGTGGTAAATAAAAGTAAAAAGTTACAATTCAGAAAAAATTATTTTCATCTCATTGAACCAAATTTTAGTCCTTGTTTTTAACCGTGTCTCTCAAATTTTGGAAATTACACTCATATAAGCGGTAAAATTATGTTTTATGTGAATTTTCAAATTCTCTTAGGAGGTGGGTAAAAGACGGAGAAAAGTCCAATAAAATTTTTATATATCTAAAATTATTATAAAATGACTCCAATGAATTACATTGAACTTATATAGGTATTATGTATCAATTTTGACCTAAAATATATTTAAATAAAATAAATAATTATTTAAATTAAAAGCTGGTTTTTGAATAGTAACCCAGTGTTTTCACTATTCATCAAAAATTGAAAGTTTTCAGAAAAATACCAAAAATTCACCCTAGGATTATTTCAATATTTTGAAACCAAAAATGAATTTCATTTCAAAAGATAAAATGTCTAAAATTTAAAAAATTTGGTATTACTATTTATAATGGCTACTTTATATTAAATATCTTTGTTTAGCGAAACTCGGTATTGTGTACAACACACACTATCGTGGAAGGTCGTGATTGCGTGTTATGCAAGCCAAGTCGGGGATGTGTGTAGTGCAATATTTTTTTGGTGTAGCATAAAACAGAAGACATTAATGAAATTAAAAAGAATATTTTTCATAAAATCTCGGGGTGTTACAACATGGATATTCTCTTGAGGGTGATTAGAGAATGAAGCATTCACTATAGAATTTGCATTCATATATGGAAGTTCAAAATTGTATGGATATACAACAATATTAGGCCTGTTAAACCTATCACAATACAAATAGATGAGCGGTCATGCAAAGGTGGAGTCTTGACATCACGATGTAGCCACTATGGAGAGGTAGTTCCAGTAGTCTTGATCTGCAACAACATCTTTTATTATATTATTTGGATGTAATGTGTGGATGTTTCAGTTTCCCAATTTGTTTTCAAAAGTGATTTGATAGAAAATGTTGTTGTCAATCAGTACTATATATGATTTAATTTATAATTTCTTATTATATAATATTGATAATATTTATTTTCACTTATAAAATCTTAATATATTTTTATTTTATATATTATGTTAAATAAGTTTCAAAAATAAAAATGTGGCACATTTTATCTCATTTTATTTATATAGGTTTAAATCTAAAATATTAAGTGTGTAATGACTATATATGGAGGTATTATAGAATCAATTTCCATATAAATTTTTAATATAAATATATAGAGTTTAATAACAATGGTTTGGTGGAATAATTATTCATCATTAATTTATTTCTCTTAAACTAAAAAATTGATAGTATATAATTAAAACCTTATTTTAATGTGATATGATAAATATGAGAATGATGTGAGAAGTTGTTAATGTAATCAGGTTTGAAATTATCTTTTTTATATTAATACCAAAATAATTTTATTATATGTTTTTAAAATATAATAACATAAATATGGTTAATATTATATTAATTTATTTCTAAATACTAATTGAAAAATTTAATTAAAATTTAATTTCATTTAATTTTCAATTTTTATAAAATAAGTTTAATTTTTCTAAAATACTTTGATGTTATACTAATATGGGTATTAATATTTTCTTTTATTGATTAATTATATCATATGATTTTTACTGAAAATTTGAATTTCTTAGGATATTCGAACACAAAATTTGTACAAATATGGACCTATAATGTTTCACATGGTTCATGGAACAATGTGTGGTAGATAGAATCTATTTTGACTCCCTAGAAAAGTAATAGGGGTGTAATATTTAAAAAAATTGTGTCTAAACAATCAAATTTTTTACATTTTAAAATAATTTTTTATAGTTTATGTAATTAATTTTAGATAATATATTTTTTGTAAAATACCCTTTTTCCTTCCATCCATATTCTGTATCATGGTGGTTAATTAATTATGTTTCTTTAGATGATATCATATAATAAAAATTAAATATTTTATTTAGAAATCCCAATTTCATTATTCTTTAAAGGATAAACCTTTTTTTACACAGATGGATTTTGTGGGTCAGCAATGTTCATTAAATAATGAGTTTTTTTGAGTAATTATAATTTCATTATAAGTGTTTAAAGAAGTTGAATAGAGGTGGATGCATTTAATTTGATAATATAAAAAAATATACAAGTATTAATATGTTTTTTCTACTATATACATGTATGAAATGAAATATTCATTAGAAAATATGTTAGAAGGCCTCAACATTTTTAAGTGAATATATAATTTTTATGATATATTACATGATTACTATAATAATTACATATAATCTAGAATATCATTTTTTTTATCATGTGTTACATTTGGTTTGATTGATAATTATTTTTACAACGATTAACTAAACATAAATGAGGAACTTATAATGAACTTTTTATGTTAATGGTGTCCAGTTCATTGGATAAAGAATCAATAATATTTTTAAGGATAGTTTTACCCATTAATCATTAATGTGATTTTATTTATCTTTTAAAAAAATAGTTATTAGTTTTTATTATAAATCATTATTTTTTTGGAATATGTTATATTTCCCAAAGTGTTATGAAAAATAATAGAGACATAAAAATGGAATAAATTTAGTATGGCCTAAATATTTTATATATTTACTATGATTAAAAATAAATAAAAAATAGGAAAATTGAGAATAATAAAGTAATAAATTATATATTATCAATAAATAGATATTCACTATTTGGATGAATGAATATATGATTTAGAATATATCAAATTTATTTATATGATATTTGACTATGTTGTTTGAGAATTGAAATTCATAAAATTTTAAAATTATCATTATATGAACATAGAGGCTGAGTATATTTTTTGTTTGAGAATAGAATTTATATTCATAGGAAAATAATATAAATAAAATTTAACAAAATTTTCATTTATGGTGTGGAAAGGTACCTTATAGAGTTTAACTGTTGAATAAAATAGAATAAATATTATATATGTATTATTCAATATTTATTATATATTTTTTAACTTCATTGATATATGAATGTATTTATTTTTTATTATAAGATAATATATATAATTTTATTATAGTTTGTAATAGTTAGAAACCTAGAAAAAAATGGGATTAAAATTTCATCAACTGATCTTAATTCATACTAAATATGTGAATCATTTTTTCCACATGGACTATATTTTCCAATTTGTTCAATTCCTGAAACAATTATATACTGAGGTGATATCTGATCAATAATGAGTGGAAATATTCACTGTAAGTATTAATCTTGATGAACTTATTATGTTTTTATTTCCTTTTTGAAGTAATATGATTATTCAATGCTAGAGAAAATCCATCAACATATATATCAAAATGTAACATAGACTTTCTAACATGTAATATTTGTTTTAGACTTTGTTTTATATCAATCATAATCTAATTTCTCCGTTGAAAAATTTTATTGTGATATTATATAAGAGATAAATCTTGTAACAAGCAATTTTATATTAATTTAGAGTTGATAAATAGGCCATTATAAATTACATGGACATAATGTTTAAATTTATCTAAGGAGTTTTGTAAAATAAGAATCTAATTCTGTTACAGCTGAGTTAAGTATTCTAAATACTAATCCCATTATTATGGAAATGATTGTATTATATTTTATTTAATGTTAAATGAATGATAAAAATTCCTCAATATTTGTAGGAATTTTTACAATAACAAAAGAAATTTAATTTCTTCTATCTATAGAATATATTATGGTTTGTTTGATTGAGACTACCTCAGTATGTAACAATGTACTATATAGGTATTGTAAGTTCTCCAAACCTTATCTCACATCTCGAAGAACTTCTCAGGGAGGATCCAGACACACATGTTAGAACTGTGCATTGGGAATTATATAGTGTGGCTGATTCAAATAACCTTAGTCTGGTGTTTAAAAATTTTGTGAGCTCCTTTAGCACGTAATGGTTTTGGCTCCTCGAATGATGGTTTCCCAATTTTCCTTAAAGTGTATTTTTAATAAAAATTTATATTTTGGTGGTTTAATAAAGTTTGTGAATGTGAATTTTTATGTCGGAGGAATTCATGGAACAAAATTTTTTTCATGATTTTAGAGAGAATATAGGGACTATAAAGGTTATTGAAATCCAATGTAAGAATAGTTATCTAGGATTTATTCAAGATTTGAACAATTGGTTCACGATTTTAATATATATTTTCCATGGTTTGGATGATTCTATCTCCATGAATTTATAGAGTGAAGTGGCCTCATAAGGTGAACTAGTTCTATGTTCATAAGATCATGGTGATAAAATTATTTATAGGTCTTAATGTTGAACCATTCATGATGTAAATGTCCCATTCACATTGTAATTATTCCCATGGAAAAGCCACATTAGATATTACTAGCCCCCAAAACACTAGCAAAATCCAAATAATTCTCCTAATCTCTACATGGAACGACATGTTTAGTCATGGTTTTTTAATCCAATTTTATTTATATTGACACACATCTTACTATGATCTCTATATTTTGATCTAAGGTGAGTTTTCCCTTTATCACATATTGTTTCTTTTCATTATATTTTGTTTCATCCAATTAAATTGTCACATACAATGGTGGTTTATATTATTTTTCATCATAGAGTTCTTTTGATTCTTTAAATTTTTTTCTTGGTGTAGTGTCCTTAGGAAGTGACCCATTCTTTATGGCATAAGATATTAGAGGTTTTTATCTTGTTGATCCATTATTTTATGATGATTATTGGGATCCTGGATAACCCGCATTGATTAAATATATTATTTTATGTAGAATTATGACATTATCATGATTTCTCTCATTGATTAATAGTGAAATTAAATTCAATGTGGAATAAAAAGAAATTAATTATTTAATATAAGGTTTTTTGAACAAATCAAAATATACTAATATGTTTGGATGGTTTTACAATCGATTCTGTTGGAGGTGTGTGATATATTTTAGATTTTGTGGTTTAACATCTATCTAATTCATTCATATTTTATAATAAATGTAATCATGGTAATTATTTATGAGTAAATAATTTAAGTCGTTTGTTTAATTGTTATTATTCTACTAACAATTTATAAAATTATTTTAAGCGTAAATCATGATTAAATAATTTATATTTTATAATAGATAATTAATTAGACTAATAGTGGTTTTATAATGTGAAAAATGAATTGGTTACTTCAATATTGTAACAAATTTTATGTTTTCTAATGAAAATATCTTTTATTTGAGTGAAACAATTTGTTTTTGATAAATGGATGGCTTACTTTTAGTTCTTAGATGTCTTGTAAATTTTTTTTGTTAATATCATTCTTTATTTTATAATCTAGGTATGTCACATTTCCATTTAAAATTATTTAATCATAGGACGTGTGATGGTTTGTAAATAAATGGGAAGGGTTCATGGGGTTATTGAGAAATTTTTCATTATGATGGTTATATAGATGAGGATTTTCATGTTGGTGTCAGGGATAATAGAAATACAAATGGATTGTGTTGATGTTTACCTTACCTTTTTTTCATTTAATTGAATATTGGTCTACATTTCTTATATGAATTTACAAAAAAATGGACGATAGAATGATATTCATATTTCCTGTATTTCATTCACTACCCTTAAATTTACCAATTTTTTCTAGTATTATTAATATTTTATGGAAGATTATTATGAGTAATAGAGTACCTAAAATTATTGAATTTTCATGAATGCTAAATGAAATAACTAATAGGGTTGGTTGTTCAATGATTTAATTAGTATAAAATGGTTATTTTTAATGTGTAAATTTTAATAGAAATATATTTTTTTCTTTTGTTCTTATTGGGAATATAGTCTTCAGCATTGTTAACAATGTGTCTAAAAGAAAACTTCTTTTGTATAGGATAAGGCTAGGGAGTTTCACTTAGAGGTTTTAAATATATATTAATTATTTTATGATAATTTATATGTTATCTTACCAATTATTGTACGGAAGTGGACAACTAATAGACATTGGAGTGTGTTTTTTCCATCATCATAATTGTCGAGGATAGATGGTTGAATTTCTCCACTCCTCCACTCTAATCTCTTGGTATAATTAATTGATGGAATAAATTGAGGAAAAAATCATGTATATGTATAGTATGTTTTTTATTCTTTTTGGTTATTTCAAACACAATTATCATAAAATTTATTATTGTTGGGATTATTAGAGGATTGAATTTTATGATATATGATATCGTGAGGATTAGTATATAGAGTAAGGTTTGTGGTGGATCATAGAAAATAATCAATTACTAATTATATATATAGATATTGATGATGCAATTTTCTAACACACATTGGGTGGATTATTTCAATTTTTACATTGTCATAGGTTGTATATGGGAGAGTGATGGATATGAACTTTTGATGCTGGTGTATGAGAATAAAATCACTATGTTTTAGCGGTGGGGTACCTTCACATTTACAATATGATGGATATTATATAACATCATGTATATGATACTTTTAGAGAGATATATAGTGAGGCTGAAATGTTTGAATATCTTATTTGATTATTAGATTGTTCAATTTCCAATTATCCAATCACTAGTATACTCTCATCTCATTTATACAATAAGATCTTGGAGGATAAAAAAGATTATACCTACTATTATCAACTAAATATATATAGTTATAAACTATTTTCTAGGTTTTTATGAGTTGATTGGTAACTGAGAAAAAAATTAATAGCACAAGGAGTTATTATTTAGCTATTTAGGATTAGATGTTACTCTCTATGTCTTCTATTGAAACTTGTGATTTTATTTTTTATTGTGGTTCCTACTATGTGACATTTATTGGAATGTATTTGCATATATTATTGTTATATATAGGGTATTTTTAGTTTAATCTCATATTTGGTTCATCATAATTTTAGCGGTCGATGCCTCCCATTTATGTGTATGATATAAACCTAGTACTAAACTCCGACCAATGGAATATTAGAGGAGGTAATTGGGAATAATTTTCTCTACACCTTAATTATTTTCTTTCGAGGGGTATATTTTAGGGGATGCATTCATGATATAGTGGAATCACCTTTGGAATATTTATTTAATGCCTTATCTTTGATATTCACAAAACATAGTGTATAAGATATATCTATGTCAATATCAGATAAAAACTCTATCTATTGTCACTATCATAATATTATTTCCCACTAGGTGAAGACACAACAAGGTCTCTTAGGATTGGTGAAGAAATAAAACATCATTTTTCGATGAGGTACTATGAAGGAAATATTATGGACAAGGGAAATAATAGAACATCGATACCCTAGGTAGAACATATACAAAAATGTTTTAATGACAACCCTATACAGTAATAAATAAATTCTCACTATAAAATCATAACACTATCTAATAAATGACCATTATCATCATAATAAATTTCAAAAATAAATCCCCCTATTATGTAGGGAAAATATAAACTCCATTCCGCCAATATGACATAAACATGTGAAAACAATGGTGGATTGATATCTTGTGAGATTATGACTATGATATTTCATTTACACAAGGTAAGGATAATGTCATAGCTATTTAAATATGATGTAAGTCATGTTTTAATTATCTATGTTAGTTTATTGACTACTGTATAGAAATTAAATATTTCTATTTGATTTATCATAATATATAATATGATTGAGGCAATGAATTACCTTATCAGATGGTGTTGTAGTTGTCTTCATTTTATTATGTGGAGAAGCATTATTTGTGGGGTTCTGAGGTGAACATTCGTTGAGATTGAGATGTCTAAATTTATTGTCCTGATGGATGTTCTAATAATTATAAATATCTGATGTTTATTAAGAGGGGTATTTTAATTCATTTGGTGATGTATGAGGTTGTCCTCTTTGATTGACACATATATCCCTTAATATTTTACTCATGAAGTGTTGAAGATTTTCTATGCTCTAAGATGTCAATTATTGTGACCTTGATGGAATTTTCCAGTAGTAGAGTTATTTCCCTAACGATTTGATGTTATATGTTAAAGGCAAAATTTTTTGTTCCTTATTGTTTTCTCTAATTGATACATTTTCCTCAGTGAATGTGGGAGGAAATTTATATATAAATCACTATCAGTCATCCTAGATCGTAGTGATGTTTTGATTCAATGTTGGTAATACTAAACTATTTGAAAAAGTCATATCAATTTTCATAAATTAAGGATTTGATCTTACTATTTTATTTTTAATGAAATATGTAGATGATCTGGTGAGGATTAATGGATTAATTTGGAAGAACATCTGTACTAATGACCCTCAATTAACCTTTAGGGTGTGTAAATACTTCATTTTCTCAATAGCCCTCGTATATTCCTCAACACTTATTATCAACTATATAGTTACGATTATATAGGGTGAACAATCCAGACAACTAATGACATGGTGTGCAATTCATTCCTAATTTTCAGAGATATGTTGGTGGGGTATAAACCTTAGGTTTAGTATTATTATTATATTTTTTTCATTCCATCATAAGTATGAATCCATATAGGCCTATATATTTCCAAATATTCAATTATCCAATGTGATAGAATGTGTTCATATAATGATAAATAATTGATATAAAACTAGTACAAAGAACAATAGAAATAATGTCGGTGATTTATCAGTAGAAGAAGGGAGCATAAGATAGTCCAAGTCCATTTTTTATATTAATTAGAAAATAAAATTGAACATTATATATCATATTCACTTGAAGGGTAAAAATTAAAAGGCTAAATAAAGCATTTATCATTAGAGTAATATTTCACCTAGGATTATTGGGTCTTTGTAGGTGTTTGCAAGTATCGAATCATCGCATGCCTATTAACACAAACCTTAAATAAGAGTTGGATTCATGAATTATATCGAGTGTCACTTTTTCAAATCTATCATCATGATGATTATCATATAATATATTTTTAATAAAATTATATAGATGCTGATGTGTAATTATTAGGGAAATAGATTGATATTCAAAACTACCAAAAAAAGATTTTGTGTGGTTTTTCAATCCAAATATTTCGTTCTTTATATGCATATAGTGTTATGGAGGTCAGAAAATGGGTAAATATGTAATAGAAGTACACTTAGTATAACTTATTTTTTGATTTTTGATTGTTATCATTTAATGATGTCTTAATGATGTTATCAATTGTCTATCTTATGTGATAGTTCTATATTATGTTTTACCTTGTTTATGCCTTCTCTCAAAATTAGAGGTTTGTCCCTCAAAAGATTGTAGAATTTTTTTCACCTTATCATTATAGGTTATATTTGTTTAATAACTATGATATTGAGATAAATGGGGGGAATCTTATGTGGTTTTTTGGGGAATACTGGACTATGTGTACTTATTTTTTCGTGGGTGAAAAATGGATTGAAGTGGAGTTCAAGTCTATAGGTTTCATTCATGAAATGAGAGAGTAGTTCTCAACCCAAATACTTAACAGAGGACTAATTAAGGGCCATTTTCCAATTGGCATTATGGATGTAAAAAAATGGTTAATAGAATGGATGTAAATGATTTTATAATTTAGTTAATGATTATTTATCAATGTATGGTTAGAATGCATATTACACTATTTTTATTTTCCATGTTTTTAGGATCTACGTAATGTATATTTTAGTAGATCATAAAATCAAAACATTTACAATGTGAATGTCTGTTCAGTAAAATTTATAAAAATAAAAAATTTCCCTAAAACTCTATCAAAATCATTTAAATTCTTTTGATATCTATGAATACGTATATAAAAATTCACGGTGTTTTTATGACCAATAATTTACAATTGATTCTTGGAGACTTATGATCAATATGTGGTGATCTATTGTATGTTTAACCTTCCTATATCTTTTATATCAATCCCACTTAAAATTTAACATCACATTTTAACATCCTATGATTTGTAAATTTATATCCATCATCCTCATCGAGTAATTTTGGTTCATGCTGGCATGTTTGTGGTGAATCATCATTAGGGGTGTAAATATTCCATGCACAAGAATTAAGGAAAGAAGAAGTTGAATACTATATCCATTAAATATTAATTTTGGATATAGCTAGTCACATTCATTGTATATGTTATCACAAGTGATATAATTCATGAGGACACTTCAACAATAATGGAACTTGACTAGTGGCTAAAACCTTGTAATGTCACTAAAATGTATTGTTTTTTTGGATTAGATGGGTACTACTAATGTTTTATAAGAAATATATCAAAATTTACAATCCCATTATCAAATTTAACAAGGAATGAAGTAATTTTTTTCTAGATTGATGAATATGAGGAATGATTTAACGAGTTAAGGGAATAATGATCACTACATTCGTGCTCACATTACTGGAAATTAGGGAATTTTTTGTGAATTATTGTGATTCACCTATTAATTTATAATGGATTTTACTCTTGAAAAATGATAATGTGATACCCTTTACCTCATAGTAGTTTGATATCCCTGATAAGAATTACACGATGCACGATATGGAGTTAGAACCTGTGATTTTTCTCTTGAAAATGTGGTTGTACTACCTCTGTGGTGAGAAGTGTGACATATATACCAATCAAAAGATCATAAAGTATATATTCATACATAAGGGTAAAACATGTGAAAAAAGTTATGGATAAAACTAATAGAGTACTATCATTTCACTATTTATTATAATTCTATAAATGCATACAATGTAGTTGATACTTTTGGATAAAACAAACTGACTACTCTATCCACATTGCGGATTGAGAAAGAACCTATCTTAGAGTATATGAAAATGATGTATGTTGAAATCATAATGGAATGAAATACTTCCTACCATTCCCAAATATATTTCCAACCATCTATCCAATAGAATATTAATGTGGCATAAAGAGATGATCCATAGATATTATAAAAGTTGAATGTGGTAATGTAATTGAAATTTCAAGAGGTTTATGTATATTATGATGGTGTTTTTTTGTTTGAAAAAATGCATGGTATTCGTTAATATCCTATTATAAAGAAATAATTATTTGATAATGAAAATCTTTCAACATTATCTATCAATATAATGAGTACCAAGGTGTATTTCGATTCTTGAGAACACTTCTGGTGGGATAACATGAAGGAAGAGCATTGAAACTATATCTCTAGCTTCTTGATATGACATTAAGATAAATAAGAGAGACAGAAGTTGAAAGGGATGATGAATCAATTTCATATAACCATATATAAATAATATAATATCATAATGTTATTTTTCAAGGGCCTCTCAAAGACATCCAATGAAATATTGTGATATGGGTTGTGGTGGACCGACTTACCAATATTGACCATAATTTCTCTATTTGGTAAGAACTGTAAAATGAATAATATGAAAATCTATATGTGAAGGATGTTGTGATGATACATGTTGTTACCCTCTTTATTTTCTCTGATCAAGATCATATGTTCCCATTTAAAATTTAGAGAAATATTCACTATTCTTTGAGTTCAAAATTATATTTCAACGTGACCAATTTTCCCTAAACTGATGGAGAAACTAAATGGACTTTTTTGTCACTTGGGGATATTCTAAAAGAATTCTCAATATATGTAAAAGGTTTATCGGATCATAATATCTCATTGGTTGACTTATCATATAATAATAGCCTCAACTCAAGGAACCAGAGGGCTCCAAATAAAGCTCTATATGGAATGAAATATAGAACGTGATCCTTTATGGATGATACCGATGAAAGGAGGATACATAGACCTGATCTTGTGGAATATATGATAGAGAAGATTCATTCTATTAAGAAACATATCAATGATTCTCCAATTCATAAATACATATATGTTGAAAACCATTTAAGGTACATGGAGGTCAACTATAGAGATAATGTATACTTTTGAATATCACTATGGAAGAGAGTCCCACCATTTCGAAAGAAAGGGATTCCATGACCATGATAAGTTGGCCCCTTTGAGCCTTGATCACATAAAATTAATGTCTTATCTTTTTGAACATATATTGAATGTGGACCATATTCAAGTTGCATTCTATTTCTCACTCATGGGGAAGTACATAGTAGTTCCCTCAATGGAATCAATATAAGAGGTGGTATAATTGGAGAATGATCTATCTTAAGATGTGTATAAAGTAATGATTTTACACTATAGATATATGGATCATCATAACAATACAAACCACCTTTTCAATTTTGTGTGGAGAAATCAAAACTACAAAGAATAAACATGGGAATCAGAGGAGGAGATGAAGGAGATGTACCCTCGCCTGTTTATGTAAAATGAGATTTGAAGGGAGAAATTTCAAAATAGGGGATGAATGTAATGACCAAAACATTTATCAATAAAAATTAACCTTTATTAATATAATTTAATATTGTATAACTCACATAAAATAAAATATATACCATAATAATAACATTATAAATGAATAATTAATGAAATAAGATGTATTTCTAAAGGATATGGAACCAAAAATGATGAAATAGTAACCTGACATTATGAATAGTAACATGACCCTTATGAATAGTAAATTATCTATATGAATAGTATCATCTCCAATGAATGTATAAATAAAATTTAGGCATATTATAAATGACAATATGTTATAGCATTATTATAGTCCAAGTAATTAATATCTTAAAAAATTATTAATTTAATGATTGTATTTTTTTAATCCAATAACATTTAATTAGAATTTTGTGATTAATTTAATAATTTAAAAGAAAAAATATTTTTACAAAATGTATTCATAAATTAATATTTTTATGTGTTACTATTTGAAAATTATATTTTGACACAGACGAAATTTTACAAAGTGTTGTGAATTTAGATATAATTTAAAAACTGTATTTTCCATGTAAATGATTATCTTCATAAAAATTAAAATTAATCAAATATTGAAAATTATTTTTAAAAAATGGATATAGTATCTATATTATACCCATTGAACAATAGTTATATTTTTTATATTTTTATTAAAAACATTAATTTTTTATGAATCATAAAATACTATATTTTATAATAAGATCTAAATTCATGAATTATGTAGTAATAAATGATGTATGGATAATGTAATGGAAAAATATAGAACTATCATTCATTATCTAGATATAGTTGGTGATAATTAAAAATAAATTCATAGTCTTCATGAAAAATATTAAACTATTTATTATAATAATGAGAAAACACCCTTTTTCTCCACAATGAATACCACCCCTAACATCTTATTTTACTCACACATCTAATGCTTTTAGCCTTATCTAAATTCTTCCCATTAGTCTTCTATCTCCCCAAGCCCACATCTTAGAGCCTGTAGTCTCATAAAAAGTCCAAAACCATTTTACAATGTAGGTCTTCGTGGATTAGAAATTAATGATGTGAATTCACCATTATTTTCTTTTAATGTATTTTACAGTTATTTTCTATATTTATTATATAGTCACCACCTCATACAATGGGAATAATAACTCTAGAATCATACATTTACTGGAATAATATCATTTTAATGGATAATTAATAATTAAAATATACCCTATATGTCTTTTATTCAAAAAATGAAATTGTCAGCTATGATGTGTTAGTTACTTGACATTGTGGGTGAAGAACATTAATTTTCATTTAACTCTATGAAGGTTATTAGTAAAACAATTATAATGGATGAAAAAAAATTTAAAATTTTTTTTACAATCAACCTTATATTATGTAACAAGAAATTATAAATAATAAAAATTGATAATACAAAATGCATTCATTGTGATAAAAAACCCACCAAAAATAACCTAATACTTAATAATTAACAATTATCTATTGATTCATCCTCATATGATATAAATTCTTTTTTATAAAATATTTTATTATTTTTTAATATCATTTATAACATATAATTACAATTCTATATACAAATACTCATCATACATGGTGATTCATTCTTTTATAAATGTTAACTGCTAATAAAAAAATTGAAAATGAATACCCATGAAAGATGAAATTAATCATTGTACCACAAAAATATACCCTAATATTAAAATAAAAAAGACCATAATGTATAAACTTAAGGTATAAAAGGTTATATATATTTTAATTAATGATTGTAATATGATTATATTGTATATTAATGACAATGTAACAATCATACATAAGGTATGGGGAATTCTTATACCCAATTCTCTTTCTTTGGGTTTTCTGTATTTCAAACCATTTTCAGTATGGAAATTCCATTAATTTTATTTAAATATCATTTTTAAAAATTATATTATCAATCTTGGGATATAAATTTATTTTAATTTAGTTAATGGCTAGAAAAAAGATTTCCAAAACAACTCTAATTTCAAAAAAAACCTTTTACTTATCTTGATATTGTTTCTTCTTCAACCATGATTTATGATTCCTATAAAAATAATATTATCCCTTTTTTAATTAATAAATTTTATTCAGGAAGATATGGATTATGATTTTATGCCCAATTCTTTCCATGGGTTACTTTATGTTCAACATTAATATAGGTTCTATGTGGCATGTAGGATAATGTAAATGATATGATGTAATGTGTGCACCTGGAATTATATAATTCAATGTAAATGTTATGATGTAATGGGAGAGCTGATAATTATATAGTGCTCAAATGAATTGTGTAATGTGATATATCACATCAAATAATTTAAATATTTAAGAACATGATGTTATTTTTTTTTCACAACTATGTGTGGTAATTGACAACAAAGTCATGATGTTTCAATTTGTATGCATTTTGACATTCGAAGTCTAAACATAATTCTTCTTCTCGTTATTATAATCTCATTCCTATGTTTTTGTGATATGAAAAATTCTCACCCCTCTCATTGATTTATATCCTCATGATATAATTTTTACTAAGGTGAACATGCGAGACAATAAGAATCTAAAGAAGAAGGAATAAAATAAATGTTTATGACTTATCTTTTAAATGATATATATGGTCCTAATTTTCCCATGACACTAAACCACTGGTTCCAGACCCTGTAATTTTTTTGGTTATTGTATATTAACTTAGAAAATATGTTATGTATGAAAAATATGGGTCACTTCATGCCACCCTAATATTTTATTATTTTTTGATAAATTTTTTATAGCTTTTGTGACACACATCATCAAGTTTTAACAAACCCTAATGTATTATTTTTAACATAATTGTGTAAGAAATAATGTCATAACATAAAAACTAAACATAATTGTTTGAATTGGAAGAAAATTGATATAATTTATAGTCATTTCAAGTGAATAAAATTTATCCATACAAAATATATAATTTTTAGTAATGTTTTTATCGGATTTGAAAATAATGTTTTCCCATAAAATGTCAATTATTACTTTTCATGAAAAAATAATGAAATTATGTTTTTTATTTTTGAATGTATATTTTTGGAAAATGAATTGATATTTTTTAAATTTAAATATAAAAAATATCATTGGGTGATGTTTTATAACATTCAATAAAAATTATGTCTTTAGTGAATATTGAAAAATACTGATTTTTATCAAAAATAGCTTATTTCATTTAATGAAATAAAAATTTTCCCTCTTTTTTAAAAATGATTTAAAATATAAATAAGTTCAATTATAAAATTATTATCCAATTTTTATAACTGTAACCTATTTTATACTATATTTGGATACAAAATATTAAAAATCATTTGAAAATTATCTCTTCCAAAAATGATTTTTCATCACAATATAAATTTAAATATTTAATTCAAAATTTCTAGTCATGTGAATCTAATTTGGAAAAAATGTTTCCACATTATTAATCATAATAATTAATATTAGATAATGATTTCAACATAATGTTTTTTTAAAAAAATTTATAGTAACAACATAACAATTTAATTACCACTATAATGCATAAAACGAGTTCACTATGGGTCAATCTAAAAATATGTTGAATAAAATAAACATGAACAATTTAAAACACAAATTTATTTCTATATTGAAACTGTTATTTACTTATGATCAATTTTTATATCCTTTTTGACACATTTATATTATTTTTACCAATATTATTATTTTTAAAAAGACTAAGGACACAATGTTAACCACATTCTATTAAATTTCATATATGTGTTCACATTGGTAAAAATAAATACTTGAATTAATATTGTCAGTTTTTTTAAATAAGGAAATTAATTTCATGGAGATAATTTATATTTTTTTTATTTTTATAATTAACTAAAATGATCCATCCACACTAACTTGAAAAATAATTTTCATGGTAGGAAAATAAAATAATTGATGTTGATAATTTTACAAGTAGTATTAAAGGAATTTATTATAGTATTACCTAGATTTTTATATAAATATGTTATTTTTTTAATTTTCTTAAATAAATTAATCTAATTCCATCATTATCGTAATAATTTTGATGTCAAATTTTATAAATAGTGTCAGAATTAACATTATTTTTATTTTATAGAAATTATAAATTTATTAAATGATTTATAATTCTTAAATATCTTATCTCTTTTGGAGTGATATTTTTATTGTTTGAAAATATCATATATATATATATATATATATCAATTTATGACCAAATTTTCCTTTTTAACAATTATATAGGCTACAAAATAGTAATAAATTGTTACTATTGTGTGGGGTAAAAAACACATTTGTGCATTACATGAGATTGTGGTAAAATAAATTTTCCGCACCAAGATGTTTGTTATTTTGAGAATTTATATAATATTAAAAAATTATGGAAACAAATTAACTAGTTGGAATCATTAATCAATATTTTCAATTGATAAATTACCTTGTCAAATAGAATAGTTTTCCTTGTCGAAACTAAAATTTCAAAAGTATAGAAACATATATGATAATAAATAACACTTTTAAAATATGTGTTTTTTGTGGTGGAGGTAGGTATTGAACATATTTTCCCCCCACTATATTAATTAATAATTTTGGAATCACTCTAGGTGAGATTATATTTCCATCATTTAATATGTTAAGGTATTTACAAATACCCCACTCCTCCTCCATTATAAAAGGCCACCAATATCCTCTTATCCTTACCATTCAAAAATTCTTTTCATTACACAAGAATTCTAATAAATTATTAATTACATTCCTAATAATATTATAGAGTCCTTTTTATGATCATTAATAAATTATAGTTGTGTTTCATGTAAAAACAAATGTCATTGCTTGATGAAGAGGTAAATTTATAATTATTCATTTTTATTTTACATTTTCCTCAATCTTCATAATTTAGTTTCAAACTATAGTAAAATAAAATCAATATTATATCATATATACATATCTATTATTATTTTAGTTTAATCATATTCAAAATTCCATTACAATCAAAAGGGATGTGAAATTACGATTCATGTGTACGATCAACTCACACCTCAAGAACTGATAAAATTCATTTTCCATCAAAAACTCTCACAGAGAGATAAAATAATAGTTATAATTTTATGATATATTTTTGGTATTTTAATAATCATGTAATTATATTATAACATATTACTTCGTACATTAAAACATATTTGAAAACAATAGACATGTCTCACGTATGCAACTGACTGCCAACATAAGAGCATACATGATGTGTTTTTCATTTATGTATTACTCTTATGGTTAAAAATAAAAACTAAATATATATTAATGAAATTCATATAATAGTTATAATACTAGAATTATGATATCACAAATACAATCTTAATTCACATTTTTTGGGAATGTGAAAATGACTCTTTGGTTTACCAAAGACTACCGTCTCATAAAGTGATGTCATTCATTGTTCAGGTATGCTTTACAAGGAAGATAATATGTTGGTAACATATTATTTACCATTATTTCTGTCTTCCCATTGGGAATATGAAAAAATGGTTAAGTATACAGACAACCTACTTCTCGATGACTGTTTAACATTAATTTGTTTATATAAATTTTAAGGATTACAATATTTTTATATATTTATAATATATAATAAGTTTTAATAATGGTTAATATTTTGATACTTTGGTACCTTTATTAATTTAATAGGATAAAAAATAGGAAATCAGTACATAATGAAAAATTACATTTATTATATACTACATAATTATAATAGGGAATTCTTATTAAACATGTAATGAAAGATAATATTTATACAAAATATCTAATGATGTATATATGTATGGTTTAATTATATAGTGATTATAAAAAAATTAGTATATATTAGGATCCATTGTGTGTGAATAATGTTAATACTTTCAGTAAGACAATTTTTGTCTCAATTTACCTTCTTGGACATATATGTTATCATATGCACCAATCATCTTTTATGAGGTCCATAAGTTGAACATGTGAAATTTAATATCTTAAAATTATTAATTATATTGATATTATAAGTTTCATATCAGGTTAATCTTTTATCGTGCATATGAATCAATGTTTGCAAAGGTGTAATTTTTTGATGGTAAAATCAAATCCTTTATTTGGATTGTTTATGTTTAGTCTTATGATATGGTAATATTATGATCCATCTCTATTGAATGTAATGATGTTTCTTCTCGTATGTTTATTCCATGGGAATAAAATTTTATATTCATTTTCTCTATTTTATAAACTCAATATTTAAAAAAATTATGGAATTATTTCATTATTTAACCCTGTATTCGAAACCCCGTTTTATTCTATATCCATGTTTTCAAAAAATGTTTTAAAAAATTTTATGTAAATACAAAAAGAACATTATAATTATAGTATAACAAATTTTTTAATGTTTAAAATATTTTTATAAAGGAATCTTCATGTATTTTTTTGAACTTAGCTCATTTCCCATTTTATAAAAATTTGAATGGTTTCAATATTTTATCAAGTATGTAATCGATATGATTTCCTACACTTATAAAAATTATATTCGTTGATGATTTTATTATTATTTTTATTGTTTATTTTCAATTAAAATGATTTTAATTTTTCTTTATATTTTATAAATAGTTTTTTATAATGAAAAGTCCACTTTCTTCAACAATGTTTTTTAAATTATCTTTAATTCCCCCTTTATAAGTTTCATGGTTTATCCCATTGAAAAGGGTTTTCATAATGTTCTATGTTTTATATTTTATATAAAATTTGAAATAACAAATTCCTTCATATATATTTGTAATTATATTCAATTATAAATATATATTTTTCATATTATATATTCAAATAAATTGATTTTGAAAATTACCTATGAATATTTGGGTTTAATTAGCGATTTAAATGAAATTATTATTTTCCAAAATAAATTTTCCAACTGATATTTGAAAATAAATTTCCATCAATGATGACATTAGTTGATGTTACTACTGATTTATTATTGATATTATCTTAGGGATATAATTATTACTCTTTATCTTAATGGTTATTTTTATGGATAAATGATACTTTTGAACCACATTTGTATTTAATTATATAAAACATGATATAATTATTACAAAACATTATAATTTTTCAATGGTTTAATCAATGATGAAATGTTGAAATAAAAAAAAATATATCATTTAGATATATTATAATATGGTATAATTTTAATCGAAGACCCTTATTTTAATGTTTTCTCATATGATAAATGATTTAATCACATGTGTCACACATTTGAATGATTTTTATTATGTGATTAGTGCAACCAAGATCCCCCAACAATAAAATGGGTAATTATGGATAACCAATTACTAACTATGTTATGTGTGAACCTGATTAAATGATAACAATGTTTTTCATGAATTTGGTGACATGTTCATACTATTATCTTTGAACCTAATTATGTGTTCACAGTTTTATACATGGAAATTTATTTCATCTTATTACGGTTATGTGTGTACTTGGATGTATTTCCATAATTATATGAATATTCCATAATTTATATCATTACCTTAATAAGTTAACCAATTTTCATTTATAAATATTCACAATGTGCTAAACATATGTTTGTTCCATATACACTTTTTTTAAAAAAATATTGGCTTTTCTCGACTCATCTTCTTTTATATATTTATGATTCGTTCCATATGAACTATAAATCTGTATTCCATGAAATAATATTTTTATCTATGATAGGAAGGTTATGGTTTTCATATGTTATGAATTTGTTCTCGAACCCTTATCCCATGTTATGGTTACATTTTTTTCAATTTAAACCATAGAAAATCATTTGAGCTAGCTATTTATTATCTTTACTTTCTATAGGTATGAAAATTGGTTTTTTATATGTTCTATTTCATAATATAAAAAATGGAATTTTTATGGGCTATAATGAATATCTTTCTCCAAATTCAAATATTTTGAACCTATTATCCCATGTATATAAACCTTTAAATTAAATTGTTGTGTATTAGTGAAATTTAATGAGTATTTATATATTAAGATGTAATATCTATTTATTTAGATGTTTGGGTATCTAAAGTAGGTATCAGAAGAAAGGATTACCTAAGCATTAAAAACTAGGATATGAAAAAATTTGGGAGATACCTAGTGATATTCATAGTGATATTTATAGGGATATGTATAGTCATATATCTATTAATAAATCCATGGATAATTCTATGTATAGAAAAGTATCCTAGTATTTTTTATGAAGGATTGGGATAGAGGTTTCTGAGAAATTACATCCTTATATAGATACTACATATTGACATGGCTCTGGAAAAGTTTTACCTTGGGATAAAAACTCCATAAAAGAAAAAACTATATTGACTTGAGCATTACATAGTACATGAAGACATGCATTACAATGCACCTGGATTGTCACATTCAGGTGATATTCTTTGGAAATTCAGAAAATATTTATAAAACATCATGAATGATTTGAATTGATTATGATAAGAATGGAACAAGGGTAAATACAATGAATAATATATTGAGTATCTAGTGTCATTATTTTGACATATTATAAATGATTTTCCAGGATTATTTTATTTTAAAGTAATAAAATTGTTTCTTACACTTGCATTATTAGTTTTATTTCATGCTAGGAAGTATATTGAAATAAATTAAAATTGAATGTGATAAAATCTATTTTCATGTGAAACAAAATTGGATATGACTGGAGTGATATATATAATTATCAATCTTAGTTTGTTATCATGATATTTGATTTAAAGCATTCACCTTAATCAACAATTGAACTAGAAAAAGAATATATGGATGGAGTTTTTTGAGATGTTATGTGGTGTATACAAAATAGAATAATAGATTTACATTCATACTTGATAGTAATGTGGGAGGAATCACTATAGTGAATGCGATGATTTTTTATGTATAAATACTAAGTAAGTAGATCTAGTTATTTTTGAGAAAAATTGATACGTTTAATTAATAAAATAGATTACAATAATGATTTTTTAATGCATCATCAATATCTAAATGTTATAAATGTGTTATTTATAGGAATAGTAAAAACATATGTCCAGGGGGAAACCACAATAAGAGGAACGACAAGGTATAAAATGAAATGTTTTTTTTTCGATGCTGGAGAGACAATAAAAAAATGAATGGAAGGAGGTATTAAATAATATGATGATTAATCTTAGTTAATGTTTTTAGAAAGAAGTAATGTGGTTAATATTTTTATGCATTAAAATTCAATAACTATCTAATATAAAAGTAATATTTTATTGATGTATTTATAATAGTAATATCAATAATATGTTGAATGGTAATTATGACAAAAAATTGTTATTTAATTGAAAGGATATATTTTTGGTAAAAAATGATTTAATAAAAGTTAACTCTAAATAAGTTAATTATATTAGGATAATGATGTTTGTATAAATTGATGATTTTTATTGTTAAATAAAATTTGATAATTCGGAGTACCTTCTATATAATAAATGTTTTAATGACAAAGAATTATATGTTATCATTGATGGAGTTTACAAAAAATAGTTCAATTTAATAAATGTATTCTATCCTCATTGTTTATATTTACGGAATAAGGAATGTGTTAATTTTTGAATGAATGTACTTTTTCCATTATGTTTGTATTTAAATTTATGATAATAGTATGTTTTCATAGAATATATGATCAATTTCCAGGCATATTTATCATGAGAAATTCAAATATATATCCATTGGGGGGGGTGTACTTATACAATGATTTAAGAAATGTAGCGACCCTCTTTCTATGTTATTGGATTTCAAATATCCTTATCTATGTAGTATACATATGGTTAACTTATCATTGAATGAATTAAGTTAATATTATTATGTTATTATAATTTTTTTTATCCAATTTTTTTTTGGAAAATATTTAGTTGTAGAAGGAATAACCTATGGATTGTAGGAAAATACATTTTCTCTCGTAATGAAAAGTTCATCCCGAATATTAATTTTATAGAGTATGAGATGAATTGGAATATAGTAAATGTATAAAATGAATTTTTTTTCTTACATGGTAAGGGATTGTTCAGAACAATATATATTAGAAACAATGATATTCATTATCATATCCAGATGATATCTTATCGATTGGGACTTCCATTGAACCTATCCCATATAAATGTTATCCTCCATGTATCATTTTATAGGGAAAAATTATGTGATCTTTTACATGTATGTAAATCATTGTTCATTTAGATGGATCATGGTCATTATAATAGGAACATCCGATAGAGATTTTTATCTATTGAGGGAATGTTAAATTAATCCATACCAGTCACATGGTTAATGTATTGTGGCAAAACCTTGTGTTCGAAGAAGAAAGGATTGGACACTAAAGATTTAATAAAGTAGAGGTATCCAAGATTTCTTGTATGAATTTGACTGAATTTTTAAGGGTAAATTAATTTCTAGGTTGTTATAATGTAAGACCACAAAATGTGTTTTGATTATTTTATGGATATCTTAGGTTAAATGCAACACCAATGTTTAATGAACCACAAACTATAATTTACATTCTTATCTAAATAAAATACCATGATAACCAAGTTGTAAAACATATTGGTATGAATAATAATGACCTCTATTAAATATTATTTATAATGGTTTTATATGATGAGAACCTAATGATTAAAAATTACTTATTTTGGTAAATCCTTTATTTGATTCGAAATTGCTACTTTTATAAGAAATTTAATTTATTAATTTATTAAATAAATAATCAACGTAAATATTAGAATTTTGATTTTTTTATAAGGGAATAAAATCTATTATTTAAATATAAATTTCAAATTTATATTCGAGTTAATTGTTGAATAGTTTGCTAAAAATAATTATTATTATGTGCATAATAAAAAATAATGATTTTAATCAAACCAATTCATTTTTTATTAAATAATTTAAATACATTCCTGTTTTTTATTACTTTTAAATGTGAAATTTGATAAATTATATATTTTTTACTCTAATTTATATCATTGGAAGATCTGTCATATTAAATATTTTTATGATAACTTTATAAACATTTGAAAGATTTCACTTAGTAATACTTCTTTTCTATCACCTCTATGGGTTTAATTGCAATACATTTTTCCAATTATATGAATAAAATTTTTGTAAATAGATTCTATATTCATTGTATTACTAATAAATATTTTATAATTATTTAAATATAATCCTTTTATTAAATTAAATGAAAAACACTTATAATTAATTATCATTTTTAAGGTTAAAACGGGTTTAATGGCTATTAAACGAACATTATTATGGGTAAAATATCAAAAAAAAATTCTATAATATATTATAGTCCATATTTAGACCATTATTATCTTTTAATTTATTTTTATTAGATTGTGGGACACTTTTCTTGTATGGTGACTAATGTAATAATTTATGTAAAAAAAAGACACGATGTAACCCACATGGATTGAAATTTCAATAATGGGTTCACATACAGAAAAAATAAACATATATATGAATATTATTGTTAATTTGAATGAAAATTAAATTAATTTTAAGTGGTTTATAAATTTTTTTGCTTTTAGTAATTATTAATTACATTATATAATTATGAATTTTAACATTTTAAATATATAAGTAATAAAAATTTAAAAGAAATGATACTACAAATATATAAAGTAATTAAGTTGAATTAATTACTAGGGTTCAATTATTTTTATGTAAATATTAAATTATAATTAGTATCTAAATATTTTAATTTGATTCCATCATTATGATGATATTTTTAATGTCAACATCCAACAAAAATATTTAAAATTTAGATATTTTCATTTTTAAAAATTTATTATTTTATTAAATGATTTAAAATTATTAAAAATAATATATTAGGAAAAATGATTCTAAGAATTTTTTTAAATATCAAATATGGTCCAATAATGGATGACTTTTTTCATATACATTATTTATATAGAATCCAAAATACTAACATCGTCATTAGCATATTAATGGATAAAACATAGTACTACATATTATATGATATTATATTAAATTTAGTTTAAAAACATGTAGAATTTTGTTTATTAATATTGGAATTCATAATGAAAATAAATTCATAAAACTTCATTAATTATTCTCATTTATCTCTAGTTTTAAATGATAAATTACCTAGAAAAAAGTCTCCATACCATAGTGAAAACTAAATTGGTAAAAATTAGGAAAATTACATTTTAAGGATCAACATGTCAAGAAAGTGTGATTTTTGGGATGGAGGAATGTAAAAAACATATATTCCCCCAATTAATGTAAAAATAATTATTTAGGCACTTATTATAAGAGAAAAGAATTATTATTGAATATTATTTGGTATTCCCTAATATACTACTCCACCATTTTAAAGGGACACCCCCTCGCCTTCCATTTTTACTCTTACAAACCCATTCGGTTAAACTAACGCTAGGCCAAATGTCTTCATCACATTCCTTATCCCTTCATAGAGGCCTTTTTAGATCATAAAACCAACATAATAATTTATTTTTTTAATTCTAAAGAGGTTTTCTGAAGACGAAGTATTTTTTAGCTATTTTTTATATTTTTCCAACTACTTATAACACCTAGAAGTAATATAAAACTATAAAAAATTATTAATGTAAATATATATAATAAAATTATAAGTGATTATATTGTAATATTGTTTATCCATATCCAATTATGAAAAATTGGATATGAAATCATCATTCGGGTGTATGGTGGACTATCACCTCGTGAACATATTTTATTCGTCTTCTATCACCAACTATCAAGGATGGATACATTGTTTGAATTAAATTATATATGATATATTTATGATATAATTATTTTAATGTTATTATAATGTCATATATTCCTTTTTATATTCATAACATGTTGGAAAATAATAACATATTTCATTTGTACGGATGACTACCACTTAGTGAACCGATTGGATGTGTTTTTCATTTCTATTTTACATAGAATGTATTATGTATAGTAAAAATTTACACACATGATATTTGTAACATTGATTTTATCTATAAATTAAATATCACATATAACCCCTTACATTACATTATGTATGAATAAGATAACACCTCTTATTTGTATGGTGGATTATAGTCTGTTGAAGTGATGTGATTTGTTCTTTATATATGCATTATATTAAAGGTAATATGAATTTGTTTAAATAATAATAAGTGATATATATTAAATAATTATTTTTATTTATTTTTTATATATTATTTTTCCTTATATCTTTTCATCAATTTAGAAAATGGAAACTTCTTTCATGCATATATATGGAAGACACTCTCTATAAACAGAGTATTATATTTTCTATCTAAAAATGTTTTGGATTTCTATAAATAAATATATAGTAAATTGATAAAAAATATATATAATTTTTATAAATATATATATTATTGATCCCTGATAAATAAAAGTGTTCACAAAATAAAAACCAACCTATACATGAAAAATAATATGTTTTTACAAGTAATGTGATTTTAACAATGAATTTTAATAAATCTCTAATAAAAGATATTTTGTAAATCATATATGGTTCGATATGTATAATAATGGTTTATTAATATATGCATAAAAAACTCTTATTTATTATAAAATATTTTATATCATGTATAATGTATATCAATACATAATGTAATAATATTTTTGTCTCAATTATCTTTCTTTCATAAATATGTTATGTTGTGAACCTATATTATTTTATAATGTGTACATACAACCCAATTGGCATGTAAAATCATAAACTTATTTAATATTATGATATTTGGGTTTTTCATTAAATTTTATTCTTTCATGGTGGTTATGATTTAATGTTACCATAGTGGTAATGTTGTTATAATAGAATATCATTGATTATTAGGATGGTTTATGTTTATGATTTTTAGGACGAAATATTATCATCCATATATGATAAATCTAGTGATTTCTATTCTCATTTAGATAAAAAATTAAAATACATGTTTTCCATTTATTTCATTATCATTATGAACTCACGAGTTCAAACTTAAGTTTTTATGAAAAATATTATTTATTTATATCCTTGTTTCAAAACCTTTTATCATTTATATCAATGTTTTATAAAAATATTTTCCAAATGTATCTTACATTATCAAATAGATTAATTAAAGAAAATTATTATTCATTTTTTAATTTTTATAATATATATTAAATGTAATAATCATTTCATTCTCAAATTAAGGCCCCTTTAGCTCTTACCATAATTATGATATGAATATTTCATTAACATGTATAACATGAAAAATGTTTCCTCCTATCACAAATCAAATTTTTTGAATATTCCATTAATTTTGGAAAGGATATTTTCAATGAAAATTACATCTAAATTTACCTATGTTTGGAAATGTGGTTTTCAATGATGAATGAATATTATACTCCTGAAATGATTTAAATTTCATTAACAATCACATATACCTACAAATTAGTAGTGATAGATAATATATTTATTTTTATAAATAAGGTTTTTTGAAACAAAATGTGTCTTATTGGTATTATACCCATGTTTTAAAAATTATGTTTACCAACATATACATCTATCAATATTTTTTGTTTAATACCAAGATTTATTTTACTAACAATTAAATAAATTATTTTAAAATATTAAAACCAAAAGGTTTTTTTACCAAAAACTAAATATATATTTTCATTATTATTACCAATAATTTTTTGAACATATAAATCATATTTTAGTATTTAATCACTAAGATTTAATCATTCAATTATATCTTATTATTACAATCTGTAAATAGTATACTAAATAAGGTTTTTTCATATGAACACAAAATTGTAAATAATATATAATATATAACAAAAATATACCACGAAATATTATATAGAAAATATAATAAAATGATTATTTTAAATATATATAACATGATATGAAATTTTATTCCCATGATTGTTTATGGAAAGTGTACATTAAATTTTGAAAAAATAAAAAAAAACATTCCAATTAATATTTTCAAAATATTCATTAAATAACAATAAAAAAGAATAAAAGAAAGTATTAATTATATCCCACAAGTAAACTTGATGTTTACATTTTCTTCCCTCAACCCTACTCATCGCCCAATATTCTTCAATATGCTTCCACATTGTTGTGATATCTAAAAAAACTCCCCCTATTAGTTCTTCATGATCGACTACACACCCACCACATAATCAATCAAATCCTCAATTATCTACCATTTCTGGTACCCTAATAAATTTAATTTTTCCTCAATGATTTATAGGGAGGGGCCAGGATAAAAATCCATATCATATTAAATGAGTTGATTTTTGGCCTCTTATGTGGTACATACATTTGTCTCTTGATGTTTTTATAAGAAAAATCCATGGGTATCTATTGTTAATATCGAATTTCATTTAGGTTTTTATTGATATTTAAATAGAATAATATATTATATACCATAATTAGCAGATTAAAGGATTATGATTATTTAATTTTTATATGAAACTTAAGAGGAAACAATCTTTATTTCATTCATGAATAACATGGAAATGTATTTAATGACATTATTATATTGTGTTCTCATCTTGATTATTCATCCACATTTAAGGACTCCTATGAGAATTACGATCCATGAAAAAACTCCCATGTTTATTCCTAGAAGAGTTGTTTCTGTTTTTGTTAAGCTTCATAGGATAATGGAAATTTGATATTTTTTATTTTTAGGGGTGGTGAAATAGTTATATTTAATAATTATTGTATAACTAATTGTAATATAAGAATTGATAATGAAAATAGTATTTTAAGTGGTGACGATTTAAATTGAACTCTTGATGAAGCAGTGTAGATATAACAATGGTCAATTTTTGGGTTGTTCCCTTAATTGAATTTTTCTACTATTAGATGTAAAATATTATACCATGATTGTGTAAACATGGAACACCATGATCAAAAATATTTTTCATTTAATCTGATAAATCTTGTGAAATATAATAATTGAGTATGAAATAAATGTATAATAATTTTTTTAGGAAAATGTTAGAAGATGAAAAAAGTGAAATTTATTTCAAGGTTTCTGGTTTTCTCCTCTGATTTTTGAGTTAATGAAAAGTCATTATATTTCCTCACTCAAAGATAGAACCACAATTATAGAAATAAAAAAAATGTTTAACCCCATAAAAATTGCAACTTTTTAAAAATATACTACTCTCAATGAAAAAAACATAATTATTACACATGATAGTTGTCCATTTTACAATGTCATTTACATTGATTAGTAGTAAGAGGTTCTTGATGGAAAGAGAGTTATTTATTAAAATCTAAATTGACTATTATCCGTTTTATGTATAATTATCAGTATTTATTTCATTTGAAATGAACTAAAATGTTTTCATTTGATATATTACTATTAAATAAACAATCCACATTGGAATGTTACACCTTAATATTGTGGATATTGAATGGGAATTCCACAATGATTCTTCCTTTCTAGGGTAATGTATGATTCCTATTCCATGATATATGAAAACTAATTATATTCACAGTGTTATATTAATTATTTTGTGTTCTATAGAGTAATAGATTAAGGGTATACACTGGTTAATGTTTTTACAATGAATGACTTCTGTTAAAATATTAATTAGTTGAATTGTTTTTTATAATTGATTTATATATATATTGATTTTTATGTTTATTTTGAACATCACAATTTTATATTTATGTGATAATAAAATACTACTGTAACATCATCTTAATGTATCATAGTTTATTTTAATATTTAAAATTAAGTAATCTATTATTTGAAATTTTGTTTTTTTTAATATATAGTACTGAAATATTATTAAATGATGAGAAATCCAACGTTATTAAAATTTAATTCCCATATTAATTTAGTAAATTTTTAATTGTCTACATTAATTTTGTAATAAATATATGAAATTTCAAAGGGTTCCAAATGATATAATTCTATAGCCCATCATTTTGTAATTTCACAAAAGGAAAAAAATATTAGATCAGATAATCTCTCTATTAATTGTTGAATATTTCACATCCTCTATTTCAAAAAGAAAATAGGGTATAAATATCATTAGAATTATATCTTTAAGGGGGTATTTTAATTGCACAGAACTATTATTTTATTAAATTTTCAACATGTTCCCATTATTCATTCCATTACTGATTTTGACCTTTTTCTTCACATCACCTAGAACATATTGTCATATCAAAACCACCAAATGGGTATTATTTGAATATCTGGCATGTTTTTGATGGACAAATTCATAGAGGTTGAACTATAAAATTTAGTCTTGTAGAATGGGGAATATATTTATATGATTCATGATAATGGTTGTATTGTTATCAGTGATTTAGATATTTCTAGTGTCAAAGCTATGAATAATTAATTTGGTTATCATGTTTGAAATAGTAGAATGTGACAAAGATAAGTGGTGTTTTTAATATTTCTAGAATTTTTTAAAAATAGTATGGTATCATTATTCATTATAACTTATTTTTTACTTAGTTTAAATAATTTTAATTGTATAAAATGATCGATAAAGATTGAACCCAATGAGTTGATTTTCATATCAAGGATTCAAAAAACCCATTCATTAATATATTTTATTATTTCCAAAAAAATAAGTGCAAACAATGAATTGTTTTTTAAAAAATTATAATATATACTTTGTTATGTTGTTCAAATTGAGTTTATTTTTTAAAAAATATAGTTCGTGTTTCCTTTTTATTATTATCATAACATGATGGGAAATATATTATATAATTTTTTTGTAGTTCTATAATTTACATAAGCACCAGTTAAGTAATATTTCATAATTGAGAACTATGTATAACACTTAAAATTTATGATACGTATTTATTATGTCCAAACCATATTGACTATGGATAATGGATTATTATTTTATTATCCAATATTCAACATGAATATTGATTGAAAATATAATTTATGTTGTATATATTTCTTCATGTTGTTATTACTAAATGAAAAATAACAAATTTGAAATGATCATGTTAGTAGAATATTTTGGGATAGAAAATAAAATTATTTTATCACTAAAATTATTCCCCATGCCTATAAGAAATTTTTACAACTAAGGTATTCTTTTGTAATATGCTATAAAATAGTTCATTTATTTACTTCAATTTTTATATAATGTATTTTTCAATGATATAGGTAGACATGGGTTCATAAGGATCAAAGTTCGAAGCTTTTAATGGTGGATAATTGTTGAGTAGTAGTTTCTTAATATATCCAATGAAAATATATTTTTTTTCAGAATCATAGATTAGTAAAGTTAGATAATATTATAATATTTCTTATAGGATGTATATATATAATTCTTTTATTTAGGATTGTTTTTAGAGCTATGATTTGATAATTGATTGTGTGTGTTTTTGGGTTTGGTGCATTGGTGAGTGATAGTTAACATTGGTGGGAGGTTAATGGTCTTATTTTTAATTGTTTTTTATGGTGATGTGGACAAACCATTAAAGTGGTTTGAAACATTTATTGATTAATATTTATAAACAACACCTAATAGAATATGTTCCATTATGCTCACTTGGAAAGTGAGATATTCTTACTATTAACAATCTTATAAAATTAGAAATACATTTTTGTTTTTTATGGTTGGATTAATGAAATCAATATTTTCATTATATTAGTGATTTTATTATAAGGGAATCTATTTTAAGGATATCATATTCTCTCTTCAATGGATACAGTCATACTTAGAGAGTAAAGAAGAAAAATATAATGGCATCTTCTAATGATATTTTGAAATAGTCCAGGAGTTCTATCTCAACTATTTTATGGTGGAACTATCAATATATATAATATCTATTTTCTGTAAAAATATTCTGTTCATGGAATACATTTATATATTTAAATTATTGAATTTAATATTATTTTAATGGTATTTAATACTATTCTATTTCTCTAAGTCCATTATTCCATATTCATGTTATTTGATATTTGAACTAATATTTAGGTTCACTTATTATGATGATTTTTTCAACTCATTATCTTATCAATTTTAGAAACTGTCATCCTTGAGGATATGTCTTTTATCATACCCCTTTTTAATGTGGTTCATGTACATCAATCCCAGAGTTTGTATTTTGTATTGTTTTTTTATTTCTGTGCAGGTGATTACTACTATATTGTTTCTGCAACAAAGAATTACTTCTAGAAATGTTTTCCAGCATGAACATTGCATTCAATTATTAGTGCAACCACATGTTAAGAAACATATATTATATTTGAATAAGACATGGGACTTATTCACTGCATGTTTGAGAACTTTTTTTAGAAATATGGGTCTTATTAACTATAATTTCAAACTATAATTTGTTTTATGGGTTTTTTAGGAGATATTTATTGGTTTGATAGCATAGATGGGTATACTGTTTAATATTGGTGTTAGATTCATGATGACCATGTGTTTATAGTCTCCAGTAATTTATCAGGAAACAAAATTTGGTTAGATATAAAGAGAAAAATTAGAGTTTATTATCTGGATTTTAGTGTAGTGATTGAGTAATATGATTTTACATTCAACCAAGATATACATCCCAAAACTATCACACGTGGATTCAAAAAAAATGTTTTAAATTTTTATAAAAGAAAATAGAAAAATACGAATAGAAGTCAGCATACCATGAGAATTTTCAGTTTATATTTTTTAGAATAAGACACATACATTACATTTTATCAAATATGAAAAAATAGAATTTAATAATTTGATTCATGTGCACTACTTTATATGTAAAGTGAAAGTATTCAGAAAAAAATACTAATCATGTGAGAAATAAATTTAAACTATAGAGTGAGAATTAATTTTCCTAGTATGTGGTTTTTAAAAATAATTATAATGTAAATTTAAAATAATTTATTTTATAAAATATATAATTAAAAATAAGGTTTTCAAATCAAATCAATATAATAATATCTTGTTATTTCAAAAATCGTTACATTTTAAAATATTAATATTTTGAATCAATTCATAGGATTTCTCCATCTAAAAATAAATTATATCGATTAATTAGGATATTGATCATACCACATGAAAATCATATAGCCACATAGTCATATCACATCTATGAAATCATCCTATTAAGGTCATGGGATTACTCACCATAACATTACATATCATACAATACCTTAGTGACCATTTTATTAAAACAATATAATTTTCCTATCATTATCAATCATAAACCAAAAACATTTTGTAACCATAATATCAATTATATTTTGAGATAAATAAATTTTTTGTCACATTTATTTTCATTCCATAATCATATTTTTATGAATTTAAAAAAATAACTCTAAGAAATATGGGATTATAAAATCTACTATTATCTAAATGAAATAAGTATAAATTCATTTTAAATAAATTAATACTTTAGTAAAATAGGTATAATGTAAATAATATGTTATATAATGGATATCTATAAATTATGAATGACATACATGGATGTGTGATGACATTTCTTCACAGAACCTGATAAAAAGTATGTAAAACTATTACATATACACATAAAATTGTTTTTGTTAATGAAATAATATAATCTGTAAAGAAATGGTGCAGAAAAAACAATGGTGTAAAATTAATTCCAATTTATAATATATATATATATATATATATATTTATAGATTTCTAAAAATAGATAAGTAGTTGATTGTTTTTCACTGAATTAATTTTTTGAAAAAAAACCAGTCTTTCATTTCTGAAACATGTTACATAATGATTATGGAATATGACCAAACTTATTTTAATATATATATATATATATTTATATATTTATAAATAAAATTTTCCAAAAATATTTGAATAAATTAAAACAAAACTTAATATATATAAAATGAAAACAATAAATTACCTTAAATTCATATCGACTACTAATGATTGAACACACCATAATTATTGTACAATGGCGCAAAAGTCCATCGATTGCTCAGGAAGGGAACAGAACAGAAGCCAAGTGTGACGATATCAAAAATATAATTAAGAAACATGAATTTATAATAATCAATTATTCTGTTTAAATGGTATTTATATAATAAATCAAATTATTCATCTATGTTGAGGATAGAAGATAAATTTTTTTCATTCCACTTCAGAGATATAAAATATATATATATATATTTTATATTTTCATCCCTATATTCTTTGGGGATGACTTAAAATGGTTTTTTACATCACAAAAAGAAACATGATTCACCATTTTTAAAACTTTTTTCCATTATTGTTTTTGTTTTCCTGTTTTTGTTCAATGTTTTATATTGTTTATTAAATTTTTTATTAGTGTTTTTCAGACATGTAGTGTTTTTAAAAAAATCATTATTTTTATTTTAAAACTTATATATGAAATTTCAGTCCAAATATAATATAATATAGTTTCATATATTATATTAATAGTTTCATATATAATTATATAATTATATTTTTATATATAATTATTTAATATAATTTCATGTAATATTTTAGCATTTTAGCACTTTTTTATTATTATTAAATATGAAATTAATTTATCCAAAATTATAATATTTATATATATTACTAATTTAAAAATTAGTTATAAAAAATCACAAAATAATTCATTATCTTTAGAAAAAATATTATCATAAAAATAATAGTAATTTTAATAAAAATTATCATTTAACTATTTTTGTTGTTATTATTATTATTACATCTAATTTAATAAAAAAAATTATTATAATTTTAATAATTTAAAATTATAATTCATTATTTTATTTAAATTCATCTATTTTGATTATTAACCCATGATAAATAAAAATAAAAAATTTAATAATATTTTAAATCAATATCAGTATACTAAAAAATATTAATTATTCATTTTTTAATTAAGAAAATAAAATCTATTATATGTTAAAAATCAATCATTTATGATTGACGATTTAATTTAATAATTTATTTATTGATATAATTAATTTGTATTTTAATAATAACTAATTTTTTTTAATAATATTCCTAATATTATGTTATTAATTAAATATTCAACCCTTTTATTAAATCTCGGGACATTTTTCCACTGTTAAATGAATTGTGCCCCCGCAATCCTTCTCTTCGAATCAATTTTTATTAAATTTCCATCTCCACATATAATTGAAACATGTAATGTTAAGATTTTATACTCTACCACTTCAGAATCATCTATTCTCTAAAGTTTACTAAATCGTTTCTCTTATACAAATTATATTATATTGAACTAGTGAGTCATGATTTCGAAAATATAAATGATGTGTAATTTTTATCAACAATCAAAATAAAATACAAAAAAAAATGTATATGGTAGGATATTTTCTAGTATATATTTTGGAGAATTAGACATATAAATTATATTTTTTCAATTATAGGCAAAAATAATATAAAATAAATATATTTATCCATGTCTGCGAAAATCATAATCAAAGAGATCTCGTTCAGAAAACTATACCACAATTTTGAAAAATAAAATAAAAACATAAAGCGAGTATTAATATTCCAAATAATGTAAATTTAAAAATTATTGGTAATTACTTTTACAATATTTAATTTCATAAAATAGATAAAAGTAAAAAAGTTTTTCAAATCATTAAAATATAATAAGTTCATATAATTTTTAATACCACTAGTTTTGAAAATATTACAGTTTTGAAATTAGTTTTTAAATTTCTCTATTTGAAAATAAATTTTTTTCCAGATTTGTCATGATTCACATTAGGCCTTTAGAATACAATATGTCCACATTATCGTATGACATATGAGAAAACGTCTCATTGTGGTCTTGTGTTTACTCTTGATACCATTACTTATCATTATACACAATATTTTCAATCATAACAGAATATATTAGGATTCTAATATTTTTTACTCATAATTCAAAAAACATTGAATAAACATACATTCAATTATTTCCTTTGGAAAATTTTATTTTTACGTATTTTATTACATTCTATAATCATATTTTTATTAATTTCTTAAAAATAGATGAAATGAATTCGTATAAACAATTTCACTTATTTAAGAGGCATAAAATATAAATGATTAATAAATTAAATTAAAACATGGATGAAAATCCATGTAATGTTAATAATATCATAGATAATGGTCATATAAAAATTATTAATGGAACACACCGATGGGTATATACATTTTTTCCTATAAAATGATTAATTTTATTTACCACTATTTTATATACACAAAAAATGATAGCTTATAATAACATAAAATAAATATTCCAATGAATGATACATGTAAAATAAAAACCAACTTAAATTAAACACAACACTAATTGACATTATTTATAAATTGAAAATTTTTAAAATAGACATAAAATAATATATTCAAAAATCTTGGAAAACATTAATTACCTTGCATAATATTTATGTATACTCATATACATATATATAGTTCCTTGAAAATTTATTAATATATGAATGGTTTTCAAATAATTAATATTTTGGAAAAAATAAAAAGATAACATGACTTATAAAACATTATATATAAAGATTACGAAAAACAAACATACATATTTGAATATATATATATATAGATCAATTAATAAATTCTTTTATCCATTAAAAACCCATAATATTAAAAATAAATTGTAAATTTAAAATAATAACAATCTATGAACATAAAATTTATATCGACTACCAATGTTTTGAAAAACCATAATGAATGAAAATTAGGTGAATAAGATAGACCATTACTGAGGAAGGGTTTAGAAGTTCAGAAAGGTATTAGAATAATATATTAGTATATTATATATAATTTTATCAATATAAAACAATTTAATATATTATAATTTAATATTATTTAATGTAATGATTTAGAGTTTAGTGTTTTAGCATTATTATTATATATGAAAATCATTTTTTCTATATTAATATAATAATATTTACTTATAATTTCAAAATTTTATAACAAAATCATAAAAAATTATCATATCTTTATAAAATATAATATTTTTAAAATAATAATAATTTTATTAATATAGTATATTTTGCCAAAATTATTATTATTATTGTTTCCATTTATTTTTTATAATTAATTTGTACAAAATTAAGACATTTAACACTATAATTAAATTTTTTATTAAATTCTTTATAATTTTTTTGTTAAAAATAATTTAATATAAAAATATTAAATTATTTATTTATGAAAACCAATTCAATGTATTATAACATTCAATGTATTTATTTTTTGAATAAAATATTTAATGAAAATCAATTATGTATTAATAATGATTCATTTAGGAGTTTCATTTTTATTTCATGATTTAAATTTTTACATTTTTAATTGATAGTGAACAATTAATTAATTTTTTAAACCATATATATAATATCAAAATAATATTTATATAAGTAGTTCTTTTATAGAAACTCGAGATGCTACACTAGACTAATAACGGTTCCATATTTGACCAATATATATCGATGTTGAAGTTTGGCGATCTTAGCTAGTGTCAAAGATGGCTGAAATGGTTGGAGTTGATATTCAACAAAGAATTCCACAAGTGTACCTAATCAGTGGTTGAATGTAGTTTTTCATTTTTTATAAATTTACTATGACATTAATTAAAGAAATTTCATTTGGGCCCCACTCAAAGGATTAGTTTAAGAACTATTCTAACTCTTTCTTGTTTTTTGTACTCTTTATAGAAATCAATCTATTAGTATTTAATGTTATGAAAATTTATTTTTACCATATCTATATATTTATGTTTATTTAAATATATATTTTTAATGTAAATTTATTTTATTATATTTCAAAAAATTAATTATAAATAATTATGTGTTAAATTTAATTATAACATAACAATCTAGATCCATAAGTCCATTTCCCTAAATAAAATATTATTAAAATTTGGTTCTAGGAATTTTAATATTTATTTTGTTTTCCTATGAATCTATTATCTAACCAATAAAATAATATTTCATTAAATATAATATTTTGTTGAAATTTTCTTTTTATTTTTCTAATAATTATTTAGTAATAATTATCTATTTTATTTCATTAAAACATTCCTATATAGATCCACAGATCCTTTTAACTATTATGAACTATAAATTATAGGCTGGTCTCCACTTCTTAGCACAGAGATTATGTTACGTCTATATTTACACCTTTGACATTAACAAGTGTGCATATAACTCATCAATAAATAATAAAATTTAATTGATTGGTTTATAATTTTATTGTTTTATTTTTGTGTCTGTCATTATTATTATAGCTAAATAATATATTTTTATTGATAAAATGGATGATTAGTGCTCAAAAAAATATTTTAGGACTCAAAATGTTTTGAGGTGAAGGCATTATCTGATTTCTACTTTTGGGACTAATATAAAATGAGTGAACCAATAGCTACTCTACTATAGAGGAGCTAAGAGAAATAATTCTTTATATCAAAATAGATTATGAGTTTGTGGATCAATTTTCACAATGATTTTAAAACTACTGAAAGAATGAAAAAAAAATATATAGTATAGTTGAAGATGTGTATAATTTTAGGAAAATTACAAACCCAGTGTAGTATAATATATGGAAAAAAATTATATATTACCTAATTTGATCAAGAATCTATCTTCTCTAATATATAATCTAAATTCGTCATTTTATATATATTTTTATTTGTTTAATATTATGAAATCATTAGTCAATGTTTTATTGATTACATAATCTATAATCAGGAATCTAAGTTTAGTAATTCATAATTATTTATGGTTTTTATATTTTATAATTTGTAGGAAAACCCATAGACCTGAGATTATGTAATGTAATCAACCTAGTTTATTTTTATTATAATTGGTAAAATTCAGGTTTGTATGTTTTCTTGTGTGATTTTTTCCCTAGCAGGGGTTTTAACCTTATTTTTAAGTTTTTATCATTTAATGACATTAAATTATCTTGGAATAATCAAAACAATCATTCAGAGTTATATATAGTAAAAAAATAGAAATATGCAATATTTTCAATACTCATGTGATCAAGAGATAAATGTGTTAAAATATTTATATTTAATCATTTTAAATGAACTAAAAAATGACTATTTGAAGATTTTTTTATGTTAGTTGGGATGAAGAGATTATTTGGTGTAATATAGATTGATAAGTGATGTTACCATATAAATTACACCTTTCTTGTAAAATATTTAAATTATTGTCTATTTGGAATGTCATACATTATGTAAAATGAGAAAAAATTGTAATTCATAACCTTATTTTACTAAACTATCTAGTTTTTTTTATTTCGTGTGGTATTACATATCATATAAAAATTTTATGTTTTATGCTTCTTTCTTTATGATTAATGTGTAATATTGTGGATGAACTGCTTCTATTTCCAGGTTCATGAAAGGAGACTAGATTACATCAATGTGGATGATTATATACTTTCATCCACTTAGATTTGAATATAGGAATGAATTGATTGAAGCTACAAATGAGAGCTAACTGTAGATAAGGTAAACTATATGGATACACTTTTTCGCCAAATTAAACCATTATAATGAAATCTGATTTTTGAGAAAAATATATGTAAGATGATTTTTATATAGTTTATTTGAAGTATCTTTGAGTTTCTTTTAACGTTTAAACATGTTTTTATCATATTTTTTGGATAATGGTGTATTTTAATGGAGTTGAGAAATGTTTTCAGTTATTTTTAGCATGTTTTTTATAATAAAGTATCGCTTTTTTAGTAGTTTTATATAATAAAAATTAATAAGAATTATATAATAAATTAAATAAATATTTTATATATGATTTTATTTATAAATATAATATTAATACTTTACAATATATTTTCTAATATGCACACAATGTATATTATTTGATATATTATTTACAAAAAGATATTAATTGTTTCAATTGTTTATAATAAACTATAAAATAATGAAACTTATAATACATCTAGTTTAAAGATAAACATTGGTAATAATATGAAAAACAGATAAATATTTAATATGAGTCTATTGTTATAAAATTTATGCAACATATATATTTTTGGTGTTTATTTTTATAATTGCAACAAAAAAATTTAATCATTGAAATTTAAATTAAGTTACACATATTTTACAAACTATTAATGAAATATATATATATTTTTCTAAAAAATTTTACTAATAGAATGTTTTATTTTAAAATTATATATATCCTTGCAGGATAACGTTCTTAATTTTTTAGAAAATTACATTTAATTATCCAATTATATGTTTTTCGGTTTTCTTCAATGAATTGGATTTTGAAGCAGTTTTATGGTTTAGAACTATTTTTTGAAAGCATAATGGTTATTTTCCACAATAAATTTGTTCGTATAATCTAATTATACCATTGTAATTTCCATGTAATTTTTTCAAATAAATGTCTTTTGAAAATGTTTCGCAATTTTTTGAATATAAAAATACATTTTAAGTGAAATTAATTTTCCATCAAGAAACATTCCATGCAATCTTTCATAATAATTTTCCATCAACGATGAAATGCATTATGGTTATTCAAGATATACTATGGAAAAAATGCCTATGATAAAATTATTATTATTTATCTGAATGATTTTTTTAGGTTGATATTAATATTTTGTATCCCAATTTTCTTTCCTATTATATACCAAGATATAATGCTAATGAAACCATTAAAATATATTACTATATTATCATTAATTAACTAGTGAAATGATTATAAAAACTATTTTTTGATAGGTTATTCTATAATAAAATTTTTATAAAACAAATATCATTTAATGGATTCTAATTAGATTAATGGTTTATCCTCTTCTGAATGACATATGAATTACTTTCATTATGTGATTGGTAGGAACCACATCACCCTCCCATGAATTGGGAAATCTTGGGTAACACATGACTAAATATGGTATGCGTGAACCTAATTAAATGTTACCAATGTTATATGTTAACATTAACACATGTTCAAAATTTTATGTTTGAACATGATTACATGTTCACAATGTTATGTATGGACCTCACATTCATTCCCATAGAGTTCTAGGTGGACTCAGTTTCCAATAAATATGTTTTGGGGGGGGGAGACATATTTCATTTTCTCAACATAATGAGTGAATATTTTTATGTTTAAAAATGTGAAAATTTAATTTAATTATTTGTATACTAAAAAACGATTACTTATATAAATTTTTTCTTCTTATATAAAATGATTGTTGATTCCACTCTAATTCATGTCTTCTAAACTGTCAATCCTTTTTCCATGACACATAATATTGATCTCTGATAAGCAGTGTATGGTTTTAATGTGTTATTATTAGGTTCTCATATCCTAATGCTCTTATATATCTATTAATTTATTTCATAGGTTTATCCATTCTAAGATTAAGATATCACCATTTCTTATGTTTCCTTCCCTAGGTTACGATGTATTGTTTTGATTAGTGTATGTTTAAGAAGACTAGAATACAAAGAGTATTATTATGGTAAATGTTGAATCTATTTCACAAAATAAAAAGACATTGTATATATTATCCATTGGAACTAAACCATTATTGTCTCTAGTAATGTATTTTTAATATTCAATTACTAATTAAATATTAGGTTCGGTAACATTGTTTGAGAAGTTTGGGACTGTACAATAAATTCAAATTTAAGAAGATATTGATCTTTTTTTCTAATATAGGCTAGTGTATGGCATCGTTGGGTGGTGGTTTATATTTTAGTATCATGTATGTGTGTGAATGTCACATCATGTCACACTGATATGTGTTTATTTCATGTAAACATAGTTTAGTTTATATTTTTTCAAAATGGTATTTTACATAACTTTTTTTTATCTTTTTAATATTTAATTGTTTTGGTATGTTTAATTTATCATTATTCAAGTTAACGTAATTTTTTATCTTTTCTTGGGATATAAATAGAAAATAATTTTTTTATTTCACAAGAGATATCCCTTATCATGTGGGAATCGCGAACATCATTATATTCATGTTAGAATTAGAATAATATCTAGATATATGAGAAAACTTTGTTGGGTAATGGTATTAAAAATCACATTAATTCATCTCTCAATGTAAGGTATTTGACATTTATCAATTTTATATTTGAAAATTTTAATGAATAAGACTATATCTTCCTTTTTAAATGGTTTGATTAACCTTTTGAAAATAATAATCTCAAACCATAAAACTATTACGTTTTGAATAAATACAAAAATATTAATATGGAGAAGGAATGAAAGATAAAATTAGAAGCATTATAATGAATATTGATATTAAAAGTATAGATATATTATAATTTAATGTCTAACTAATGTTTGATAATTTTCCATGTAAATTTGATTAAATTTTAATTTATTGAAACTATATGATGATGTAAAATAATAATAAATATTAATGAATTAATTAATGAATGAGAAACAATAAAACATATGAAGTAGTGTAAATATTATTTCATAATATGGAAAAAATTTAGCATGATTTATAATTTTAGGAATTATTTTGGTAATTGTGTATTTTATATAATTTAAATAGTAATTAAATCATGTTTAAGTTAATTGATTATTTATGATGTTAAGATTAAATAAATAGTTGGTTTGTGATTGCATGTACATTACGAGTTCATAATTGTTTCCTTTTTTATTTATTTCGTACTATTGTACATTTTTAGAAGTATTTTCATTTTTTTCAGAATGGATATTTTTTCAAAAGGTAAACATATATATTTGTTTATATAAACTAGTAAAATAAATGAGAAAAAAATTATTAACTCATATTCTTCTTGAATTTTATTTTTCTTTATTGAAATAATTACATAATATAATTTATATTGATTTGTATATAATATTATATACAAAATATGGGTCTCTTGATTTATAAAACCAAGGAATAATAAAATTGTTAATTCCACATGGAAATTAAAAAGGTTATATTATAAATATAAAACCACTGGGTATGAAAAATATTATTATTTTTCATGGGAAACTTTAATGAATAAATTCTAGGGAAGGTGTTTCCACTACTCTATATATAAAAATATACATTTCATATTTATATATTATATAGGATGATAAGATACTTGATATGACTAGATATGTTTTCTTATAACATTTATATGGTTGGGAACCATTAAAAATTAATTAAATGGGAGCCATATGTTATACTAAAGGGAAATGTAGATAGAGAATGGACAAATTATACTTTGTGATATTATGTCAAAAAGAAACTTGGATGTCATGATGAAATCAGTTCAATTATTTCTCATCAATTTATTAATATAGTATTTATTATTTGAAATCGATTCTTGATAATAAAGAAAATAATTTTCATAAACTACTTGGTGAATTTTATATCTATATACAACTAATGAAAATTTGTTTTTGGTAGATTGGGATGATGTCCAAAAATATCTAGATAAATCATATAATGGTGAGTGAATTAGTAAATAAACTAGGATGGTTTATATTGATAAAAATTAATAATGAAAAATATGATATTACAAATTTGAAAAATTATATATTGTGTAAAATTTTCATATATTATAAGTGAAAATTTATGGAAATGTAATAAATCAGTATTAGTTTTTTAAAGGGTAATTAATGGTTAATATTTTACAATGTTTATTATTTATTTATATAATATCTATACCATAATTGTGAAAGTCAGGTGTTATAATGCATTTACCTTAAATATTACAAAATTATGAGTTGAATGTTAAGAATTTTTTATTTTTCTTTTGAGAGTCGTTTCAGTTATAATATTTTTGAGAATTTGGCCTTAAGAAATACATAAGATAACCATATAATACAAAGTGTACACATTAGATCAATATCAAATTTTCCACAATGTCAATATTTTAATATAAAACATGATTTATTATTGAAGATAAATCATCATGAATTTCATCCTGACTTATTTATTTCTCTTAGACATATTTAATCAATATGATTCTTTTTAAAAATATGGAATTGGAACCCAAAGACATGAATTAAATACAAATAAATCAGGAATTATGTCCATTGAAAATGTTAAATAACATGAAGTGTTTTACCTTTGTAAAATTTTATTTGAGAACAAAAAATTAGTCAGTTTTAAAGGAAAAACACACACACTTGTTCATCAAATAAAATCATTAAAATGAATAGAAATCATAAATAAATAATATCGGCATCTTGGCACATCATTATCCACATAACTCATATAAATAGGACAACCATATGGTCTACATTCACATCTAATACATTGGTGGTCGATCACAGGCCCAATTATCCCAGGATTATAATATAATCATCCATACATATTTTATACAATAACCAACCTTATTTTATTAGTGACATAACGGCCCACCAATTTAAAAAATATCAAATTACCAATATATAATCACAACACATAAAATCTATTAAATTTTAATATTCCGGTCATATAATATTTTATTAACCCATTAACATAATAATTATAATAAAATATCCAAACATATTAAAATGAATATTTTTAATACCAAAATACTAAAAAAGGGAATGAACTATTTCATTTAAATAAAATTTGAAATATGTTTATGTAATCAAAACATAAAATATTGGTTATGATGGTGGAAATGATGTTTTATTTTTTAAAAATAAAATAGAATGTTTGCTTTTTCATTTTTAATGAATGTCAGATGTTCAAAAAAAATTACATCTTATTTAAATACAATAAAATAATAAAAAAATTCACTTTATTAAAATATTATTTATATAATAATATAATTTTTAAAACATGGGAAAGGAACAAAAATAGAGGTCGATTGAAATCAGTAAAAAATAAAATTTTAAAATAAAAGTCCTTTATAACATCTGAAACATTTGAATGAAAATCCCAATGAATGAATGAAATTAGAAATATATTAAAATTCATTAATAATATATAATATGAATATATAAATTTTAAATGGGAATGTGAATAAAATATTTAATGGAATATAGTTTTATTACAAGAAATTATTCCCCAAAAAATATATATTGAGATGTATTTTCTTAAATGGAGTATGAATCAACTTATATGTTCTTTATCTTCCATAAAAATAAACATTTATTAATTATTTTCATAATTATGAAAAAATTATTTTTAATTCTTCCTTTTATTTTACATATAAATAATTTATATACCATTACATGATCAATAATGTTTATATAAGATGTTTTGACTATAATCGACCTAGGTGTCGAAACTGACTTTTGTAAGTTCAGCCTCGTCAATTAAGTAATTATTTTAAAACATATTGAATGGTAATCATGAAAAATTATGATATTAAAAAATAAAATATAATTTTAATACCATCCATGAAATATAGTTTTGACAAATAATGCCCATGTGATTATGGAAATGGAAGGTCATACATAAAAGTGACTACAACTTTCAATGTTAAAAATCATTTATGAAAACATAATTTTTTAATTTTATCATTCATGAAGGACTATAATATCATATAAAAGATATTTTTTTTATTTTAATATAGTAATATATATAATCCTTATATTTTTTGATGAAAATTTATTCTAATCACATTACGATAATAGTATTCCATGTGTACATGAATGACATTTTCATTTCTTATTATGTGAAATGGTAAGATATAATAAAGATATATTTTTTATGAATGGTATGATTGTAATTAATATCAAATGTATCTAATTTAAATCATATAAGTTTATTAAAATAATACTTATTACCTTCAATATTAAATTTTAGTTAGAGATAAATTGCATCTCCTCAAAATGTTGTAGTCTTCTGCACACATGAGCGATGTTATTATATCCCATAAAAAATAGAATGTAAAAAAATGTATTTGTGATATAAATATTTTATATGGTTAATTTCATTTTGAAATGAACATATATACTTTTATCCTTTCATAAATATCAACAGTTATAGGTATTAATGGAAAACTAGAAACATCAGTTTGTGAGGAGGTACTCTAATGTACACACATGAGACATTATCATTTAACATTTGTGGAAAATGGAGGAGAATATTGGAAATGAAATTAAAATAATAACATAACAATTTTCTTTAAATACAAGTTGTATTATATAATCATAAATGATGATGTTTTGGAGCAGGTGGATGAGGAATTAAAAGAAAAACACATAGTTAATAATTTTACCTCTTCTTAAAACACATATTTAGGGTTATAACTAATGTTTTTCAGCAATGAATTTATTGAAAAAAGACATCTAGGATGGGGATATGAAATTTGGGATATTATTTTTTTAGGTTATCCATGGAAAAATGTGATTTTTTCGGTGAGAAGAGGAGGGTACATTTGGTGGCCTTTTATAAGTGAGGCTAGTGGCTCACTAGTTATTTTTGATACAAAAAATTTGTTCCCATGTTTTTCCCATGACACATGGGACATAAATTGGGTGTTATAAAAACTTATACATTATAAGGTAGAAATATATCTACAGAAATATATTTTAATCATGTTTTACGGTAAATTTTTACCTCATAGTTTTAGTTTGACCATGATAAATCTATATGTACAATAATTGTAGTAAACAATATTTACTATTTATAACGCTTCGTTATTTCTAGAAATTAAGTAAAAATTGTTAGATAATTTTTTTAATGATTCAAAAAATATAATCCACTTTAAAAAATTCAACTACCATAATTGGAATATTTAAATTTAAAACAATACAAATTCATCATTTTGTATTAATATGATTCATTAATATCCATAAACATAATACATTTTGAATTGTTTTCAGAGAAATCAAATATTTAGACCCAAAAATCTTATTATAAAATATAATATAGGTTATTGGTAAATAAATTATGTTTATTAAATAAAACTAAATAATAATTAGTTTACATGAAATAAAAATAAAAAATAATGGTAATTTTAAATTTCATAATTTATTTATTTGAAATTATATTTTAAAAAAATTTGTTTCTTTCACTATTTATTGAAAATGCAATAATTCACAAAAAATCCCCATATATAAAAATATTTTATTTTTTATATTGATTTCAAAATTTAAATAAATTTATTATGTTTAAATATAATATTTAGAAATTATTCTTATAAAAATATTATAAGAAATACATTTAGTGAAAATTATTTCATAATTGATTTAAAAATTATGTTATATTTTTATGATTATGAAAAAAATAATGGTATATATTATATAATTTCATTGGAGGTCACATTATTCCTTAATTATTTAAAAACATTGCTGACAATTTAATTATCTTATTAAACATATGGGTATATGTTTCTTTCAAAGAATTTCATGAATCCCACAATTCCTCTTCAACTACATAGGTTTTTTATAAAACCATATCCTAGTAAATGACCTTATTCCACAAAATTTTATCTCCATAGTCAATAATTTCAACTAGTCATTCCACATACGAAATATTCTATTCCATGTAATATAATTTAATGCAATAAAATTAGATGAATATGGTATATATTTCCTAGACATTGAATGATGAAATAAAATTTGTAGTTGATATAAACTCAATGTAAAATACACTTAATTAGAAACTAATCCATCATTTTCAATGATTTTATGTAATGGAATGACCATTATTTTTATCCTACTATTCATTCTAAAATCCACAACACTTGTCTCTGTAAATGTTTTGAGAAATTGATGATCACCTAACTTGAGAAGAAATGGTATCCTCAGGTTATCTGAATAAAATTTTATCCTGGTATGATCCATTCACAAATATTATAGAATAATCTACACTATCTAAGACATTTCTTATCATAACCATTTACTCATAAACATCCATTCATGTAATTATTCCCAAAAAATTACTCTCCCACACACCATTCCATATAATTTCTCAAATGGTTCCATCTGTATACTAGATTGAATATTGTTATTATAAGAAAACTAATGTAAATAAATATATCAATTAAACTAAATAATAAAAAATTAAAAAATAATGAACTACATATTCCAACATCCACATCATCCAAATAGTATGACAATCAGTTTAAGGATAAAATAACGTGTTGAAATAAAATTCAGTTCCAAAATATTATTAATTCCCATTATAGAAATGATATTTTAGACTTAGATCATGGTTTTATAAAATAGGGAGAGTAACTCAATGTAACAAGTCCATCTCTTTAGTTAATTGTGAGAAAGATAATGTAAATAAATTTTATCTTGATTTGTATGAAAATATTAATATCTAGTATATTGATTAGTTATAATCCAAACCATATTGCTACCTTGAGAAGTCTTTCAAAATATTATCATAAAATCCATGGATGTAATTTCCCTTTTCCACATTGTAATTAAAAAGGATAAAAAATTGAAATCAATAATTTGAATATGGAATTAACTTGATAATCTATTAAATACATTATGGTTTCATTAGGAAAATCTATTTTAATTACATCTAAACAATGATGCACCTAAAATTCATTTTACTTCATAATGATTCCCAAATGAATAGAAAATGGAGAATTATGAGCATCATTAAAAAATTATTTCATCGATTGGAAATCATAAGTAACATATAATATTTTTTAAAATCTCAAAACACATTCTTAATTTATATTAAAATAGTGTAGCTTATCCTTCATATCATATTTTACCATTTCTCTAAAATAATTATCCTCCTTTTGATTATTATTAATTCTTTTAGAAAACTATGAATTTACTAAATCCGGAAACAAATCATTGGATTTCATTATAGCCAAATCATGTAGTAAAATATTTTTGAAAGAACTAAATAATGTTCATCTTCTAAACACAATGTGTCTAGTGTAGAATTATTTTTTTTCATCTCCCATCATCAGGCACTTTGTTTAATTTTCCACGATTGTAATAAATTGTGCGATAATATTTCTCGATCAGTTACGTCCATATTCTCTATCTCATGTTAAATTATTTATGATTTAATATACACTTAAACCTTTTCTGACAATAATATGTTTAAAACATTACTCTAAATAAATCATTGTTCTAATTTTTTATTTGGAAAAAACAATAGCAACTAATTCTAGATCATGTTTAGGGTAATTTTACTCTTGACGTATCAACAAAAGTGATGTATATGAAATTAGATAATTATGAATCTAGAAAAATCTAATTACATTCATATATTAATCATTTTAGATAAAAAAACTCTCCATTCATGGAGGGTAGGGATAAAATATGGCATTCAGAAATATTATTTTTAGTTCAAATAAATAATTATAACATTCTTTTCTCTAATGAATTTAACTACTTTTCGAGTGAACCTAGTTAGTGTTCAAAAAAATTGAAGAATTTTTATTGAAAGAAATGGTAGTAACCTAATAATCCATGAAAACTTAAAATCTTCTTGATATTTTTAGTTCATGGATATTATAAAATAAATATTTTTTTATAAGGGTCAATAGTTATGATATATTTAGAAAAAAACACGTCAAAAGAAATAAATTTTCATGAAATGAAAATTAATACATTATAAAGTTACCATATAGTTTCTAATCTATTATGTTTTTGAAAGTAATCCTTAGTTTTATATCATATTCCACATTAAATTTATAATATAAAAAAATTTCATCAATTAAAACAACAAAAAACATAACCAATAAATTATGAAAAACAACATTCATAAGGTCTCTAAATACAGTCGATGAATTAAATAATTAAAACATCATAACATGAAACTCATGTCACATATATCTAGACCAAAATTTTTATTCATAATGTTATTATCATTCAAATTTAGTTAATGTTATTTTGAAAATAGATCAAACATTTAATAATACATAAATCCCTAATGTCATTCAAACAAATCATCAATATGATGAAAATGATTCTTGTTCATAATAGTGAGGTTATCCATGGCTCTATAATTAGGTAATGGCGTCATTAAAACATACTTATTTTTAACTAAATAAACATGAGTTCCTGAAGGTGACGTTCTATGTTGAATCAATCCTTTTTATAATACCTCCTAAAATTTATTTTATTATTCTAAATTTCATACTAGAATAATCTAGTGTGATGGTTTAAAACTAGTCTTAGAAGTATGAAATATGTAAATTGTAAACTCCACGATCAAAAAATAAATAAAAATAGGAAAATAAAAAAAATCAAAACCTTTTATTAATTCACTATTTTCACATCAGTAATCATAAAATTTCCTTTATTTTAAAAGAAATTGATGTAGATAAATTTCAGTCCCAACATTAGTTAATTTCTCATCTTCTTAGTAAGTTATCATAGTTATAAAATCATTAACCATAACATCATAATCTCTAAAATAAAGCGTATCTTTATAAAATGAAATCCAATTCAATTATTGAATGATAACAACCTCTCTAATGGATAACTCCAAAATATTTGTAAGAAACACCATCCAACAAGTTATTGTAGGAAAATTCTTCTAAATTTTTGATTCGTTAGTATTTCCACATATAGTTTCATGAAATTTTTTATCTTCTATTCATTTGTTGATATTCCCATTTTAATTCAAAATCTATAAAAATGAATGAATGTGAGGATCTAGAGCTATGATATGTATTTGAATAATTCAAATATACATGTTACATAAATTTACATACTACATTTTATGGACCATCATTAACTACCGTAGTTGAAAAATATGTTCACACGCCTTTTTATTTCAATCATGCTGATCTCCACCCTGTGTAACCAACTTTACAAGCGCACCGAACACCTAAATAACACAAATTTAGGCGTGCCGTGAAAACTACATGTCTGAATGATGTGTCGTCTCCTCTTACAACTCACAAATGATAATTAGGGTGTTTTTGTGTGATATCAAGTCATTTCGATGTCGTTCGACATTGATTTGAACGTTAAACGCATGTTTTGGCCATTTACGACATGCGAAGTGATTTTTCTACGACCACGGTCACACGACACCTTCGATTGAAATACCGTCTTTCCAACCATTTCACAATTCACCTAACCATTGTTGTTTTCCGATTTAATGGCATTTTGAGGTCGTTCGGCCAGTTTCGTCTACACCACGCACGCTTTTCAAGTGCGCCAAACAGTTAAAAAACACATATTCAGTTGTGCCACACAAACCGCACATTAGAATGACATTACCTTTTCTTGTACAACTCACGAATAATAATTAGTGTGTTTTCATGTGATTTCAATTCATTTTGATGTCGTTCGACATGCATTTGACCGTTAAACGCATATTTTTTCCTTTTACGACATGCGGAGTTCGTTTTCAGCCACCACGGTCACACGACATCTCTGATTGATGTGCCGTCTGGACGAACATTTCACAATTCACCCACCCTTTGTTTTCCTCCGACATCACAGCATTCTGAGGTTGTTCGGCCGGTTTTGACCACCCCACGCATGCTTTTCAAGCGCACCAAACACGTAAAAAACACATATTCAATCGTGCCGCACAAATAGCGTGTCTGAATGATGTTTCGTCTCCTCACACAGCTTAAAAATAATAATTAGGGTGTTTTTGGGCAATTTAAATTCATTACAATGTCGTTCGTAATGTATTTGACCGTTAAACGCATGTTTTGGCCATTTACGCCACACAGAGTTCGTTTTTAGCATCCGCGGTCACACGACACTTCCGATTGAAATTTAGTCTAACCAACCATTTCACAATTCACCCACCCTTTGTTGTCGTCCAGTATCATAGTATTTCGTGGATGTTCTGCCAGTTTCGACCACTCTACGCATGCTTTTCATGCGCGCCGATCACCGAAAAAACACATATTCAGTCGTTCCACGAAAACCACGTGTCTGAATGAAGTTTTGTTTTCTCATATAGCTCAAAATTAATAATTAGGGTGTTTTCGTGTGATGTCAAGTCATTCCGATGTCGTTAAGCATGTATTTGACCATTAAACGCATGTTTTGGTCATTTACGACACTCAAAATGCATTTTCAGCCATCGCAATCACATGACACCTCCGATTTATGTTCCATCTGAAAAACCATTTTAAAATTCAACCGCCCTTTGTTGTCGTCTGATTTAATTTCATTCCGAGGTTGTTCATCTGGTTTCAACCACCCCACACACACTTTTCAAGCACACCGAACACCGAAAAAACACATATTCAGACGTGTCGTGAAAACTACGCATCTGAATGACATTATGTCTTCTCATACATCTCAAGAATAATAATTAGGTTGTTTTCGTGGGATTTCAAGTCATTCTAATGTTGTTAGTCATGCATTTGACCATTAAATGCATGTTTTGGCCATTTACAACAAGTGGAGTGCATTTTCGGTCATCGCGGTCACACGACATCTCCTATTGACATTCCGTCAGGCCGACCATTTTGTAATTCACCCAACCATTGTGGTTGTCCGATTTCATGGCATTACAAGGTCATTCATCCAGTTTTGACAACCCCATGCATACTTTTCAAGCACGTTGAACACCTAAAAACATTTATTCAGTCGTTCCGGGCACTCCGCGCATTGGATTGATGTGGGGTTGACTTGTACAAATAAAAAATGACCCATGGATTGGTTTCCTAATGTTTCAACAGAATATGAATGTGTTTGGTCATTTTTTCGTATGCATGTTTTTTTCCCTTAAAATCCTGTCCATTTCAAATAAAAGTGAGATTGTTTGAGTGGTGCTGGCCACACCGGCTCTCTGATTGATATGGGGTTGACTCGTACACCTCACATATGACCCATGCATTGTTGTCCTAATGTTTCAACAGAATACGAATGCCTTTTGTCAGTTTTCCGTATGTCAGTTGTTGTATTCACTTAAAATGATGTTCTTTTTGAAACAAAAAAGAGACACCTTGAGTGTTTCCAGCCACACTGCGCCTCAGATTGAGGCATAGTTGACTTGTACACACCACAAATGACTCATGGATCATTTTCCTAAAGTATCAACAAAATCTGAGTGCGTTTGGTCAGTCTTCCGTATTCCAATTATTTTTACTTAAAAGCGTATCCATTAAAAAAAATAAGACACTTTGAGTGGTACCGGCCAAACCGTGGCTCGGATTGAGGTGGGGTTGCCTCGTACACATCAAAATTGACCCATCTATCCTTGTCCTAATGTATCAACAGAATCCGAATGTGTTTGGTCAGTTTTCCATTTGTCAGTTGTTGTTTTCATTTAAAATGTTTTCCATTTCAAAGAAAAGTGAGACACTTTTAGTGGTGTCGGCCACACTACGCCTTAGATTGAGGTGGAATTTTCTCGTACACATCACATGGGCGTTTTGAGTGCCGTTAAGTGTAGATTGAAGATCATGGTGAGTCTAATCAACCCCTTTATTCCTCTTTTTGATTAGGGTTTTCACTCTTCTCTCATCATCTTACAAAGCTCTAAAACCCTCTTTTTCATTGGAATTTAGGGTGAATATTGGAGAGAGATTAGATTGGGATCCAGGGTCCCGGGAGGAGTGTGGGGGGATATTCGGGGTCTAGGAATGATGGTGGGGGGCTGTCAGTGGGGCTGTCAGGGGGGCTATCTGGGGGTTGTTTGGGGGACCAGGGAGGAGGGTGGGGGTGGGGGGGGGGGGGGGGGTTGTCCGGGGGGCTATCCGGGGTCCATAGAAGAGGGTTGGGGGGCTGTTCGGGGTTTAGGGAGGAGGGTGGGTATTGTATCTAACATTCTATCTCGGTATCATATATCAAATTTTGACAGGACTGCGAACCACGGTAGAGTGTCATCCTACAGCAGAGCCAAATCACTGCATTACTACGACATAACTACAGCATGACCGCAGCATGACCGCGGCATGAGCATGGCGTGACCGTGGTGTGTTGGACCGGTCCAGTGACATTCGCAGGGAAGCATCTTCCTGCCAGGATTACAAATATAAACATGACTTTATTTATCAAATGAAAGATTTATATTAAAGAAAACTTATTCAAGGTATGAAATTCAAAATAATTAAATAGAATTAAGAAAGAATCAATATTCAATTTAATGCATTCTAATATTAAAGTGGCCATGATAGGGACTCTACCTCAAGGGCTATCTCCCATGGGTGTCTTGTGGTGTACTGTCTATATATGATTTTTGCGGTGCTTCTGTATTGTGGGAAATGGGTATTTCATGGTCAATTTAATATATAAATTAGTGAATTAGAAAATACACCAATAGTCAATAGAGATATACCAAATTTTGATAGAGAATACCATCCAAATAACAAACTCAGAAATCCGAGACCAGCATTTTACTTTACCAATTCTAATTACATAATATATGAAGCACAAACTTATGTTTTATGAACCAATCAATTAAAGGGAAAGAAACACCTCAAAATAACCCATAAAATCTCATATATCATCTATCACCTCCAAACTATTATAACGTTATTAGGCTTCCATTATAATGAATTCAAAAATATCGGTACCAGACTGAAAAACCAGGTTAAAAAATAATGAGTTATACAGAATTCAAAAATGTAGTGGATCAATCTTCCCCTGATCACCATCACCATCTCCATTTTCATCATCGGCCTCATCCTCACCACCTTATCTATCTTCTTCATCTTCCTCATCATTGTCCCCATGGTCATCGTTATCCACATCCTCACCTTTCGCCCCATCCTCTCCCTCGGCCCCATACTCTCCCTCATCCTCATCCTCATCCTCTCCCTCATCCTCTTCAGTATCCTCATCATCACCAGGAATGTCATCATCTCTATAGCCACTAGAAATACCTCTTGGTGCATTGGATAATGCACCCATCAGTCACATAATTGTCTGCCAAGTCGTGCTGGCCTCTGGTGGAAGTGATGAAGATAATGCTTTCACCCGTTTCATAAATTCTTTGTCCCTCATTTGAACTTGTACTTCCAACTCTGTGACCCTCTTATCAGACTGTCTTGCATTCTTCTTTGACCTATTCCAACTTTGTGGTACTATAATGGATACCTGGAGAAGACCAATACCTCTTCGGGACTATATTCTAACAAGTTGGGCAGCGTACTCGACCAGAGTGCTCCTCTCCCAAAACCATATATAAATGATCATGTGGCCCCACCTTGTCAGGCTCTTGCGCATCAAGGTCCACTAAATAATCCTATTAAAAATATTAATAGAATATTAAATTTCAAAATAGATATTAAAATTTGAAGTAAACAAATTAAAACTCACAATATTTTCTTATGTCAGATCCTTAACCGCAGTTCCATATTTTTTCCTTCAACACGAGAAAAAATTTTTGCTTGAGGGATACGTCCTTCAATATTCAATTTGTGCTTCTGTAATGACATTGAAACAATATAAAGTTCATGTATAATCATATATTCAATATTCAATAAATCACATAATTTATGTATGAAACAATAAAAAGGGCAAGTCATAAAGAAAATTTATAAACAACTATATGTTACCAGTTGCCTCTCATGATCTGACATAGTCGTGTTCCCCAAAGTGTGGAGGTATTGCTTTGAATCAATTTTTTTTTGTTTTTTTTCAGAATATTCCTAAATAATGTTTCATAATAAATTTGATAATATTAATGAATAATATGAAAACTGTCATTTAAATACCTTAAATGGGATTAATACCTTAAATTTGGCAGTCCCCCAATGGGTAATCATTTAAAGATATTTGTATATCGGGCAGTCATCCATGATAGGTAATGTCTCCAACTCTGTACCTACTCTTTCACACCAGCAAACAAACATCTCATGCTTATGAGCTCTCAAAATCTCTCCTATCTCTTTAAAAGCATTGTTCATGCACCTTCGCCATCAGGGAAGATATACCGAAGCAGACACGCAATAGATTAACTAATATAAAAAAGAAGAAATACTACATTAAATCCAATTTATTTTTTAACCATATTTGTGGCCACACATTATCCTCGACTTCATGTGGCATATGTCTCTAAAAGAGATGGCTGACCGGAATGATGTTGGAGTATTTGGATAGCGTCGCCAAAAAACCTAGACATTCCGGCCCAGATTTACCAATCATCTGTGCATCTTCGTTGAATTCAACTATCAACTCTGTCTGGGGGTTCCATACAACTTTCTAGTGAGTATGCCCCCTCCCCCGCCTCATATCAGTAGATGAATATGTTATTAATGAAAAAATTATCAGTACAAGTTAGAATCAAAAATAGTGGTATAAAAATTTGTTAATGTGATATAAATATACCTATGGTTTTCGGATCAATTGTCGTCACTGGATGTGCGGAAGCCGAAGGAATATCTGGTACATGTGGTGTGTCCCTCAGTGTACACACCTCAGCTACATACTGTGTTGGAGCAGGAGTCGAAGAAGGTGAAATATAATAGCCCGGAGATAATGAACCAGAAGCAAAAGATGATGGAACAGACGTCTGGCCAACTGGTATTGTAATTATCGGAGGCCTAAATATCCCATGTGTGCCTAAAGACACACCATGATCAAAATGGGGCGTAGAATATACATCTATGGTAGGGGAATAATCCAATCAGGTACGAACAGTGGATCTTCTAATTCTCTAATCACAAGCCCTCATACCACCGGCCTGTGTACCAGGACCACCAGATGGTCGTCTAACTCTGACACCCCCCTCCTACCACCAGCCATTAAACTGGGAGAAATACCAGGATCCTCATCAAATATCTCTCTTATATGGGGTGGATCCCGCAAATTTTTTTAACACAGAAGTAAACACATGATATTATATGTTATTTAAATATACATATTTGAAATAAAATACTCACAAAAGGGATGCATGGAGGAATGACCATCGATGTCATGCGACGATTATTTTCTGTCATCTTTTTCCACCGGCTCTCTTCAATGGGTATCATTTCATTCAACGAAAACAAATATGGAAGTAATTAGAAACAGAAAACTAATGTGTAAACCAAAAAACAAAATATAGAAAAACCATTCTAATAAAAAAAATAGAATGAAATAGAAGATTTATGTCGGTTTGAAGGTAAGTACTAGGATACACACTCTAAATGTTGTAGGTGAATCATGTAGGTGAGAACACGACTGTATGATTCTATATATTTCCCACCACAACTTCGGGTTCACAATCAACTCTGACAATTGAGCTATTAGAGTCATCATAAGTAATAAACGAATTGCTTCCAATTGAAGTAGGGATAGTGTTCACTTCATAATCATCATAATTAAAAACATGTATGGGGATTACTTCAATAATTACACCGAATTTAGGATGATGATGAACTTTGACATAAAAAACTTGTTTCACCTTTGATGAAAATTCATATGGTTCATTAGTGTCAAGAGTGCAAGTCATGTCGATTACTCGATATCCACAATCATCAATAAAGGTTCCTTGCCTCGTCATTGAATTAAACCACTGACATATCGTCATCATGACTCGACCATGCGAGTAAAAATCCAAAATTATTATTTTCTCCATGACTCAAAAATTTGCTACATTTTCAGAAAGAGGTCTATTGTCCGATGAATTGGAATAATAGTATGTTGTGGCAGTTAGCATAACACCATCATGATGTGTTCTCATTTTTCTTGCATGTTATGTGATAATAAATTTGTATCCATTGATCAAAGGGATTTACAAGCACGAACCATGCTATTAGGACCAAAATCCAAAGCTCTTATTTCCAAAGAAATTGAGTCTGTAGGAAAACTAGATACCTGAAATATAAACAAATGGTAAAATTAATTAAATATTATTTTTATTTAGTTATTACAGAAATATTTTTACCTTCTATTTCAACCAAGCAGAAAACCCTTTGCGATGCAAAGACTCTTTTCTTATAAAAGTAATGAATGATGCATTCTATATATCAATTAATTATGTTCCCTGTAGATAAAAATTATAATAGTTTAACAAATATTTAAAATTTCAAGAGATAAGATAATACATACATGTAAAATTTACATACTTGATATACTCATAAAAAAATCACAATAGAAAAACACTATGCGATGTGCCATCTCTCGCTCTTCAAGGATTAATGTCATCAATGTATATGATCCCAGAATTCCCCCTCTCTGAGGAAGTGATTGAAAACTGGGTTCAATTTTCCCATATTGTTCTTCTTCATTTCTCATTGGTCTATATATTCTCATAGTAAGATCAGACAAATACATTGAGCAGAAATCCATACATTTTTGAGCCAAGTAACCTTTCACAATAGAACCTTCGGGATATTTCCTATTCTTAAAATATGATTTAAATGTGAACATGTTTCTTTCAGTTGGATATATCCAACAGAAAGCAATGGGTACTCCAAGAAGTATTTCGGTCGGAATATGGATAGTAAGATGCAACATATAATTAGAAAATTGTGGGGGGAATATTTTCTCTAAATCCCAAAAAATTATTGGTGTCTCAGCCAAAAAATTTTGCAAGAAGAATTTCGAAATCCTTATAGAACAATGAACTCTAAACAAATAGAAGAACTAAATAACCTAGACTCTAACATTATTATACAGTAGATGGAATATTGTTATTGGAATCAACTCATGTAAAAGGACATGATAATCATGAGTCTTCAAAGATTTCAACTTCAACTCTTTTCTATTGACCCATTTTGATATATTGCTTGAATAGTCATTAGGAACATTAATTGTCTCTAGCAGTTCTAGAAATTGATTTTTTTTCAGCGGGTGTCATCACATAAGAAACACATGGAACATTCCATTTATCTTCACACATACAGACAGGATGCCATTCTGGTCAGATCCTCCAATCTACCATGTCACGTTGATATTGTAAATCATCTTTTGTCTTCCCCATGTCATTTAGATGAATCGAAAGCAACATTTCACAAATATTCTTTTCAATGTGTATTACGTCTAAATAATGACCTAACATGTTGGTTGACCAATACGATAACTCAAAGAATATACTCTTTTTCATCCAATTGTAACAGGTATCATTGGAAACATTTTCTCTCTTTCTATATTTCATTATGTCATTCCAAAATGAATAACTAAAATCTTTCAATTCATTAAGCACATTAGATCCAGACATACGCTAAGGTGGATCGTCAGTCTCCATGGTATTGTAAAATATTTGACGATTGTTTCTATATGGGTGGAACATTGGAAATAATCATCGATGTACCATAAAACAAAAACTACGACGATATTTCAGTCTTCCCGATCAAGTATTCTTCATAAATAATACATGCCAATTTTCATTTTGTGCTTCATCCAGACATCATTTAATAAGCATGAAAATCATTGATCGTCCACATAAGCACTGCACGCATCTGAAATATGTCATTCGAACAAGCATCGTATGTGGACACACCCACATCCCAAAGAAGTTTCAACTCTTTTATTAAAGATTGAATGTATACATCTATATCATTATTGGGATCAAAAGGGAGAGATATCTGTATACTCAAGAAAGTGTAAGTCTTTTTCATACACAACCATGGGGGAAGGTTATAAAAGTGTATGAAAACAGGCCATGTGTTGTGCGAAGTAAGAATCTTCCCAAATGGATTAAAACCATCACATGATAGACCCAGTCTCACATTACGCACGTTGGATGAAAATTCAGGATATCGAGCATCAAATCTCTTCCATGAAAATCCATCTGCAAGGTGAACCAACCCTTCATTATTCTTTTTTTCTCTCGGTGTCATGCCATCACATTTTTATTGATATTTCATCAGACATTAAAAAGTTTCTGTAATCTGTTGATCAATGGAAAGTTCCACATTAAATTTTGTGGCACATGAGATGGTGTTCTATCATATTTTTGATTCCATCAGAAGGTTCCATATTTGATAAAATCATTTCATTCAGCTGTTTCCTCCCAAAATGAGCAGTAACCATTCGAGCAAACAAATTTTTTTTAAGAATCCATGTTCATTAACTAACTTCCATGCCATATAGAGGTTTGAGGGAATATCTTCATCAACTAGATGTAAGTCCTTCCAGAAGGTAAGAATGTAATCAATTGTAGTATATGAAATACCATACATAGTTTTCCTATGAAACGATAAGATTAAATATTCCAACTTTTTCATTTTACCGCATTGTCGATATACAAGACTCGTCACAGCATCATTCAATTTTTTCACCCTATCAACATCATCATTTTCATTGGACGCATCTTGTGTGCTTGTATCGAAATCATGTTGGTTGGACATCTTTTACTTCTCATGATGCCGAATAAATGGAAAACGATCGTATATAAAACTCTTCAATTCAATCTTCTCATTTGGATCATCAAGATTTTGAGATTCCATTTTCTCTCCATTGTGATACCACAGATAATAGTTTTTTTGGAAATCATATTTGGTTATATGATAGCAAACTGTTTCACGAGTCAACCAAGGTCTTCCAACACAATTAGAACATGGGCAGTGTATGCGACCACTATCTGAAGCCTTGTCAAATAAAAAATCTAGAATTCTGTTCAAATTATTTTGGAAATCGGTTGAAATCAGATCAGTTTTGTACATCCAACTTCTATCCATTCTGTAAAAAAAATTCCAATAAGTCATTTCAACGAAATTCAATAATATTGAAGTTCAATCAAAAAAATATTTTAGTAAATGAAAATTGTTTACTTTAAATAAAATCTTAACTAACACATTACTCTATATGAGAATAGTATTAAGAAATACCACAAAATATGATGTATATAAGGAAACACCTATAAAAAGGATTTCTAGGAATTGTGACGTCCCAAACCAGGATGCCACTCATTAGTGACCCAAACCCAAATGGCCACTCATTGGAGATGAACCTTTATGTTCTATAGTGTTTTATCTCACATACAAATAATGATTTTTGGGATGTTCGGTGTTCTGAGAGGAGGGTGGTGGGATGTCCGGGGTCCATGGAGGAGGGTGGGGGGCTGTCCAGGTTCCAGGAAGGAGGGGGGCTATCCTGGGTCCATAATGGTGGGTGGGGGATGTCCATGGTCTAGGTTGGAGGGGGGGTTGTCTAGGAAGGAGGGTGGGTGGATGTTCGGGGTCCAGGGAGGAGGTTGGGAGCTATCTAGGGTCTAGGAAGGAGGGGGATGTCCTGGGTCCTGGAAGGAGGGGGTTTTCATGTGTAAATGGGATGTTTTCAGCACCTCATTTGTCCAAACATACTTTTCACCATAAGGCATTGGCCATGTATATTTACATGGCTAACCATGTAAGGTACTATGTGTACATTCCCATGTACATTCTCAATATACTAGATTATCATAGACACCATGTCAACTGTTATGCACACCATGGGAACCCTTATACCATATCGTCATTATTACAACCATTAATAACAACTTATTAAACAACATCACTTTTCAAAGATAATTAAATTAAACATTAATCAATAATAATATTTGATATTTCAAGTTAAATGAAGTCGTGCTATCTTACATCCTAAATGACCACCCACAGCCATGAATAATGACCACAAAGCTCCCCTTTCAGCCAAATCAAAAGTGAAAAAAACACATAGTTGCAGAAAAAATCTTCATTTGGGTGAAGAATAATAATCCCATGGTCATCTTGATATTTGAACCATGCAGTAATGATTTTCGAGATGAGATTGTATCCATGAAACCATATGAGAAACATGATTTAACACATGCGTACTTTTTTTTATTTTCCCAAGCATTTTGAGGAACCCCAAATCAGTGAAAATAGTCATTGTATTTAAAAATGGTGATTTAATAACTCATGTATGATTTTGAAGGTAGAATGATTAATGGTTATATTAGGAAAAAAAGTTCATTAATATTGAGAATTTGAAATTTTGAGAATTAGTTTCATGAAGAAGAATGATGTAATAAATAGGAAAAGGAGAGGTCCCACCAAGAGTTCCCTTTGTAGATATTTTATTCATAAAGAACATTGGATTGTATGGTTACATATTTCTTATTTCTTATGTGAATAATAATTAGGGACCACATACTATTTTTCAATGTTCAAGAAAATACTCCATATGTTATATTGTGAAAAGGATAGTTATTAATGGCCCGCACCACGGCGCTCCATCGCGCCGTGGTGTGCGCCAGGAAGCCGAGCACCTCGTAATGGGTTTGCAATGGCTCAACTAAAAAGGGGCTCAGTGGAATGTGCAACTACGCCAACAAGTTTGTTATTAAAAAATACCTCATGAAAACCTCAAACAATGAACTCCACCATTGCGCAACACAATACTCTTCCCGTGATAGCCGCAGCCTCGCCCTTGCCAGACCAAGTCAAGTTGTGTGACATAGTCATCTTCCTCGACAGCTACTTCCATACCGACCGATGACAACGACCTAACCCTCCACGTCCAGGGCAGGTATACGCACCCACACGATGTGTGAGAACCAAACCCTATGTATTAATTTTTATCATTCAATTTTATTTATGTTTTCACTTTTATTCCAATTAATGTTGTCCGCCTCTTATCCTATCGAGGGGAACTTTTCTTCTTTTTTTTCTCTACATTTTTTTTGTTTATTGTTTTTTTGGATATATGGTTTAAAATATTTAATTATTTGTTTTAAATATTTTAGGAATTTTTTTGTTTATTATTTTATTTCTACTATGTTTTTTATTCTTTCTATGTGCCACATGTTAATATTTCCACGTGCCTTGCGCCGCACAGTGCGCTTTTGCGCTGGGGGCCCCTATCGCTTTTGTCTACCGTGCACCGTAAATAACAATGGTGCAAAGGATAAGTGAACATTGTGTCATTATATATATATATTGATATAAACATGATACATACTTTTTATGTAATACACATAGTTTACAAAAATTAAAATGAATAAGATCTTCATGTTTGACATGATATTAATGAAACAAGTTATTTTCATGAAGTACTATGAATAAATATTACAAAACATTTCTTATGAGTTCATATACATGAAGATGTAAGATTTTAAGAATTGAGATTAAAAAAACTATGAATCTTTGAAATTAGAACACCAGAAGGAGACACAATTCCCTTATAAATGTATATGTGTAATGAATACATTAATTAGACAATGTGTACACAGATGTAGTGATTTGAGTACACAATTCATGGACTTAGTGATTTGAGTACACAATTCGTGGAGTAGTGATTCCTAAAATTTTCCAAATACCCTAGAAATATGGAATAACGATATCTTTGATAATAAAAGGATATCCTTGAGAAGAGTTGGAAGGATATCCTTGAGAAGAGGTGGAATGATTATAACATGGAAGCTGATCCGATGGAAGAGGTGCATGTGTGCTGGGATTCTCAAGGGCTTCTCGGAGTCGGGATTCACATCTGGAGAGCGGTGAAATGCTTCTAGAATCGGGGGGGGGGGGGGTTGCCTATTATTTGTCGAATTTGGGGCATCTTCTTCCAAACTATTATTAAAAACCGTTGGGAAAACACCCTCAAAAACCGTCTTTACCAATGGGTTATGCAAACCATTGGTAAAGAACACCTATACCAACGCTTCAAAATAACCATTGGAATACAAGTGTTGGGAAAAGTATGTTTTCTAGTAGTGCAGGTACCCTAGTGTAATGGAAGGCTGAGTAGAGTGTGAGAAATATATCATTGTAGTTTAAAACCACTGATTTCTACCCCATATTCATATATTTAATAAATAATTTAAACAGTGTGAAAGCATCCAAAATTATGGGAAGAAGTACATTGTAACTATATACCCAAGTACTTTCTTGAGCCCTCAGTTGGTATATGAACCTACATTATATGTTTCTCAATCATAAACAATGGAAACCAAACATTTATTTTCATATATTAAATACTTAAACAATGATAAATTATATATATCTTGAGATTTGGCCTAAACTCGACTTTCCCGGTATCAGTCAGTCACAACACATGTATCTGAAGTCCATCTAAGCAATAAAAGTAAACACTGAATCCATAATTGTGATTTTCTTTGGATAATATATCATAATATATTTCATTTAATGATTTATATACTATGTGCGATCCATTCTAATAAAAATTTTGAATTTCCCAATAAATAATGAAATTCGTGCACATCCACATTATATAGTAATTTGCACCTAGGTTCCCCAGGACACATGGATCTTAATACCTTCCTCAGCCCTACCGGGGTATAAACCATTTCCCATATTCAAATAAAATCATTATATCACACTATTTTTCATTAACCATTTAATTCATTTCATGTACAATCTATTGGACCCATAGTCCAATGATAATTAATGGGTGTAGAGGATTATGTATTACACACTCATGAGTATTGGGAGTATCAGTCCTTGTCTCACAACCCATGTGTATTTTGATCATCCGTCCATGTCCCATAAAAAAATATTTTCATGAAAGTTGGATCTAGAATTCCATGTATAGAATCCAATGAGGATTTGGAGCAACATTCCCAGCCTTACAACTCATTTATCAATAATGCATATATATTTATATTGGTTTAGATCATTATTTCTAACACCCCAAACCATCCATTAATTAATTTATAAATTAATTAATCAAATTTGTTAGAGAACTAAATGACCAATTAAGAACATAAATCTCAAATCAAATAATTGTACAATGAGTTATTCATTCAACATCTCAATAGTTAATAATTAGGTAACAGTTAATTATTCTTAACAAAATCAATGTAAACTAAATAACAAAATTTATGTTTAATTATCCCAATTCCATGAACGAAAACATGATAATTAAATCACTAATAAACTATCACAATTCCCTTACCAATCCAATAAATTTGTTAAATATATTAAATATATTAGTTAACACAACCATTAACTAAGTACACATTACCATTGTTCCATCCTAAACATAATTAATCTAGAAAACGAATCACATCCAATAATTTATTTTCAATTAATTAATTATATCAATCTAAATCTCAACAATCCATATTTAATTTCTAAAATTAATCATTTAAATCAATCACTTTAAATTCATATAATTAATTCACCACTAATTACATCTATTAACAAAAAACAAAATAACATTTTTTCAAAAAAAAATATATATATTTATCACATCATTTTATTATTTAATTGTATCACTTTTACAAATTTAGGAATACATACTTAAAATGAGCACATGGTATTGTCCTCATTTTTTTCGCGTGTGCAGCATCATTTAATAACATCAAAATTTTTGCATCAACATATCACATATCACATTTATAAATTTATTCAAACTTAAAAAATTCACATTTGAATGACATTAAATCTAAATATTTCACCTCATAATTTAATCCCAAGTCCACATTTATTCCTCATTTAATATTACCATATAATATTACTATTCATTAATAACTTCCAAAACCTCATTTAAACATCATTTAATATTAAAATTTAATATTACCATTCATTAATAACACACAACAACTCTTTTAATTATTATTTAATTAATTTATCACAACTTTAATTAAATTAAATTAATCCACCAACAATTTATTTCTACCTCAATTTAAATAAATGAAATAGCCATAATCATAAACATAATTATTATTATCATCTAAATATATGCCTCTTTGAAAAAATGCAAAAATTTTCCACTACACGTCATTTAATTAAATACTATTTAAATAAATTTAATTAAGTGAAACAACTATTTCACAAAAATTAATTAAATACCCCTTTTCCTTGTATTTAATTAAAACCCCAAAAATTCCATTTTTATGTTTCTTAAAAATAATAATAACCATAATTAATAATAATTATTATACTCATTAAATCATAATAATAATAATATAATTATTATTATTAATCAACCGTATATAAAACCCAACACATATATTAAATAAAAATTTTACGTTTTTAATTGTGAAACATGTATTTTAATTAAACAAATATTCATTATATATGAAACTCAACATTCAAAAAATGTTTCTTTTTTATAACCAAAAACCTCATTAATTTCACATAACTATTACACCACATTAATCATTAAATTAAAATCATGTATTATCAAAATAATTTATGACACCATAATAATAATAATTACATTATAAATATTACTACATTAATAAATTTAAGTACAAATAGACAATTTAGTATTATTTAATTAAAAAAATATGAAATTGGGTAAGCTACATTGGTTTTACCACAACTGTATGTATCCCGTGAAGATCCATTAATGTGGAATTCTCTAGATTCGGTGCTCCCAAGACTTATCAGTACACTTGTGAATATTATTTCATATCTAACCAAGTCCAAAGACAACATCTTTATGTGTTCTAACACTCAGAATAATGTTCCATTGCTTGGTTTAAAAACCAAACTGTCGATAAAAGGGGTTTTTTTTAAAACAATCATATTTAAACCCGGTTAAAAAATACATGACTTTACTATCGACCCCCATAAAAAATTCTCATCCATATGAATCCATCAGAATCTATTACAACATATTTTGATCTACCAAGGATGATATTTTTTTTGCTAGAAATACCATGTTATGTTTCCAAATGCTAAACATCCTTTTAACTCATAAATAAGTCCAGCCAATAAATTATTTAAAACCTAATTCAATGATAATTCTATGTTTTAAACCAACAAACTGAGATTACACACATGGTCATTACAAGTACCTAACTGAATAAAAATTTCAAATCTTGATCGACAAATAGAAACTGGTAGTGCAAGATTTCCTATAAATACATTACAGTCCGAAAAAACATATATACCCTTAAACTGGAAGCATGCCTTTTAAAATTATTACATCACCAACTGAATAAACCCTAAAGTCCATACCCAACCTATGGTGAAATTCCCAAGTCATGTAATCCCATGGATATTGAAAAAAAATAATGTTCCCAATCATGAATGGTGTCATAGCTCATTGAAACCACGCATGCCACATAAAAACTAGGTAACAACTACACATCAATCCCAAGAAAATTGAAAACATTAGTATTGTGTAAGAATAATTAAATACTAGTGTCTCTTTGAAGAGGTAAATATAGGGTACATGATCATCTCATTTGAAATAACATGTCAATAGAATCCCAGGTCTCTAAATGTGAAGATGTACTATCACAAGTTGACGCTTCACACAAAATGACCAAATTCTCTGGCCGACATATCATCAACAAATCCTCAATTCCCATATCATCAATTGTATTATTGTTCATTAAAATCATACAAGAGTGTCAGAAACCACCTTTGTATTATCCATGACCTCAAATGAAAAGATAATCTTCTCACCAACATGTTATTTAAGAATACATTAATACATACATGTGACGTTCTGCAAACCATGATCATTACATCAAACATTGATCATAAAATCCGTAACATAAACCTATAGGTATGTCAAAACACTTGTGTCCCAAAAATTCATCCCAAGTAGTGTAACAAACATAAATTAACCCCCAAAAAATCTAAAGGTACTACCTACCATGAGTTATCCCCTTACGAAACATAATTTTCAATCCTCTCTCTTGGTCTTGCAAAACTGAAATCATGAGGTTCAAAAGACCATTTGTAATTTTATCCTTTTATGTAATTATTTTCAAACCATAAAGAGTTCAATGGATTTTTTCAAACCCACCTATAAATTTTCACAACATGTCACATGGTTTTCAAAATAATTCCCTATGAAAAAATATGCATTCTATCACAAACATCATCTTTAATCATTTATGATTTATTGTTTTCTAAATATAAATAGGAAATTTTTTCATCTAAATTTATTTTATCAAAAAAGTTTCCACCGAGTGTCTAATTTATTCCATATGGGTTCTTTAAAAAGAAATCTAACAACTATTCATTTCGATTAATATTCAACAATTTAACATTTATAACCTTTTTCTAACATATTATAGTTATATAGGTTTCTAACACATGGGTTTCCTTCTTCCAATCGATACGTCACCCATACACAATATTAGTGGCATTTTTATTCCATTTATAACAATAAACATTCATTTATCATTTGAACTATGTTAACCCTTTTAAAAATAAAAAAATATCTAGCATGTTATCAAAAGAAGTAATACAACATCATGGTAACACAGAGAAGCAAAAAACAATTATAAAACATGAAAATCACGAAGGAATTATGGAATATAATGACACATACAAGTTAAATTGTTCACCAAAACATTATATTTAAAAATACATCATAAATAAGAACTCGTCATGACACATATTCAGGCACAAAATCCAAATTAGTAGACATATTTCTAATGCAACTACAAGGAATGGAATTTAATCATGGTATGTGAATCTCTATGTGTCTATGACGAAATATGTAAGAAACTTTCATTCCTTATCATGAAAGGACAATTTTTTTTAAAAATTAAATAAATCAATGAGAAACAGATAAAATACCAGTCACTCAAGGTGAAATCATATCAAATATGACATCGAATACTAAAAACATCAATTGCCATCCTTAGAAACTTGGTCATTTCCCATACATTGTGTGATCAGTCCCCAACATAACTATTTACCCAAGCACTGAATTATTCATAGTCTATTGTCTACCATGCCAAAAATAGTAAGGAAAAGGAAAATAAAGAGAACCTCAACCTCTGATACCACTATGTAATTTCCTATCCTGGCTCAACTCTGAACCAGTGACTGAACCAGTTGCCACACACCATCATGTTCGTCTCCTCATTCCCTATAGGAATCCATCTATAATTGAGGGTATAAGTATAGTTATTGTCAAGAATATACCCTCTTATCATGTTAATATTTTTTGGCAATATCTAAAAATGGCAGATGAAGTGGCAATAATGATAAAGCAGTGGAAGAAATAATTTTATAAATCTTGTATTAAACAAAATGGATATTTCCAAGATTATCCAAAGAATGAATGTTATGATGGTAGAGATATGAAATTGGAAAACAAAACCACATGATTTACATATAATTAAAGTAATAAAGAAACAATGAATCAAATCCAAGAGGGAAATCTTCTCAAGTATCCTAAGATTCTTCTCAGAATTCTACTCTTATCTCCCATGTGCATGAAAACAACACAACCCTGCATCCAAATAGAATATAAATGGGTACCCTAGTGCTATGGTGGTCTGAGTATGGTGTGAGATATAAATCCATGTAGGCCAGGACCACTGTTGTCTTTCACAAATCCAGTCATTAAATAAATTATTTAAACAGTTTGAATGCATGCACAAATAAAGTAAGTAGTTCCATGTAACTACATACCCCAGTACCTACTTCATCCCTTAGCTGGTTTCTGAACCAGCATTATAAATGTTTTATTCTAACACAACAGTCATCACACATGTATTTTCAATTATCAAATATTCTATCAACGTTAAATTATATATGTATCGACATCCGGCCTATACCCGACATTCCCCATATAAGACACTCACAACTGATGTCTCTAATTTCCATCTAAGCAATTAGACTAAAGACCGCATCAATGCATCTGCTCTGTCTTTGATAATGTGTCATAGGATATTTAATTTAATCCTTCATATACTATGTCTGATCCCATCAACTAAAAATACTGAATCTTCCAACCAATTCCAAAATCTGAGAATGTCCAATATACATAGTGATTCACTCCTAGTTTCCCCTAGACTCTTATATCTCAATACCTACCTTGACTATTTCGGGGACTGAATCATTTCCCATATTCAATCAAAATTGTTACATCACACTAGATTTCCTTAAAAATTTAATTCAGTTCATGTATGAACATTTATACCCATAGTCTAATGTCAATTAAAGGGTGTAGAACATCATGCATAACACCCTCGTGAGTATTCAGAGCATCAATATTTGTCTCACACCCCATAGTTATTTAGAGAAACACTCCACATCCCATAAAAAATTAATTTTATATGAGATGCATATAGAATTCTAGGTCTAGCACCCTTTTTTTATTTAGAGCATCATTCCCTATCTCACACCCATTTATCAATCTTATATATATTTATTATTATTGTAGAACATAAATTCTAACACCCTAATACCATCAATAAATTAATTCATAAATTAATTAATCAAATCCATTAATTAATTCGACAACATTAACAACATAAATCTTGAATCTGATAATTTAATAATCAATTTACAATTCAACATATCAATAGATAATAATTAATAAACAATTAATTATTCTTATCCACAATGAAGTCAAATAGATAATTAACTCAACAATTTATTATCCAAATTCCTCAACAAAAAACATGATAATCAATTCACCATTAAACTATCATAATTAACTTAATATTCTAGTAGATTATTTAAATATAATGAATTTATTAGTAAAAATAATAATTAAATAAGTAAAAATTATAATTAATTACTCCCTCAAATAATTAATATATAAATCAAATCACATAGCATAATTAAATTTCCAAAATTTAATTACTTCATTATAAATTTCAAATCTCCATATTTAATTTTGACAATTAATTATTTAAATCAATCATTTTAAAAGCACGAATTTAATCCAATATTAATTAATTCAAATAATCCAAAATTTCTTATCACATTAATTAATTAATTTAAAATAAATTATTTCATCTCATAATTTAATTTTATAATCATATCAGTATAAAAAATTCAGAAAAACATTTTTCAAACCAACACATGGTCATGTTCTCATTTATCTCATGTGGGAATAATCATTTAATAACATTAAAATAATTACATCATCATATCTCATACCACATATATAAATTTAATCGAACTTACTAAATTCACATTTGAATGAAAATTAATATAAATACATCACTTTGTAATTTAAATAACAAAAAAAATGTAGTAAACATTTTATTAACGCATTTACTAATGTTGAGGAATTGAAGGTGATCATACCTCTGGGTGGAACTAGATTGAATACGAAACTCTTAGATTGGCTTGGTGGAAACCAATTTCTATTGGCACATAGTCGCATATACACACCATTATCATCAAAATCATGGGGTGTGAAACGAAATAAATGGTTCAAAACCATACCAAAATATGGTGGTGATGATCCAAAACATAGTTAAATGATTTGACCTTGGTGGTGCTTGTTGGAAAACATACCAACGAGGCTAGTGGAGACCATTGGATAACCCTAGAACTAGTGATATATGTAAACCCAATTATTATCAAGCCATAAGGATTGGACAGATAAAAAAAGGAAAGGGATGAGAAAAACTGTTGATATGAATCATGAAACATACGTAGATCGACTCATCATAATGATGAAGACATGGCTCATGAAAGAATTTAAATTATTCTACACACTGAGAGAATACCAGTTTAAGGTGTGTTGCGTGCCTCATAGGAGGCATGGTGAGGGTCGCGCTGCTAACGTTGTGTGCCTCCTTCTCGGAGTCACCTCCCATAAATCAACTAATTAATGCCCTTTAAAATAAAAGGGTTAATATAATAGTAATAATAACAAAAATAACAATTATATTGCCTTTTTCATTAATTATTTTACTCCCCTATTAGGTAAACACCATTACATCATTAACACATCATAAAAATTAAATTCTATCAACCATAATTTAATTAAATTAAAAATATAAGTCATTTATTTAATTAGTTATCTCAACATGAATTAATTAAATAAAACCCCGACATCACAATGATTAATTAAATTATTTTTATCCATTAATTTAATTTAAAAAACATCCATCTCACCTTAATTAATTAAATACCTCATTAACTCAAATTTTATTAAATTAAACCCAACTCCGAATTTATTATTTATTTAATATTAACATTTAATATTACCATTCATTAAAAACCACCAAATCCACAATTAACTCTAATTATTATTACAATTTAAAATTTCTATTCCCTGATATTACCCAACACCTCATTTTATCCATTTAAGTAATTATTTTCAAACCATAAAAAGTTTAATGGATTTTATCAAACCCACATGTAAATGTTCTTAAAATGTCACATGGTTTTCAAAATAATACCCTAGGGAAAAATATTCTTTCTATCACAAACATACTCTTTAATCATTTATGATTCATTGTTTTCCAAATATAAATAGGAAATTTTTCATCTAAATTATTTTTATAAAAAAAAGTGACCACATAGGGTCCCATTAATTCAATATGGGTTCTTCAAAAAGTGACCCAACAACTGTTCATTTCAATCAATACTCTACAGTTTTACATTTATAACCATTTTATAACATACTATAGTTATATATGTTTCCAACACATGGGTTTCCATCTTCTAATCGATAAGGCACCCATACACCTTATTATTGGCATTTGGATCCCTTTTATAACAATCAACATTCATTTCACATTTTAACTATAGCAAACTTATTACAAATAAAAATATATCTAGCATGTTATCATAACAAGTAATAAATCATCAAGTTAAAGAATAGAATCAGGGAAAAAATAAAAAACATGGTAATCAAAATGGAGTCATGGAACATGAAGACATGAGAAGGTTAAATCTGTCACCAAAACCTTCTATTTAAAAATACATCCTAAATATGTACAGGGCATGGCACATATTCAAGGAACACAAACCATTTTAGCAGACATCCTTTTAATGCAACTACATGGAATGGAATTTATGAAATATATGTGAATCATTATGTGTCTATAATGATATATGTATGAAACATTCTTTCCTTGTAAATCAAGGAAAATTGATTTTCAAAATTCAACTAATCAGTGAGAAACAGAAAAAAACCAGTCACTAAAGGTGAAATCATATAATCTCTAACCAAAAATACTAAAAACATCAATTCCCATCCTTAGAAACATGGTCATTTCTCGTAAATGGGGTGATCAGACCCCAACATGGTTTTATACCCAAGCACTGACACATTCATAGTCTCCTATCTACCATACCAAAAATCGTAAGGAAAAGGAAAATAAAGTGAACCCCAACCTCTGATACCACTATGTAATGTCTTGTTCTAGCTCACCCCTGAACTAGTGACCGGAACAGTCACCACATGTCATTATGTGGGTATTGTCATTCCCTAGAGGCTTTCGTCTAGTAGTGAGGGTCTAAAGATAGTCAGTGGTGAGACTGTACCATATTATCATGTTAAAAACAATTGACAATATCTGCAAATGGTAGATTTTGTGTGAATAACAATATAGTAGTGGAATAATTTATTTTATAAATCATTTATGAAACAAAATGGATAATTCAAATGTTATTCAATGAATACATGTTATGATGGTAGAAATATTAAATAGATAATCTTTACAACCTGATTTATATGTAATTAAAGTAATAAATAAACAATGACTCAATGCCAAAAGGGAAATCTCCTTGAGCATTTGGAGCTTCTTCTCAGTCCTCTGCTAGTATCTCCCAAGTGTATGAAAAAAACAAAATCTTGAATCACAATTGTGTTTACTTGGGTAACCCAGATCAATGGTTTCCGGAATAGGGTGTGAGATATAAATCCCAATAGTCCATGACCACTGGTGTCTACCTCATATCATGAAATTCAATTAAGTATTTAAAAATTTTTAATGTATGCACAAAGAATATAAGTAGTTCCATGTAACTACATACCCAAGTACATGCTTCATCGCATAGCTAGTTTCCAAACCAGCATTATAAATGTTTTATACTTACACAACAGTCATCACACATTTATTTTCAGTTATCAAATATTCAAACCATGTTAAATTATATAAGTCTCAAGATCTGGCCTATTCCTGAAATTCCTTGTATACTTTTTTAACAAATGACTTGTCTAAAATAAATATAAGCAATTTAAGTAATGACTGAATTAAAGATTTTGCTCTGACTTGGATAACATGTAATATGTTATTTAATTTAATCCTTAATATACTAGGTCTGATCCCATCAACTAAAAATAGTGTTTCTCCCAACCAATATCAAAATCCAAGAACGTCCACTATACACAGTGATTCACTCCTAGTTTCCCTTGGACTCTTATAACTCAATACCTACCTCAGCTATGAAGGGGTCTGAACCATTTCCCAAATTCAATCAAAAATAATTACATCACACTGCATTTCATTAAAAATTTAATTCAGTTCATGTATGACCAATTAGAACGACAATCCAATGTCAATTAACGGGTGTAGAACATCATGTCTAACACCCTCATGAGTATTTGGAGCATCAATACTTTCGTCACGACCCACAACTATTTTAAACATCAGTCCCTATCCCATAAAAGAACATATGTATTTAAGATGGATATAGAATGTCACGTCTAACACCCTGTGATTATTTAGAGCATCATTCAATGTCTCCCAAACCATTTATCAATCTTATTTAACTATTTATTACTGTTGTAAAACATCATTAATAACACCCCAAACCATCCATTAATTAATTCAAAAATTAATTAATAAAATCCATTAACTAAATTAAAAACATGTTAACAACATAAAATATCCAATCAGATAATTCTATAATGAATTTAAAATTCAAAATATCAATAGATAATAATTAAATAATAATTGATTATTCTTAAACATAATCAAGTCCATTATATAATTAAGTCAATATTTATTTATCCCAATTCCATGACAGAAAACATGATAATTAATTCACCAAGAAAACAACATAATTCACTTAATATTCTAGTAGATTAGATAAATATACTAAATCTATTAGAAAGAATGACAATTAAATAATTACAGATTACAATTTATTATTACATCAAATTTTTAATAAATAAATCTAATCACATCCCATTATTAAATATCCATAATTTAATTACCTCATTACAAATTTCAACTCTAAATATCAAATTTTAACAATTAATTATTTAAATCATTAATTTTAAAAGAACACATTTAATTTAACCTTAATTAATTTAATTAAGCCAATATTTATTCTCAAAATAATTAATTTATTTAAAATAAATTAATTCATCACATAACTTAATTTTATAATCGTATCAACGTAAAAAATTTAGAAATACATGATTAATACCAACACAAAGTCATGTTCTCATTTATCTCACGTGGGAAACATCATTTAAAAACATTAAAATCATTTCATCAACATATCACATACCACATATAGAAATTTAATCAAACTTTCTAAATTCACATTTGAATAAAATTCAATATAAATATATAACTGCGTAATTTAAATACAATAAAAATGTAGTAAAAATTTTATTAATGCAGTTATTAATGTCGAGGACATGAAAATGATAATACCTCAGCGTGGAACAAGATTGAATACGAAACTCATTGATTTAATTAGAGGAAACAAGTTTCTATTGGCACATAGTCTCGCACACACACCATTAACTGACACCCATAAATATTGTTGCATGAACCAAGGCATACATAAAACTTTTAATGCAACACAAATACACCATAAGCATAAAAATAATGTGATGTGAAACCAAATAAAGAGTTTAAAACCTTACCCAAATATGGTGGTGATGAACCAAAACTGATTTAAACACTTCGACCATGGCGGCGGTAGTTGGAAAACATACCAACGAGTCCAGTAGAGCCTATTAGATTACACTAAAACTAGTAATATAAGTAAAACAAATTATTATAGAGCTATAGGGTTTCGATACATAAAAATGGGCGAGGGAGGAGAAAAACTGTTTATATGAATCATGAATCAAATGCAGAAGAACTTAACTTAACGAGGCAGACATGACTCATGAAGACACTAAAATTATTCAGCACTATGAGAGAATATCGGCTAAAGGTGTGTTGCGCACCACATGGAAGGCATGCTGCGGGTCACGTTACTAATGTTGTGCACCTCCTCATATGAGTCACCTCCCATCAATCAGCTAATAAATACCATTTAAAATAATAGAATTTATATAATTGTAATTATAATAAATATAAAATAATAATGTCTTTATGATTAATTATTTTCAACCCTACTTGGTAAAACCTAATACATCATTAACACATCATAATAATTAAATTCTACCAAATATAATTTAATTAAATATAAAACATAACTCATTTATTTAAACAATTATATCAACATGAATAAATTAAATAACCCCCACCTTCACAATGATTAATTAAATTATTTTTAACCATCAATTTAATTTAAAAAATGTTCATTTCTGCTTATTTAATTAAATTCATCATTAACATGACATTTATTTAATTAAACCCACCTCTAAATTTATTATTTATTTAATATTACCAGTTAATATTACCACTCATTAGTAGCCTCGAAATCCTCTTTACACCTAATTCAATATTACAATTTAAAATTATCATTCCCTGATAACCCCCGACTCCTCATTTACCTGTAATTTAATTAATTTATCTCAGCATTAATTTAATTAAATTTAACCTCAAGAACTCATTTAATTATATTAATTTCACCCTCAAATTAAATAGACGAAACCTCCATAATGATGATCATCATCATTATTATCATATAATAAAACACTTCTTTGATAAAACCCGAAAATCCACACAACACATAATTTAATTAAAATTCGTTTAAAACACCTTAATTAAATGAAACCATTGTTTCGTAACAATTAATTAAAAACCCATTTTCCTTGGATTTAATTGAAAAAATCCCCAAATTCAATTATTATTATTTTTCATTCTAATAATAAAAAGCATAATTAGTAATAATTATTATAATCATTATACCGTAATAATAATAATGTCATTTAAATTATTGTTAGTAAACCATACATAAATCCAACCCAACTATTAAATAATAAATATTCATTATTATTAATAAAACTCATTATTTAATGAAACATGTTTTCATTAAATCTAGAATTCCTCATTTAAAAAAACGTTTAATTGAGATAATCAATGCTCGCCTTAATATCACATAATTGTTAACCTCATTATTCATCCAGTTAAAATCTTTTAACAACTAAATAATTTATGACATAAAAATATTAATAATAAAATTATTATTATAAAGACATTATTTTATTAAAAAAACCTCCAATTTAATATTATATATTTTAAATAAATAGATTGTTAAACTGGGTAAGCTGCACTGGTTGGACTACAACTGTGCGTAGCCTGGTAGAACAATAAATGTGAACCTTCTAGATCCGGTGCACCCGAGTCTTATCAAGACACCCCTAAAAATTATCAGGTATTCTCCCAACTCCAAAAATACCATGTTAATATCTTCCAACACTCAGAATAATGTTTTGTAACTAAAATTAAAAATATACACATTGATAAATTGGATTTCTTTTAAAATCATTGTATTTATACCTGGTTTAAAAAACAAGGGAAATTATAAAATTTCAATATTTTTTTTAAAAAATCATTAGTTTTTCATGATAGAGAGGAACCCATTATGGGTATTATTTAAATTTTAATATTTTCTGTTAAATGTTTGGAGAAAATATATTGAAAAATAATTTGATTTCTTAGATATGAATTTTTTTATTTGGTATTAAATTTTTTTTAAATAGAAAATATTTATGATTATTCATAGAGTAATGGGTTTTTTTTAATTATTTTTATATATCCATTGCTGACCTATTTTTTCACAACATAAATTTTTTATGTTTTTCTGAGGATTTTAAGGATTTTTAAGGACATGGATGATTAGAATATTGAAATAGTTAAGATATTTAATGAAAATAAAACCAGTAATATGATAAATGTTTTATATTGTTTAAAAATTTAACATTAAGTGATTTTTCCACATTGTGAAAAAATATTTATTAATGTAAAGGTGATAACCTAACTCTATTAAACTAAGCATATATAATATAGTTTAAAATCAGAAAATTAGTTATTAAAGTAAATTTATTTAGATGTTCATTAAATCCACATCCATATATCTAGTATCAAAGAAAATATTTAGATACTTTTATTAGTTGGTGTAATATATTATATTAACATAAAAAAGTACATTTTTTGATTACCATTATGAACTTGTTAAATTATATATTCTATGATTTTAAATAGTGTATTACCATATAATACACAATATAACCAAATTGGGAAGGCACTGGGATGATAATATCCTTCCTAGTTAGTATCTTGGAATGGTTGAAATTTTAATTGATGGTTTTTTATAAAATTATGTAGTTGAAATAATATATAAATTTTTGTAGAATCCATTTAATAGAGAAACTGGATATTCTATATAAATATATTTCAGTAGTAGATTCTTTTATATGACATCATCCACAAGAATTCTATTGATCTTTTGAACGAGTAGTAGTTGAAGGATAAAATTATAACCAATAAATTATATGATCAGTTATGGGTTTTATATATCATTAAAATGAAACTCATTCTGTTTATGATTTTGATGGTAAATTTGATCATTTTTGATAAATAGTTATGAATATCAATGAACTATAAAATATTGATTCATTCAACTAAAATAATGTTAATAATATATTCATAATGATATATTTTCCTATGGATATTAAATACATTATAGAAAATTAATTCAGGTAAATAAGGTAGAAGGATGAAGATTCAATGGCCCTATATAAAGAAAACCTCACTTTATCAGAATGGAACATACCAAATTTTTTTCTCCATCATAATAACAAAATTAATTTTTTTACTCATGATTGATGATATGATTTTTAAGGGCATAATAATCTAATTAATTTAAAATTGAGATGAAATTTTATGCCATATCGATCAAGTGGAAATATATTATTATGTGATTATGTGTTTTATAATATCATTTCAAAAAATTGTTCATTGTTATTGGAAATTGGGAAGAATCCACCAACGATATAAAATGTAAGAAATTAAGGTTTTAATTTTGTAATTTTTTTGGTAAAAATAAACCTATGGAATGTATTATTAAATCATGAATCTAATTTGGATCATTTAATTTAATTCAAAAGGCATATTATTGAAAAATATAAAATTTATGGTCCCGATATGAAAATTTATTTTAAAAATTCTTTGGGGATTATTAATTGTAACAACGTTAGTTATTATTCAAATTCATGTTTTAGGAAGAGAATGATTTATGGGGAGAATAAATACTATAAGCATATAGGTTTGGTAAAATCCTTTGAGACTACACTGGTAGAAGAATGATCTTTAAATTTTGTAATAAAAGGTATATTCCTAGATTATTATTATTATGATAATGTTGTTTTTGATTTAGGGTATATAAAATCATTAATTTCATGATATTTAAATGTAAAACAATAATTTCATGTCAATAAATATATTGATTAGTTTTTCTAGGGAAACATATTATTAGTTCTTAGGAAATAATAATTTTGAATGATTTTCCTATTTGTATATGTCTTTAGGTATCCCATTGAAAACATGTTTTCATCTCCATTATAGAATTTATTTTTATTCTTTGAGTATATTTAAATTTATTTCATCATTATTAGAAATATTTTAGTTCCAAATATGTTATTTTCAAAAAATGATTATCATTTTGTAGATGAGTTTAAATTCATTCATTTAATATCAAATCAAGGATCAGAGAATTTTTATAGAGAGGAAAATTGAAGTTACCATCCTAAATTTTGAAAAAATAGTTTAACTTTCTAGATTAATGATTATATTCTAGTTAAAGAATACATGAATGTTTTTATGATGGTATTTATAGTTTTATACCTAATAAATATTATTAACCATATATTATAGGTTTTATGGAATAATATGATTATTTATGTTAATTTCTTTTGTAAAAACAATATTATTGATGAAGCGATGTTTGAATTAGAATGTGATATAAACGGAAAATATCTATACTTGTTTAAGTAATGAAGAATATTTTGGGGAAGAAATTTATAAAGTGCGTATAATTGTAAAAAATCAAATAATGTTAGAATAAATAATTTTCATTTCATATTAATATTCATTATATATTTTTCAGATATATATTTTCGATTTTAATGTTGTGTGATATTCTAGCCAAAAATGTATTAATTGTATTGTTACTAAATTTTATTATATGTAACATATATTATTATTTATAATTTTTTTTCAAAAGGTTATAATTTTTTTAAAGAAAATAAATAAATTATTTGAATCTTCATATTATAATTATCTTATGGTTTAATTTCTAAAAATATTTATTTTTTAGTAAATAGGAAAAAAACATTTTTTATAAAATTTCCATTTATTTTCATTAAATTATAAAGTTTAATGATGAAATTAAATATTAAAGTAAAATATGTTACCATTAATTTTATATATTTTAATTAATTACATAGGAATCATCGTAATACTTTCTTTTGGTATATGTCATTTTTTGTGCTTCAAACACATTTTCCTAAAGTAATTTTTTGATTTTTTTTCATTGTAGTGTTAAATTAATTTCTTCCACATCATTAAATTGAATTTAAAAATAAGGATACTAAATTTATAATTAGAATGTTCAATTCCTAATACTATTTTCATTTATAATTAATTATTATGAATAAAAACCATAGTAATTATTTTTCTGCTCGCTAAGGGTAAAAATATTAATCAAGGATTAAAAATAACGTGATAATGACTGAAAATAACCCTATAATATTTTTTGTAATCCATCTATTATTTTAAATGTAATTATAATTTTATTTTTTCGTAATGATATTATACAATATTTTTTTATTCATTATTGACAGAGTGCATTCGTATGTAGTAGAAACGTAATGTTAATAATTATTAAATTAATACAAATACATTTTTTTGGGTGATATTTGGTGTCTAGGAACATTACATAAAAATATAATATATTTTTTATGTGCTAATGTTTTTACATTAAATACATTACTGTAACGATTTTTTAATGTATAAGTAAATTAATAGTTCTAAATTAACAATAGTGATTATTTTAATAAAAAAAAGTTATATAAAGAATTATTATTCCTTAAAATACTATATTTAGTTAAGTCAAATATATATGGTTGAAATATAACTAATGTTCCATTTTTAGGACAATTTTTACAGTATTGAAATTTTATTGACCCCAAACGATTAAAAAACATTTATATCAGTGTAATTGTCAAATGGGATTATGGGGGGTTAAATCTAGAGATAGAAAAAAATGATTCAATTCGTCAAAATTTTATTAGATGGAATTATTCATACATATAAAAATAATATCTTATAATTATATAAAGTTAGATCAATATTTCCAATAAAACATATTTATTTGAATTTAATACAATATAAAATATGAAAAATACCTCGCCCCTCACATTAAAAATGTAAAATATAATCCTATAATACTCACATGATTTGAGGGATATATATTTGAAAATATCAGCCTAATCACCTTACAGATATTCATTCCCATGCCTTAGTGTCCTTTTATTGTCTAGAAATACAATCTGGGAAGGGTGTGGTATACAAATAAAGAGGTTGTCTGGTGAAAGTGTATAGTACTAAAAGGGGTGTTTTTGTTTTATTTAATTTTATATCAAAGTAAAATATTCAAAAAAAACTGAAATATTATTAATGTATCTTACAGATAATATTATATAATTATATTATTTCTATAACCAATATCCTTCTTATATTTCATTATATGGGAAATGAAACCATCATTAGTGTGTATGGGGGACTACTTGCTCATAAAATGATGTTATTCTTTTTCCATCTGAACATGTCTTGGATGATTATAATGATAGATTTAATATATATATATATATATATCATTCTGTATGTGTGTATGTGTGGACTACCACATCCACAAAGAGATTTAATTCTTTATTCATGGACATAACAAATGTATACTATATATAAGTGTATTTATAGAAATAATATAATATTTATTTCATAATCAGAAATTTTAAGTTACAATTTTATATATAACATCATTCCATAATTATAATTGAAAATCTAAATACTTACTGAAGTGTACATATAAGCTACTATCTCTACAATTGTAATATAATTCGTATCTTATTACCATGATTCAGGATTGGGTTTAATATTATAATTCATTTATAAAAATGATAATTATTTTTTTATGTATTTTTAGGTGATTGAATAATGATGACATTTACTGTTATCAACATAACAAATTCATTTTATAAAGATGTGTCGAATATAATCATTACATATTTTGTGTAGTGAATTGATTTTATAATTTTATATAACATTTTAATATATAAAATAAATCGACTAATGATCATGAAAATATCTGTTAATTAATAATATAAATAATTTAGTTTAATTATTATTGAAGATAAAAAAATTCAATTATTGGTATATCTCAATTTAACTGATGGATTATTGTTAAAACCCCATTTTAAATGTTTTATTGTTCTACTTTTTAAAATAATTCAATATTTTTCATATACATAAAATTATTTTATTGATCAATTTATTTTGAAATGAATTATGTATGAATGACATTTTATATCATATATAAATTTTTATCAATGTATTCATAATGGAAAACTTTCCTACATTTTATAAGATGTGTTTTAACAAAAATAAAAATCGAATGTTATATTTTACCATAAAGGTCATAAATCGTTTTCCCTTTTTAAATAAAAATAATTTTATTATGAAATTATTTTCTAATTTAGTTTTTTATTTAAAAAAAAATTATATTTACCTTTGGATTGAGTATTTTCCAAATTGAATTTTAAATTTACTAGATATTTTGATATATATATATATATATTTACTTTAGACTGTACAAAATATTTCTATACATGCCATCATGTGTAAGAATTATGTTATGATTCTTGTGCAGTATTGTAGAAACGCGGGTAGTTAAGTAGTATTATTCACAGAATGGGCATTGGGCCAAAAAAAATGGGCCTATAGGCCATGTAATGGGCTAAATGCCCACTGGGCCTTTGGGCTATGTAATGGGTCTCCCTCTACCTAGTTAAAAGAGGTCATTGCTTTGCTTTAATAATAAATGAGGCTTTCTCCCCAACCTTTCAAAATAATTAAAGTAATAAATATCTTGAATTTAATGCACCATTGAGATTTAATGAAACATTATAAACTATTAATATTATATTTTTTGCACAACCATTATTTTCATTCTATTAAGCTATACATCCTAAATAAGAAAACAAATAATTAAATATTTTGTATAATGGTGTTATATAATGAAAATTTATTTATCAAAACGAATATTAATTTTTTTAATGTTTTAGTAAGGGATGTTTTTTGGGATTTTTATGTATAGATTAATTTTTTAGATGAATATTAAAAAATATTAATTTTTATTGAAATCTGTAGTTTATTTTTAAAAATTTATATGAAAAAAATTTCCTCAAATTTTTTCAAATGTAAAATTAGTTTAATTAAATTTCTATTGAACTAATTTGTTTCATTGGAATAATTTTCATATTGAATTTTTATATAGAATATTTTTAAGCCTTTGAAAATTTTCTCTTTTAAAAACTTTTTTCTCATCACATCTATAGTTGTAATTATAAATTAAAATATTAAATTTTTTTGAATGGAATTTTCTAAAAAGGATTCCATATGTTTTATAGGGATTATTTTTTCTATATAAAAATTTTAAATTAATTTTTCGTTATAATGAATAGTAAAATCATTAAAATTAAATACCAGAATTGATATTAAGACATATTTACAAAGGGTTCTACTAAAATGATATGTTCATAAATGGCCTTGATACATGTCCAAATAAATTGTGGAAATATTCCGACATTATAACATATATATTTTATAATGTCACAATTTTTCCCTGTGGATTATTAAAAACATAGGTAGACATTATTCATTATCAAAATACCAACTATGTCCTCTACCCCCACATATAAAGGGAAACATATTATCCCATTATATAGTTAACTATAAGAACAATTGGATTGGATATGACATAACCAAATTAAATATTTAACTCTTATATCTTATCATATAATCTTTTTATTGGTCATTAGTCTATCATATGAAGGATCTTTGTGGAAACTAAATGAATTTGTCTGATAATGAACTACCATCCTTAACCAAGCATTTTTTTCTTCCACAAAATCATAAAATATTTATTAAACCATTATGAAATAATATCATAATTATATTAAATATAATATTAGGTTTTTATGCTTATGTAATGCTCTAAAACCGTCACATCCTCCATCAAGCGGGATACAAAATCGCCATTCATGTGTATAGTGGACTACCCCCTCAAAAAATTATGTTGTTCATTTTCCATAACCACCTCCCACATATGGGTGTAATTATGAATTAAATTTATATATAAAAATATGATATTTATAGAATACTTAAACTTATATAATTTTTATATCACATATATATATTCATACATTCCATTTTGTGGGAATATAATAATGTCCCTCATGTGTATGGAGGACTACCGCCTAACAAGGCATTATGGTTCATTCATGATTTAAAAGAAATAATAATGTTGGGATTAAAGAAAATATGTAATATATATTAAATTAAAATGGTTCTATAATGGTAATATGTTATTTATATTTGTTTCATTCAATCTATCAAGAAAATGTAAATAGTGTTCGTGCATACATACGACATACACTCCACATTAACAATGTATTCAATTTTGTATTTATACATTTTATTGATTACTATAAATTCATATATATTTAATATATATGATATATATTAAACTATTAATATTAAATATTTTTTTAATGTTGTATCAAATGAATATTAAAAAAAATAAAAATTCAATATATATTAAATTAAAATGTTTTTATTTTCTGAAAGACAACATTTACTGTAAAGTGAAAATAAATGAATAATAAAAGTATATAAGTAATTTATATAGTATGGTATCAATTTATATTTTTCTATATAAATTCTAAAATATGTTCTATTTATTATACATGATTTTTGAACTTATACAATGGATTTTGAGACTTAAGGTAATTTTATTTTCTCACAATTTACCTTCATTGATATAAATGTTAGGATATTCACATATATGATATTATGGGGTGCATATATTTACCCATTCTTATTTGATATGTTGAATTTATTTTTTTTCTTGATATTTTTATTTTCATTTAATGTTATAGTTTTTTGAGTCTTATGAGTCAATTCTACCAATTTTGAAAATACTTTTATGGTATGATCTCAAATATAATTTGGATTGTTAATGATTTTGCTTCTAATAATGAAATGTTTTAATCCATTTCCTATTAAACTCATGTATATTATTCTCCTCAATATATATCATGAAATTAAATTGATTCCCTTAATTTTCCTATCATTATATAATGAAGAGTTCAATAAAATTTATTTGAGAATATAATATTTTTTATTCTTCTCTTTGGTTGATAACCATTTAACATCCAAAACACTATTATTAAATATTGTTTTCAAAAATGTAATTGAAATTTAAAAATTTATATAGTAATGATATTTTTGAATTTTTTTACATAATATTTTGAAAAGAATATTCATGTAATTTTCAGGACAATTTAATCACAGGTTTTATTGATATTTCCTAATAATATTTGTTTTAAAATATACAACAAAAAAACCATTTACTAACATCATGACCATTATTTTAATTTATGTTTTATTTTATAATTTATTTTGTGTTAAATTCAATGAAAATGATCTCAAAAATAATTTATGAATATGTGATAATAAAAAATTTATTTTCAAATAAAGAATACATTCATTATGTGATGATTCAAGTAAATTTTATATCAAATAATTTTAAAAAAAATTTGAATTCCAATTATGTTACATATTATATAATGGGGATATGATCCAATGATAATAGAAACATTATTTTACTGGATGGTTTCGGTTTATGATGATATTTTATTATGATACCCATTTATATTCCATGGTATATACATTGATTATATTTTTAGGAAACCAATATATTTTTTCACATATTATGCTTTTATGAACAGATTTAATTATTTAGATACAGAGTTCTTTATAAAAGGTTTTGAAATGATCATATATTAATAAAACCTATTTAATATTTGATCTATGATAATAAAAGTTTTATGAATCCTATTTATTTTCTTAGATTTTGACACAATGAATATTTTTATGATAATGTGTCCCCAAATTGAATGATTTTGATTATCCGATCCATGTGACCTTAATATACCTCTTGTTAACTATTTAATTATTCGTATCTCATTAGATAGATTGGATTGGAATGGGGAGTGATCCCAGATCAACAAGGGAATCTATCCACTATGACAGTCTTTGTAGTGAACCATTACTATTATGACTGTGTGGAGAGTGAACCCATTCCAATATAATAATATTATAAGTGAGACTTGAAATACTAAGGAAATGCTTTTCTATGCTTATTTTTATTCTAGATATCATATATTATGACCACGTTACATTATTTTGGTTTATGTTATTTGATTAAACTATTTTTAATTTCGTATGAACATCCATTATTTATTCTAAGAATCATGTTTATCATATGTAAAATTTAGGATAGGGTTTCCTTATTTTATTCCCATGTTCTCAAATATTTCTGCTCAATATATGTCGACATATATCTAATTTAACCGAATTGGGTATCGTAGATCACCCTTTTTAATGTTTCCTTTACCTAGGTTATGATGAAAGGTATTATGTATGATATACTTATGATGGATTCTAGGTAGGATAAAATTAATGGGATATCATTTGTCTCACATGTTGAACAATTTTTTCTATTCCCATGTTTCATATGGAACTCGACATAAATTGTTCTTTAATGGATTTTTTGTCATATAAAAAATATTCATATATTAAAATGATATATTAATTTATGAGACGATTGATACTTTATTGTTTATATCCTTGAATGGTGTATCTAAACATTATAATATATGAATAGAAAACATTATAGAGATACCTAACAATATATCGAATGATTATTATATAAATGATTCAATGTATATAAAGATTTAACAAATGTTGGTATATGATCAATCAAGTAGTTTTCATAAAATTACATATTTTTCTGCGTAAAAGATGTTGATATGTTTCAAGAACATATGTATCAAGGGATAATTACACTGAAAAGGCTATATTGGGATGGACTCAATTTAAGAATTCAGCGTGAAAAAGGAACTTACTTCACGTCTTGTATGACTGTCCTATGGGATGTGCATTGGAAATTAAAAAAATATTTACAACTGTCATAATGGATTTAAATATATGATTACCATGAGTAACCAATTATAAACCCATGGTGGCATATATTAAAAAATTATTCATGATTTAAATATCCAATCATTTTTTTCCATAATTCTATTACTCCCCAATATGATTATTATTAATCAAAATATTCTTATTGGTATTAGATAGTGGGTAGAACATAAAAGAAAATATAATAATTTTGAGTGTGACAAACAATTAAATGATTTTAATTCTAAAAATAAAAACATATTTGAAAAAGAATGGAATATATTATTGCTATAATCAGACACCATTCTCAACCCATGAATCCTGGTGAACATAACATTGAGAAAAACAGGGAAAAATTTTATATAATGTCTTTCAGGATGAAACACCAGCCTTTTTTTAGTGGTTTTACTAATATTATATTTTTAATGAAATTGATCAGTAACACTAAAAATATATTTTACATTATCCATTATTTAATGTATAAACATTTCATTTTGTTTTTCTATTACTTGGTTGGTGAACATGATGAATGATAGACACTCATCCAAAATACTAGTGAAGAGGGTGAAATTAATTCTAGGGAGTTGGTTGAGTATAATAGAAGACTTTTCTATGATTATTTCCTATGAATTATTTATAAAAATTGAAAATTTATTTATGGATATAAATTTGATGGATATTGTGGTTTTTTGTACCTATGGGGAATATTTGTGAAGTCATATATGGTACACTAATGGAATTATCATCGAACCTAAAGGTATGTTTGATCAATTCACGAATTGTATAAAACCATGTTTTTCAATGGAATTAGAAATAATGATATTTTTTAGCTATGAATTTTTCATTTGATGTGTTCTCAACATGGAAATACATACCATAATTATGCATATATCTAATGGTATTGATAAGAAAAGGAAGTTGACGTTCAAATTAATCACTAAAAATAATAGATGAAAGATGTTGAGCCTTTATCCATGCTCAAAGTGTAAATAGAAACATAGTGGATGTATTAATTGGGGGACAAAAACATGTTTTCTGTTTTTAAATTATGTTCATCAATAAATCAGATTTTGAATTGATAGGAAAATGTTATTTAATGTAAAAAATAAAAAAAGATATCAAAATAACACACCAACCACACTCAATTGTATCAAATTTATTTAGTATGGTAATTTTGATATCATGTTCCCAAATGCACAGTTCTATGACAATAAATGATGTCATTAACCTATTATACTGAGAGGTAAGATGAAACCTCACACAATCAATATTTCTGATGAGGGGTGGGATAGAAATTTTGTGAAATGTGCACATACCATCATCATTATGATTGATAATTTCTAAATTTTTTCAAGATCTACACATTGTTTCATAATAGATGAAATTTATATGGTTATAAATATTCAAATGAAACAACTAGATATAATATTTTCAGAAAAACTATTAATTTATGGATGATTGAAAATAATGTATATTATTCCTTTGTGATTGATATTTGTGATAATTCTCATCCTACAAACTATTTAATCCATTCTATTATTTAATTTGATAATATCTTTTTAATTGATGTTATAACCCTCTCTAAATACTATAATGATTTTTGAAGATGATAGGACACATGTTTCATTCCAAACCAATATATGATAGATTATTAATGAAATGAAAAATATTAGCATATGTTGTAAATCACATAAATTCTAAGGGTTTTGATTCTTATTAAAGAGGGTTATTTATCTCAAATAGTTGGGTAGAGGCTCAATATTGATGATATTCTTAATTTATATTTGTTTTTTGTTGTATTTCCTAAAACTTTATACATCCTTATGCTAGAACATGAATATGTGTTCTTAATAGACCTCATAACTAAATATATTCTAATTTCATAGAATCCCAACATAATGGCCCCAACTGAGTTACCTGGGTTTATGAAGAAACAGTAATAGATCATGTATAAGGCATTCATTTGACCATATGTGTCACAATGGGTGAACATGTTATCTTTTTAAGAATTATGGATCGATGAGATTTTAATGTAATCATATATATGTGAAAAATATCATGATCATGAAAATGTATCAATTAACCGGTATTGATGATCTATTCAATGAACTTTCCGTAGCTCAATAGCATTCCTAGATTGAATTTAATAATAAATATAAAAAATTAAGGGCCTTGAATCCGTATATATAAAATGTATCATTCCAAAAAAGTTATAGAAATTATAAATATAATGATATTCCATTTTACCGTACTGATTATAATATTATATTCATTTATTTAATGAATAAAATATTTATATAAATCCTCTAGCATTTTTTATTCATTATTGATGCAAATTTAATTTATTCAAAGAGAAATAAAGGGCTTTAATATCAATTGATAATTCTATTAATTTCAATAAGGAGGGATATTTAGAATGAAAATTTTAAAAAGTTTGAATTTTATCTACATAATATTTTATTTTTTTGTTATAAAATCTCATGAGAGGTTATAACAATAAATACATCAAACATGAATGTTATTGAATTTTACCCATACCGACCATGGTGATTGGGATCCATCATTTTCATCATTTATCTATACAAAATTTATCCTTAAGGGAGAATTTATCAAAACTAAATACTCCTATAACCTAGTTAACATTAAAGGGAGATATTTATTATGACCAAATTAATTTGAGTATCATTTTATAGAACAAAAAAAATGACTAGTCAACACATCCATTCTTGAATTACCCTTTAGAAACAAAAGGTGTTTTAATCTATATTGATAAATACATGATGGGATTAGGATGTTTTCTTAGGTATAATGACATTTTAATATATTGGTTCACATGATAATTGATTGTAAGGATCATAATTTCCTCACTCATGATTTAGTGATAGCTTTGGAAATTTTTTCATTAATGAAAAGGATTTTTTATATTTATGTAGAAAAATCTGATATATATACATATAAAGAATATATAAATTATATATTCAAAGAAAAGTATATAAATATATGGAAGATAATAATGGGATAGGTGAATAAAGATTATGACATATAAATATAACTACAATATGGGATAGAAAAAAAGGTGTCTAATGATTTGAGTGTAAAAGATATTTCATTATTTTCTATTTTGAGGATAATAAAATATCAAATAGTTATTTATATTAAAATGATGAATACAAAAATAATAATATTATGGGAGAAGTATTATTTTACAATATTTAATTTTCAACCATCTATCTATTTGAAGATCAAATAGATATATAAAAAATATTTATTTTAACAAAACAACATTAGAATTTTTTCCCAAATTTACCATTAATGATAATGTAATAATAAGGATTAGGAACTATTCATGTATTCCATATATATTTTAATTAAATAATGAGATGATATAGTAATTATATAGTACATCATTCTTTATTCATCTTGGATGCAAAATAATGTTTTGAAATTTTAAATAGTATATATACTAAATTGGAATTATGATCAATTACAAATAGCTTTTATCGTTATTTGTGGTTTGTGAGAAAGTTTATAAAGGGAGAAAAATATTATGTAAGAGTTTATTCCATTACCCAATCCATAATTTTAATGGGAATCATCACCATGGATTCTATCACCAGACTCTGAAAAACATTTAATATTGATAATTCTATATGGGTTGTAGTTGTCTTCCATAAAAATTAATCAAAATTTAACACTAATAGATAAAAAATATCTCTATATAATGATTATATGATACAAAAAATTGATGTTTTAAGGTTTTTTGGATATCCACTATCAGTTTCATATGATCGAGATCAATAGTTTACTTCAATGTTCAAGAAAAATCATTAGTGAGATCTTGATATAATGTCGAGTTGCATTACTATGAATCATCATCAATATAAGGTAAGTTTAATAGGGAAATTAAAACCATATAGTATATGTTAATAAAATATTCAATTAATTTTAATTATCTCTAGGAATAATTCATTACTCTATTATAATTTTCATATGAAAATATCTTTCACTGGAGCATAAATATGTATCCATATAATACCCTATATGAAAAGATGTTGCGAACTCCATTGTACATGAATGATGCTACATAAATAAATCCATTGGTTCATGACATATATGAAGAAATAAAGGATGGAGTTATATCTATTCAACGATACATAAGGGTGAAACAAATTAAGATGAAAATATATGTTGATAATATTATTTATCATTTGGAATTAGAATTTGGTGATGGGGTGCTTCCCTGAATTCCACCCGCTGTGATGGAAATGAAATTTAGAAATAATGGATTATACACCATAGTTATATCAGTCTCTTTGATATTTTATATCATATTTCCATGGTGACCTATGAGTTTGTTCTTTCAAAAAACTATTGTCATGTTCCCAATTTGTTCCATGTGTATCTCAAATATAATTACATAACGAAAAATATATATGAACTAAACTCAAGGATCATACTGTTAGAGTAAGATATTTTTATGATTAAAAAATTTTTGGGTTTAAATATTGAATAGATAATTTTATACAAAAAAATACAACTCATTTAGTCAAAATTTTGTTTGATAACAATCTCTTTGAGGAGAATATATGTGAATATAAGGATATGATGAGGGAGAATTATCAAAATACAACTGTATCCTTGTGATAGAGAATTTCGAAAAAAATGAATTTTAATTGTTTTATAATATAACACCATGATATTTTATGAATTTGTTTTTGTAAATTTCGATTTTTGATACCTTTTGCCTACACACAATAATAACTTTTTATTTACCAAGATAATAGATTAATTTTAATATTTAAAATTTAAATTATTACATAGTCTTTAAACTTTTAATAATAAATATGGAAAAAAATTATATATATTTGGTATAGTAGTTATATATGAGGAAAATATATTTATAAATAGTGCTTTATTATTGGAAAATTATTTATATATTTTGATAATACAATTTTATCCAAAAAATTGATTTCTTCTAGTTAAAAATTCTAAAACTATTAATAATATTATTTATAAAATCCATTTTATAATATTTAATTAATTTTTTAACTCATAATGTCTAAATTATCATAGATTGAATGTTTTTTCCCAAATGAATAAATTTTCAATGAATATTGAAAAATATTGGTTTTTTTAATCTTCATTTTTCATAATTAATTTATAATGTATAATCATGTTATTAAATATTTTTAATGGTACGAATTATTCAATTATATATCTTTTATTTAAATTAAGCATATTTTAATCATTTTCATTTATAATTTTGAAAAAAAAACATTTTTAAACATTTTTTCTTTTTAAAACCACATTCTCGTCGATTTATCAGGATTAATTCAAAATATAATAGTTTTAATTATATTAATTTTATTTTTAAAATTGTAATATATTTTTTATGTTATAATAATATATAATCTATAAAAAGTTCTACATGTTTTTTGTTCAAAAAGATTAAAAAAAACATAGTAACAATTTATTATCATGGTTAAGGTTACAACTAGTTTTTCGGCGGCTTATTGTTAAATCATAAAGGGTAAGATCACATATAAAATTTCCAAAAATTAATATTATATTCATATTTAGACCTAATTAATGATATGATTCTATAATATCCCTTTATTTTACATTTTCCCCAATGAAAAATGTGGGTACACATTATTCATTTTAAAAATACCATATGTGTCATCTCCCACACTTATTAAAGGAAACCATTTATCAACTCCTTTAAAACCTAAAAATACTATGTCAAAAAATATTTATAAATATAAAATAATTAATTCCAACACCTCCTCTTATAAGCCATGGATTGGTTAAAAATCTATCCATGGAAGGATTTGGGTGAAAACCAAAATATATTTCTTGAAACAATGCAGTGTCCTTAACCAAGCATTTTTTTACTTCTTCTCCATGTCTTCCACATAGTATTAAACCATGATGATATAATAAAATAGCTATCTTCAACATAAATATATATTTTTTATGTATTTTATATCATCTACAACCACCACCTCCTTCATCAAATGCAAATAAAAAAGGCTAATCGTGTGTATAGTGTACTACAAGCTCACCAACTGATGATAATCTCCTTCTATCAACACATCTCATATCTAGTTATAAATTTGGATTAAAATTATATATATGAAATTTATAATATTATTATTCTTATTGAACTAGTATATCTCCAATACCATATAAAATATCATTTATTGGGAATGCAAAAATTTTGGTCGCGTGTATGACAGACTACTTGCTCGCAAAGTGATGTGAATTGTTCACACTTTACATGGAAGTTATGAAGGATAAACTTAATGAAAATATTTTGTATAGATGAGATTAAAATATTTATTTAATTTTATAATATTATTTCCCATCCATTCTTTCAATCAATTTAGAATATTCAAATTATGTTCATGTCAGCATTCCACAAACAATATCTATGAATGGTGGAGTACATTTTATATATATATAAAATAAACATTCCAAAAAATATATATTTAATAAATATATATGATCATGATATAAATTAAAAAAATTTGGTGTTGCTGGTACCGTGATCAAAATAATAAGACCAAAAATGAATAATAAAATCCCAAAAAACTAATCAGTTACATCCTATAATCTAACATTAACTTGTGGTTGTTAATATAAATATTATAAAAGCTCAATATACAACCACATATGTTATCATATATATTTTTATGTTTATATAATATATTTATTTTATGCTAATATTTATTTTATAGTTTGATTTAATTTTTATGGAGGATGTCGAGACATATAGTAAGTAATTTTTTTCTCAATTTTCATTCATGAATATATCTGTTAGGTTAAGAATATATAATTTCTTGAGAAATTTATTTAAATACCATTTGAATTGTAATAACCTGAATTTATTTATTCTAATTATATTATATGTTCAATTTAATTTTATTATATCATTAACATAGTATTAAATGTAACTAAATAAGATAGGGTTTTATGTAACAATCAATACGATTATCAAAATGGATATAATTATTCTTCTAAAGATGAAATATTATATTCTATGTCACAAGAAAGTCATTAATTTTTTTATCCTATTCGAATTTCATGATAATATATTATTCTTTAATTTAATTATATTTATATTCTCAATATTTAAAAATAATGTTTTTAGAAAAAATCATATGTATTTATCTCTTCAGTAGAAAACCATTTTCCGTCAATTTTTTCAGATATTTCATTCAAAAGTATTTTTAAAATAGTAAAAATAATTTAATAATGAAAATTTTAAACATGTTTCTCTTTTTTAAAAATATTTTTAATTAAAAATTTATGTTACGTTCTAAAATGGATTTTTTTGATTATAATTAAAATGTGAAATGAAATATGATTTTAGAAAGATTGAAATGAATAGAATTTGTTTACTTTATAAAAATTATTTTTACTAAAGATTAATTTATAATTATAGATGGCTATATAATATATCCGAAATATTTAATGAATTTTTAATTGTAAAAATTTTATTTTCAATGAAATTATATTTTCCTCATGAATCATTAAAAGATTTATTTATTTTAAGACCATTTACCATATATATTGATATATAATGATGCAACATATTCATTCTTGGTGATATGACATAATAAAAACATTATTCATTCTATGGTTTTATTATGTTTATGATTAATATATGTTTATAAAACCTATTTCTCGTCCATGGATAATGCCATGATAAGAGGCTAATGATAACCATTACATTTTCCAAGGGTTTTGATTTAGTGACTTGATTTATTGATTATGATATATGTTTCTTTTCCACAAGTTATGATATGATGAAATGATTGTTAACCCCATTTCTCTCCATGGGATATCATATGATGAATTTTTTATGACGTCCATTTACATTATATATTTATCATATGATTAATATTTTATGATCTTGTGCCACATATATATATATATATATGATTTTCATTATGTGACAGGTTAGACATATATCTACATATATTGAATTGGGTAATAATTGGTATCTAATGAGATATATAAGACTGTAATGGGGAGTGAAGTAGCTTTTTAAAAGACATTATTCAATATGATATTTTTGGGAGTGATCCTAAACTACTTTCATGGTTTTTGGAGTGAACTCTCTCCACTATGATAGTCATGGTAATGAGAATTGAACTACTAAATAAATAATTTCCCATTCTTATTTATATTCCATAAATCTATACCTTTGGAAAATATTAGGATCACATTATTTGTTATTAATGATTCCAATATAATTAATTTTTTTTGAAATTACCTGACATATTCCATGATTCATGTTTATGATCTATGATATATTGAGTATGGTTTTCATGTTTAATTCGATTTTTCTCATTCCAATATGCCCTTTATAGGTTGATATTTTTCTTATATACTAATTCTGATCTTCTAATATCACCCTCTCTAACATTTACATTCCCTAGGGTATGATTAATGGTGTTAATTATGATAGGTATAATAAGGATAAATTTTTTGAGGAACTATTTTGGAGATAACCATAATCAAATAGTGACTATTTTTATGTGACCAAGTTTCCCATGATACCAACCCTAAACTATTATTACTTGGATAATTATGTTATGTAATGAATATTTATCTATTAATATAAAATATTTATGTGTGAGATGAATAGATTTTTATAAGATGGTTCCACTCTAAATCATGGATTTTTGGTTCAATTATAATCAATGGACTAGTGAGCATGATATTTCTCTACAATGCAATGGATATAGGGGAAGCATTTACATGTTATGTTTCTCCAAAGATATTATTTTAAATCACTTGTTGATTTTTTAATTCATAATTTTTATATAAAAACCATGTGCCATGTTACATATATTATTAATCTATGATTTATATTGTTTTCATTGAAATATAATGATATCACCAGGCATGTAAATCATCTTTTATATAATTTAATACATGTTTTTATTATTTCCCATTAAATTGATAACTTTCTGAAAAATGATTCATAAATTTTCCATAAATTAAAGGATTCTTTCAATATTTTTATTTTCATTAATATTCATTATAAAATGGTCTATGAAAATATTTTTCAAGATATGTTTAAATATGTTGTAATATTTTTATCTCAAATTTTATATTGAAAATGGTATTTTCCAACGAGTATTCGTAAATTAACATTGATATTTATTTGTTTTTATATCTCCATTAATTAGTAATTTTATTCTCATCCCAGGATATGAAATATTTTTATAGGTTTTTAAGGATTTGTATGTAAATTGATGCTGTAAAAATGAAAATTGTGAAGATATGTCATGAAAAGCAACATGTAGCATTATAGATGTTTTGTATTGTAGGAAATTTTGGTAGTAATTGAATGTGTCCCTTCATTAATATAAATTTTTTTATTCCTATATTTTATTTACTAACTCTCTATAAATATAAACATAAAATATCAATAAGAATGCATGAAAATTAATTTTAGTATAATGATTCAATTTATGTATTTTATATGGTTGAGTATATATAGATTAAGCACAAAAGATTCATAAAATATGAGGTATTAGTTTTATATTGAGATACAAATGAATATATAATAAAGGAATAAATATTTTTAAATTTTACTCATTATTAGAAAACGCAGGTAGTTTCAGTATTAATACAGATGTTTCATGGGATATCTTGAATGTGGGGGATTTTAGTCATTAGGGGTATTAATGAGGAATATATATAATTATAAAATCACATAGTTCAATTATATGATGAGTTTTGAAATAATACATATATGGTATCCTATACGAATGCGATCCTCACCCATTAATATGGAATTTTCATTGTTCAATATTTTTCACAATTGTTATCTAATATTAAAATATTAAATTCATGTCCTTTGAATATTGAAAATTATATAATAAAATTGAAATCCACATAAATATCTATTTGTGTGATGAAAAGATGAACTGAAGTTTCCATGGACAATTAATATACTAATTCAAGAAGAAAAATATAAATTGTAATGATTTTATTTAAATATTAATTGGTGATGGAATGGAATTACAATCGATACATAGATTTATTGAAAGATATTTATATAGATGTAATTTATAAAAACATGTTCAATAAATATTAATCCCATTTCTAGGTCAACCATGGGACCATTCCAGACTCATAGGCAATCCACACTAATGTGAATTGTCTTATGAAAAACATAGTTGGTAGTGAAGGGAGGGCCCATATATAAGGGCCTCATAGAGTGCATGAGAGAAGCATGGGCTCCCTCAGGGGGTGTTACGGTGGTAGGTACTTCCAATATGGGTTAGAGACTATTAGCATTTGACATTTTAGGTTACCAAATTGAAGCATTAGTTTGTTATATTGTGACCCAAAAATATGAATAATCCAATGTGAGACGCTTGAGTATTCACATTGTTTACACATAATTAAAACTGATAATTATTTCATACACCATAGGATTTAGTTGATATTAGTTCTATGATTAACATGAGGATATTTTCCTCTACTAGCCTCGTGTAATGCATATATGAAATGCATTTCTACATCCATTGATGAGTAGTACAAATCATGTATGAGGAAGAAGAACATTTATTATGTCCACATCGATATCCCCAATTTTAGGAGAGTTTGATGAATTTATCAAAAAAAATACTCATACTTGGACAAGAATAAATTGAGATCCATGACTCATGTAATTTATTTATGAATATAATTATTCAAATGAATATAATAAGTTGAAATAAACAAGTATTTAAAATCAAATTGTTGAATGCATGTAGCTCCACATTTTAGGCATGAAAATAAAGTTATAATGAGAAATGAGTATTCTAAATGAGTAATCCATCATAATAATAGATAGACTGAAATATATTTGTATTTATAATATGTTATTAATGGTTCATAATGAGAATGTGGTTCATTTTTTATCATGCAATGAATAGAGATTTAGAGTAATTGAGAAAAAACATTATATGCATGCATCCATACTAGATGAGACATGGTGCCTTTTGTGGGATGTGAAAAATGATATGTATCTTCTTAAAATGTAGTTAAATAGTTTAAATGAGGTTTTTATATTTCTACTTGTATAATTAGAGAACCTGATCATATTGGGTACTTATAATCAACATGAAAATTAGGTTTATAATTATGAGTTTTATACATGCATGCATGCATGAATGATGGGTGATCCTGCGATAATAACTTACACACATGAAGAAGAATATGTGAATTCATATATCTATAGGTTATTAATACATAGGAAGCCTCAATGAATGAATTAAATATTTTAAATGGTCATGCATACAAACACCATTTGGTAATTTCAACCTGTGAAAAAATATACACAACCCATTACGATTATTGAAAAGAGAAATAATTAAAAAAGTACACAATATTCATGGGGTATTTAAAATGAGAATAAAAATATAGTTCCAATATTATGGTATTTATTATTTGATGGAAAAAATGAATTAAAGGTGTTCTATTATTACAAATTTTAATTGTTGATTTATATAATTTAATTTAAATAAATGATATGTTGAAACAATATAGACAAGAATATTTTATTTATAAGTATTTTCATGTAGTTGATGAGAATAACTGGCCACATATAAATATCCATTAAGACTTACAACAACAATTTTGGAAGAATAATTTTGAGGATAAGTCAATACGGGAAGGAATTAATGAAGTTGATGACATATACCCTAGAATTCGAAGAAGATAATTCAGATTATTCATGATTAGAAAGAACATTTGAGGATAACATGATTTTCTAAGACATATTCTATAGAACATGAGTAATAGTACCCAAGTAAAGGAAATATATATTTTATATGGAGCATGACTATAATTGAAGATGACTTTTCTTAAACTGGATCAACAAAAGGGGAAGCTTGTACTTGGTAAGCATAATATTATACGTGAGGCTTGTGATTGGGGGGTCTAACCAATCAAAAAAGAACAAAGTATAAAGTTTTAATCCAATCGTGGATATAGAAATGTGGGTTTATAACTTATTTTTAACAAGATTTTATAGCTGGTTATATGATATTTTGGATATAGTTAATAGAATCCATGTTTGAGTGTCAAACCAACAAGGAATGGAATATTCTATTCATTACCAAAACATTTAAATACATTATGATTCACTCTATTATTTTATATTTTTACAATATGTTGTATTGAGAGAAAAAATTGAGTTGATCGAGAACCTTAACATGTTCATTTTATTCAATTCTATATAAAAAATTAAAAAAGTAACCATTGATCCACCTTCGCTATCAGTGTTCAATCCAACCGATGTCTCTATATATACAATTGGAAATTCATATATATCAATTTATGTCAATGTTTACATCATTATACACTACAAAATCTTATTTTTCTAATATACTTACTATTTTATATGGTAGATTTAGTAATTTATGGTTTAATATTCACTTCAAGAACTTTTTTCATAATTATTTTAATAAAAAACCATTGGACATCACTACGGTCAATATTTATGAGGAGGCATTGTGCTGATAGGAGTAGAAATAGTTCTTCCATTTTATATTTAATATTTAATATGAGGTACTAAAAATGATGTTGGAAATTGAGACAATATTTTCCAGAAAAAATTTTTAATGGAATTAGAGTCACTCGGATCATTCATTGAGTAGATATTCATCATCTTTTAAATTTTTTGGTCTAAATAAATTTTTTTATTCACTATGCTGATTTTTTTATATTTATTCAATAAAATATCATAGGATAATAAAATTTTAATACATCTCCCATCATTCCAAGTTTGTGTTTATCTTCTCACATTGTTCATAAACATTTGATGTATCATTATTAGACCTTCCTCAACAATCACTATGTGGAATTTTATTCATTTTAGGCACCATTTTTATAGTAGAATCATTCAATTTAGTAGTAGTACCTTAGTCTTCCAGTATAAAATAAATATCAATGGGATTGTGTAGGCATAGAATATACTCATAATATCCCCTATTTTGTGGGATTGAGGGTATGATGATGACTCTGGAGGTGGAATCGATTAGGTCTAGAGAGTATCTGGATTATGACATGACTATAATAAATCATTAACATTAACATCACTGGTACTAATAAATTCCATTCATGGTAATATTTTAAATTTCTCTAGTTGGGTGTATACCATTTTTGATTTATGGGGATCATTCAACATTTTCCCTCCATCTCTATTTCAGGTTTTTGGACAATATGTAGGTGGGATATTTATTCAATTACTATTGAATATGATATATGGTGGTCAATAAATCATTCATAACATGAAATTCATTAGAATATGCATCATATACTATGATTCTAATGGAAAAATTGTTTTTTTTGTTGGTAAGGGAGACCTATTAATGGGTGATGGACATGTTGAATCACTTACACATTGTATGTATAGGATGATGTTGTGTTTTTTCTGATATACATAGAGTATATACTATGTTTGTTCAATGAGGATAGGATTGTCTTCTATAATGAGGTTGTGAAGGAACCCCCACACAAATAGATCTTGTTTGGAGTATATATTTAAATAGTTTTTTTTCTATATCATCATTTTCTTAATTAAGGATGATCCCATTTGAGTTATGGGAGTTTCAAATTTGGATTTATGATTTCTTGAAGAAAAAATTCATTAATCCCAATGTCATACAATAGTGAGAAACAACCCTATTTATAATAAATGCAAATGGAAGTATACAGTTTTATATCTATTATATATTTGAATTGGGTGATGATGAAGAACTCATAACCTCTACCCTTGGCTAATGACATCCTCAATATTTTGAATGGATAAAACTAGTTCTTGAATATAAACATGTAGTTTCTATGTCCTCATATCCATGTGTTGTTTGTATACACATCAAAGACATATTTCACAAGTAATTATTGTAATTCTGAGTTTATTGGAATATATTTAATTTTTATGAGCATTAAATCAATGATCATGGGTATGATAAATGAAGTATTCATATTTTTTTGGAATATTTAATGGTGGAATTTATGGATTTAATCAATATTCTTTATATATCAGAGTGTGGACATACATAGAACCTACAGGATATTTTAGGATGTCATTAATTTGGTTCTCTTTCATTCGATGTTACTTCATTAACATTCATGATGCCACATCACTTATATGCCCTTCCCTATTCTAGGGATTTTTCATGTAAATCATTGATGATTTATGGAATCCTGAGTGTAGCCCAAGAGTACTCTAGATACATAAAATAAAAGTCCCTAAAATGATATGATATGGATGTGGCTTTTTATTTTCACATATTCTCTTCCCTAGAGGATACCATGGTGCCAATGGTTCCTCACCTATCCTTATTTCCAGTGTATTCTCCCATTAATCAAAGTCCCATTTGTTTTTTTGGACTATTCATTTATTAAACATTTAAACACCATCATGTTCTCCCTCTTTGTAGAATATAAAAAATATATCTGATGTAGTGTTATGACTCAATGGTATCTTCCTAATCTTCATATTTATTGGATGGAAATAAGAAAAACCATTCCATTCACCAAGGAATTCATCCATCAAATGGAATAATATTATTCTAAGAACGAGGGATATAATATATTTTTTCGAAAAGGAAAATTCCAATTGAAAATATTATATTATAGAAGTTTTGGAACATATGTATAAATGGATTAAGATACCTTATTTTGTGAACAGAATCAAAATTTATAACTTCATGAATGTTAGAACCATATTCCTTAATATCTAATTGTTTTTGTAAATTTGATTTTATGTGGATTTTTTGGAAGAATTTGATCTTCATGTTACTACTAAAGTTAGTAAAAGAGTCCACTGATTCTTCATTTAATTCATATACACTATGTGTGATGCACAAGATAGAGTATATCATCAGCATCCCCCCATATATTTCGATCAAAGTGGAATAACATAGCTAGTGGGAGGATACATTAAGATTATTCTGAAACCATACAAGAATAATGGAGGTGGCTAATTTCTATAAAATGATAGCTATGTCTTTAATAGAATGATTTCACGTATTAGGCTTAAATAAATGGGTATCCAATGGATCATTTTAATTGTTGCAACAAAAAGAATAAAGGTTTTGGTTTCATTCAGTATATGATCAATTAGTTCTTTTCACACCACCATGCAATATCATTTTTTCCTGATGTCAATGATTCTCAAATTTTTCATTCTATGTTAGATCACTCTCCAATTAGTGTAGAGCATTCAACATGAATCAGTAATAGTGTGTGCTTAATCTACTCCCCATGATGGACCTCTATCTAATGAAATCATTTGGTGGTGGAATAATCCTAGAAGAATCCATTAAAAGATAATAACTATAATTATATTAACAAAGCATTTTACATATGAAATGATTCTTATACTCATTGATAAGTAAAATTCCTTATAGATAATAATATCCTAGTCTATAATATGTTTTGACTGAGCATAAAGAAAAATATCATGAGAAAAAATGGAATAAGAGTATTTTAAATGATATGTTTAAAGAATTAAAATCATAGTGAAGGATAATAAATAGATATAACTCTCAACTCGTGATTAATCACATGAATCTTGGATACATGAATGAGATAAAAACATAATATATTTTCCATGAATCCATCAAATAAAAATGATGGATTACTATGACCAATATATTACAAGGGGATGGTTCATTCTCCAATGACCATGATGAAGTGGTAGGTGTGGCCTATGATAATTTTATGTAGCTTATAATTTGAACAAATCATCACATTTGAAGTGGCTATTTAAATTATCATTCTGATCATTTATATTTTATTCTTAGATTGTTTTCCTCTATTGACATCCTCAACATGGAATTTGTCATGGGGGAATGTGGGGTCCATGAGGTAGTGGATTATTTTTATCCATACATAATTCCAAGCTCTAACATGTTCCCATGATCATTCTATATTTTCTCTAAAGAAATAGTTAATCAATATATTTTGGGAGTGATGTTGGACTTCTTCTACGGAGGTAGCATCCCTTGAGTTCCTAGTTCCACATCTCTAGTTCTTATCTAAAAGAATAACTATCCTTCATATGTGATTCATTAAAGACATATTATTTTATGATTAATTTCCTTAATTTTTTTCTAGTGTCATTAATATGTTCTTTCCACATATTATCCATCATTGGATATATGATAAATATCATTGTATTTCAAAAGGAATAACTATCATGGGTGTTATCGTTTTAGTGAAAGATATGATTTTATAATTTAATAAGAGATTTATTGTGTTTACAACTCCAACATGTTTGACATGGGTAAATCATAGGACAATATTAAGTATTTATTCATTCTCAAGGTTCTATATTGCATTAGTTTTTCTGGAGAATTCAATGATACTGTTTTTAGGTTATCTAGCTTCTCATAGATTTCCATCTATGTCATGGGGAATAACTTTGGTTTCATCAAATCTATTTGGGATCTAAATAATGTTTACCCCTTTTCAAATAGATTATTCAACTTGGTTAATGTCTATATTAGTATAAATATCAAAAATTTCCTCTATGATGTAATTGGAATCACATATTTATGTATGCATCAATTCTAGGTTGTTTCTAACCTTATGGTTGCAGAATGTACAATTATATTTTCTTACAAGAGTTTGTTCTAAAATAGTTGATAAAAACTGTTTTCAAATAAGTAGTAAAACAAATACATAAAAACTTTTCAATTGAGAAAAGTTTTTTATTTAAATCACTAATTATATTACTGGGAAGAGAGAAAGACCTACTCAATCCATCATTTGTATCTATTAGAAGGGATACCCCATGGGGTATCATAGTGCTCTACTATCACCGAACATACTCCACATTTTCTGCATTGAAAAGGATTTCATTCCGATTTTTGTTTCATGAAAAACATCAAGAATCACTTTAGCTCATTCGATGTAATGATCACTCTCATAAACCATGTTCTCTCTTATATCCCTATTCTCATGAAATGAGTTCTTAAATAACTTCATAATGTTTTAATGGTTATAAACAATATAATGAAAACATTAATCTATGATTCACATTAAGATGGTAGAAGTCGTTGGTTCATGTGTATGATCCCTTATAATATATTTTGGGAGGGTGGAATCAATAATATAACATTATCACTCACCATACATGAAATGTGTGTGATACTCAATTTGGATTTTATCAGAGTGATTTCCCTTAGGGGTTTCATATTAAAAAATATGTTAATTATTTAGGACCATATAAGGGGAAATCATCCTTGTTATGGTGCATGATCCAAACAAATTTCTCTTTTCGTGAAAATTAGGGTCACTAGATTGTATGTTGGGGAGATATGAACTATTGGAATCATACGTATTACTGATGTAAAATTGATATCCTAGGACACCCCACTACTAACAAGACCATCAGAAAAAATAGACATTACCCATATATCATTCATGAACCCTCGAATACAAGAAAATATTCAATATTTGATCTTATTAAGATGAAACAAAAATTTCATATATGTATATTAATTAGTTCATTTCCACATGTCATGTTTTTTAATGAATATTACATATTTTCTTCATGCGCTAGCTGAAATCATGAGAAGGGGTGAAGAGAATTTGTCTGAAGAAATTCCCTGAATGTTTATCGTTCTTACAAGGAGCGTCAGGAATCTATAACTTCCAATTGATGAAAATACGATGATCATTGGAATCAAACATGGTTCCATGTGTAAATGATTTATATTTACATATGTAAAATCATCTATGATCCTATTTTTAGAATGGACATGGGTGTGATGGTTATGGAAATCCTTAGGAAGCTTTAGTGGTGTCTCCCTCCATGAGAAAACTGATAATAGATTCCTCTAGTTTTGGTTCCTCAAATCAGAGAAAAGAAATTACGAGTATATATTGAGATACGTAATTATTTCTTCTGGTTTTTTCAATATATAATATGAAATGAATATATCCAAGGTAGAGGGTCTCATATACTTGAATATGCCAATTTCTTTAAAAATGGATGTTTCGTTAATTTTTTTTCTTCAAAAACATGATACTAATGTTCCATCCCTCATATAATTTATTCTACTCATCAAATTATCCCCATTATCCAAAACACTAATATAGGACTCTCGATTCACTAAAATCTATATATCTCAGTGATCAAAATTAATATTGAACATTCTTGTTCTATGAACATCATGAAAGGTTGGGGAATAGTACATGGAAACATAACTCTCTCATTGTTTTCATTCAATATTATCTTTAAAAATGGATAATCCCCATATATGGAGGAAATTGTTATGTTAACAAGCATTAATCATTCTCAGGCCCTCAAAATTAGGATAGTAGTGACTCAATCAAACTCCCATATCCACCATAATTCCCTATATGGCCTCTGTACCATCCTGAGGATTATTTCGTACCATGTTCCTAAATAGAAGTGTCTCATTTACAATATCATGGGGATTGCCATTATGTGTTGTCTGAAGAACAAAGAAGCTGAAATTCATTCTTCAAATTATCCATATGATGTTTAGGATAATTGATTTTTTAGTTTGAGATCTCCTCCTCATGACAGTACCATTACGTCAATCATAGATTCTTTGGGGATCCATTACATTATACAAACATAATTTTCCTCTCTACAACCCCATCATTATGTTTCAAATAATTCATTACATGTTACCATATTTTGTTTTTCATAATTTATGTTATTTTTATTATGGTTCAAAATCAACTCTAAAATGGGTTTTCTAGAAAATTAAATATTTTATATTATTATTGGATATGCCGGATCATTAGTTTTTTTAGATTTTCCACAGAATGGATGATTTTGAGAACTTTATGATTATCATTCTCAACACTCATTTTCTTCATCTACAATTGGATGGAATGGAATAAATGGTTTTATACGATGCTCCACTTCTTATATTGGGGGTTTCACTGTTTAAATATAGGTTTTTTATCTCATATTTTTTTCAAGAGATACAACCTCATGAATGAAAATATTAGACACATTATATCAATCCCACTAAAATTGTTTTCTTCGTGATGTTTTAGCATAAATACTACATTTGAAGATTCATTTATAATTTTATATTATTTCAAATTATATTGTATGTATTGTACAATTGAAAATTGAATTTTTGCTAGTGATGGCTGGTGGAGTTATTACCGGGATGTGACATCAATATATACATAACAAAATGTAAGTGGGATATTTTGGATGATTCCTTCAGCATGAAGTCGCATGGAGGTTATATAAAAGAATATGGAGACTCATTGAGAGTAATTGAATATTTCTCTACCATGAATCTTGAAATGGTTTCCGTTTATGGATGTTGTTGAATTTATAAAATGATGGTATAGTGATCCTTTTTTAATTTGTGAATGAGTCACAGATGAGGAGATTCCAGGACATAATATTTTCATTATCGAATTGATTGTGAGGATTATCTTATGGATGATTAAAGAATAGACAACATTGGGTGTCGTTTGAGATGAATAATTACATTCCATTAGTGACTCATGATGTGGTTTCCCTTGATTTCTATATTTTTCATTTATTGTTACATCATTATTTGATGAATAGTAACCATTGATCTATATTAATGAATCCAGTTCTGTATACTTATATATTTAAATCTAATAAAGGCACTAGCAATAAAATCCATGATATAACAATCCTTAATTACTGAATCAATAATTGTTATTTTATCTCTTTTATTATAATGATATTTTTAGATTTAGAACTAATTGGAATTAAAAAATAGTAAATATTATATCTAATGTATAATAAATTGAAAGAATACTATTATTTTCTGTTATATAAAAAATGATGTTGATTAATAAAAGGTCTTATAAATATCCCATTAATTCATTCACACATGATATACTTAAAAATATTCCACGTGTAATTATTTTAATCTTATCCTTATAATCGGAAAAGTATGAATTGAATTAGCTTAAATGTGTCTTTTTAAACATATATCAGAACCACTAAAATACAGAAGCCTGGTATACATAATATTGAAATAATAGATAATCTGAATAATAACATGATAAATTAAAACTAAGAGTATTATATATGATGGACCAAAAATTAAAACATGAATAACAATAATACTTATATCATAATGATTATATTCCTAACTTCGGACAATATAAAATTGAGGTCGAGGCCTTATTCCAGTACAATATACATATACGGGGAAATGTTAAATCCAATAATTAATCTATATTACCTCATAATATTATAAATGAGTAGAGGAATATATTACTTTCCCCCACATTTAACTTTTATAGGAAAATTAGTTCTCTATAAGAGTGAATAAGTAATTTAAAACCATTCCTTAGGAAATCATTAGCTGAATAATAATATGATTATCCAAATAATAAAAAATATAGAATATCAATATCTAACAAACTCACCTTATAATTAAACAATCATAACAAATTTTAATAAATTCAAGAATGTAAATAAAATTGATTAATATCATCATAACCTACTAGACAAAGATAATTGATATCAAACAAAATACATAGTCACCTCTCCAAAGTATACATGTAATAGAATTACAATTTTCATATTGTCAATTCATTTTCCAATCTCAATAAAATGCATAAAGTTATTATTACCCATTTTGTGGAGTAAATTTTTTAGATGAATATAATTATAAATATGTACATTAAATATATAAAGATGTTGACATAAATAAAGAATACTCACACAAATAAATTCTTCGAAATATATCACAAAAAAACGATGAGGAATTCTATTATTTAATCCCACGAGTTGAATCCACGTAACCCAAAAATATTATATTTATAATTCATGAAACAGAAAACAAATTTTGGTAATTTATTCTGAAAATTTAGAGTTAAATATAAGGAAAAACTTATAAGATATTTTGGAAAACATTTTTAACATTAATATAAAATAAACATCTACGTGTCATTCTACGAGGCAATCATAAAATTTTATTTTAATATTTTGAAAAAATTAAAATTAAAAATAATTTCAAATAATGGACAATTTTAATTAAAAATATATTATATTATATTAATGATGATAAAATGGGAAAAAAAATTTATGTGAATGGAATAATAATTTAAGTTATTTTAAAAATACCATTTTAGACACAAATTTTTTGAAAATTTAATAACCTACATCTATATTAAAACATAAATATACAAAATAAGTTTATCAAATACCACATAATAAAACATTATTTTCGGGAATCACAAACATGGGATATAAATGTTTGATATTATACGTTATAACGCAATGAAACATGATTTGTGTTGTCAATATCCACACTGAAAAACATAAATTATGATGCATCAAATATATTTAATGGTTTTTATATGGTAAAAATATAAAATACTATAGGATAAAAAATAATATTATTAAAAATATTAATATACCCAAAATATATGAAATATGTTCTATTAAATGATAATAACTCAAGGAGTAAAACTGGGGTATAGAAACACTTAATACATTGATCACAATTTAGAAAAATTAATTCTTTAGAAAAAATTTATTTTGATTGAATGATACCATAAAGTACAAGGAAATATTTTATACAGTATTTTTTTGATAGTAATAAATAGAAAAATAAAAATTACAATCATTGTTCATAAAATGTTACACATCTCAATATATATGAATTGTGATGGGAAAACCCCTTATAGATTTAGTTTCACAGTAATCAAAACACCATGAATGTATGAGATTGTAATTTCACATTAGATTCAATGATTAAAAGTTAATATATGATAATATATATCATTTAAGATGAATATCTACCAAATAAATTAAATTATTTTTATAATACCTAATATATATTGGAGAGAATAATTTGAGACAGATACCCTTACCATTGTCCTTATTTTTTCATTTTTTCATACATATTTAATAATAAAATTTTGTTAATTAAATACACAAAAAAGATAAATTAATAAATATGAACAATTATAATTATTCTTCTAAATAAATTTATATTTATTTTATAAGTTATATACTATCTACATGTTACAATAGTGCATGTAATTTTTTTTATTCAACTAGTTTAAAAAAAGTGAGTTCTGTATATATTATATTTACATGTAAAATCATTCTGAAACCATCTATATTATAATAATAGATATTCTATGATATCTTATTGTTCTATAAAATATGAAATTTTCTAAAAATAAAGATTTATTAGGATGAAAAACTATGATGATCATGTTTTCAAGATTTTTAAAAAATAAAGGTAGATTTTTTAATTAATGAGATAAATATTTATATAAAATTAACTTAATATAAAACAAAACAATATATTCATAATTATTTTTTATTATATATTTAGATATATTCTATTCATTATCCATGAATAATATTCATATAATTGTTCACATATGTTGTCAAACCAACCCAAAAATTAACCTATCATGATTAATGGATAATAATTAGTTGATTTAATTTTCATATAATGGTAATATACAAATATTGATTTTAATATGGGTTATATGTGTGATATAAATGAATTTTAAATAAATTTAAAAAAATTATTTTATTAAAATTCATTATGTTTAATGAATTGACTTTTTTCCTTTTAGTTCACTTATTTTAGATAATAGAAATAATATTAGTCATTTGTTAATAATATCAGTAATATAATATCAATTTTTATATAAAACCCTTAATTTATCATTAAAATAATATTTTTCCTTTAATACAAATATCGTGACATGCTTTGTATAGATGTAATGAAAAGGAAGTAAAAAATATTCATTACACATAGGCGAGTGTCTGTACATATGCATTGTTGATGATTTCTTTTTCCATAGAATCTTGGAAATAAATAACATCGTTTTCTTGGATTCAAAAATATAATTCTTATATAATAATTATTTATTAAATTCCTCTTTTATATAATCCATGTATAGTTATAAATGAAAATGAAACATGGTGCATCTTTCTTGTAGTTGATAACACAACACACAATTGAAATTATAGTTTTATCCTATATTAATATTGAAATGGTTATTACTGATCATTACGATGAATAAATTAATTAATAATATTACCAATAATAATATAATTTCATTTTTATTTGTAAATTATAATAATAAAAATATATAATTGAATGAAGTATTATGATTGTTAGTACTCCTATGAAAATCATTGACTTGTCTTGGTAAAATCCCTTTGAAATAAATAGAATAATGTAATTAATTATGAAAACATTATCAATAAAGTGAATTTTTATTATAGGTGAAGGGGAAATGGTTTTGTTTTAGGAAAAAGATAATTTTTCTATGAACTTTAAATGGGGTGAGATTCCATTTTTATAAGAGTTGAGAATGAAATTTTATACATTTTAAAACATAATAATTGGGAAGTACATGATCTACATGAAAAGTGTGTCAAAATTTAAAAAATATTGTTTTAGGGAATATATATGGTTGATGATCACATGATTAACTCAATTATGGAAAATTTAATTTCATGTATCATTATCATTACCACATGAATTTTTTATTTTACCATTTTTTTATTATTATAGTAAATAGTTTTTAGCTAAGGTAATTTTATAATTATGAATAAAAAGAATAAGGTCCTTATTAGATAATATGAACCCCTTTAATATTGGTGAATATTGGAGAAATCAACACTGTGTTGAGAACTAATGAAAAATTGGGGGTAACTTTAACAAGATTACTACTCCTAAATAAACTGTGTGCATTGTTATTTGCAAACTTGTTGAAGTTCCAGTTTTTAGAGATGACATCACATAGTCTTGATACTCTTATAATTGGAATCCATAATGTAAACATGATATATGAAATTTCCAATAGGGTGGTCAATGTTCTGCCCATAGGATTTCAAGATTTTCATTCCCCAAACATCATTATGATCAGAGAATTGTCTTTGTGGATATTAATAAACCACTTAAAAGCACATATCCTATTACATTTTTTTAACAATAGATGGATATGGATTCTTATATGTTGGGATTTTCTACTATATTCATGGAAAATTAAACCTATTGGGAGCACCTTTCATAGGTATGGTGTGAAAAAAACAACTCAAGATATTTCATAAAGAATAGATCAAAAAATATTTTTTCAAACATTTATATTAAAATATGATTGCTACAAAATATCTTTCGTACAGACAAAATGGGAACCTGCCTTGTAATACACCATATAGAGATGAGGCACACAACTTGTTGGATAAATTATTAATGATCTAGGCTAGGCTTGTGAAAAATATTTGAATATTTGATGGTTAGAATATGGAGACATTAACTCTAAATTTATCCAAATAATATATAAAAAGAAGAATGAATGAGTAGGGGATATGGAAATTATCATTAATGGTCATCATTATACCCTAAAAAATTGATATTTCATTATCTATTGTGGATCATTTTAGAGTGATATATTGTGAATATTCGAATGTTAATAAACAAAAAATTGTTGAAACCATAATTCCCTTCATTGTGGATCATAATAATCAATCTCTTATCACTCCTCCACTCAAAGAGGAATCCTAATAAGCTCGTATCTCTCATAATATGGAGATTAATTTTCTACTAGACAGGTTTAAAAATAAAATTTTCATGTTTTATTTAGATGTCTTGCATGATGTTATCACTCATGAAATTATGGAATTATTTTTTCCTTCCTATATACCCTTTGGGATGAATTCTTGGATTATTTTAAAGATACCGAAGAAATTAAATTATGTTGATATTAATGATTTTAGGCTAGTTTTACAATTGAACATTATTCCTATGATCATTAGTAAGATTATAATAAATAGTATGAGAGGAATGGTTAGTGACATAATCAATAAAAATTATTTTTTATTTTTTCTAGGAAATATCCATCCAAATTGTCTTTTCAGTGGCTCAAAAAGTGTCAAATTATTGATAAGGAAGATGAAAGAAGGAACGATTTTACTGAAAATAGATATCTCAAAGTCATTTGATATTTAAAAATTGAACTTCTTTTTGGATTTCCTTCAAAGTTATTGGTTCTCAAATATGTGCATCATGTTGTTCAACACCATTATTTAATCTTCAAGGCAGTCCATTCAAATAAATAATATACATTGAAGATTTTTCCCATGCTCTAGAGGTGTGAGACAATGTGATCTTTTCTCTGGACTTATTTTTTCATTGATAATGACTATTTAATTATATTTTTCAATGATATTTATTGTATGTTACTCTACATGAAAAATATGTCATGTAAGAATGATAGTTTTCTATCACATTTCTTATATACTGATGAAATTCATTTTATTGGTGAAGATTCAATGAGGACCATATCCTCCATCAAAGATATATTCAAACATTATTTAGAGTTTGATGGTCATGAAATTAGTCAGGATAAATATTTCATTTTATATAGTTATATAATTCTGGTTGGAATGTTGAAAAAGATAGTTAGTTGTATTGTTTTAAAAAAGGTACATCTCTTTCATACTAAGCACGTGTTCCCATTTTTTGGGGAATGGTGAAGATACAATTCATGGGGGTATATACACTATTATTGTAAAACATATTCGTTGTTAGAAAGGCAATGCTATGCCTATGGGGGGAGCGTATGTCTTGTTAATTAAATGATCACATCTTTGTTTGTTTACTATTTTTAACTCTATATATGTCCTAGAGGTCTTATTAAAGAGATTCAATGTATGGTACATAATTTTCTATCTCTTCATTATGATAGTGATGGGATCATCATAAATATTTCTTGGAATGAATGTATCAATCCAGTTGTATTGAGATGTATTATTGTCAATGATCTCGAGATTTTTATTAATGGACTTATTATAAAAATCAAATTTGGTATTATCTCTAATGATATTTTTGGTGTTTTTTAACAAAAACATTTATAAGAATGTTCCTAAAAAGATACAAGAACTATATTTGACCATCTGTTTGGGGATCTCTCATGATGTTCTTTATGAGAATTATTCATGATAAAAAGTGGTCGGTGAGTAAGAGTTCCATTTTAATTTTAGGAATTTGACATGGCTTAAAAGACCACTTCAAGTCAAAAGGGTTATTAAAATAAAAGAATGTAATATCTCTGTTTCTGGTTTTTTTCTCTAATGAATATTGTTGATAGCATGTCCACCTCGGAAATTGATATTGAAATTTTAAAATACACTTTCATGGATTATGATACTATGATATGGAAGAAAAATTGGAACGATAGATTTACTAATAATGAGTAAAATCATTTGGAATGTGGGTATTATAATATTAAACCATCCACGATTATGCATATTTGGACATAGTTCATAAAACAATATAGATTTATTCTAATTTTGAGGATCTAGAATAATCGATTTTGTAATCAGGATGAGATCAAATGAGATGGATTTTAGTTTTCTTTAACCTTCAAATTATGTATGCTAGTAGAAGAGAATGAAAAAAATTTGATTCTACAGTGTGATTATTATAGATAATTATGGGCTTTCACATGATTTTGTTTAGTATGTATGTTGATAAAACAAGCTTATCAATGACATAATTTCTTGGCTGGCCAATTCTAGATGCCGCAAATAGGTGTGAAAACTCTTTCTAGTGTTTGTTTCAGATATTATAGTGGCCATATAGGCTTCTTTCAATATCATTATTTTTAAAATAATGAAAAATACTATAGATTTTGGAATAAAAAGGATTCACGCAGAATTTTATGCGGCATTGGTGGTCGAAACATGTGGAATAAATAATAGCCATTCTGAACTAGAGACTTAATGGAATCATGTTGTTTTGGTCATCTGAGGAAACCTATTATAGTCATATATATTCTTTGGATACCTCTGATTAAACCATGGGTCAAAGTATATGAGCATTCATATTCTTTTGGTATAATATGACTGTCAGGATGTGGCGATGTTTTCCACACATGCATTGTCTTTGTTTAAGGACTCATTTATCACTATACTAATGTTGGGGTAGCTTGTGAAGATGAATTATCGGTGATAATAAAGTTTGATAGAATCAATGTTCAATATGATTGGAAATTGTTGTTTATTGAATTCGATTCTATTCAAGTAGTACATGCCTTGAATACAATAACACATAATGTGTCTTGGTGAGTGTTATCTAACATGTTTTTTTAGACCCCGAAATTATGTTGGAATTTTTTTCTTAAATACATGGGATTTTTATGATTCTGCAAAAATTTACAGCGCTTGATTCTAAGGCTCAGTGTCCCGGAATAAATTTCTGAAGTTTTGTTCGGGTTCGTTCAGTGAACGTACAAGCATGATTTTATAACATTCGAACTGGTGCACAGAACTGAAATCTCAGTGCACCATTGAACTCGCAGCACCAGTATTCTCTTAAGAAGGCTTCCACCACGATGGAAGATAGTTGTGAATAAAAGTTAGTTTTTGGCATGTTATAAAATAATAATAAAATAAAGTGTACATCACATTATTTTATTTTAAGAAGCCATGTGTGTGTGTTTGTTGGTTAAAACCTCCACTTTGGTGTTAGAGGTTGGACCGCCACTCCCTATCCTCCCATGAGAGGTTATGGTGGTGGGGCCCACCCGAGAATAACCTCCCAGGAGAGGGTACGACATGGGGACCACCAAAGACCTTAACCTCTCATTTATGTATTAGGGGTGGGGACAACCCGACCCCTATAATGGGAGGAGAGAATAACCTATAAACCCTCCCTCATTTTTTAGGGAGAGCCTCTCCACATCCCCCTTTAATTTATGCTAACCCCTTTCACATAACTGATCCAACTCCACCCCATTAATTAAATGAGTGGTATCATTTTATTAAACGTGAAAATTTGAATAGTTGTTCCGAAAATTAAAAGAAAATTATTTCCTCTATTATTTTTTCCTTGGAATTTAGGTGGAGGTTGGGTAGGAGAAGAACTCTCCAATGAAGAAAGACCACCGAAGAACGAAGAAAACTCTCTCGATGAAGAAATCGGATGAGGGACGCCTTTGACTCTGAAGAACAACCCCTTCGACCTTATTCATTGGTCTCCATTGACGTGGGACTTGTTCGACTACCATGGAGTGATGAACATCTTTCTGAAACATCAAGGAATGATGATCGGTGAATCAAAGGTAGGGATTTTATAACTTGATGAAGTTGTACCATTTTTCTTACCTTCTTCAATGGATAATAAGAATTGATGCAGACATATTATTGATCATCTTCTTCTCAGGATGAGCCAAATGATACCTTCTGAAACGCGTAGGGTGCAGTCCAACCTAACATGGCCCGACATCCTCCATCGTTTTTTATCTTCTTGTGGTGTTCTATGGCAAGGCGAAGAGGCCACGATGACGAAGGTAGCAACGAAAAAGGAGGCGCTACACACGACCTCCGTGAATCGCGCCTCCCCTCGAGGCACACCGACACTTCTGGTCGGACAATGCCAGCCCGGGCGGTGCCCAACCCGCCTAACCGCGCCCTCTTGGTGCCCTGCCTGGTGCACCGCCGACAGCATGCAGCCTCCTGGCGCCCCCGCAGCCTGCCCGGAACCCCGCTGGCACCCCCGTGCCCTACCCGATGCCTTTTTAGCACCCTCGCGTCCGGCTTGGCTCCCTACGGCCTACTCTTCCCCTGCTGTGCCCTACCCGATGCACCCGCGGCCAGCTCGACATCCCTCTGGCCTACCCGCGCCTCGCGCGCTCTTCCATGGCCAACTCATGCCCTGCACGGTCTACTCACAGGCCTCTCGACCAAATGACCAACATCGACTGCTCGCACGCCCCGAACGGACGTCCGAGGAAAAATTCGCTAAAAGCTGCACGCAGCTCAAAAGATGGGGCGTGGGGCCCACACCTCCACTTTGGCCTCAATGCTCGGAACCGCCCTGGAAACCACCGCCTCAGTGCTAGGGTCACAATGCGGCTGGCGGCGCTCCAAACGGACGTTGGACGCGTTCGCGCCGTCCAAAACAATTATCCCAGAAGAAAATGCTCGTCTATTTAAAGACACGTATCACCTTCGCGGACCCTCGTTTTAGGAATTAAAAATTCCCAAAACCATCTCAAAAAGTCTGCCTCGTCAATACGGTTCCACCGCCGCAAACGGTACTCACAACGGACACCCGTAGCGGAAAATACAGGTGTCCGAACACCGAGGGGGCAAGGCCCCTGGGGCTGGACCGGCCGGTCCGCCTGGCCTAGGCCGGCCCGCGGCTGGGCCGCACGGGTCGGCGGTGGACCCGGTCCACCGCCCGACCGACCGGCCGAGCCCGGTCGCCGCGCGACGACCCACACGATGTGGGTCGTGCCTCCTCCGCAGGGTCGCGCGCCGCAACCCCCGTTCCCCGTCGTGCTCCGGTGAGCGCTGCCCTGTGCCGGCGCCCAGCAGACCGGCCAACGCCGCACGCCAGCCTCGCCTGGAGCCGCCCGAGCCGCTGTAGCCACCACCTGAAGAAGCCATCACCGCCAGCCAAAGCACCTGCCGCCGCCGGAACCCCCCGGAAACACCCAGAAAACCTGAATTTCCTACAAACTTCGGTGAACGATTGCAGATGCCTCTGACCTCCAATTTCAAATCCGAAACAAGTGTCGGAAAGATAAAAATGTATAGTACGCGTCCATGGGATTTTTTCGAAGATTAAATGACTAACAGATGCTAAAATTGGGGTTCAAATGGGGCTTGTGATTTAAAACTCAAACAACACAACCTACCTCACTGGGCTTCGCCCGGAGCATCGCGTCGATCCGCCGGCACCACCGCAGCTTATTAGAGTCGCCTCGCCGGAGCTCGCCTCTCTGGAGTTGAAGGCGTGGGAGGAGGGTTTGAGGAAGAAGAGGAAGAAGAAGAAGGGGGGGGGGGTGTTTAAGTACAAATCACTTAAACGCCCGCCCGACACCGCCGAACCTGAACTCCCAACGGGGTCGGGATTTAGCCTCCCCTAGGCTAAGAAACATGCTCTGAGCGCAACGGCGGTCTCAGAATTTTATTCCAAGACCCCGTTCAAAAGTTATAAAATTAACGTCTGAAGCTGCTAAATTACGAAAACGCCACTGGGGCCATTTTTCACAGACGGGCCGCGCCCGCAAAAATTACACCCCTCATAGGGTAAACGACATGCTATGAACTCAACAGTGCCCTCGGTTTTCCAATCCGAACCACCGTTTAAGAGATACTCACGTTTCTCCATTAAACGAATTAATTAATTTATTTAATCTGGTTAACGTTCAAGAAGCGGGCGAGGGGTCCAAACATCCCGCGCCGACATGTTTTATGTCGATCCTAGGGTAAACACCCCATTCTGGACCCATCTGTACACTCTGATCCCTGATCTGGAACTCCGTTTAGGAGTTATACCATTTATTTGGCGTTTCTATTGTGAACGCACTGAAAATTTAATTCCGGCCACACCGAGGCTCGGAATCGCACGCCGTCTGAAGGATCTACTCTGGAAAAACATCAAGAAATATTCCGAAGTCAATCGCAGCAAAACTGGGTTCTTACATCATTCCCTCCTTCATTATTTTCATCCTTGAAAAGAAAAACTAGGGAGCAACACATGGTACGAAGCCCACAACCTGGCTTCCCCATACACAGAAGAACCCACGGACAGCTCTGTGTCGCCACACACAGACCAAAGGATTGATCCGTTCACGTGAGGTCGGCCCTTGCCGAATTCGTGCACCCAAATCAGACTTCGGGGTTAGGGAAAGGTGGTAGGGTACCTCGCCATCACTTTGCACAGTCTCAAGTGGCCCAAAGGCCCTCGGGGGTAGCTCACCTCCCCGGATGAACCTCTACGTCGCACGCCGCGACTGGAATCACCGCCCGCACTTGAAACAAGTCCCGGTGATTCCCTCCTTCAGAATATCCATATGGTGAAACACCCAAGGATATCTGGTCATGCAAGATTCCATAGTCGATGCTCTCTTACACGCTCAACAGGCGAAGGATCCCACATCGTCGACTAAAGGAAAAGGATTTCATGCCTTTTACCTTACCAAAACAGCATTACACCCGACGCCCTATGTCACCCTGGTAACACCTCAAACAAAGAGCAGGGAGAAATTCCTTTCACGCACAGAGCCTAAAAATTCTACTACAAGAAGTAGAAGAGTCACAAGGCGTACCTCTCACAATCCTGTGCTCTGCAGGATCGTAGACATCCAAAACTCGTGGCTACCCACGGTCCCAACCGTCAGCTCCTGGAGCCTGACGTGGACTGCCTAGTAGTGATGCGAGATCTTGTAATGTCGTCCCCCACCCCCAGCTCCTCCTGCTCCTACGCTAGCACCACCTCTCATGCCACTACTCCGATCACGGCGCTGCCTCTGCCGTGGTGGTGCGTCTGCTGCCTGCTCGAAGCTCTTAGCAACTCGGGTCGGGCAGTCTCATGACAAGTGAACTCGCCCGTCACAAGCATAGCACCGGCGCTCTCTTGGCTGCCCTGGGTCCCTCCGGTGCCACTGTGGTGTATGACCACGACCCAGGATCCACTCACGGAAGGGCAACCTCTGTAGAGGCCCTGCGCCTTTTCACCACAGTTGTATATGACCACGTCTCCGAAACCGGCAGTGGGAAGGACACCTGCATCGAGGCCCTGTCCTCCGGCGCCTGCTAGCTACGGCAGACGTCCCGGCTCCGTCGCGCCCACTGCCACTACCAACCGCAAAACATGACATGAAGCCCTCTGTCACTAGTGCGTGCTCTAGCACCCTTACATATGTGGAAATTCCCAAGGGTACTATGATAGCACAGATCTCTCGGCGGAGGCCCTTCTCAAACTTCCGCACTCGAATGTTGTCATCATGGACCAAGTCTGGGTAAAAGCATGCACAGTCTTCAAAACTAGTCGCCTACTCGGCCACCTTCATCCCTCCCGGCTGAAACTGTAGGAGCTCCCAAATCTGAACGGAGCGCATGCAGGAGGGGAAAAACTCCTCACGGAGCAAAAACTGAAAGTCTTCCAATGAAAACGACGACTCGTCAAGAAACTGAGTCACCAGACTCCACCAACTCCGAGCTGCTCCACGAAAAAGGGTGGTTGCCAAAGCCACTCTCTGATTTTTCGGCATCTGCACAAGCCTAAAAAGGCAAACCACTGCCTCTAGCCAACCCTATACTGCCTAAGGGTCTGGCTCACCACTGAACCTTAGCGGTCTCTACCGCTGGAACTCACGGAGCACGCTCAACCTGTGCACAAGCTCAGCCTACTCTGCTGAAGTTGTCTACTGCTCAACAAGTGGGGGTGCTTCTATCGGCCCACTCGGATAAATTGCTCGCATGATGGGTTCTGGAATGAGGCCTCGTAGCTCATAGGGTCGTCGTCATGCACCCAAAGCTGGTATACTTGCTGGCTGTCTTCGCGGAGACATCCTGAATATTATCCAGGAGTGCCGTGGTCAAATGAGAAAATATGTCCATACCAATATCAACAATGGGGAGCTGACTCAAGAAGGACAGTCAAAGACTCAATCCTATGTGATGCACAAACCAATTTTCCCTGCAACAAGTATCTCAGCATGCCGAGTCGACAAGAGGATTATCAAGGTCCTGGTGAATGGATACGTCGGCCGCCGCACCATCACTGGACTCCCTGGACTGAGAGCCGCTCTCGAGACACATTAACACTGTTTCCCTATATCCCAACCAATTACTTTTATTTTAGGGACGTTTGAACAGCGTCCCAAGGAACGAACCACCTTTGATACCACTTTGTCACGACCCGACCCTACCCCGGCTCGAGCCGCAACTACCCCATGCCCGCCTCCATAGGCCAGGGGCTGGCGACCAGCGTCGAAGGCACAACAACTCGGGGAGGCCTTTTCCTAAGCACCTGTACACACACACATGCTGCACACACAATGAAAAAGGGCAGAGTAAAAGAAAAGTCAAGTAAAGAAAAAGGGAAACTTCTATATATAAACCACAAGAGTGAATCGACCACTAAACAGTACAGGGTAAAAGCTGAAAAGAAAAGGGGAAAAACACGTGCCCAACCAAAACAAGTGCCACAACCCAGCAACAGGTAAACCAAAAGAAACAGCTGAAGGGTCTCCCACCTGGAACTCGGCCACGACCACCGCACGTAGTCCATGCTCGCAAGCTTCTACGCTCCACTGAAGTCACTCTCCACCTGTCCGTCATCTGCAAGGGCACACCAAGTGCGGGAAAAGCCCAAGCAGGGGTGAGTATAAATATACTCAGTAGGATACCCCGAAGGCTCGAGGGAGTAACAAAGGAGGTACCAAAGGGTGAGCAGTAGAGCGAACCGGGAGAAGTAAATGAGTACAACAAAGAGTGTAGTAAAGAGTACAGCTCAACCCAACAAGAGGAAGGAAGGTAGACTCTTCCAGACACGAGGAGCTGGAAAAGGTGAGAAGACGAACTTCCCATCGAGTCTTCGCAACCAATAGCATGACAGTAGACTCATCCAACCATGAGAAGCTAGACACGGAAAGCATGTGGCATACCCCGCGCGTCTTCGCTTTTCCTGGAAGGAGAGTAGACAAAACCCATGGAGTGGGTACCAGAACAAGGTATATACATATCCTTATGCTCAGCGAGAAGCCCGAACAACGTCGTAAGGGGATCTTCGTCCTGTAGCTCGGCCTAAGAAAAGAGTAGCCAACAGTCCCAGAAGTAACCCCATCATCGACACCCAGCATCCGGCACGTCTGCCCTGAAATACAAGCCAAGGGGCCCAGTCACCGCACCTTGATAATATCCGCTTTGGGCGGCACTGAATCGCCCGCACTGTTTTAGATCGCATCACCAGAACGCATCTCAGTGGGGAAAACGACCCTCGTACTTGAGAGTTTTAGGAAAGTCAAACCACACCTCATCACTGCCCTGCAGTTGAGAGGTCTCCTCAAAATCAATCTGTTCCATCACTGACCCGTACAACCAAGGGTCCCGCTCTGGTAATCACGGAGGTAAGACACATACTATCCTAGTCGAGAGGACTGAGTCTGGAATGCTAACAGGTGTCCCACTGCCCAGCCCCGTTGGAGGGTAATTCATAACCAAATATCTGGTGACCCACTGCCCAGCCTTGCTGGAGGGTAAACCCTAATACAACAACCGGCGACCCACTGCCTAGCCCCGCTGAAGGGTAAACCATAATAAGATACTGGGTGACCCACTTCCAAGCCCTACTTGAGGGTAAACCCTAATACATCAACCGGTGACCCACTGCCCAGCCCTGCTGGAGGGTAAACCTGGAATAAGTCGATAGGAGACCCGCTGCCCAGCCTTGCTGGAGGGTAGACCTAGAACTAGACGACGGGTGACGCACTACCCAGCCCTGCTAGAGGGTAGACCCTAAGAGGTCGTCGGGTAACCCACTACCCAGTCTCTTCTAGAGGGTAGACCCTAATAGCGTCGGGTGACCCACTGCCCAGTCTCTGATGGAGGGTAAACACTAGAAGACAGTGAGTAACCCACTGCCCAGCCCTGCTAGAGGGTAAGCCCGAAGAAGTCGATGAGTAACCGACTGCCCATCACCACTGGAGGGTAAAACTAAGACCCGCTCTTCCATCTCTAGATAAGGGTACAACACTGGCCGACTGAACACGGAGTGGGTGTCACCCAACCACCCAACTCCAGAAAAGCTCTCCCAAAAGTGGTGCAGCGACTGCCCCAGCACTAGGTGTCACTAGCACCGCTACCGGCCAATCCATCTAGAACGAAACCAAGGGGAGACCACTCAACCCTGCTGGTCAAGAAACGAGCACAGAGCCAGGGGAAGAGCTCCACCCTACTGGTCAAACGAACACACAAAGGGACCCTCTACGCCGCGAGAGGTCCAAGTACATGAAGAAGAACACATCACGCACAAGGGTCCCACACGACGTGTGGCCCCAAGTCAAACCCCAACCAAGCGCACAATCAGTCTTAGGTACGAACCAAACATATCCCCAAGTGCTCTCGTTTACTCCCTGAGTATACCTCGTTCTAGCCCAAAGGTTATCATGCCCATGGCACCCAGCATCAACGCGAAGGCGTGACGTAACAACTCCACCTCAAAGGCCCAGGCACAGACAACCACATCTTGTGAACCAACAATATCACTCTACCAAGAGTGAACGATCACACGCCAAGGGTCTGCTACAACCAAGGTAGGATGAACCACCACCGGAGCACCTCTCATGCTCCACATTTAACAAGATCTCCCAAGAGGCTCTTCACTGCCAAACAGATCGCACCATTGTAATCTTTGCGGAAAAACACGCGAGTTAGACTACTCACTCTCGCTAAACGGTCAACAGGTGAAAATGGTACTATTCACCGTGACCAAACCCGTGTAAGGCCCACCCCAAGATCCTGAAACTGAACCAACAGATCACGCCACTGTGATCCCCTCAGAGAAACACACGGTATTGAGTACTCAATCGCCAAAAAAGGACACCTGGTGAAAAGGGTACTATTCACCGTAGCAAGGTCGGGTGGGACCCACACCACGTCCCCGAAAAATGGTCGGGCGAACTGCACCATCGCAATGCTCTCAAAAAAGCACGTCAAGTTGACTGCTTACTTGTGTGGAATGGGTATCCGGAGAAAAAGATGCATTCCGGCGCACCGCACACGAGCGGTGCTTTGTGGGACCTGCAACCCGGTCCCGAAACTCCATAAACGGATTGCACCGTTGTGATCCTCTTGAAAAAGAACACGAAATGGACTATTCACTTGTCAAAAACAGTCGCCCGGTGATAAAGCTAGAAATCACCGTCAACTCCCGAAACGGCCCTTGTGGGGCCCGCACAATCGTGCGGAATTACCGCGGGCAGACTGTGCCAACGCGATGCCCTCGGAAAAACACCCAACATCGACTGCTCGCACGCCCTGAACGGACGTCCGAGGAAAAAGTCGTTAAAAGCTGCACGCAGCTCAAAAGACGGGTCATGGGGCCCACGCATCAACTTCGGCCTCAATGCCCGGAAGAGCCCTAGAAACCTCCGCCTCAGTGCCAGGGTCACAATGCCGCTTACGTCACTCAAAACGGATGTCGGACGCATCCACGCCGTCCAAAACAAGAATCCCAGAAGAAAACGCTCATCTACTTAAAGACACGTCGCGCCTCCGCGGCCCCCCATTTTGGGAATTAAAAATTCCCAAAACCATCTCAAAATGTCTGCCTCGTCAATACGGTTCCACCGCCGCAGACGGTACTCAAAACGAACACCCGTAGTGGAAAATACGGGTGTCCGAACACCGAGGGGGCAAGGCCTCTGGGGCTGGACCGGCCTGGACCGGCCGGTCCGCCCGGCCTGGGCCGGCCCCAGGCTTGGCCGCGCGGGTCGGCGGTGGACCCGGTCCACCGCCCGGCAGACCGGCTGAGCCCGGTCGCCGCGCGACGACCCGCACGACGCGGGTCGTGCCTCCTCCGCCGGGTCGCGCGCCGCGACCCCAGTTCCCCGTCGCGCTCCGGTGAGCGCTACCCCACGCCGGCGCCCAGCAGACCGGCCAGCGCCGCATGCCCAACTCACCTAAAGCCGCCCGAGCCACCGCAGCCACCGCCTGAAGAAGCCGTTGCCGGCAGCCGAAGCCCCTACTGCCGCCGGAACCTGCCGGAAACACCCAGAAAACCCGAATTTTTCCAGCAAACTTCGGTGAACGATTGCAGATGCCTCTGACCTCCGATTTCAAATCCGAAACAAGCGTCGAAAAGAGAAAATTTTATACTGCGCGTCCAAGGTAATTTTTCGAAGATTAAATGACAAACCGATGCTAAAATTGGGGTTCAAAGGGGCCTCGGGATTTAAAACTCAAACAACACCACATACCTCGCTGGGCTTCGCCCGGAGCTTCGCGTCGATCCACCGGCACCACCGCACCTTGCCGGAGTCTCCTCGCCGGAGCTCTCCTCGCCGGAGGTGAAGGAGGGGGAGGAGGGTTTGAGGAAGAATAGGAAGACGAAGAAGGGGGGTGTTTAAGTACAAATCACTTAAACGCCCGCCCGACAGCCCCGAACCCGAACTCCCGACGGGGTCGGGATTTGGCCTCCCCTAGGCTAAGAACCACACTCTGAGCGCAACGGCGGTCATGGAATTTTATTCTGATACCCCGTTCAAATGTTATAAAACTTAACGCCCGAAGCAGCTAAATTACGAAAACACCCCTAGGGCCATTTTTCACAGACAGGTTGCGCCCACAAAACATACACCCCTCCTAGGGTAAACGACACGCTCCGAACTCAACGGTGCCCTCGGTTTTCCAATCTGAACCACCGTTTAAGAGATACTCACGTTTCTCCATTAAATGATTTAATTTATTTATTTAATCCGTTTAACGTTCCAGAAGCGGGTGAGGGGTCCAAACATCCCGAGCCGACAAGTTTTATGTCGTTCCTAGGGTAATAACCCCATTATAGACCTATCCTTACACTCGGACCCATGATCCGGAACTTCGTATAGTAGTAATACCATTTGTTTGACGTTTCCAGTGTGAACGCACTGAAAATTTAATTCCGGCCACACCGAGGCTCGGAATCGCACGCCGTCTGAAGGCGCAAATCTGGAATAACATCAAGAAATATTCCAAAGTCTTTCGCAGCAAAAACTGGGTTCTTACACCAATGGCAGCGGTTCATTCCCGGCATTGAAAGAGTGACAACGCTTTCTGTGTCTTCAACGAATGAACCATAATCGATGTAGGGAAATAATGTATAATTCTCATTTAAATGGATTATACTGTCGAGTATGAGCGTTTATTTATAGGATAATTATATAATTTATTCTTGAATAAATTATACCCATGTAGTAGTTGAAATAAAGTGTTTGATTATTTCCAATTGATAACGCCTAACGCGTAGGGCGCGATCCAAAACAACATGGCCCGTCGACCCTCTGTTGGTTGTTCGTTTGTGCACGGGATGACAGGAAATGATGAAACGGGGCCACAATGGAAATTTGAAGCCATCGTAGTGAAAAATATGACCAGAGAGAGCTATGGGTGCAGACAGTGGGCGACTCGGACCACCAGAGTGCATCCGGTGGTGCACGGAAGATGTTGTTGGCTCACTGCCAGAGGTTTCTGTCGCAGCTGATTCGCAGTAGTGGTTGAAGACTAGAACGACTTTTCCATTCTAGAGATGGAGGGGCGAGGCATTAAGTTGCGCCAGCTAAGGGAGGATGCTCCTCTGCTCGGCCAGCTGGCTGAGCCAGCATCCCCTGGAAGGGCCTGGGTAGGCCATGCAGACCGGGCCACGCCGGCCGGGCCAGGCCAGACTCGGACCCGAGTTGGGCCGACCCGGTTCGGGCCGACCCAGGGTGGGTTGGACTGGGTCAGACCGGGCCCATACCCCCTTTTACGGACCTTTTTCTGTTAAACAGTCATAACTTGAGCTACAAACCTCTGATCGACGCACCGTCCATCGATTAGGATTTCTTGGATTGAGATGGTCATTTTGAAATCTTACACTCAAGGTTTCGGTGAAGTTTGTGTACGACCTGGTAGGTTCGAACCCGAAACCAATCGGGCCCTTAGAGTGAAAACGCTTATAACATAAGGACCGGATGTCTGATTGACATGTTGTCGATTATGTTGGATTCCTCTTTATAAGAAGCTTCTTTTGGTAGAATCTACACATGATTCGGATGTGGTTTGATCAGGGCGAGGTTCGATTGTACCCTAAATCCAACCAGGCCCCTAGAATGAAAATGCTAATAACTCACAGACCGGACATCCGATTGACAAGTCTTCTGTTGTTATGAGACCCGTATGACAAGGCGGTCCCTTGAGATACTTATTTGTGAGTCATTGAGACACTTGGAGTGTCGACCAGTAGCTCATGTAGTGGATCCTCCCCGAGACGAGCATACAAAGTACGATAACCTCGTAGCTAGCTGAGACCTGATGACTGCTTGTCTGATTCGATTCAGAGTGACTTGACTAGTCCAGTGGGTATCGCTAATATGTTGGTGTGACATACCCAAGGCGGAGGAGCGCTACTGTGTTGGGGTGGCAGACCCACGATACACGATAGGAGAAGTACCCTTGCAGGCTATTTGGGGGAGTGCTACTGTGTTGGGGCGTCAGACCCATGGCGGGGAGCACTACTATGTTGGAGTGGAAGATCCATGGTACTCGACAGTGTAGGAGTACCTCAGAAGTCTAAGGTTAGTGAGTAGCACATCGGAGTCGTGACATGACTACTGTGCTCGACAGAGGAGGAGTTCTCCAGCAGCCGTGTTTTCATCATCATGAATAAATATCCTGGTTTGAGCTGAGTCAATGACCTTTGTGTTTTTTTCATGATTGAGATGGGTTACATGATAACATAGGTATATATATGGGCATATACCTAAGTAAGGGTTTTATGTTGAGATCATTATTTGTTGTTATCCTTGTTGGATTTAATGAGACCTTGAGGGTCTCAGAGTCCCTATTGAGTATCGTTATACTCACCCCTACACGGACTATGCCCGCACCTCGTTGTGTTGGATGGAGACGACATACAACACTGACAGAGGCCTAGTGTACGACGACAGGATGACACCTGGATGTGGACCTCACAACGAGTCGGTACCCGGAGGTGGACATCACGACATGTTGGTACCTAGAGGAGGTTGACGAATGAGGGTTCTGAGGAGGCTATTTGTACCTACCCTTCAGGTTGGATCCGTGGTGGACGATCTAGGAGATGCACTATCTATACCAACCCTTCCGGTAGGATCTTTGGTGGATGATCTAGGATTTTCTTGTCACCTTCCAGTTGTTTTGTCTTTTACCTTGTACTTTACAGCAGGGCTTCTATTTCTAGCCCCTTACTTTCAGCACTAATTTTGTATTCAGTTTTACATAGTGTATTCTTCTGCTTGTACTCTGGGTGTGTGTGTGTGATTACGTTTAGCAAAGGAAATTACTTCCCTTTTTATTAGGATTTACGCCTTTGGTGCTAGTCTCCAGCCCCTGGCCTATATAAGGTGGGCTTGGGGTAGTCACGGAACGGGCCCCAAGGATGGGTCATTAGAAATTGGTATCAATGAAGTCAGTTCTACCACAGAAATTAAGACTCCGATATTTCTTTTCTATGAAGCAATACTGTTAAGGGTACTAATTGTAGTCTTCAATTTAGGGAGTCCAGTGATGGTGCAGGAGGCCAACGTATCCATACACCAAGACCTTGACATCTGTTTTCAGACTCAGTGCACGAAAACACTTATTGCATGTGTGTTTTCAAAAGTTTTCCTTTAAAGTCAGCTCAAGACTAGGTCAGGTCACAAGGTGTAGTCTTTTGACTGTGTCTCATCTGTTTCTTTCAGGATTCCTCCCTGCGGATGACCAGCTAGTGCCCCGATATTTTCACGTACTAACAGCCCGCCAAGCGATGAGGCCAAAATACAGGGCCCTCTTCTAGTTGAGGCACCAGCGGAGGAACCAGAGGTACTACAACCCATTGGGCCACTGATTCCACCAGCCCCAGCAGCAGGCGATGCACGCCGCTTGAGCGCGCTGCACAAGTTCCATTGCTAGAGGCCACCTAGGATCCAGGGAGAGATGGACCCATAGCTGGATGTGGACTTTCTAGAGGCTGTTGTGAGAGTTTTAAGGATAGTACGGATGCCATCATACTTTATGGTGATCCATGCAGCCAGCCACCATCAGGCAGCAGCAGGCAGATGGTGGAGCTTGATGCTCCAGATGCATGATGAGGCGACACTTCTATGGGCAGACATCGAGAGCCTATTTCGTGTGGAGTTTGTACCAGCCACCCTTCGAGCGGTGCGTATACAACAGCTACTGCATATTCAACTGGTAGCATGATGGTGGCGCAGTACTCAGCGAGCTTCACCGATCTCTCATGCTACTCTACTGATATTGTACAGGGACCCATTGTTCCGGGCCTGTACCATTGATCAGGGACTCAGGAGAGAGATTGGAGCTTCAGTTGTCTCCCACAACATCCTGACACAGACGGGGGTGTTGGAGCGAGCCCTCTTAGTGGAGAGTTTCCTTACTGATCAATCTCCTGTCGAGGGACCCACCACTAGTCGGTATGCAGTAGAAGTTTCTACAGCTGATAGTAGACAGATGACTTAGAGGTACAAGAGGATAAGACCTTCAGGTGGTCGACCTCAGGACTCAGCGTCGGTATTACGGGGCACCCATGGTGGTGATAGAGCCATACCTGCCAGGCTGTGTTACCCATGTGATGGACAGGGTCACATGGAAAGTGACTGTCCGACCCACCGTGCAGACGATCTGCAGATAGAAGAAGGACATCTAAGGAAGAGGCAGAGGCTTGATTGTGGCGGACCGCAAGGATAAGGAGGCTGAGTCATAGGAGTTTTACATACAGCTGGTGGTGGACGACGCTTCATGGTTTTTCCACCACCACAACCAGGAGGTCCTCCCCGACCATAGGGAATGGGTGGACATGGGAGATCCCAATTTCAGGAAGCTGAATTATACGATCATGGAGCTCCAGATGCTAGTGGATAGAAGCGTGAATCATTCCAGGAATGGATGCCTTTTTTCTTGGTTCTTCTAGTTTCTGTTTTGTCGTTGTTATGTTTGCTTTTTGTCTTTGTACTTTGAGCTACAGTAATAAAAGACACTTATCTTTGTGACATTTACTTTGCAGTCCTTTTTGTATGGTTGATACTAAGAGGTTCTAGTTAAAACTATTGACTTCACCCCCACTTGTGAGATTCCTTCTTTAGGATACCCAGTAACCATGCACTGATGCTGAAAGTGTGACTCGTCCCTTGGAGGCGAGAGTAATGGTTGGATCTCTTAGTAGTAGCGTTGAGGCCTTACGATATCATTCAATACATTAATTGTACTGTTAATGTCAGTATTGACTGTATTAGGTGAAGAACGTGGTTCATCTAGGGGATGAGACCAACTTTTTCTTTTCGAAAGAGGAGAAATATCAACACCTCTTGTAGAACATAGACGAAGAAGAGTGGAGATGAGTTCTTAAAATTGGCTACTCTCACCCATTGTTTGTTGAGTGAACGGTTTACAGTTCATTCCAACTCAGTAGTCTCAGTTGTATCTTCTCTCAGAAGGACATGAACCTGAGACAATAGTGATGGCTTGAATTCCTCCAGGACTATGACTTCGATATAGTTTATACTCATAGGGAGGGGAATGATGTAGCAGATGCTCTTAGTAGGAGATCGCGCATTTAGCTGTTAGGAATGGTGAAAAAGCAGCTGACCGCGTTTCAGATATCCTTTGTGGATAGTGATGGAGTCAGCACGTGTAGAACCAGAGATGGTTCAGCCTACGGAAGAGAAGGTGCAGATCATGCAGGAGTGGATGAAGACCACACAAATCATGCATATGTCCTAAGATGATATGATAATAGACCACTAGAGTTCAAGGGTGACGACCACGTCTTGCTACGGGTCTCACCTCGATGAGGTGCACGGAGATTTGGCTGGGGGGTATGTTATATCCACTATTCATCGAACCTTTCATGGTTCTCAGCAGAGTAGGCGAGGTGGATTACCGCCTAGCCCTTCCACCTCAGTTGCAATGGGAGCAAGATGTATTCCATGTATCTCAACTGAGGAGATACGTGCAAGACCCGAACCACTTCATTGATCATGGGGAGTTAGACATCGAGACGAGGTTACATTCACTGAGGTTATAGTGGAGATTTGGGATCGACAAGAGCTGGTCATGTGTGGATGTTATATTCCTCTAGTTCACATCCGCTGGCAGCATAGGAACCTCCAGGGAAGCACATGGGAGAAATAGGCTCAGTTGCGTGATCAGTACCCCTTTAGTTTTCCTAGCATGTGTTATAGATTTACAGGGATGTAAAGCCCTGATTTGGGAGTAATTTAAAGATCCAGAAATTTCAAGTAAATGTTTTCGTTAAATAATTTAGAATTTTATGAGTTTGTGGCTTCTTAAGACACTTGATTCCGAGGCCCGATGTGCCCAGAATCAATTTATTATGTTTAGATCAGGTAAGTTCAGTAAACGAATGAGTGGGTTTTTTTATCATTTGAACTGGTGCTCGGAACTGAAATTCGTGGTCACCGATGAACTCGCAGCACCGGTAATTTCGTAAGGGGACCTTACCATAGTTGCATTTTATGCGAGTCGAAAGTTAATATTTGGGAATCTGGAGTTAAATAAATAAAATTTTTGTGTAAATTTTTATTTATATCTGAGGTAGTTATATCCTACACAGGGGAGTTAAGGGTTGGACCCATAGCCACCTAACTACCCATGTTTGGATGTTTGGGAGGTGGGGCCCACACGAGCCCCAAATTTTCATTTCCCCCTAAAATCATTAAACCACCTTCATTAATTTGGCAACCCCCATATTTAATGTGACCTTTCAAATTCCTCTCTCTCCCTCTCAAACTCTTGCCAACATACCTTATTTAATAAATTGAACCTCTTCAATTAATTAATTAAGTGTTTTGAATTTTGAATTTAAAATTTCTTCTGTTAATAAAATAATAGCATTCGCCTATTATTTTATTTTAGCACATTTTGTGTTGGGAGAGATAGGAGAGAGCTCTTATGTAAAAGGACAAGGAAGTTCCTCCTTTGTGAAAGAACATCATCCTCCCATGAAGAACAACGCCCTTAAACGTTGAATGACTCGGCGAAGAATGTTCCACGTTCCTCCAATCATGTAGTTCCTCTACATCAAGGGAAGAAATACAACAGCGAGGAACTCGCCAACGACGACGGTTCTTTCCCGGCGTTGACGGAGCGACAACCCCTTCCGTGTCATCGACGAACGAACCATAATCGATGTAGGGGAATAATGTATTATTATAATTTATGTGGTTTATACTCTCGAGCATGAGAGTTTATTTATTTGATGTTTGTATAATTTATTCTTGATTAAATTATACCCATGTCGTAGTTGAAATCAAGTGTTTGATTATTGCCAATTGATGACGCCTAACACGGAGGGCACGAGCCGAACAAACACGGCCCGACGACCCTCCGCTGGTTGTTAATTTTTGCACAAAATTAGGGGAAATGTTGTAACGGTGCCGCAATGGAAATTTGAAGCCGTCACAGTGAATAGGAGGCCTTGAGAGAGTTGTGGGCGCATACGGTGGGCGAATCGGACCACCGGAGCGCATCCGGTGGTCCGCAGAAGATGTTGTCGACGTGCCCTGCAGGAATGAAAATGGCAGCACGCCACCAGAGTACTCCGCCGCGGTTGAGCCACCATGGCAGTTGAAGACTAGAATGACTTTTCTGTTTTGGAGATGGAGGGGCGCAGCATTAAGCCACACTAGCTAAGGGAGGCCTCTCCTCCGCTCGGCCAGCTGGCCGAGTCATCCTCCCCCAGCCAGGCTGGGACGGGCCATGCGGACAGGGCCGTGCGGGCCGGGCCGCACCATCTGGGCCTGACTCAGACCTGAGTCGGGTCGACCCGATTCGGGCTGACACAGTGTGGGTTGCGCTGGGTCTGACCGGGCCCAGACCCCCTTTTTCAGACCGTTTTTGGTTAAACGGCCATAACATGAGCTAAAAACCTACGATCGATGCACCGTAAGTTGTGTAGGATTCCTTGGATTGAGATGGCCATTTATTTATATTACAGGCAAGGTTTCTGCAAAGTTTGGATATGGTTGGTTTGGTTCGAACCTGAAACCAACCGGGCCCTCGGAGTGAAAACACTTATAACTTAAGGACCAGACGTCCGATTGACGTGCCTTCGACACTGTTGGATTCCTATTGATGAGACGATTATTTTTTAATACTATACACAAGATTAAGATGTGGTTTGAGAATGTCTAGGTTCGATTGTATCCGAAATCTAACCGGGCCCCTGGAACAGAAATGCTAATAACTCACAGACCGGGTGCCCGATTGATGCACCGTCTGTTGCGTGGAAACCCCTATGACGAGGTGGTCCCTTGAGATACATCTTCGTGGGACTTAGTGAAATTTGGAGTGTCGACCAGAAGCATATGGATCCTATCCTCCCAGAGATGAGCATACGGAGTACGATGACCTTATAGCAAGTTGAGACCTGATCACTACTTGTCCGATTCGATTCGGAGTTACTTGACTAGCCCAGTGGGGATCGCTACTGTGTTGGGGAGACATACCCATGGAAGAGTAGTGCTACTGTGTTGTGGCGGTAGACCCTCGGTACTCTACTAGAGGAGTACCTCTGCACGCTATTAGGGGGAGCACTACTATGTTGGGGCGGCAGACCCATGGCGGGGAGAACTACTATGCTAGGGTGGAAGACACACGGTACTCGACAGTGGAGGAGTACCTAGGTAGTCTAAGGTTAGTGAGTAGAACCTCGGAGTGGTGACAGAACTACTGCACTTGACAGAGGAGGAGTTCTCCAGAAGCCATGTTTTCATCATCGTGAATAAAAATCATGGTTTGAGCTGAGTCAATGACTTTTGTGTTTTCTTTCATGATTGAGATGGGGTACTTGATATCTTAGTTATATTTATGGGCATATACCTAAGTAATGGTTATCTGATGAGATCCTTCTTTGTGGTTCTCCTTGTTGGATTTAGTGAGACCATGAGGGTCTCGGGGTCCCTGTTGTGTATCGTTATACTCACCCATGCACGGGCTATGGTCGCACCTCATTGTGTTGGACGCAGACGACAGACAGCGCTGACAGAGGCCAAGTGTACGAGGACTGCACGACACCTGGAGGTGGACCTCACGACGAGTCGGTACCCAAAGGAGGTTGGCGGGCGAGGGCACTAAGGAGACTATATGTACCTACCCTCCAAGTAGGATCTGTGGTCGACGATCTAGGAGATGCGCTATCTGTACCTTCCCTTTAGGTACGATCTACAGTAGACGGTCCATGATCTCCTTGTCACCATCCAGCTATTTGGTCTTTTACCTTATACTTTACAGTTGAGCTTGTATTTCTGGTCCCTTACTTTCAGCACTACTTTTGTTTTCAGTTTTACATAGTGTTTTCTTCTGCTTGTACTCTGGGTGTGTGTGTGTTTTTACATTTCATAAAGGCAGTGCCTTCCTTTTTATCAGGATTTACGCCTTTGGTGCTAGTAACCAGCCCCTAGCCTATGGAAGGCAGGATTGCGGTAGTCACTGCCTGGGCCCTGAAGACGGTTCGTGACACATACGATAAACAACGCTATCTGAGGCAGAGAGTAGTAGGATTGGACGGTACCTGGAGGTGGCCTACAAGCCGGGACGGTATATGGAGGAGACGAACAGATGAGATTGCTGAGGAGACAATCAATACATACCCTTCCGGATGGAACCCTGGAGGACGACCCAGTAGATACTTTACTTTTCGTCAGTTGTACTTGTTTTTTCTTGTACTTTCAATTTCCTTATACTTTACAGTTGGGGATGTATTGCTATCCCCCTTTTACATTCCACCACTTGTTATGAATACAGTTTTACATAGTGTATTTCTTCCAGTTGTGTACTCTGATGAGTTTTTTATAGTTATAGAGGTAATGCCTACCTAGTTTATTGATTTACACCTTTGGTGCTATTAGCCAGCCCCTGGCCTATGGATGGAGGGCTTGGGGTAGTCATGATACATACCATAGGGGACGAGTCGCGGAAATTTGATATCAGAGGAGTCGGTTCTACCGTAGAACATAGAACTCTGATCATTCTTTTCTGTAAAGCAATAGTGTTAAGGGTACTAAGTGTGGTTTTCAGTTCAGGGATTCCATTGTTGGTGTTGGGGGCCAACGTATCCATACACCATGACCATGACTTTTGATTTCTGACTCAGTGTATGAAAACAATGATTGAGTGCATGTTTCCAAAAGTTTTCTTTATGTCAGCTCAAGCAGGTCAGCTCACCAGGTATAATCTTTTGATTGTGTCACATCTGTTTCTTTAAGGATTCCTCCCCACGGACAACCAGTTAGAGCCTCGAGATTAGTATGAACATATAGCCCACCGAGTGATGAGGCCTCGGTACATGGCCCTTTACTAGCGGAGGTACCTACAGTACTACTTCATGTTGGGCCACCGATGCCACTAGCCCCAGTATCAGAAAATGCACACATCTTGAGCGCGTTGCATGAGTTCCAACACTAGAGGCTACCTAGGATCAAGGGAGAGACGGACTCACAGTTGGCTAAGGATTGGCTGGAGACTATGGTGAGAGTCTTCAGGCTAGTGGAGACACCAGCAGACTTCATGGGGATCCTTATCGCGAGACTCCATCAGGAAGAGTAGGCAGATGATATAGCTTGATGTTTCAGTTTCATGATGAGGAGATGCTACTTTGGGCATAATTCGAGAGCCTGTTTTGGGAAGAGTGTGTCCCAGCCACTCTCCGCGTAGTGCAGATACCGAAGCTACTTCATATGGAGCAGTGCATCATGATAGTAGAACAATACTCAGTGAGTTTCACTGAACTCTCATGCTACTCAATAGATATGGTGTGGGACCCTTTCATCAAGGTTCAGACCTTCGATAAAGGGCTTAGAAGATAGATCAGAACATTTATGATCTCACTCAGCATCCCGACACAGGTGGCGGTGTTAAAGAGATCTCTCATAGTGGAGAGTTTCTTTGCGGAGCATTTTCCAGCAGTGAGACCCACCTCTTGTCGACATGCAGCAAAGTCTTCTAAAGCTGGAAGTACACATATGATGTAGAGTTCCAAGAGGACCAGACCCACGGGTGGACAACCGTAGGACTCATGATATTTGGTGCGGTGCATCTGGAGCAGAGACACAAATTACAGGAGAGAGTAGTGATACTCATGTGGATGGCATGGTCACATGGCTCAGGACTGTCTGACCAGCCATTCCTATGATCAGTAGACAGTTTAGGGACCTACCAGGTAGAGTTAGAGATTTGAAAGAGGTGGTCCATAGGGAGGATGCAGACGCGGTAGAGGAGATGGATGTGCAGCTGGTGGAGGACGACGTTGCAAGGTATTACCACCACCACCACTAGGAGGTCCGCACCCACCGTAGGGATCTTGTGGACAAGAGTGAGCTCAACTCCAGGAAATTGAGGCCTACTATCATGGATATCCAGAGATTATTTGAGGTAAAATCTGTGTCTACTCCACCTTAACTGAAGTTATTATAGACACATGTGCCATTCACTCATTAATTTCCATATCCCTCATTCGAAGCTCGTAGATTCAGAAAGAGCTATTAGTTCAACCCATATAGCTACAGAATCGTACAAGATCTGATTAGACAATTATGCATTGGTTTCGGAAGTGCGAGCATACTATAGGAGGTGAGAGATTCGGCTGGGATCTCCTAGTAGCAGCGTCGAGGCCTTACGATGCCATCTTGGGTATGTACTTTTTATCTACAGTCCATGCTCAGATGGACTGTATTTGGTGAAAGGTGTCATGTTTCTGCATGGATGAGACTAGGTTCACCTTCACCAGTGATAAGGGATCCATTGTAGTGTAGGAAAGACTTACTCGGAAGAGGGTGCATCTGATCACTCGTCAGTTGGCTGCCCTTACCCCCGAAGAAGTAGATGCCGCGAGTTTAAGCTATCATTTAGTGGTGGACTAGTACGCAGATATTTTCCCTAACGATGTTCCAGGACTACCTCCTCTCAGATACTTGGACTTCTACCTTTCCCTATACCCTGATATGACACCAATATATACACCAGCAAATCAGATGGCTCCTTCATATGATTCGTGAGTTGCGGGTACAACTAGAGGACTTGCTGAGGAAAGGTTTCCTTTGGCCCAGTGTTTCTCCCTGGGAAGCCCTGATTCTATTCACCAAAATGGCATATTTAAGCTTGAGGATTTGTTTTGAATACTATCTCCTGAACTAGCTTGAGGATTTGTGTTGATGAGCTCTTTGATCAGCTGAAGTGAGTAGGATGGTTCTCGAAGATTGATCTCAGATCCGGCTATCACCAGCTCACAGTTCGAGACGAGGATGCTCAGAAGATGACCTTCAGGTTTCTTTATGGCCATTATGAGTTCTGGTTATGCCTTTGGCATAACCAATTCTCTAGTAGTGTTCATAGGACTCATGAACAGGATCTTACAGCCATACCTTGGTCGCTTTTTCGTAGTCATCATTGAGGACATTATAATCTACTCGACTACTGAGGAGGATCATTCCTACCATTTCTGGGGTAGTACTGGACACACACTGAGAGCACCTTATTTATAGTAAGCTCTTGAAATTCCATTTTTTTATTTGAGAGGTTCTATTCTTGGTAAACTTCATCTCAGAGGCTGGAGTGGAAGTGGATCCAACGAACATTGAGGCGATACTTGCTTCGGAGCCCCCCATGAGTGTGACAGAGGTATGGAGTATCCTGGGTTTGGCTAGATACTATCAGAGGATTGTTCTAGACTTCTCCATAGTTGCAGCACCACTATCATCTTTGATGAAGAAGGGGAAATCCTTCATGTGGTCGGAGAGATGCTAGTCGTTCTTCCAAGAGCTGAGGTAGAGGCTAACTAGCTCCCCTTTCACGAGGATTCTAATGGATGGTGTAGGGTATGTAGTTTACAACGATGCATTAGGGAACAGACTCGAGTGTGTCCATATGCAAGAGTGAGTAGTGATCGCATATGGCTCTCAGTAGCTAAGAAAACATGAGAAAAACAATGCTACCCATGACCTGGAGTTAGTAGCAGTGGTCCTCTCCTTGAAGATGTGGCGACACTATCTGATGGTCAAGTGTTTTACCGTGTACTCATATCACAAGAGTCTCAGGTATATCTTCTCACAAAAGGACTTGACCTGAGTCAATGAAGTTGGCTTGAGATCCTCGATGACTATGATTTTGAGATAGTCTACAATCCAGTGAAGGGGACGTTGTTGTAGATGAACTCAGTTGGAGGACTGGTATACAGCTGCTAGAGAGGCGACAGAGCAGCTGGCTGCATTACAGATATTCGTTGTGGATTGAGACGGTCAGCATTCCTGCAGTCTTTTATAGTCACTAGCCCATTCCTTCAGCGATTCCGAGAAGCACAGAATGGGGATGGAGATTGTGAGACACCACGTGCTCAGATATCCACAGGGCAGGCAATTAATGGATTTTCTGAAGGTGGGGATCACGTCATCATCTTTAGAGGACATACCTTGGTATTAGTGGCACTTCAGGAGGAATTGTTGAGGGATTTCCAAACATCATCTCTAGAGGTACATCCAAGAGTGATGAAGATGTACCCGGACCTTCGACGACAACACTGGTGGCCTTGTATGAAGAAGGCAGTTGCAGAGTTTGTCTCATGGTGCCTCACTTGTCAGCAAGTGAAGGCGGAGCCCCAGGTACCAGTAGGCTTGTTACAACCTTTAGAGGTCTTAGAGTGGCAGTGGTATGGGATATACATGGACTTCGTGATAGGTCTTCCACATACATATAGGGGTCATGATTCGATTTGTGTGATCGTTTACCGACACACCATGTCGTCCCACTTCCTACCGATCAGAGAGCAGGGTTCAGTAGAGAGCCTATGACACCTCTATGTGAAGGGGATTGTGCGTTTACATAGAGTATCTTCTTCTATTTTCCTCGACCGTGACTCCAGGTTTTTTTCCCGGCTATGGAAGGGGTTGTAGGAGGCTTTCAGGACACATGTTCGCTTGAGAACTGCCTTCCATCCTCAGACAGTTGGTCAGACTGAGCTGACCATTCAGACCCTTGAGGACAAGCTACGTGTCTGTGTCCATGATTTCGATCACAGCTACGAGGATCACATTCCGTTGGTGGATTTTGCTTATACCAACATCTATCACTCCACCATTGGTATATCACCTTTCAAGGCATTGTATCTGCGACATTCTAGATCACCCTTGTGCTAAACTGACCCTGGGGAATCAGCACTAGTGGGGCCAAAGATGGTACAGGCTACCACAGAGAAGGTGAAGATCATCTAGGAGAAGATGATGACTGCATAGAGCAGGAAAAACTAGTATGCTGACAGAAGATGGAGACCTCTGGTGTTCGATGATGGAGACCATGTCTTTTTACAGGTCTGACCTCGGTGAGGCCTATGGAGAATTGGCTGAGTCGGAAAATTATCTCTGAGATTCATCGGATCATTATAGGTAATCAACATAGGTGGTGAGGTGGATTACTAGTAGGCTCTTCCACCTCAGTTCCACCGGGTGCATGACGTCTTCCATGTATATTATGTGAGGAGATACGTGCAAGACCCTTCCCACATCATCGACCATAGAGAGATGGACATCGATGATAGGGTGAATTTTACCGAGGTTCCATTGAAGATTGAGGATCAAAAAGATCGGGTCCTATGTGGATGGTCGATACCTCTGGTGTACGTTCGCTGGCAGCACGATAACCTCCAGGATAGAAAATGGCAGCAGAAGGCTCTGTTGCATGCTCAATACTAGCATTTTTTCCCTTAGTTCGAGTTGTAGCTTATGGGGATGTAAAGCCCCGAGGTGGGGAGAATGTAAAGACACAAAAATTACATGGAAAATATGTTTTTTAAATACATGGGATTTTTACCAGTCCATAAAAATTTATGGTGCTTGATTCTGAGGCCCGATGTTCCCAGAATCAATTTCTGATGTTTTTTGGGTATATTCAGCAAACGTACGAGCGGGATTTTATAAATTTTAAACCGGTGCTCAGAAATAAAATCTGAGGGCATCGTTGAACTCGCAGTGCCAGTATTCGCTTATGAAGACTTTCACCTCAACAACAGATGGTCGAGAATAAAAGATAGTTTTTGGCTTTTTATAAAAAAATAAAAAAATAAATTGTACAACACTTTATTTTTTTATGCTTCCATGTGTGTTTTTTTTGGTTAAAACCACCACTTGGGAGTTGGAGGTTGGTCCCCACACCCTAACCTCCCATGAGAGGTTACGGTGGTGGGGCCCATCTGAACATAACCTCCCTGGAGAAGTTACGATATGGGGACCACCCGAGACCATAACCTCTCATTTAAGTATTATGGGTGGGGACCACCCGACCCCTATTAATGGGAAGAGAGCATAACCTCTAAACCCTCCCTCATTAATGAGGGAGAGCCTCTCCACCTCGCCCTTTAATTTATGCCAACCCTCTTCACTTAATTGGGACGACATGAACCCATTAATTAAATGAGTTGTCACATTTAATTAAACAACAAAATTTGAATTTCTATGCCAACTAATAAGTGACAAGTCTTTCCTTTATTATTTTTCACTTGGAATTTTGGTGGAGATTGGGAAGGAGAAGAACTCTCCATTGAAGAACGACCATCGAATAACGAAGAACGATCTCCCAACAAAGAACACCGACGAGGGACTCCTTCGACTACGAAGAATGACCCCCTCTAACCTTCTTCCTAGGACTCCTATGACGTGGGACAAATTCTTCTACCAAGGATCGACCAACATCATTCTGCAACGTCAACGAATGATGACCGGGGAATCAAAGTTAGGGGGATTATTACTTGTTGATGTTGTACTATTTTTCTTATCTTCTTCAAAGGATAATAAGGATTGATGTAGACGTAATATTGATCATCTTTTTTTCATGATGAGCCAAATGATACCTTCCTAAATGCGGAGGGTGCGGACCAACCTAACATGGACCAACATACTCCATAGTTTCTCTCTATTATTGTGGCATTCTACGGAAAGGTGATGAGGCAATGACGATGAAGGTGGCAATGACGAAGGTCGCGCTACCTGCGGCCTTCGCAAATCACGTCATCCCCCGCAGCGCACCAAAGCATCTGTTCGAACAACGCCGACCCAAGCTATGCCCGGCCCGCCTAACTGTCGCCTCCTGGCACCCTTCCCATCACGCGGCCCGCCTGCCCTCAGGGTCCTAGTGTCGTACCCAACGTGCGGCCCTCCTGCCCGGGGCCTCTCGACGCCCTGCCAGGCGCCCGACCCGCCTTCCCGCGGCCCATGCGACCTTCTCGCCACCCTGTCGGCACCCCTGCGGCCCTTCTGACGCCATGCCGCCATGTCTGCGGCCTACCAGACGCCCTTTTAGAGCCCCCACATCCTGCCCAGGGCTTGCCGGTGCCCCCGTGGCCTTCCTGGAACCCTGTCGGCGCCCCCATGGCCTACTCGCCCCCTGCCGTGCCATACCCGGGGCTCCTCCGGCAAACCCAGCATCCTGCTGGCATGTCCGCACCCCACACACTCTTCTCGCGGCAAGACCGAGCCCCACACTGTCTTCCTGCTGGCCTCCCGTGCGGAGTCACCCGAGTCGCGCCCTGTCGGGGCCCCCACGGCATGTCCGCCCCCTGTCGTGCCCTACCCGCGACACCTGCGGTCATCCCAACATCCTGCTGGCCTGTCTGCAGCCCACACGCTCTACTCGCGGAAAGACTGTGCCCCACACTGTCTGCCTTCTGGCCTCCCGTTCAGAGTCACCCGAGTCACGCCCCTCGCGGCGCTGGCCAAACCAGCCCTGGCCGTCGGGAAAATCCACCTACGTTGCGACATCCGATCTGAACCGCCCTTGTAGTCCACTTGGTCGGCCCCATCGGATAGGGATAAACATAGCAGGCTGATCCACTCAATGGGTTGAGTTAGACCCAAAGAGTTTAACCAGGTCAACCCAGACCAGGTGGGCCCATACTGGGTTGGGCCGAGTTGGTCAGACTAGGTCAGACCGGACTCGGTCCCACTACTGACCCCTTTACCTTATTGGGACATATCTTTGGCACCAGGCGTCTGTTTGAAAAACCGTCAATGACGCTGGCTTTCTTGGAGAGAAGCTGTCCCTTTGAGAATTCCCCATTATAGATTGAGGTATAGTTTTGATATGATCAGGTTGGATTATACACGAATCCAACTGGGCCCCCGGGAAAAAAATGCTAATAACTCACAGACCGGGCGTCCGATTGACATGCTGTCAGTTGCGTAGAGAACTCTTCGATGTGGAAGAAATTTGAGATACATCTACATGGGACTTCATGATAGCTAGAGTATAGACCAGTAGTTTGTGGAGCACACGATCCAGATACAAGCACACATTTGTGAAAGAACCTAGTAGCCGGGTGAGACTTGATTACTACTGATTGATTCAACTCAGAGTGATTCGACAAGCCTAGTGGGGAGCACCTCTGTGTGAGCACAACAGACCCATAGTGGGGAGTGCCTCTGTGTGAGTGAGGCAGAACCACGATACTCTTCACGTGGAGTACCTCAACAGGATACCAGTTGGAGTGCCTATGTGTGAGCACAACATACCCATGGTGGGGAGCACCTCTATGTGAGCGCACCAGAACCATGGTACATGACAAGAGGAGTACCTTAGTAGTCCATGTTAGTGGGAAGCACCTATGTGTGATGCAGAAGGCCCATTTTACTAGATAGAGATGGAGTTCTCCACCACCCGAGGGTTTAGATTGATACTACCCCTAGAATGAAAATATCGGTTGAGCCGATTCAATGAATTTTGTGTTTTCCTCATGATTTATATGGGTTACTGTATAACTTAGGTATATGTATGGGCATATAACTATGTAATGGTTATCTATTAATTTCAAACTTTGTGGTTTTTCTTTGTTGAATTTTGTGAGACCATGTGGGTCTCGGGGTCTCTACTGAGTATCAATATACTCACCCATGCATGGGATATGCTCGTACTTCTTTTTGTTGGTTGTAGATGACGTACAATGGTGACTAATGTAGAATGTTGCATGACGGGACTGTACCTGGAGGTGGACAACACGGTGTGATGGTACATGGAGGAGACGGAAGAACGGGAGTGCTGAGGATACCATCTGTACATACCCTTTAGGTAGGAACCCAAGAGGATGAACCATTAGTTTCTTTACTTTTCTTCAGTTGTACGTGTTTTTCCTTGTACTTTAAGATTACTTTTACTTTAAATTTGTGCTTGTATTTCCCGCCCCTTTTACTTTCCAGCACTTCTCTTGTATACAGTTTTACTTAGTGATTTTCTTCCAGTTGTGTACTCTGATGTGTTTATCTATAGTTATAAAGGCAATGTCTTCCAGTTTAGGGATTTATGCATTTGTTGCTAGTCGCCAGCCCTTGTCATATGGAAGTTGGGCTTGGGGTTGTCACGATACGGGCCTCGGGGGAAGGGTCCTCACATGTTTTACTACCTCTACAATGTATATCATCTCAATTTAGAAATCTTCCTTCTGTATAGGGGGTCCAATCTTGTGGTGAATGCATGTATAAATAAATAAATCATAGTGATGCTAAATTATTAGTCTTCTATAGACAAAATTTATTATGATCAAATGGTGAAGGTCATGTGGAGTCTCATATACTCTCATTTTTTTAATAATCCAATTTATGTATGAATCATCTTCCTCTATTTTAATAAATTTTTAGGACTGATTTGAGCGGGATCCTGGAGTTCTTGTATTGTCATCAAATTCTTTTAATTTCTTAAAATTCTATTTTACAGAATTCACAACAATTTTTTTTAGAAAATAAAACAAAATCATGCTAATAATATATTATAATTATAAGTGAAAAATAATTTTTATTATTTATCATTTTAATTATTATATTTGTAATTTATCATTTAATTATAAAGGTGACATATAGGGAATATTATATTTATATTAAAATAGATTTTATGAAAATTAATCATTCAAATTCATATTTCGTATTGTTTCAAATTTTAATTAGTAATAACCAATTAATGATATCAATTATATTTTTTTCAAAATTATTAAATATTATATTGAAATATAAATGCATAACATGTAATAACTAAATTCATTAAGAAATTCAATTTGATATTTAAATTGATAATATTAATCACTTTAGATGTACCGATTGAATTAAAATCACATTATATGTATCCCTTATTTTTTTTATAAATATTTCATAATTTTGTTACTTATATTCAAATCCACTAATTCAATGAATATGTTTTTATCCTAAAATAATATCATAATTTAATTATATTAATGTGTTTTGTATTGATCATGTTACTGAACATATTAAATTATTTACTGGAATTGATATATTAAAATTTTATAGAGTTACATTTGTGCCTCAATAAATAATGAAATTATCAGATGTTAATGAATACTATTAATTGTATTTCTATATTGAAATCAAAATGTTTAAAACTCTACTATATGATCAGGGGTTTATTAAGGATTAGGAATGATATTTATCTATATATAGAATTATTATAGGATATTTATAAAGAGAGATGATGGATTGTTATTATCTTATAGAATTCTAATAGGGGATAATGATACAAACACTTGATGAATAATTTACTCAAATGATGAATGTGATTTATATGATAAGTATAACACCAGGGATTTTTATTCATCACTCAATATTCAATAGTGGTTGATATCATATAAGACATAGAAAAATTTTAGGTCTTGTTTGAAAACTTACAATAATTTATAATAGTAGTATTTATAAGGGTTTCTCTATATATACCTGGTTGTCAGTGACTATTTCACTCATTAGACATTAAATTATGGAATTGGGTCTCATAATTCCAAAAAAAATTAAAATGATGAAACATATTTCGTTATATTATATATTCTCATCCCACATGTGAATTTAGTTACCTTCGTCTACAAACACTTACGATTTATCTTTCTCCTCAATTATATTATCCACATGAAATATCATAAATTTCATTCATGTTGAAATTAGAATCTAAATTTTTTCACTATCATTATCAGCTGAATTTTTAGAAAATTCAATCAAGCTTTTATTTTATGTAATTTAGATTTGAAATATATTTACATTTTAAATATTTTTTTAGTATCTAGTTGGGAATAATAAAATTATTTTTCACTAAAACCCTTATTTCGTTATTTTTTATATTGGGATAGATTATTCATTTTATATTAAATCAAATGATATCTAATTACAATGGACCATTTTCAATTACTAAAATTACTATTTATAAAATTAGAGATAGTTATTAAAATTTGATTATCATAGATGACCTACAAAATATTTAACCTTAATATGTTTAAATTTATAACACAACTATGATAGCCTATTAGAAAAAAAATCAACTTATATATAAAACTTGCATCAAATATCACCCATAATTTAGCTAATATCAATAATAGGATTATCATTGAATATTTTGATTTGGGTTATCTGATATGTATTTAAAAATATTCAAAATAGAAATATCATATTATAATTAACAATAATATAATATTATACATAATAAATTTATTAAATGTATGGTAAAAAATTAAGAATATTCATTTATGTATGAATGCATATATATAAATCAATTTGTAAATTAACATATAAATCGTTACATTTCAATCTATTATTTTCATAGTAATTTCCCAATTTGGTTATATGACTTAGAAATATTCAAATCCCTCAAAATGGTTTCACAAATAGATTGGAATTAAAAAAATAATATCCACCATGAGTATCAGACCAATAGTGTTATTAGGAATCTTTAGCGTGCATAAGGTGAAAATCATGTTAATACACAAGACTAAATTTTCATTTTTATTAACCTTTGTTATATCTACACTATATTTTATATCCAAATATAGTATCTAAAAAGTTGTACAATTTCATAGTAAAATATAAAAAAATTTAAATTAACATAATATAAGTATATTATCCATCAATTTGATTTTCCGTTCTGACTTACCCATACTATTTTCACTAATGTTTTCTGGTCCTAATCCAAATATTAAATGTCTACTATTACATTAACATTGAATCATATAAAATGTAAAAAGGTTATGTATATATTTTAAATAAAGATAAAAATTTGTTAGTCCACTCTTTGATTTTTCACAAAAAACATCATTATCTCCAAAGTTATATACACCTTCCATTAATAAAATCAATGGAACCATGGACCTACACTCTCGTATCAAGTGACATAAACACATACATTACATGATAATTTTCATACCCTCTTTAAAAAACATTATACAAAAATCTTAAATTTGAAAATTATTAATAAATTTAGAATAACATACATCAATAAAATGTTTTTTGGTTTAGATATTTAGATAATTAAAAATAAATAATAACTAACTTTACTAATGTTCATTAGATTAAATTTTTTTCCTAATATATTGAAAACATCATAATACAGAAAATCTCTTTATCATCTCCCATTAATTCATCAATAGGCTCAATAGTTTAAGTAATTCTTATTGTAATACATAGTTTAATATCTAAGAGAATGGAAATATAAGATATTGTTGAGATAAAATTTTCAATAATGGAAACATATAATTGAAATTATCAAAAATGTATTTGTGGTACATTATATAGAGGGATAAATAATCTGAATATTAATACACCAAAAAAACCAAGAAATATTTATATCAATGAATATAACTGAAAATTTTAAAATTATAAACTAATATAATATTCATGAAATGCATTATTTCAGACACTAATAGCATGGTGTAAATTCTTATTCTAATACGATATATATTTATTTAAAAGGTATACAACAACAAAAAACTTTGTTTCTCATTATACATATTTATGAATCAAAGGGATATTAAATTATAGTATCTAAATATAAATTATTTTTGACCAATGAACTCACCAAATGATCTAAGTGGATATTTTATACCATTCTCTTGGTAACTTTTTCTAAATAAGAAAAATTAGTATTTATATAATAAAAAATAAAAAATATAAATACATAATAAACCAATGTTAAATATAAATAATCATTATGAAAATCAATAATTTCCCACACATGAATAAAATAGATTACATGATTATAATGCATATATAAAGAAATATTCAATGTTCAAGAAATACATACTAAAAATTCAAAGAATCTTCTATTAGAGAATAATAATATATATAAATGTTCATACTTTTTTCTTTAAAAATTGGATTACATAATCATAATAAATCTTAATGATGAATTTATATTTTATAAATGATATAAACCATGTCCAATATTCTAGAAAATAATTTTATTAATAGAAAAGAAAAAAATCACTGTAAAAATGTGAATTTCAATGTCTCGCAAAAATAATATTATAATAAAATTAGATTTTGATATTGTAGCTTACATCCATGATGTTATATATATATTTAGATGAGTCTAAATCATGAATGATATAGCAAAATAAGTTCAATTTTATTAAAAATTATAATAGAAATTAAACTAAAAATAAAAAAATTAATTAAAACATTTTTAAATATTTACACAAAAAAACAAATTTTATGTATCCATCAATGATAAATATTGAATATGAGATAGGAATGATATTTTGAAAATGTAATTTATAAATAATATCCAAAAATATGATCATTGAAAATTAATTATTATAATGCTGGAAAAGTTATAAGATTAAAGAAATAGATTTTTAATTTAAATGAAATAAATCTATTTATGTTTTTCCAAATAATTTTTTTTCAAAACTTGTGTTGTAGGAAAAGTAACAAAAAACTATTTTATTTTAAAAAACTTGTTTTTCTAAGTGTATTAAAAAATAACATGTAATAAAAACATATAATGTGATAACCATACAATGGAAATGAAAATATGAAAATGAAACACTCCAACTAAATGAATAGATATTTTAGTAATTATTATTAATTATGGAAAACATAATTCAAGAGGAAAAAATCATCCTAAAATGGATTTACATTGAATTAATTTATACAATTATTGGATACCACATAATAAAATTAAAAGGAAGAATTTTTCAAACAATTTCTTTTTGTATTCAAATGAATTATTAAAACTCGATGAAGGATAATTTATTTACCAAAAACATTAATGACTATGGTATCACTTATGTCAAATGAGTTTTGAAGAGGGAACATGATTTACATTATTTTATCCAATTAATTAAATGGAAACGAAATATATAAAAATAATTTTATAGTAAATAAATAGAACACTATACGACATAAGAATGGGTTATAACATATAATACATATCAAATAATGAAAATTGAGGCATATAAAATCCTTGTGGTTCGAATGAAAAATAAACCATAAAATATTGAAATAGAGGTCTAAAAATTGATAACAAAATTCAATTATTAATATATAATTAACCATATGATATATCAAATAGTCATTATAAACACATAATAAAATTAATTAGGTGTAAATTAGAAAACATGTATAAAAGAGTAAAATTGGAGATGAAAACCGTACCTTAGTTTTGATTTGTTCTACAGTAACAATAAAATTCATGAAAATTTAAATTAACCTAAAAAAATAAATATCAAAAAAACATATTCATAAAACTAAAAAATTTTAATCCTCATTTAAAAATAGTATATTTATATACAATATATTGTTGTTATATATCCTTATCACCACATGTATGTAATTTATATCATTTTGAAAAAGTTCTATAAAATATTTATTGTTATATAAAATTTTAACATTTTAAGAAACGCATAGATCATATAAGTTGTTATAATAGATCGTCTATAATTTTTATAAGGGGATAAATTCAATTAATGTATGTTTCGGTTATGATCAATTATAAATAAAATATAGACAGTGTGTTTTTTTTTATTAATAAAAAATTAAAGGTTGTTTCATAATCAATGCTTTTGATATTTATATTAAATTTAATATATATATATATATATATATATCCTATTATATTTTTTAATATCTTCTAATTGTTTCTAATGATATAAATGGGTTTTACTATTCTAGTAGGCTCACAAACTATCCCTTACATGAACCCACCATGATTAATTGATGATTATGAGGTGATTTAGTTCTAATATGTTCATACAAGAATCATAATGATATTATTTAGACTTTATCGAAGTCATATATATTTATATTAAATACGTATAAAGGAAATGTAATTTATATAATGTGAATATATAGAAACAAGGGATTATGTTCCTTTTAGTTTTATTGTTTTTAAATATTGAGTATTGGATAAAGGATTTTTGATCATATCATAGATTAAATCTTTAACTATCCAAAAAATCATTAATTATTTCCTAAAATTAATAATTATCATTTCATCACATCCTCTAGACTATTCATGTAAGGAGGTGATGAACCAAAAAAATAATCATTCCAATGATGTAATAATCCACAGATATACATAGTGGAGCATTTAAAATTCTTTATAACCTAAGGAGGTGAAATATGGTTTTTTATTTTATAATAATAAATATAAATTAAATATTATTAGTTTTTGTTTAATTCTTCTTTTATATCATTCATTTAATATTGATAATTAAAATGTAACAAATTGTATTATGGATATAGTAGTCCACACAATGCACAAATGAAATCAGTTTTTTATTATAGAAAATTGAAATCGTGATTAATTATTATTCTAAAATATAATAAAAATTTTTATATTATCACATAATATTTAAATATGTATGTATTTTATTCTTATAATTTGAAAAAATAAAAAATAAATAAGTTTTATATAAATGATTAATCACATTTAGTAGATTGATATTTCAAATAATCATCTGTTGGAAATGGATGTCATGGGATAATATATATTGAAAAAAAATCTCCACATGGTAAAATAATATTACGTTAAATTAAATAGTGTTCATTTTTTTGGAATCAATATATTTATATGGTTGATGAAGTTGTGGTGAGAATCCCCTTTTATAATAGATTATAATGTTTTCTTAGTAAATATTTTTTCTTAATGTAATTGGATCACATATTAAAAAAATAAAAAGATCTTTTACAATTGATAAATAAATGAGTGGGAAAAAAACAAGAATTATAAAAAATTCATAAACTCCATTCTATTTATTTATTTATCACGTTCGAGTAACATTATAAATTGAATTCTTACTTTTACCAATGATAGATTTTACTACGATAATTTTTTTTCACCAAAGACAAATAAATAATTTTTCTTATGAAATACACGGTTAGTATTTGATAATTATTAGCGACTAATTGATAATTTTAAATCAATATAATTTTGTAATTAAAAAATTGAAAAAAAAATTAAATTTAAAATGAATAATGTATTCAGAATAATTTGATTGAAAATATTACGTATGTTTTAAAATATTTATTTGTAAGTTAATTTTATAGACAAATACATTAATTATAAATAATAAAATAAATATTTTTTTCTGTCAAAAATTATTCTATAATTTAATATACATAAATATTTATTATCAATTTCATAAAACTTATGTTATTATAAATGTAATTTCCCATTATTCATTTAAGAATAGTTATTTTTATGAAAAATCCAAAAATTCACCAGAATAAAATAAGAATATTATGAATGAAAAAATGTTAATGTTTTTATTTGAATTATTTATTTTGAAATTTATGTTCTAAATAACAAAAGATATGTATAACGAAAACTTATTTTTCAATTTATAAGAATTAAGGAATTGTAAACAATCTCATACATTTAATCATTTATTTACTAATTATAATAATATTAAAAAACTATTCATATCATATATTTATTATAATCATTAATTCTTGAATTCTTAAAATAAGAATATGTGTCACAGAAAAAGTCAATATTTTGAAAAATATAGTTATAATCATACAATTATCATATTAATCATTTTAACAATACCAATTTAATATCATTTATATTATATTTAGCATTTAAATTACTTCAATGATTAATTTATAAATTTATACTCTTATTGAATCTCACTAATTCAAAAAATAGGATTTATTTTTCTAAATATAATGTTGTTTCATTTTTTCATGTGATGGGTGTAAAGAATGCTTGGGAGGACATTGTGTTATTGAAGGTTACTAGCATATTTAAATTTTTTGCGACAAAATGAATATCTATCATGTTACAAGAGATTAGTATTTGTGGTTTTTCTTTTTCCGAACAATTATAGAGTTTTGGTCTAATGTATATTATTTTAATAGATGAAGTCGTAGAATCATGTTCTAGGGGGTTTCGTTGGTCACATTATCTTCCCCTATCATTGTGAGTGGATATGAGTAAGGATTTCATCCTTTTAATTCCCATATATACGGATGTTTATTATTCTATATTGGAAATTATGGACTGAATGATGAATTTAGATAACTTCTTAATGATTAAGAATCCGATCAATGAGGTAGTTTTTTCAAGGTAGTATCTGTAAGCTATGATTAGGACACATAGAGATCTACAGACAATCATTAATGATCTTGATCCCCAGTTCAGCTATTGTATATAGATAGGTTTAAGAAATAATATTTGATAAAATTATTCCTTATAACTAATTTTCATCCATTGGGTTATTTAAAAGAATATTAGACTATCAATAAATTAAAGATCATTATTCAAGTATCAATCTCATTTCATGGGGGATCATAATTAACAAACATGATACAAAATTTGTGATGGAGATAAATTTTATATGAGATGTATATAAAATGTAAAATGGTAAAAAAATAAAATAAATAAAATAATTTTTATATTTACAATTTCATATACTTTAATATTATATTAAATTATTGTTCAATTTCATAAATAAATTGATGGTTTCCTATCATGAAACCATGCAATGGTAAATATATCACATAAACTTCTGGAATTGTATTGGTAATGTCATTTGAAATAATAAGAATCGATCATATAAACTGAAATAAATAATGTAGATTCATTGAAGTTGAATAATTATTGAGATGAACATTATATTTTTATATAATATTAGATCACAAAGATCATACATATACACATTAATCTTCTCCACTCAATGTGAAAAATGGAATTCACAAACAATATCAACATCAAAAGGTGTGAAAACCGTATATAGACTTTAAATTTTACAAATCTAGAGGCACAATCACCTCACTAACTTTTACTAACTAGGAGGCACAACCTAAATAACGAAATTTTTATCAACAATAAAAAATTGAAAAGAACTACATTTTGGTTATGTGTAATAATTGACAACAATTTTAAATGAAAATATTAAATATAAAATTATTGAACAATGATGAAACTATAAAATAAAAAAACCATAAAAATTTATTTAATTGAGTAATGATGGATGAAAATGTCGATGTTTCTCTTTGATTTCTATATAAAAATTGTTCGTATATGTCGAATTTTTATCATAATAGAAAAATATAATTTATAGTTGAATATTTATTAGTATTGATTTATATAAACATATAACTTATTTCATTTAAAAATAATTATGTAGCTATTTTATTAAATAATAAAGAATATAACTCAATAGAATGGTCCTCTAAAATTAAATTTATAGCATCTAGACTTCTATTTCTGTGAAATAACATTATGGAGAAATATGAACATGATATTATCAAATTATATTATTTATTACTTATTTTTTGAAATAATCTAGGCATAAAATATTCAAAAATAAGTTTACTAACATCATATATATTAATATATATATATATATATATATATATATATGAAATCATTCAATAAGGTAAAACATTACATTATTAAATGTAGTAATATATTTTATCAATATAAAATAAAAATAAAATTTTGAATTTTCCTAAAAAAAATTGTTGTCTACAAAAATGTTATTCAAGTTTGTGTATGTGTTATTTGTTTTTTTCATAGGTGTTATTTTAAATATTATTAATCTTAATTAATATGAATATTAAAAAATTTATTTTTCTTGAATAATCATTCAGGAAGTAGGATTATAAAACATGAGATAGTATTATTCCTCAATAAATTTTGATAAAACAAAAGTCATGGAAACAGAGTTTATCGACCACATAGATTTTACCATAGGGGATTATAATAAAGCTCATGGAATTTTTGCCTAGATGTGTTACTAAATGAACTTTATTATTATATAGATCAAGATTCTTCATGATTGTAGAATTCTTCCAATATATTGTAAAATCAATCACTTGTCTTCATGATTTATATGTGAATATAAACAAATTATGTAATGTTTATGATTTTTTTAACATGTTGTGATTTTATAAAAATTGTGCCCAAAAATCCAATAAATTTCCACAATAGTAAGGCTTCATGGTGAGGATGCAATAAGAAAAATAATTCAGGATGTATTTTTCTCTAACTGTATATAATATTGTGTAGAGAAAATTAATTAACAAGATATCATGTACGTTTCATATGAAGATATCTAACGAAATAGGAATAGATTAATTAGTAGAATATTGTTACTATATGTTGGAATTGACAGTATTAAACAAGCAACATATTTTATAATATTACATTAAAAATTATTCAATGTAATCTTAAAAATTTATAATATTCTTATAGTTAATATGTAAACATTTCACATCACAAAATGTTAATCCAAATATCTGATATGTCAGTACACATATTTTTCTAGGTGTCACACTATAAATACTATAATGTCATTTAGGTCATATGAAAATGTAAAATGAAAATTGTCATGACCCTTCCCCTGGGGCCTGTGCCTTGACTACCCCTATCCCACCTTCCATAGGCCAGGCGCTGGTGACAAGCACCGAAAGGCGCATTCTCTAAAACGTGAAGGCATTGCCCTTATAAACTATAAACACACACAAACCAAGCACTCAGTAAGATACAAGAAAAAAGTAAAATATATAGTAAACATGGTGTGTAAAAAATTTAAATAGGCAGGAATACAAGCCCAACAGGAAAGTACAGGTAAATTTGGCACGTACAAGTAAAACTGGAAAGTACAAGTAAAACTGAAAACAACAACTTTGAACACCCGCCAAGGATCCTACCTAAAGGGTAGGTACAACTCTCAAATTGTCGTGTCTGTGTTACACCACGTCAAAGATCCACCTTTGAGTAGTTTCCAGTCCCGATACCCTCATCCTCAGTAAGCAATGTCCATCATCTGCACAAGACACAACAATGTGTGGGCGTAGCCCGTGTAGGGTTACTAAAACAATACTCAGTAGGGACCCTGAGACCCCTGAGGTCTCTCAATTACACAAGGTATAAACCACAAACCATGGAAACAAAATCATCTTTATTTATGTATATTACTATACAAATACCTATGTTATCATGATATACTTATCTCACAAAAGAGTAAAGAATACCAAAAAGGTAACACCACGGAGGTATAAGTACCACACATGTAACACCATGAAGGTAGAAGTACCACACATGGAACTCCACGAATATATAATACCACACAGGTTCACCATGAAGATATAAAATTTAGCTCACATAGGTATAAGTGAAGTATATAAGTACAAATTATTAGTCGTGAAGCTATTTCATCTTATTCTATCAAAAGGCATTGTAGATAATTATACGGAGTATGACATAGAACATATTGATAGATTATAACCCACCCATGATCTGACCCACATAGGATCTGACCCACACATGATCTTACCCAAATAGGATACACAATGAACCACAGAAGATCTAACCCACACAAGATCGGTAAGGGATGAACCACACAAGATCGCAGAGCACTGACTAACACAGGATCTGACCCACACATGATCACTATGCGCTGACCCACAGAGGATCGTTGAGCTCTGACCCACATAGGATCTGACTCATACAGGATCAGTATGTACTAACCCAAACATGATCCCTGATCACTGACCCACATAGTATCGATAGATACTAACCCCCACAATGAACCACACAGGATCTAACCCACCCAGATTCGATAGGTAACTAACCTCTGCATTTTTCGTCTCCAACCCCCGCCTCACTGCCAGCCCCTGGATTCCTTTCACCCAGTGCACTCGAGTTCCATAGAATATGTCCCTTGAGATATCGGTCATTCCTCAACCACCATGAAGTCCCATTGAGAGGTATCCTATTGTTCTATCACGCCATAAGGGAACCTATGCAATAGACGACACATTAATCAGATGATGGGTCTGTAAGTTATTAGTTTTTCCTCTCTGAGGGCTCAGTTGGATTTGGATTTAGATCCAACTCGACCACACTCCAACATTATCAAAAACACAAGTGGAGTATACAAAAGGACCATCTCGATCCTAGGATCCCAAAACTGTAGAGGGCTTGTCAAACAGACGCCCAGTACTCATGATACCGTTAAAATTGCATATATGGGTGTAATTGGCCATGGGGTCTTACCCGAATTGGTTCAGGTCAACCTGACCCGACCAGCCTGGGTTGTAGCTAGCCCGGTCAGCTAGTCCACAATCCAACCCATCCCGTGAATGAGTGGCACAACCCATTTGGGATGTGCAACCCAAACCAGCCTCGTCCAAACTGACCCAGTTATTGTCAACCCGAACCGGTTGGCCTAGGCCGCAGCAGGCCCTCCCTACTTGGCTGCGGACCGACCCATCTCACAATGGAGTTGTGTGGTCCACCCGAGCCGGCGTAGAAGGCAGAACAACCCCCCTTCCTTTGGGAATAGAAAAGATAAGCACCTTAATGTGCTTCCATGTCACATGCGGGACCCGAGCGTGTCCCGAAGATCCGCTATGGTCGGTCTGTTCCCCGGATGGTCCTCCTCCCAGTGGAACAGTCACGTGCCACTGCTCTACTCTGGCTAGCCGGGTGTTGGCCACCCTCCGGCCTACGCTGTGGCCAAGCAGCCATGGCCTCCTTCTCTGGCAGCGTGGACGCACACCGTCGCTCCGCCTTGCGGTCGGCCGAATGTCGTCCTCCACCCTACTCCTTCGTGGCTGATTGGCAGGAGCCTCCTACTCAACCAGGGGTACAGACGTGTGCCTCCCTCCATCCTCTAGGTCAAATGTGTTTTAGTTTCCTCCATCTTCCATGAGCCATCGCATCCTCATTCCATGCCTTAAATTTATGAAGACTGCATATTCCCAATCCTCGGGTCGAGAAATCCGTGTCCATATGTCACTCTCAAAAAAAAATTGTGTCCATCGTCATTAATTACTTGGTGTTGAATAGTGCTCATAGAACGCGTGAAAAACAAAATACAAATGGGTAAGGTATATATGCGGGATGATGGTCATGTTAGTTTGGCCATCATCATTGTGGATCCATAATATGAAGAATTTTCAAATAAATTCATTCATATATCAAATTAAATCCCCTATATTGACGTTTGTTGGAGGTGACGTGAAGATGTAGATGAAGTCGAAGAAGGATGATGAAATTATTCGATCCCGCAACTCACTTATGAACCATGCTCCAACGTCAATGTTCATGATCCGAAGAGTTTTTCTTTATTTGGAGAATATTTATCCAAATGTTCTCCCAATCACTCATTTCCCAAATATTCCCAACAAAGAATTGAGGTGACAAATTTAATTGAGTTAATTCAATTAAAGTTGGCACATTAATGTTGGCGCACTAAATCAAATAAGTTGTCTCATTAAATTGAGATAATTCTATTGGTTTCATCACATTAAGTGGGGGTTCGGGTGTTCCACACCACTGAATTCAAAATGGGAGGTTTCAATTTCAAAAATAAAATAAAACATGTTTATTTTATTTTCTCCCATGAAATGTCTGAAAACTAATTTTCCCCATTGACCTACTACGTTCGAGGTGATGGTCTCCATAAGGGAATATCAGTGTTGCGAGTTCTACGATGCCCTCATATTTCAATTCCAAGTACCGGTTCAAAAGTTACAAAATGTCAGCCGTGCGTTTATTAAACATACCTAATAAAAGTTTATAAATTCATTCTAGGCACACCGGTCCTTAGAATCACATGCATTAATTTTCCATAGACTCGTAATATTCCCATATAATTAAGATACATTACATGGAAAATTCTGGGTCCTTACAGTGTCCCCATCTCCGGGCATTGTTTCCCTGAAATACACCACACAAACTTGGGAAACATGTGGGGGTACATAGAAAGAATATGATCTTCTTGATTCCACGTGCTCTCCTAGAGTTTCCTGTGATTCCAACGAACGTGCACCAGAGGAATGGATCGCTCATGAAGGACCCGCTCTTGTCGACCCTCAATCTCCACAGGAACCTCTGAAAATTTCACCCCATCATCTATATCCATCTCTCCGCAGTCAATGATGTGAGAAGGATCATGTACATATCTTCTCATCTATGATACATGAAAAATTTCATGCACCCAGTGCAACTGAGGTGGAAGAGCTAAGCAGTAAGACAACTTGACAACTCTTTTTAGGACTTGAAAGGTTCCGATGAACCTTGGAGATAACTTGCTACCCTGAAAAAATCTCTACAATACACATTGAGGTGAGACCCATATAAAGACACTGTCACCGTCCTCAAACTCATGAGGTCTTCGTCTCTTGTCAGTGTAGTACATCTGCCTGCTTTGTGCAGTCATCGTCTTCTCTTGGATGATCTTTACCTTCTCTATTGTTGCACGCAACATCTCTGGTTTCATTAGTGCTGACTCCCCAGGGTCAGTTCTACAAAAAGATGATATTGAAGTTCGACCGTACAACACCTCGAATGGTTCCATTATGATAGTGGAGTGATAAATGTTGTTATAGGAGAACTCTCCCAAAGGCAAGTGATCCTTCAATCTGCGACTTAAATCTAGGACACAAGCACATTACATGTCTTCAAGGGTCTGAATGGTACATTCGGTCTGACCATCAGTATGAGGTTGGAAGGGGATTCTCAACCGAAACATTGTCCTAAACACCTCCTATAACCCCTTCCACAGTCGGGACGTAAAACATGCATCACGATCAGAGACAATCGTATATAGCACTCCATAAAGCCGTAAAATCTTCTGCATGTAGAGGCTTCCTAATACCTCAACTGGTTCCTATTCTATGATATGTAGAAACTAGGATGACTTCGTGTGTTCGTTTAAAATCACCCATATGGAATCATTCCCTTTGGACATGCGTGAATGTCTGGTCACAATGTCCATGGATATTATATCCCAGTTCCACTCAGGCACCTCTAGTGATTGTACAAAGCCAGGTGAAACCTATTGCTCTTCCATCACTTGCTGACAAGTGTGGAACCGAGAGACCAACTCTCCTACTACTTTCATCATTACCAGTTACCAGTGCTGACCCAGAGGTAATGGTATATATTCACCACTGTTGGATATACTGCTAGAGGTGATGTATGGAACTCCCTCAACACTTCCTCCCTAACCGCCACTTATACCATTGTATGCCATCTTAAGAGGATGACCTTCTCCCCACCTTTATAAAATCAATCAGGTTCTTGTCCTATGGATATCTGATCCCATCGAGCCTTACGATCAGTGTCCACATGTTCTGCCTCCCTAACTCGCTGAAGGACTTGGAGAGTGATAGTCAGAGACTGGAGATAAGCTTCACCATCTCGATCCACATAGGATATCCATAAAGCGGATACCTGCCCTGTCACCTCGCTCAAAAAATGTATACCAGATCTCATGTGGAGTGAGTCAAATTCCACATTCACCTTCCCAAGAGTATAGACTATCATAATGTCATTATCCTGGAGGAACTCAAGACAACTCTACTATCTCAGGTTCAGGTATTTCTGGGAGAAAATATACCTGAGACACTTGTGATTAGAGTAGACTGTAAAATGTTCGCCCATCAAGTAATGTAGCCGTATCTTCAATGTGAAGACTATGGATGCTAACTCCAGGTCATGGGTAACATAGTTATCCTCATGTTTTCTTAGATTTCGAGAACCATATGTGATCATAAATCTCTTTTGTATCAGTACACATCTATGTTCAATCCCTGATGCATCATAGTAGACGACGTACTCAATACCATCCTCTGGTAGAATCCTGATGGGGGCACTCTTTAGTCTATGCCTTAGCTCTTAGAAACACCACTGGCATTTCTCATACCGCACAAACTATTTCCCCTTCTTAGTTAATGTTGATAAGGGTTCCACAACTTCGAAAAAGTTTGGGAAAAAACTCTTGTAGTTACCATACAATCCCAAGAAACTCCTCACTTCCATCACATACTTGGGTGGCTCCCAAGAATATAAAGCCTCAATCATCACTGGATCCACCACAACACCGGCCTTCGAGATGATGTGTGCCATAATGTGGTCCTATTTTATCCAGAAAAGGCACATCAAGTGCTTACCATAGGGTTAGTTCTCTCAGAGTGTGTCCAGAACTATCTAAAGAGGAATAGTGTGCTCCTCCTCTATAGCTCAGTATATCAAGATGTCGTCGATGAAGAATACCACAAAGCGATCAAGGTATCGCTGGAAGATCCTGTTCATGAGTCGCATGAACACTAATGGGGTGTTGTACATGCCGAATGGCATAACCATGAAATCAAAATGGCCATAAAGACATCTGAATATAATCTTATGTACATCCTAGCTAGTGATAGATTGATCTGAGGTATATCTTTGAAAACCATCATTCTCCCTTGTGCTTATAAAAAATATTTTCAATACTCAGAAGTGGGTACTTATTCTTCCCGGTCACCTGGTTTAGGAACTGATAGTCCACATAGAGTCTCAAACTCACATCTACCTTCTTTGAGAAAAAATAGAGGCTAACCAAGGAGAAACACTAGGCCTAATGAACACTTTGCTCTGTAAGTCATCCAACTGTACACACATATCTCAAAGTTCTGTGGGAGCCATACGATATGCCAGGAAAGATATCTATGTTTTTCTAGGGTAAAATTTGTTTTAAAAGTAATCCTCTATAAGGGGTGGTAGACAAGAAACATCATCAAGGAAAACATCAGCGTACTGTTCCACCACTATAGGATAGCTTGGAATCTCAACATCAACTGCTCTGAAGGTAAGGTTGTCCAACTGAAGTGTGATCGGCTACACCCTCCTATGGGTAAGTCCATCATGTGCTGCAAAGGCTCCCTTCTTATTAGTGGGGCGAAACCTGGTCCCATCCATGTGGAGAAACCCCACCATGTTCCTAAAAATGTCGATCTGGGCATGGACTATGAAAAAACGGATCATACAAAAGTTAACGTCTTAAGGCATCGACGACGCTACTAAGAGATCCTAGCTGAAGATCTAACCACTTAGAGTAATCTCACACTACCGAAACCAGTGTGAAATCATCAAATCTGCTCCTGTTGGAGTCACTAGCCATAAGGATCGACCCAGCGACTCTACAGGTATCTCCGAGATCTGAACAAGGGCCATGGAATAAAATGAGTGACTACCACATCTGTCTATATGTAATTCATATAGGGTGGAGTAGAAACATATCATACCACATATCATATCTAGAGTGCTATGATCATAGTCCTCAGCTGCCAGGAGATGCGCTCGTCCATGTCCACCTGCTCCTTGTAGTTGAGGTGGACCACCTGGTGGTGGTGGCAGTAGAACCTTGAATTTTCACCCACTGTCTGTTCTATGGTCGACAACTCTACCATGTACGCCTCTTTCCTACTAACCTCCTCAATCGAATATTCACCTCTACCAAGGCGGTCCTTCAATCATCTACTAGTCATCTTGATGATGGGTTGGTCAGTCAAGAGCCATGTGACCCTGGCCACTACACAAATAACACTACTTGTTCCCTGCTCATCCTGCTCTATCTCTAGTTCCCCACACAACCGACCATGTATCCTATGGTTGTACACCTATAGGACTGGTCCTCTTAGACCACTGCCTCATCTACCTACTTCCAGTAGACGATGACTCTGCTATGTGTCGTTTGGTGTTGGGTCAGCCTACTGGTGACTACTCAGTAAGAAATCTCTCTACTAAGAGTGATTGCTCTTACACCCCCGCCTGCGTCAGGTTGCTGAGAAAAACCATTGAAGCTCTTATCTCCTGTCCGAGCCCTCGATCAATGGTCTGTGCCCTAAATAAAGTTTCTAGTACCATATCATTGGAGTAGTGCGAGAGGTAGGTGAACCTCGATGAATACTGAACCATGGTCATGATACCCTGTTGTAACTGGAGAAGCTTCTATATATGCACTAAGTGTATGGTCTCTCAAACTGATGCGGTCGGTGGTCATCACGAACCTCAAAATGTTATTTATAAACCCACCCTAGTATAGTAGGTAAGGGTCTAAGCTATGGGAAGTTAGGTGAGTGTATTCTGATGTTTTATTTTTAATAAACTCCACTGTTGTCAGCAGTGAAGCGAGTGTGCATATTTGAAGTGGTTTTGACATTAATTTTATTTTATACTTTTCATTAAGCAATAAGTAAAGATAAAAATATTGACAAGAAACTAAATCACATACTAGTATAATGATGAACTAATAACTACAGTAATATTAACATAAGAGAACAAAATACTTATATAAAGTAGTGAGGTCGAAGGAGTAGATAAAATGTAATATTCATGAATTACAGAATATTGGTTTAAAAGATATATTCACCACTCCACTCTATTAGATCATTCCATGAGAAAATGGTGAAGAAGACTTCCTCTCCAGGGAACTCAATACACCATAAACTGATTTTTGGTGTTCACCACTCCGAATTCAGTTTGACAAATTGATAGTTATAAAATGATAACATTTGGTAATAAACTCACCGTAAATTTCCAATATTTAAGACATAAATGCATAAAAAATGAGGCATTCATGAAAAACCTCACTAGATGATCTTGAATTTATGAATTTTAAAAAAAATTGAGTTTTGAAATAACTGAATAGTGAATCATTAATCAACCTCACTGATTGATTAGGATTCTGAAAAATTGCAATGTAAATGAAGAATTCTAAAAGATTAACCAACAGAATTGAATTCAAGAGCAACAAAAATTTATCATTTGATCATATTGATTAAGGAAATGAAAAAAAATGATTATAGGGTATTTTTAAAATAAGTACAAGAAGGTAAAATAACTCCCTCAGTGATTCACTGCTCTCGGGCTCCTTCACATCCATGTCTACTATATCATCTCTCGGTAGTCTTCGCTCTTAAAAACAGTGTGTTTTTGAAATCTGAATGATATTTCTCAATTATTATTATCCTCTGCTTAAGTATCCTCCTGTCATAAGATACAATTCACTGCTTTCTTCCACCTACTCCAAAAGTTTTTTAGTTGGGCACCACACATGTGTTTTCTTCCTGGGACATGCACGTCGCAGTATTTTTTCTCACGTAACTAACTCTAGGTGAGTTAGTTGTGAAAATATGAGCATATAGACATCCCTCAAAGGAACCATCATAAGAAAAAAAACAAAAAAATATTAAATATGAGAAGGAAAACAAATAAAATAATTTCATTAGTTTATTATAAATTGTAAAATATTTAACAATGTTATTCTTAAATATATTGAATTTTTAATTAATTAATATTATTAATGGTAATTAAAAAAATTATTATAATTTATAAATTAAATAATTTACTAATTTCTATTAATTATAATAGCTTATTCTATTAATAAATTATTATTAGTTAGTATTATAAAAATTTAATATGTAACATCATAATTATTGTTTGTTTATTTTAATTTAATTTAGAAGTAAATGTTAATTTTTTAATTTATGTTTTATTATTAATTTTGTTTTATAATTTTATAGTTATTATTTATTCATAACTATAATTATGTAGTATTTATGAAAAGTTATTAGTGTTATTATTATTATTTTAAATTATGTTTTAAATAATGTTTAATTTTAATTAATTAATATATTTTTTAATGCTTAATATTCTATCCCCCATTTCAGCATTATAAGGGGAGAGGGGTTACATAACCGAGATCTAACCACAGAGGCTGCTCCTTCCTCTCGACGGTGTTATCATCAGTGGTGGAAGACTTCTGCTCGTGGACTAGTGAGAGATACCTCATATTTCATCTCTCCCTCATCTCACATCGACTACAAGAACTTCTTCCCTACACCATCTCAATTCGACTCCAGCGACACAGTGGTAGACATGTATTGTTCCTCGTAGAGGAACTCCTCCTAGAAATATCTTCTCCGCTATAGCAGTTTCCTTCCCCTCAATAGTGGAGGAAGTGAAGTAAAACCAAATATACAAGAACTCCAGATACCCTCCTCTTGTGATACTCTAGATACCCTCCTCTTGTGATTCTATAGTAGACAACGGCACAACTCTTTATTCCAGAAAAACATGAAACCATGATTCCTCAAACACTTCTTCAACTCAGCCTTAGAGACCTATCTAGGTTTTTGGACCTGAATTTTAGTGTTTTTCACTGTATTAACATGAATCCGGATTTGGTTATGATATGTTAGTTGAGTCTTATATGAAAATCTGGTCCGAGTCTAAAATGTTGAGGAGTTGTGGTGATTTTCTGGTTTTGAACCTCTGTGGATCAATTATGGGGAAATGTTTGCAACATTGTAATGTATAGTGAGTGTTTTAGGAATGGAGAAGTTTTCGTTGAGAAGAAGAAGCTGTTGTTTGAGTAGGTGAAGAGCTAAGGGGGATCGATCGTTGTGGCAACGAAATCGGTGTGAGGTTGAGACACCGAGAAAATCATGCTGTTAAACCTAGTGTAGGGTTGTGGCAGGGAGATGAAGGCTATGTAAGATAGAAATCAAAATGAGAGTGAGAGACCGATGAAGGGGAACAGGAATCAGTGAGACCGATACTAGAAAGAGGGACACACTGCATCGGTAGGTTGAGGGTAAACAGGTAATGGTGAAGTGAATGGGAGAAAGGAAACCAATGGATGTCTATAGGTGAGGAGGTTGCCGATAGACAACAAAAAGGGTCACCGATATATTAAAAGGTCACCATAGGAGTAGAATATAGAGATCATTGTTGGTTAACAAATAGGGTCACCAATAGGAAAGCTGAAGTCACCGATAAAAATATAAATTAAGGTTACCAGTGTAGTGACAAAAAATGTGGTCACTGATAGTTTAGTTGAAATAATCAAAAGTCACCGCTAGTATTAAATAAAGAACTAACAGTAACCTTATAAAACATATATTAAACTTAAAAATAAAATAAAACTTAACTAAATAAAAATATTTAAAATAATTAATTAATAGAAATATAATCACCATAAATTTATAACAATATTTTTATTAAACATTGGATATTTAATATTTAAAAAATAATTATTGCTAGTACCTAATTTATGATCTTGTTAAATGTTAAACTAAACTGCTAAATGAATTTAATTTAAAATAATATATAAATAATAATTGGTTAAAAAGTAAATGAAAAATGGTATTATATGTGACACAATATGTCACTGACGACACTTGCCTACCTGACCGGTAGACTAAATTAAAAAATTAGTGGCTTAATAATTTAACTGAATTCTTAGAATTTATTAATTAATGTTTTGAAACTCTAATTAATTATTTAAACAACTATTTTAATAAATAAAATTAAAATAGAACTATTTTATTTAGATTGAACTAAAATACTTATCATAAGTAATTAGAAGGACGATTATACAAATTATTTTACATTGTTAACCTATTCTAATGAAACTAAATTAAAAGGTAAAATTTTAAATTAAAGACTAATTTTATTAAATAGAATTATGATGATTAAATAATTGTTTTATAAAAAATGTTAGTTTATTAAAAATTCAAGTAGATTTAAATTAACCAAACTAAGTAGACATTATTAAATTAGAAATATAAACTATTATTAAAATTATTAATTTAATTTCTATAGATACATAATTAATTATAAAGATTGATTAATTACCAAAATTTATAATAAAAATACAAAAGTAGAATTATTTAGTATAATGTGATCAATTAATTAATCAAATCATTAAAAATAAAGTAAAAAAGATATGGCAGAACTATGTAAAAATATAGCCACATCATGGACGAACACTACCCAGAAAAGGCTCTCAATGTCTGCCAAGATGAGAGTCACCTCATTGTGAACCCAGAGCATCATGCTCCAATATCATCCCACTACTGCCTGAAGAAGACTAGTGTCAAGGATCACCATGAGAAAAGTTGGTGTCTATACCAGTAAAAAAACTCCAACCATGGCCTTCAGCCAGTCCTCAACCACCTGTGGATCGGTCTCTCCTCGGAACCTTAGTGGCCTCTGTAAATGGAACTTGTGAAACTTGCTCACGTTGTGTGCGCCCTTTGCTTCTAGGGCTGGTGGCATCGACTATCCAATGTTTAGTTGTGCTGCTGGTACACCACCCGATGGTACAACTTCCATAATGGGGCCCTGCACTGAAGCCTTGTTGCTTAGTGGGCTATCATCACGTACTCTACCTAGAACCATGGCTTGCTGTCAGCGTAGAGGCATCCTGAAAAGAAATAGGTGTGCCATGATAATTAAGTTATACCTTGTAATCAGTCCCAATGAGATCACAAAGAATACTTTTCTGAAACCCATACACAATTAGTGTTTTCATGCACTAAGTCAGAAGTCAGAATTCAAGGGGCTAGTGTATAGATATGTCAACCAACGCACCAACACTGGATTCCCTAAACTGAAAATGACACTTATCACAATTAAAAGAATCTCCACATAGAAAAGATCGGAGTCCTAGTTTATCCGTATAAGTGACTCCTCTGAAGCAAATTTGTCACGACCCGTCCCCGGGGCCTGTGCAGTGATAACCCAAAGCCCTCCTTCAACTGGCCAGGGGCTGGCGACAAGCAACGAAGGGCTTATTCTCTAAAACGTGAAGGCATTACCTTTATAAGCTGTTAACTCACACAAACCATGCACTTAGCAAGATACAAGAACAAGGTAACTATATAGTAAACAGTGTGTGTACAAAAAAATGGGATGAAATACAAGCCCAACTATAAAGTACAAGTAAAACTGTAAACAACTACTATGAACACTCACCAAGGATACAACCTGGAGGGAAGGTACAACTATCAAATGGTCTTCTCTATGGTACCCCTTGTCTATGGTCCACCTTTGAGAAGCCTCTAGTCCAAGTACACTCGTCCTCAGTTAGGATTGTCTGTCATCTGCACAAGTGACAACAAGGTGCGACCGTAGCCCAAGCAGGGGTGAGTATAGAAATACTACGTACGGACCTTGATACCCCTTGAGGAATCTCAATTCCACATATCATAATCCACAAATAATGGAAACAACATTCAACTCTACTTAGGTATAATCCCATACATATACCAATGTTATCAAGATTTAATCATCTCATATAGGAAGAAAGAATACCACAAAGGTAACACCACGAAGGTAAAATTACCACACATGTAACTCCAGGAAGATATAGTAAAACAATGGTACCCCATGAATATTTAATTCTCATATCACACATTATATGTAATGTATATAATTACAGATGATTAATCACAAAGCTAGATCATCTTATTCTGTTAATAGGCACTGATATTGATTATACGGAGTCTGACCCACATAGGATCGATATGTACTAACCGCCGCAATGACCCACACAGTATATGACTTACAAAGGATCAATATGCGCTGACCCACACATGATCATTGAGCGCTGACCCACATATAATTTGACATACACATGATTGGTGTGCACATACCCACACATGATCCTTGAGTGTTGAACCACACAGGATCTGACCCACACAAGATTGGTATGCGATGCCCACACAAGATCGCTGACTGCTAACACAAATAAGATTGATATGTACTAACCCTTGCAATGACCCACACATGTCCTAACCCACCCAGAGTCTAGGGTAACTATGCTCTGTATTATCCGTCTACAACCCCTACCTCACTGCTAGCCACTGGATTCATTGCACCCTATGCGCTGGAGTTTTGTAGAATTTGACCCTAGAGATATCGTTCATACCTTGACAACCTAGAATTCCCATATGGAAGTATACCAAAGTACTTTCATGTCATAAAAGACCCAATGCAATAGATGGCGTGTCAATAAGATGCTCGTTCTGTATGTTATTAGTGGTTCCTCTTCGAGGGCCAGATTGGATTCAAGGTTCGATCCTACTCGGACATATTCCATAATTATCCAATAATATATTGGAGTATACCAAATTCACTACCTCGATCCAAGGATCCCAACACCACAGACGGTTTATCAAAGGGATTCACGGTTCTCCATTACGTTGCAAATGGATATCTGGGTCAAATTGGGACCAGGTCCGGTCCGACCGGGACTGACTGACCCAGCTAGCCTTGGCTTCAAACTGACCTAGCCCATGAAAGGGCATCCCAGATCACTGGGTGAGGCTCGTCCCACCCTAGGCATGGCGTGGTCCACCCGAGCTGGTGCCGAAGGGGAAGCGGTCCCCTTTTGTTCAAAACAGAAAAGGCTCGCTTTATAAGGTGCTGCCATGTCACCAGCGGGACCCGAGTGAGACTAGCCAATCCGCAATGGCTTGCTGGTGCTCTGGACCATCCTCCTCCTAATGGTGCGATTGTGCACCACTGCTCCACTCCAGCCAGCAAGGTTTCGATCACCCTCTGGCCTATGCCGTAGCCTATCGGATGCGACCTCCTGCTCTGGCGGCACAGACGTGCACCACTGCTCCACCGTATGGACGACCAGATGCTAGCCTCTACCGTAATACATCCTGGTTGATTGGCCGCAGCCTCCTGATCAACAGGTGGTGTGGATGCACACCTCCCTTCTTCCTTGTAGAAGGCCGTGTACTAGATGCCTCCTTCTTCCACGATCCATCGCATCATCATTCCAAGCCTGAAAATTATGATGACCTCATATTCATGATCCTTGGGTTGAGGGCTTCATGTCCATATGTCACACACAAAAAATCATTGTGTATTAATTGTCATTAATTATTTTTCATTGAAGAAAGCATGAATATGCACGAGTAACTAATGATAAAGCGGTAAGGTATATGTGCGGGATGATTTCCATGTTAGTTTGGCCATCTTCATAGTGAATCCAGAATATGGAGAATTATGGAATAAATTCAATCATATTTAAAATTAAATTCTCTAAATTTACATTTTATGGAGGTTTCTTAAGGAATGATATGAAGTAGATGAAGTGTGTCGACATTCATTGCTCCCAAAACTCGCTTCCGAACCATTCTACAACATCAATGTTCTTGATCTGATGTGTTGTTCTTCATTTGAGAAAATTTCTCCAAAAGTTCTCCCATGCTCTCCATTGACAATGATTCCCAAAAAAGTAGTTAGGGGCCAACATTAATTGAGTTAATTCAAATGATTTTGGCGCATATAAGTTGGCACATGAAATCAAAGAAGTTGGATCATTAAATTGGGAGAATTCTATTGATTTACTCTCATTAAATGGGGGTTCTGTTGGTCCCCACCACAAAATTCAAAATGGGAGGTTTCAATTTCAATAATAAAATAAAGCATGTTTATTTAATTTTCTCTCACGAAAATTATGGAAACTAAGTATCACCCCGGACCTATTGTTGTAAAGTTTATGGTCTTCTTAAGAGAATATTGGTGCTACGAGTTCACCGTTTCCATCAGATTTTAATTTCGAGCACCAAATCAAAAGTTACAAAACTCATCTCGTGCGTTTAATAAAAGTATCAGAAAAAAAGTTAGAAAATTTTATTCCTGGCACACTGGGCCACAGAATCACACACCATCAATTTTTACGAACTTGTAATATTCCCATATAATTAAAAAAATTACATGGAAAATTCCAGGTATTTACAAAAATATTACGTATCGTGTAAAAATAAAACATGTCTACATATAGTTCAAAAAATATGTGATATTATAATCTTAATTGAATTACATTAGAAATAATAATTCATGAGAAGCAGTTATTAAAGACTTATTTGTATATCTATGTAAATGTAAATTAAAATTAAAAAAAATAATGATGTGTAAAAGAAATTAAATTATTTGAAACGATATATTTGGGTAATCATTTTTCCTAAAATTACATCACATTATTAATTAGTTATGATGATTGAGAACAAATTTTTTTAAAGGACTAGGTAATGAATTTTAATTAATAAAAATGTAATAATAATTATAAATAATGTGTTATTTATTTTAAAAATCAATAACATTAAAAAAATATAATCACTAATAAAATTTCAAATACTACGAGTCATTAACTTTTTATAAATTTGAAGAGTAAATATTTCATCCACACCATACCCCTTTTGATATTTTGGAAACATTCATAACAATCCACACGATTCTTATTAAAATTAATATCCCTTTCAATAAATTGTTTCGTAATATTATAAATACAATTGAATATATAAATAACATTATAATATTCAAACTTCAATTACATCCCCCATTTTATGTTATACTGATGTTTTTATGTTAACATAAAATAGATCAAATTATTACATTCAATACGTAATAATATTATACTATAACTCCAAAATTATATGTATAAATCTAAAACAAAATAAATGATACATGAAAATAGAATACTACATACTACATGCTTTCCAGAAAAAATATTAAATTATACATTACATAGGAACATAATATTTTGTATGTTCAAAATAAATGATCATATTCTGCGAAGAATTAATAGTGTAGCATTAAGTTCCCCAAAACAGTCATATAATATTTTATATTTTATATTGATTAAAGTAGATCATACTAAATATATAAAAGAGTATATTTAGATAATAAATATAAATTTTAATGTTATTTCATACTATCAATTCAAAATAAATACTCACAGACCAACATCATCATCCCAAGATACATTATGAATGCAATTTTAGTTAAAAAATAATATGAACATAAAGAATATCTGATATTTATAATGGTTAACCCATTATTTGAAAGTAAATATAAAATTTTATGAAGGGTTAATTGTAAAAAATGATTAGTATATAAAATATAACATATTTTTAAAAATAATATATATGTATAATGTAAGTAAAACTATTAATAAATAAACCTAAATTATCCTAAAATAATATTAATTTTTATAGAAACTAAAATACCAATAATGAATCATTTATTATGTGATTTCTTGATGTGATGGGTCCCCTCCAAGTTCTAATCTATGAAAATAGTAACTCCCCATGCCCACCCTTATTAAGACAGGGGTGATGACTACTATTGAGTATGAATACCACAAATATAATTGGAATTATCCTAGATGATATTTATAGATGTTCATATAAAAAAACATCAGAAATATACAATATAAATAAAATATTTAAACCCAAGATAAAACACATTAATTTAATAACCATTATACCAATAAGAATACGGAACTATGAATTTATCCAATGTATAAAGGTGTAAAAAATTATCCATCTAAAAAAGGAAACCTAGCAAAGCATCAATCGGTGAGAACACTTATTTTCACAAACAAACAATCTTTTCTACCAATTTTTTTAATATATAATTCTTCATCAAATAAATATTATTTTTAATAGTGTATTTATCACAAAACAGAAAAATAAAACAAAAAATTAATCAATTTTATGAAGAGAATATGATATTTTTTATACGATATATTAATGTTTTATTTGTTTAATTAGAGGGTAAAATAAAATTTAACACATGTAGAAAAAATAGAGAAATTATCTATTCACATTCATGCCAATTCAATTATAAATATATTTAGTTAAACTAAATAACTAATAATATATTTTTTTAGGAAAATTTATCTTAATAAACATTTCTTTTATTGCCACTGTGTAAATTAATATTTTTAAAATATATATATATATAGTAGTTCAATTCAGATTAATCATAATGTTTTGATGGTTAATATATTGAAACCAATCAAATTTGAAATTTATAGAAACTAAGTATAACAATATATATATTTTTTAATGAAGAATTTTTTTTATATTTTTTATTAATGTTATATTATCATATTTTAGGAAATAATTTTGAAGAATGTAACAATAATTTTTAATTTTAAATAATTATATTATATTTAAACGAATTTCAATAATGTTGCTAAAATAGTTTATTTTTAGGTGGCTAGTGAATAATATAGTTTCTACTAAAATTATAACTTTTAGAACATCTTCTATCAATAATAAGGGAATATATGGTTACAAAAACATTTAATTGATGAAATATGTGTTTAATGTGTAAAATGATATATTTTATTATTACTATATTGAATTTATAATAAATTTTATTTATAATTTATTTACATAAGTAATATTTTAGGATAAGTAAAAAATTCTGGTTTTTTTATAATTATATATTTTTTGGTAATATTTTGTATTCAATTTATTTTGAAGATATATATCAATTATTTTCTCATAATAAATTTTTTATTGACATCGATAATATTGATAAATTTACATGAATTTGTTTTTATTCATATAAATATTATTTTTTTAAAAAGTGTTCTTTCACATTATATTAGCATATGTGAAAAATATTTTTTCCTACAGATAGAAAATTTCATTTAAAAAAATAGATTTATTTTTACACTAATTTATTCCAATTAATATAATTAATCATAGATTATTTTTATTCATTAAATATAAATTTCATATGTAAAAAATCTATTACCATTGTAGAGGTACATTATGATTTAAAAGGTTTTACAATGAAAAATAAGTAACATCATGTAAATAAATATTAAGAGGATTTTAATCTATGTGAATATAAATTAACTCATGAAGTATAAAATAATAACATGTATTAAACATTTTTACCCATTAATATAGATTTATTTTATTATTGAATCAAAATTCACCCTCTTATGAATAGATCCTTCCCCACCACACTTCTCCCCACTCATGATTCTATTTTGTTGAAACAAAACAATTCCAATATTCCTCAATAAATATATAGTAATGTCTCAGTTGTCCTAATATTCCTAAAGGATAACCCTATATGTTATAATAGTCTTCTAAATGTATTTTTCCCATGACTAAGGAAAATAATTCTTATTGAAAATTATTTATTTTAATTCCTTTCTTCCTTCTTCCACATTCATTAGATCAATTTTATCCATTACAATATAATGAAATCAACATTATTAATATACAGAACTTTTATAATACATATGGTATTTCCAATATATATTCCATTCCAAATAATTCAAGGAAAATTAATACGTTACTATTGTTTAAATGCTAAATACACCTTCTTTGAATGATGGGTTTCATTTTTCCAAAATGCCTTTCATGGAGGATTCAAGGAATTATTCTAGTGATTACGATAAAATGAAAAAAAATCATAATGATATTTTCTAAAAGAAATTTTTTTAATTACATTTCTATATGAAAACCCAATCTGAATAAATAATTTATATATTATATGAATATTATTATAAAATTATAATATGAATAAAACATATATTAAATAAAATTATATTAAACAATTAAAAATACATTTGTTAAAGAAGATGCGTTTTTTATTCAAAAATATAGATATAATTTTTTGATAAATAATATCAATAATTTGAAATTACTATTACGGACGTATATTATATTAAAATTATGAAAAATATCTAAAACTCATTAAATTTTATATTTTTATATATAGAACATAATATCAAAAATAAGATATTTTTAATAAGATATTTTTTAATTAGATTTTATATTTTCATTAAAAAATAATATTATATTACGAAAATTTTCAATAGAATAAAATATTATTATTTATGAATTTTTATTTTAAAAATAAACATATTATGATTTTTGGGATTTATTTAGAAATAGAGAATTTTTAGTTAAATAGTGAAATTATAGTTTTTAGCAAAACTATAACTATAATGGAATTATCATTATATTTAAATATTATATAAGTTTATAAAACCTCTTAGTTTATCATATATTTAAATTTGGAGTAAAACCTTATATTTTTTATTCTCATTCTAATTTTAGAAACCGTATGATTATCATTTTGTAAACATAAATAAAATTTACTAATATTTTTTTTGTATATATTTATAATTATATATTATAATGGGAGAAGATTTTTTTAAAATTATCTGAATGTAATATATATATTTTTTTTCATTATAATTATAAATTTTATATCACGGAAATCATATATAATGATAATTTATCCTACATAAGAAATATAAACTTGAAAATACAATTATTCTAAAAATAATTGTTTGCAAATAATATATGCTAATGAAAAAATTACATTTTTATAATCAAATAAATTATATTCGATAGAATTGATTTCATAATAAAACCCATTAGGTCTATAGTATGTCATAATTTACTTGATATTTTTAGTTATTAAATTTTAGTTAATTTGTTAAAAAAATTTATTATGGAGAATCTAAAAGGGAATACTGATTATCTATATGAGTATAAATCCTATCATTTAATAAAAATGTTTCCAACTAATTTTTGGACATCTTAATAGGTAAAAATAATATGAAGTAATTTTTTTAAATTTTCAATTATCCTAAGCATAAAAATCATGTGTTTTAATTATATTAAAATCAAATATTTACAAAAAAATCCATTGTCACCATTTATAAAAGTTGACTCCCACCAATCTGTAAAGGTCATTCCCAAAGTTTTTATGAATTTTGAGAAGTTACATGATCTCTTTCCCACAAAATATTATATCAAATCCTTTATCATTTGGTAAGAAGAATATTTCTTAATCACTAAATTTCCAAGGAGTCATCGAATTGAAATATCAAGATCACAATATGAGTACTAATATTTTAAAAAATAATTTATATGTTATTTCAAAAATAAAAAAAATTACCTACTATAATATTAAATATCTTTTCATTAATTTTATTATTTTATTGTAATATGTATAAAACCAATTCCCAATTTCTATTAGTTAAACAAAAAAATTGATTTCTGTCTGTCTGAACTATCACCTCTACAATGTATGTCTTTCTTGATATAACATCATTATTAATTGTTAATATATCTTATTTTATGACTATAAAATTAGAAATTATAAAATAATATTATTATTTTTAAATATTTATTATATTATTCAAAACCGAATGGCTCTAAAAATTATAGTCATCCATTAATTATTGAATTTTAATGTTCTGGTCAGTCTAACCACTTACAAGATCAATGCAATAAAATTATTTCATGTATGAAAGTGAAAACATTATTAATTTTAATTTATGATATAAATAATTGAATACTGATTATTCAATGGTGATATTATTATTATAGTCATTAATTAGTATATTAATATTTGTTCATTAATAACCATCGAAACATACTCAATGCCGACTTAGTCATTATTTATCATAATAAGAACTCCCATATAGTGAAATTATAACATTATATGTAATTATAAAACAATAATTATTGTCTCAAATATGATATGTGAAAGATATAATTTTATTATAATAATGAAGGAAAAAATTGATATTATGAAATAAGGTCAAAATGATCAATATTACTCATACTCGATTTTAGAAATAGATGATATCTAAGTAGTATAGATGTTTAAAATAATAATAACATATGTTTATAAATGATTAATAATATTAAAATGGATTATAAATAAATTTTTAATATATTTATATTTTATACATAATGATATCGTGTATTTTACTAGTCATTGAAAAATGGAAACATATTCTTTTTTTGAGTTTGAAATATTTGAGACATATTTTATATTGAAAAAATATAGTTATTTTATATATTTTATTCAATACCCAATTTACATCAAAATTAAGGAATATCTCTTATATCATGATTATTTACTGTAAATTTCATGTCAAATATCTTATTATTAGATAACACCTTTCTAAACTGTGTCTTGAATTTGAAATCATACTGATCGGGTTATGATTATTATTCTTGAACAAAAATATTTTATATTTGGTACATTATTCCCTTAAAATTTTATTATAAGTTATGCATTTACTATATAATGTGGATTTTTATTTCCACCACATAACCCCTTTCTAAATGACCAAGAAAATTTAATTATTATATAAATAAAGTATTTGGTTAATTAAAAATTAATTCCAATAAGAAAAAAATACTATTTGATTAGAAACATTAAATAATGTAATTTAACTGATATGTGACTATTTCTCACTAAAGTATTACTTTACAAGGAATTTATTTTTGATTAATTGCCCCAAAAATTTTCTTATGAAATACTTCATGAGCTGTAAAATTATTGGGTGACAATGATTTACATTATATGGGTCAATTTTGGTTGTATAATTTCTAATTATTTTGAATCCCACTTTTCTTTCCCTGGGTTCATAATGATATCATGAATTAATATTTCCAAGTGTAACACATGTATATGAATTTATGATTGGAATCATAAGTGGAGCTCTGCGCAAATGGCTATGACGATGGAACCCTATATGACTGAAGATGGTCCCCCTTCCAGGAGGTGGGAAGAGGGAGGATGACATAAAACCACCTCGAAGTCCATCTTTCCCCTTCATACCTTTCTTCATCCCTCGTCATCTCCCAGAGTTCTCGATGATAACGGTATGTACGAAGGTGCTGAACCATCATCTTGGTAATCCTTATCTCTTTATTTCTGTGTCGGAGTTCTCTTAAGCGACGAGCCATATTGACATGAATCTAGTGGCAAGATTAAATTATTGTAGGCTGTCAGTTGATGATTTCGATCTGTTTGTTTTTGGAAAATGGGATCAGCAAGACCGCGCAATCAATGGGCTTCTGTATTTTCCCCATTTGATGATGGGTTTCGCATTAGTGGAAGACCTGATACGAGCGTGATCCAAGGAACCCACACGATGCAACAGTTGCATGTTTCTTTTTCTCCGGTGGAAGTTTGATCTCTGTATGAATCATGACCCAACCTCCATCCCGATTTGGGTACGTTTTCCTCATTTACCTTTACCTTTGCAAAATACTGGGATTATATGTATTCTTGGGAATTTGGTAGGTCGTTTTTTGTGTTCGGATGTTCGAACAACCACAATGAGTCACCTGATCAATCCTCAACTGTGTGTTGAGGTGGATATCTCGAGACCTCCGGTGGATTGGGTATGGATTATTCTGGGTCATTAATTCAGATGGAAGTAGGAAGTGGTGTATAAATATTGGATTTATTACTACATAACCTGCAATATAATGGGGTATTTGGATGAAAAGTTCAATGGTGTTGTTTCTAGAAGGAGGTCCCAATGTCCGAAGAGGATGCTAGGAAAACATGTTATGAGGAGGATTCCTACTGTGGTTTATTGTGTAGGCAATGCACTTGGGCTAGGACCCCAGGATGCATATGTTCTGGAAAAGATAGTGGATGTTCATGTTAACCCTCTGGTATCTTCAGTGCTTTCAAGACTGAAGTAGGATCTAAACTGAGGGACCGATCTCTAGGGAACTGATGGCCAATGTGATGCTGGAATTTCATCATCTCATATGGATGAAGGGGAGAAACATGATCCTGGGGTCAGGAATGGATTGAATTTTCTTGATATCATCCATGAGAAAGGATTATTTCTTTCTGGAGGTGTTGATTTGGTAAAGAGTGGCACTAGTGGAAAGGTGAGTGAAGGGAGGCAGGGGTCTTTGATGGAGGCCGAGATTGGAAAGTCTTCTTCTGCATTAGTGAACTATGGTGTCATTCTACCTATAGGGGTGTAGGAGATTTGTGGTCAGGCTAAGAAGGATGATGGTGTGATGGTTCGGTGTCCATGGGGAATTGTTTTCATGGGCTAGAGATTGAGGGTGGGGAAGCCAGCATGCAGGTTCAGCTGGAGGATGAAGTAAATGAAGATGTAGAAAATGGGTTATGTGCATGATAGAATTAGAATGCAGTGATTGTAGAAGTAGGAAATGGGTCATGTGCATATCATTGTGTGATGGACCAACCAAAATTTCTTGCACTTATTGATATGAACAACCCATTTTAGCAAAATTGGTTGATGGATTATATGTAGATTCAAGTTTCTACTAAATGGGGGGATGTTTCAGAAAGTGATAAGAAAAATGAGGGTAGGGTCAAACCCTCATACATTTCCATTGTTCAGGGGGTGAGTAAGAGTTCACATGGAAAGCGTGAGGATATGACTGTCTCGCCACGAAGACTATTGAGGAATAATTATTCCTTTCTACTGAAGAAATTTTCAACAACATCCTCTATCCCTAAAGTAGGTGGACCAGTCCCTGGGAAGACTTATAATGAATTTCATTAATTGGAGCGGTTGAACTATATAAGGAAGTATGCCAAAGTCCAAAGGCACTATGAAATCTTGGAATGGGAGTCAACAATTGCATAGGAAGTTTGTTTAAATAGATATGCTGATGTGTTTGGTTGTGATGTGTTGTAGCTGTTGTGTTTGGTTGTGGTTCTTGTTGTCCAAATTTTTCTTTCTTAATAAATGGTCAATGGATTTGCCTCTGGATACGCTTTTTTGGTATATGAATAAATGATGAGTTGGTTCTTATATCCCACATGAATTTAGTTTTCTTATATCTCATGATCTCAAAATTGGAAATGAGATGATTAATCCCAAGAGAGAGAAAACAAGTAAGGATTTATCACAAGACTTAGTATTTATGACTGGATGTTTTCCAAAACAAATGGTACATGATAACATTTATTAAAAAGACATTGTGGGTAAACATGAAGTTTTAACTTTGGAGAAGGGGTACTTAGAATTAATATAATAATAATCTAACAATTTTCAACCAATATTGTCACCAGAATTAGCCTTCTACAAGGCTCAATGTATGTTCTTTATCAGTAGAAGCTGGAGAAAACCCACAATGTACCTTATTTGGAAACATGAGAGAAAATTCACCTTCAAAAGAAATGTTATATGATAAAAATTGAGTATCATAGAAAATATATTATATAAATCATATTTTAAAATAACAAAAACAAATATGGTAATTTCTATATTTGAATAATATTATTTAGAAGAAAAAGTATAAATATTAACAAAAAAGTGCATAAAACAAACCATTGGTCAACCTCTATGTGAAAATATTTCAACAAAACCCCAATCACTAGGAGGAAACATGAACATATATACTCATCCACTACATTATATTCTTTCCATTAAATATATCCAAGATAGCCTAGGATAAAAATTCCTAAATGAAAAATATTGTAATGGGAAGTAAATCATTTTAGGATTCCTCCAGAGATATATAATATTTAAATTCACATTAATCCATTATTATTTCTATGAAAAAATTTCTATAAAACTTCCATATGAAATCATTTTTTCATGTGAAAGCACACATTGGTTATCTATTAAAAACATTCCCCATTAAAATAAACAATGAAATATGATATAAAATTTCATAGTGAGGGATAAACAGATGATTAAAACATATTCCATAAATTAATATATATTTAAAGTGGGAAAATATGTCTTTTATAAGAAACTTAGAATAATGTATTCTTCGATAACCAATATTATTAGAACAACCCATGTGTATATGGAACTCAAAAAAATAAGACTGGTACCACGAATAAGTGAATCCTATGTTTTGGGATCATTTTCCACTAGAAATGGATATCCACTAATAACCATCAAATAATGGGTTCGTCTCCTATTGATATTTAACATCACTGGTGATCACATGGGTTCAATTTTCTTATAGAACATGATATATGCGATGTTATATTACATTATCAATCTACTTGAGAAACAATGTTCTTGATTCATATAAAATTATAGAATTTAAATACATATCATTTCAATGAATACATTTTTCACAAAATAGTATCTATTTTTTTGTCATAATACTTCTATATTAATAATAAAATATAATAATTTCAAAGCCACCATTGAGGTATTTTATAAAAAATCTCATGTTTATAAAATATAATTCTAACAAAATGAAGTTTTATAAATCATTTCCATATCCATCAAATACCGATTTCTCCAATCACAGATTTAAAATCATCATTTTAATAAATCATAACATAAGGGAAAGATAATAATATGTGATAGACACATAAATATTCCATAGGATATATATTTTATCAAAAATAATAATAATAAAATTGAAATCAAATAATTTAATGATAAAAGTGATAGTGTCTTCAATAAGATATAATATAAATTAGGATCATTCTAATGAATATGGAAAAAAATAGATGCTACTATGTAAAATAAATTCTCCCAAAAACCCTTTCTGAAAAATATTCATTTAAAATCCCATCCAAAAGGAGATATTTTATGATTTAATTGAAGGAAACTGAGTTTTTTGAATAAATTAAAACCCTATAATGTTTTCGTATGAATTGATTAATTGAAAATTGAAAATAAAGAATTCATTGAATATTTTATGGATTTACACCCACCCACTATTAAATATAATATTCCACTACAAATGTTGTGAATTTTTTTAGGAAATGGACCATAAGAAAATTTCATGAATGGGATTTCATAACTAGGATGTTTTTGAATATCAAAGGGAACCACCACACTCCTAGTGGTGGTTCTAGGATTTGATGCATAGGGGGTCCAATAGTACTCTCAACCCCCAAGAATTCTTTACTGAGAAATCCAAGTGGTTCTGGCATGTGTATGGGATCCACTACACTCTTGGTAAGTCTAGAAAACATAGTGTATAATCTAACCATTAATGAACTCCAACCTCAACATTTACCATATTATTATCTTTTTTCTATCATATTTCACACTAAATAATAACCAAGGATACCTCAATAGTGATGATCCAATTTGTTTTCAGCATCATTCCCAAAACCTTTTTTTATCTACCATGAATCAGGAATCTTGATCTGGACCCTAGAATGTCTCAAAAAATAATACGAAATAGATAATGGAAGCAACAAACCGATTTTTTTTTAAAATCAAACCAATATAAAATCATTCTATTCATAGAAGGCCATATATAACATTCCATAAAATTTATATGGACACTTCATTCATCATTTCAGACTCACACTATCATTTATCATTGCTAACCCTACCACAATGCCATATCACAAAAATTAAGGGTATAATATTTCCATAATGTACCATAATATGTCAGTACACTATAATATTTTTTTATTTGACAAATAATTAATCAAATTGATTCTCAACACCCTCAGTATGATAACATAAGAATAAACTGGTTGATTCTACTTCAGTTGGGAAATATAGACCTCACCATTTAATGAAATTCATCCGAGAAGATAATTTTAATCGTTAAAACGCATTTTGGGGTCATTCAACAATCTCAAACGATCCTATATAAGGATGTGATAACTAAAAATTTATCCCAAAACACTTATGTCCCATCCAAGGTAAATCACCGATGAGAACATGATCACTTACCTTAAATTATAAAAAATGTCACCGATTGGAATACCACTTATATGTTGTATCTGAGAGTTTCTTTATGAATTTCAAAATATCATTCATCTCCTGGAAGATTATTTTTCAAGTGAATATATTTTCTCTAACAATTACCATTGAGGTTTTGTTTCACTCAATATCCACTAAAATCATCCAAAAATACCATATTCTAATATTCATGAATTTAGACTGTTGTCTAAGAAAACCTATACATCATGAGATAAAAACCCATGCTCAATAGTAATTCAGAATCCATTATTTCTTATAATACAATCCATAACTATGATATAAAGAGAGCATTACTATTTAAAATATAATTGATACATCAAGATGGTTTCAAATAATATACATGCTATATAGTTTTTCAATACCCACTACAGTAATTGAATCTTTGATTCGTTAGAATAATAACTAATTTCATGACTCAATCAATAAACAATATTATTTCATTCTTAACCCAATGTGTCGGATGTAGAAGAATCATTATGTACATTGATATATAATCCATCTTCCATAATAAAATTTTTAAGGGTTAAAAAAACTAACAGGCCTATGATGTTTTACCATAATTTTATGATTGGTATTAAACCATGACACGAATATTAAAATAGAATTCCTCACATAAAAATGTAAGTTATGATTTATTAGTTCAAGATATATCATTCTATCATGAGGGTAAAAGGATGAATATTATTATTTTATATCATCAAATAGTCCATGTATAAATGTCAACTGAATAAAAAACCATCTGCAGAAGTAAAACATGCCATTAGGATACCATGACTACAAACTAGAGGTCTTCTTATTATTTATATTTCTACTGATGCATTCGAAATCCACGTCCTTTAACTTCCAAAATTAATATGATCATCGATATGTGATCCTTGTTGAGTGAAATCATGAAAATTTTATTAATCAAAATTACCTTCTTAAAATCACATCTCAATAAACACAAACAATAAGAACAACAATTTTAATGATTCCTTCACTAGATTAGAAACAAAAAATGAATGAAATGTTTGTGGCCACATTTTCCTTGATGGGGGTATAAAAAAATAAATAGTTTAATGATAATATATCTAAATTCACAATATCATGTTCATATCCCATAGATTGAAAATATACATCAGACTCATTTGATCTAAATACCCATAAACTGACCCTTGAAGAGACAAATACTCTTTGTCAGAAAATCATGCATCAATTACTCAAACTCAATACTGGTAAAGGAATTTTCTTATCATGAGGGGGTTAAAATAGAGCTCCATTTTTTAATAACTATATTCCCTATATTATAATAGAACAAAAACTAGTATTTTTATATTTTAGTAAATATTATACAAATAACCTTGATAAATAATAATAAATTTTAGAACTGTAGATAATATCACTTTAAACAACATAAAATAGTTGAATAATTGATTTCCCAAAAACAATTCACGTAAATATTGGTTAACATAGTCATATGTTGAACATGTTTCAAGATGTCCAGAATAAAGTGCCTATAATAACTTGATAATCCAATGAGACTCAATATCTCAAAAAAATATAGGATTCTCCAATGGCATCGCTGTCCAAATATTCTCGAGATATATTCAGATAGCCATATCGAAAATCAATTTCCCTAATAATGTCACCCTTTTAATCTACAAAAAAAATTCTGATAGATTTTCATATAGTGGATTATCTTTCACTATTAAATGGATAATATTCAATCACAATTCATTATTCTATTAGGGTCTGATATAAACTATGATATCATCACTAAAAAACATAAATGATTGTAACAAACATGAAGATTCGATTCATTAAATCCATACTAAAAAATGATTATTTGTAAGTCTAAATGGAAGTAATGGATACATGTAATGAATGTACAATCCCCTGAACACTATCTTAGGAATATATTACAATTGTATTCTAATGTGATGATATATCAATCTCATGCTAGTCATTGAAAAACATTGTGCTCCCTTGAGCTGATAGAAAAGGAAATCAATCCACAAAAATGGGCGTATGTTCATCACTATCAATTTATTGAGTTTCTCGATGTCATCCACATAATTGATAATACCATGAAACGTATTTACCAAAACCCCATTAGTTATTCCTATTTTATAATGCTTGGATTTGTAAATCAATTCACCTAAAGTCCCAAAATATGAACATTTATTTCAATTAATTTAGTAGTTGTCATAGGATAAAACATTAATGTTATTGGACTCATCTGAACATGCATTACTATAGAAATCTCAACATTACTCTTATATTGAAATCACATGAATTCAATTAGAGAAAAAATATACTCACTAACCACCATAATTAGTGGTCTACTAAGATGATGATAAAAAAATCAATAATCTTTTCTAAAAATTATCATGAGATCATTTGATCCATTGTGTCAATGAGACCAAATTTCCTATACCTATAATCTATCTTACCATAGAGGGCATTATTTAATCCATTAGAATAAATGAATACCCCAGATGATGAAAAATATTGATTTGGTATTTATATGTCATCTTCCAATCTATGAAAATGATGAGATCGTAGATGTCAGGGTCATTATCTAGAATGTCACACATGTTTGTTTGGTCACCAATCTCCCCCCACACAATGTACATATAAAACCCAATATCTAATTAAATCCGAGGAAGTGAAATGAGTAATAATGATCATCATCTTATATCATCATAAAGAGAACCCATCATTAATATTGGATGGGATAAAGGAATGACTTTTACTAATATCAATAAAAAACCAATAAAATATGAAATAAAAACAAAACAAATCACATTATGACAACAACAATCTGACACTATATGGGAAAACAAAATTCACAGATACATCAACATGCATCCTTCACATTTTTCTCAAAATAATAATTACCCTTATCTCAATGTTAAAATAAAATACATTTATTTACACTATATCAAAACCCAGATCCCTTATTTATGGTGTATTTATAACTACATCCAAAGGATTCCATCTAATCAAATCATTAAAGATGACCCGATTAAAAACATATTTAACATATCCTAGGTAAAAAACACAATATTTTCTATGGGGTCCAATTTTCTAAACAGTAATAGAAAAAATGACTATAGAATGAATTCTACTATATATTAATTTAGGCACATTGGCTGTCTTAACCCCCACATCATCTTTTATCAGAAAAAAATATTTATCCACATCCAAATAGCCATGATTATCCAAGTAATCATGCCTTTAATGATATGTCATATAAACATTTAACTATATTTTATAACATCCCTAAAAGAGGAGGTATGAACATACAAATCCCTATAGAATGAATATCAATCTAGATGAATATCTAAAACCATCATGCATTTAGATATTAATTGGAAACTAACTCAGCATATAAATGAATCAACTTATAAAATAGTTTGTCATATGCCACAGTAGAAGGATCTTTATGATCAATGAAAACGAACTCTAATGAATTTTCCACTCATAGTCTCTAATGATATAAATATTAACAAGACGATTTATTCAATGTTGTCCTTGTCAATTCATTTTTCATCATGGATTTTACAATATATTATCTTCACTTCTGAACAGTCCCTTCAGGAATATATGTTGTGAAACCAACCTTATATTCTTCTAGATATTATATATAGTGGGAAATATTCTCAATACTCTTCATCCAACCTTGTAATGACCCAATTTTATAAATGATATTTGTTTCCTAAATAATTGAGTGTCCCGTAATATATAATAAATTAATTGTACAACATAGATTGAGATAAAAAAATATTATTTCATTAACAAAGATCATTACATTAGTCAAATATTAAACCAATTAAAATCCCAAAAATTATAATTAGACAAAAAATATAAATGGAAATATATAAAATTGGAATGTATGGATCCCCCACACTTTTATAATCATAACCTCCACAAAAAATACTGTAGTAATTAAAAAAATATAAATACTTCAATTCACATAATAATAAATTAATATATAACCATTGGATCCAATTTTTACTCAATTTTGAATGAATGAATGAAGTGATATTTATATTTTTTAATGTGAAATTTAATAGGTGGTCAAATATGAATGTTGGTCAACATGTTTTTTTAATCCATTCCCTTGGGGGATAACTGTTCCATTACAACAAGTGTTAAAAATTATTAATTAAAAATGATAATTGATAAAGAAATTGAAATTTATGTCCTTAACGAGAAGATTCTTTCTGTTTGAAGCCCATTTTTTAGAAAACTTTAGGGTGTTATCATTACTTTGATCTTCCCGTCAGAACGAACAAGCGAGATTTAGCAAGTGAAGATTAAATGAAATATTGTATATGAGAAGTTGACGTTTGAGTACACTACCACAATATCACTCTTAGTTGATCTCCCTTGAAAGACTACCGGAACCATACAACATTACCATAGAGGATAATATTTCCATTATAATCATTTTTTAAAATTAGTAATTAAAATACATAATTGATAAGGAAATGAAAATTTATGGACTAAAAATGTATAGTAATTCTATTTGTAGCCCATTTTTCCTAAAATTGTTGGTATCTATCATCACTTGGATTTTCCCTCCAGAACAACCATGTGAGATTAAACAAGTGGTGATTTAATGAAATATCATATAAGATATGATCAAGTTAGTGTAGACTACCACAAGATCGATGATAGTTGATCCACAACATGAAAGTACCACCATCGTACACCATACTCTTATGGAATCTTCTAGTGTAATAAGGAGGTATATTTCTAGGTCTTAGTTATTTAATAGTTAATTTTGTTGTCTAAAAAATATTACAAAAACACCTATAAATAATCTTTTCTTTAATAAAATTTATGATTCCTTAATATAAATTTGACCAAATTTTTTTTGGATTAAAAATACATAATTTCTTTTGAAAATATTTAAATGTTTATATTAGACTCAAGTAATCAGATTAATTTTTCATAAAACTTCTTTTTATTAACTTCTTTTATTAATAAATAAGTGTTTTTAAATTTAAAAGATAAAATAATAATTCTTATAAAATTTTTATTACAATTTTAATATTCGAATTTATGTCATCCCAATGAATTTCATTTGAGGTGAATGTTTTAGAATTATCTAAAATAATTTGTCATTTCACAAATATTAAAAAATATTATGTTGGGTTTTCAATATATTTGACGTTATCATAATTATTTGATGATGATGTAACATATAATTTAAAAAACAATGTGATAAAAGATTTTATCTTATTAATATTATGAATTTTAATATATTATTAATAATTTATAAACTAGAAGTGACCTTCAAAAGTCTAAAGAGCTAAATTTGATTTTTGAAAACATTTATTTTTGAAAAATTCATTTTCCTGGAAAAAAGATCATTGAAAATGGTTTTTGTTTGTTGTGGACTAAATTAGAAAAAAATGTGACCCAAATGTATAATTCTATGAAAAGAAACTTGGGTAAGACAGTGGTTTTTCATTTTATACATCCCATGTATCCAAGACATTTATTTGGAAATTAGTAAACAATTCCCTCACTTTTATTATAAATAACAATCAATTTCACCAATATCATTCACATCCAACATGAAAATAATAATATTATTATTTAATAGATATAATTCATTTTTCCCTTTCAGATTGGTGGACTGAGCATAAATGAGCTAAATATCATTAAAGATTCAATACACTACAAATTAAATTTGAATCTAATGTCACCTACTGATCCCTCTTTTTTATATTATATCAAATAGGTTTTACAATTGAATACTATATGAATATCATAATTATATTATAAGTTATGTGTGGTTTGAAATCATAAAGTGTTTAAAAAGAATCATGTGAAATTAAAAATGGATTAGATAAGTCATTCCCACTTGAATGGTTGGGACCCTAACTATCATCACATACAACTTTTTAAGAGCTTGGATATCCATTCAATCCATTGAGTAATGAATATTGAATAATTAATCCAGAAAAGCATAAATCTGAATGATGTAGCCAAAAAAAAATCCCCTGAAATAAATATGTATCCATTCGTAAACAAAGACTTCATCATTTAGGAAACAAATACAAATGGAGTATTTAACATTAGTCAGTACAACATGAAAAAGTATGAAGTGACCACATTACATCGATCCTAGAAAATGATTTTCAAATAGAAATTCATTCATCCCTAAATATGGGTAATTACTTGGAAGTTATATAGGGATCACCCTTACACCTATAACCAGATGTTGAGATGAGTAATGCAACTTAAATCCAGCTGTTACTTTTTCATTGACCAGTTCTGAAATTATAAATCACGTATTAATTTTTTTAATAATTTTATGAAATATTGGGAATCATCTTTTAGAGGATTTTAGAATCATCCATTTCAATGATAGCCAACATGAAGTGATTATTTCTTCTATTATTAATGTTGAACATTGTGATCAACTATAGTATTTTATATTGTCGTATTTGACATTTGTTATATTATACATCCTGCAGGTAAGGAATGCTTTGATATTTTATGGTTAAAGGCCATATATTTATCCAACAATTATGGTCACACATGGGGATGTGTTATATTCCTAAAGGATAATAAATGGTGAAAACCACAACTATATCTCAAATATAAATACACCTAAGATATTTGTGTGTGAATATAGGTTAAAAGAACCAACTGTTCATGAAATCCATATGATAGATTCCCACTATCCATCAATAGATCAATGTAAATGTGGATAGGGTAGCCACCAGAACGACATGTCTTATTTGATGTGGAGGTTTTTCCATATCCAACATAAATTTAGAAAAAAAATATTACAAAAACTATATCTTAACAAGAAGTATAGATGATTATGAACTATGGGATGTAATTTATTCTATCAAACATTCTACCCATCATGGTTGTGAAATACTCTAGAATGAATATGATTCATATATGGTTGTTTTAGTACATAATTCCATAACTAGGAATATCACATGGAAATTGATTCCATAATGTTTAAAATATAATGAGGGCACTAGTCTTCTTAATCGAGCAATTCCATATGAGTATATGGTTTAAAATCAAAATCCATATGCCTGTTGAAATAGAGTGATCATGGAGATGAGCTCTATGTGGTCCTTCTATATACATAATTCATTGACAAGATTGGTAGATGCAGAAATTAAGGTTGGGATCCACTACGATATTCTTAAAAATATAATTTAATGCATTAATAATTTTACACATTTTATTAATAATGTTTAGGATTGGGATCATCCTAATCATAATCATTTTGGAGTATATATGGGATGATGAAATTTAATAACAACTTACTCGATGTGTAATTTGATAAAAGTGAGAAATATATGGATATACAGATCCCAACTGTCATAGTGATGTGAAGCCATATCTTCTCAAAATTTACTACAATGGTAAGATAGTGTTGGCCGATCCAGAAGCTCAATGATTCAATTTTGTAAGACTTTTATCCTTTCTGATCGTTGAACAAATCAGAATATAATGAATGGGAACCAATATTAACTTCAACATATGACATGGGAGAGTGGTTATTAATTTTATATCATGATGGCTAATATAGATTCCTCAAATAATGTGGTGAATGGTGCACTCATTGTTCTCTCAGAGTAAGAAGGTATATTTCTTGATTCTAGTTATACAATTACATTTATTTCATCTCTAATTTCAAAAATTATAGAATCAATCAATGAACATCTATAAGTACTGTTATCTGTCCATAATCCGAGAGGAATTATCCTACCATTTACAGTGTATATAAGCTCTGGTATTATCATCGCTAACTACAATCTCCCCATTATTATAATAGTGACTAACATGGTGGAATTTGAAGGAATATAAGAGATAAAAGGGATCTAAATTTATATTTCTAAAATCAAATCTAGAAGGTAGTAAATTTTAGTATTATTTAATGGGAAACCAATAGTTGCATTCAACATTGATATATCATATCGTTATATTCAATCAGAATGATCTTCTACAACCTTTATTATTGAGAATATTTGTGAATAAGGTTATTAAAATAAAATTAGAAAGATATTTTATGTTTATATCATTCAATAAAAAAAATAAAATATTTCAAAAAGAGTTAAATGGACCTTCCTGAAATATAGTGGTATATTTCTTTGTGTAACTCATTCCTGGATCCATATCCATATCAAAGATCCCATATAAAAGGGTAAATTTGGAGATATAGAAATGAGAGAAATAACCTCAAGATCATTTGGATAATGAATTTATCTAACCATGTGTGTATCCATTGGGAGAGCATGTTCTATATGTAAGGAAGAAGTATGAATCAATTTTGATATCCTTAGTTTATATAAATCGTAATGGGATCACAATTGAAAACAAATACCCTCTTCCTTGGATTGATAATTTATTTGACCCAAATCATGGGGGTGAATTCTTCTCCAAGATTGACCATCAACCTGTGATTCATAAATTGAGGGTGAGGAAATAATATATTTCAAATAATTCCTTCTGAAGATGTTATTGTCATCATTAGTTCATTGTTATTTATTTCATCTTGACAAATGATGCTGATATTTTGGGGATCTATAGAAAGATTAATTAAGGAAAACCTTTTTAAAATCAGGATAGTTTTTATTATTGATATTTTTCAGTATTCCGAATGTTTATATCATCACGAGTATCATATATAGGTTATTTTTAAAACCCCGAGTAGGGAGAATCATTATAGAGAATACATGAAATGTTAATTCTGGATACAAAATGTTTAATTAATTGAATACATTGTAAACAATGAATGAATCTAATATAAACCTGCAAATACAATTGTTGTATAGGTATGTTATTATGTAAAATTGGAAAAATAGATTCATTGTTTCCATGTTTTAGCAAGATAATATAAGAGGTTTGTGAAAAAAAATCAAAAAATTCTAATAATATAAACATGTAAACTCAAAAAGGGAATTAGTTATTTTGAATAATGGAGTGTGAGGAGTGTTTCCATGAGAAGAAGAATAGATTGGTTACTACACATGTGATTAGTATACCTTCTGTCATAGAGGGATTCATTATTTACAACGATTGATCATTGTATTGGTTTGGGAGCATCCTCATGCCAACTGACATGTTGATTTCTTATGAATCAGAATAGTAAAATATTCAAGATCGGAAGTATCTTATACATGACCTAGAGTAAGATATTGTTTTTACCTCCAAAAATATATATGCTCTATCATTATTGGGATAAATATGATATATACACAAACCTCAAAACATTGAAGTATATTTTAATGAAAATGAATTGAAAATGATAAAAAGGATTAGTTTGGAACATCATAAATAATAGGATGGTCAAATTAATTATAGGACCAACAGAGAAAAAAATGTTGAGGATGAATTAAATACAAAATAACATATTGGTTTTGTATTGGTGGTGAATTAAGAAAATCCATTGATCAAAGACCTAGTAAGATTGGAAATGGGAATCATAAGGGAAGGGACATCAAGAACCATAACCCAAATGATTTATCAACAATCAATACAAGAGAAGATTGATCAAGATAATAGTTTATATCGGTTGATACCAAAGAAAATAGAGGTTGTGAAATATGTGATGATTATTAATATCAATATTGATCATAATGGTTTATTGAAATTTCAAAAATGGATTTTTCTTCCATCTATCATAGAGACAACGAAGGATAACTTAGATTAATTTAATAGATATATTTTACATATAAATCAAGGATGAACCAAAATGTGTATGGATATAAATGATCATTATTGGTGGGATAATATAAAAATGGAGATTACCAACTACATTGAAAGGTTATTGGGTTGTTAGAAAGTGAGAAAATTATGATAATGTTTAAAATGGTTATTATAACCAATAACCAACAAGCATGTATGTGGTACAATATTATTATTGACATCATCAAAAGTGTCCTAATAATATTCAAATGTCATAAGTCAATATGGGTTATATTGGATTAAATAACAATGACTGTCCATTTCCTCGCTATTTTGGAAGACTTCCCTCTTGATCATCTTTCCTTGATATATGTAAATGATATAGTAAGGATTCATTGGGTTTCAATTCCTATCCTTTTTTTACCATTATCCATGGTTCATATCTAAATTATACATTAGACCTCAACTTGTTTCGAATACTGAAATTTATATTTTTGTTTTCTATCACACCTAAACTTATTGTAAATCTGAAAGTACTTTTTAAAAACACTAGGATATTCTGATAACAAGCTTAATATAATTTAAAGGAATGTATGATCAACACCTTATATTAGTTGATATCTCGTACAATACATTTCTCAATCATGTATTTAAATTGAATAATATGAATATCTATATGTGGAGGGGTTTATAACAAATTCATTTTGGTTTAACGTTGGTAATAGAAAACTATGTCGGCCCACTCTTGTACAATCAATTAAATAAATTTTCATGCTACAAAAAACATATAAAGTCTTAAGATAGTTAGAAAATGTGTTTTAATGAATAAATTTTAAGGTAATTGATCATATATGTTGGATAAAATTATTTTTATCATATCTCATAATAGAAGAGAGTAATGCGATATGGAATGTATTAGAAATATTTCCCAAGGTACAATGGCCAATTTGAGAATCCTGATGTCATATGGAAAAGGGTATTATCAGCTAGAACTTCCACCAAATCATACATAATTTTAATATGTATTTCATCTATCTATCTTGAGTAAGTACATTCCAGTTCACTGATATGTACTAAATCATGAGGTCGTACTACTGGTACATTAAATCTATTATGAGGAGCATCCAGATGAGATATTGGACAATTGATACTAACTATTATGCAAAAAGACTACCCTAATTTCCATAGTGTTGTAGAGGAACCATAAATAATAATAAATGAAATAGGAACCAGTAGAGTTAATGAGGTATATTTTACCTCAAATTTATCAATTTATAGAATGAGTTGAATTATTCATGATGAAAAATTTAAAGAGGCGAATAATGTAATGATCCCATTTTTTAAAATGATTTTTGTTTCAGGAATAATAATTTTACAAGTATTATATAATATTATACACATAAAAATTAAAGATAAAATCATAAAATTGTATTTCATTACATATAATAGTTATATCAGTTATTTGTGATCCCAATTAAAAATCCAAGTTATACTACTATAAAAAATAATTAAAGAATAAAACATAATTTATGGTAATGTAAGGACCTATATATTCTTCTAGATTAAAGACCCCTAGTAATTGTTTTGAAAAATAAAAAAAATAGTTTTAAACCAATTAATTTCATAAGAATTGAATATATAACATTATGGAGAAATTATAGTGAATTTTGAATGAAACAAGAAATTGGTATTTAAAGGGTATCAAGGAAAATGTGACTCTTTTTTATATATGGCCATTGGAAAATATGAACAAAAGAAAAATTAATATTCTTAATAATTTTACTTTTAATATTATTTTTTAAATATATTAATGATAATTGATAATTGATACCAAAAGTAGAATCGATGGCCTCACCAATAGTGTTGTGCAGTTTGAATCCCATTTGTCTGAACATGGTTTTGAGGTATAATCAATGGGGTTTTTCCTTAATCAATACCATAATTCACATCAACAAGTAAATCTTGAATGAAGTCCAATATTAGATAATTTAATTTTTGTTTATATTATAAGTCGATAAATGTTAGAAGTGAAACAATATGAAACTACCATCATTGCACAACTTACAATTAGGGTGTAGATGGGTGTAATAAAGGTTTACATGTATAAAAATGTGTTATTTAAAGTTTTATTATCTTTTTGTAATATGAATTACACAAATTAATCCTTTTATGAATAGTTTTTGAAAATAAAAAATATTTTTTAATGATAGTAATTTTGATAAATTTAGATTTTGGATGTAAATAATAAATTTTTTTATAGAAAATAGTAAAAATATTATAAAGAAATAAACAATTTGGAATATCATTTGTTTTAAAAAAATTGTATTTTTCAAACACAAATATCTAAATATAAACAGTAAAATATTTTTATAATTATATATGTCATTTTTTTATAAGTGTATTCAACTTGAATATTCTTTAAAACTGCTATTTTTTATTTAATAATGATTTTTATATTTAAAATTTATATTTATCATGCATTGATAAATATTGTGAGAAAATAAACATTATAACCGGACACAAAATGTCAAAACGTTATTTGGGTGAATTTATAGGATCTTTATAAAGTACATAGTTTTTTTTCAAAAAATTTAAAAAATACAGTTTTGGGAATTCAGTGTATTCTATGACTTCATAATTATGTCATAATTGTGTAGTAATTAATTAAACACTATAAAATACTAAATCATTATATTTTTTTAAAATTTATTATTTAAATATATTTAAAAAATATTAAACTACAATTAGATTTCCAATAACTAAGAAGGAAAATAAAATTTATAAATAACTATAATTTATAAAATCATTACATTCCAATTCCAACTGATGAATTAATAATGATTTTTAGTTCAGGTGGATTAAAATATCAAAAAATTTTACTAAAATGTTAAATATTATGAGAAAATCTATGGTAATGAAAATATATTATGATTTTCCACAACTTGGATTTTGAAATCTAGTATATTTAAATTCATACAATGTTCGCCCAATTTTCCTATTAATACCCACCAATTTCAATAAACCCCTTCACTCAAAACCTATCCTCTAAGTAGTTCAAGTTATATTCCTTCCAAATTATTCCCAAAAGGTGTCTTCAACTACCTAAATATCGATTCACATGTTTTAGGATTAACTCTTGAAGGTAGGGAAATATCCACTTCTCTTTACCATTAAAGATCCATTTTTGGGGTATGTAATCTAATTTCCAAAACATGTAATTTTTAACCTCTTTAAATAAACCCATTACAATAATATTATTATTTTATCAGTTGTGGAAGTTCATTCCCATTAATTTCAAAATCATACAATACGTTGTTTTATACAAGTCTTGTAGCAAAATTTACTTCCCAAATTTCTTTATTTTAGAATTTTTTTTATGTTTTTTTTGAATAAAATAAAATAAACTATTTAAAATTGTATTAAACTAGTCATAATAATTATTTAATGATTTGTGAATTTAAATATATGACACTCATATTTCTATTTCATGTGATAAAATTGATTTAATGATAATAACATTAATCAATTTTTCAGGTCATGATTTTGATAATAAACTAGTTCGTTAATATCTATATGTTATTAATGAAATAATTTATTATTATATATGTCAATCAATTTTATTAATTCATATGATGGCTTCACACTGATAGTGCTATAATTTACTATTGAAACAATTTATCCTCTAGTTATGACTTTTTTTATTTTTCCACATTGAATAACCTTTGTAATTTTTTTATGAATCACCATAGTGATAAAAACTTGTGATGTGTGTATGAATGACTTGTTTAAATGTTGTATCCATGTTTTCATTTTATGATTCATGTTCTTAATATTCTATTATGCCTCTTGATCATTCCATATTTTTATTCCTCATTTTTCATAATGATATGAATTCTGATAACATGCTTGTTGTCTCCCTTTCTTATTCCATTACTGGGATTCATGTTCTCCACAGTATATTGGTGTATGTCATAGGGATATGTAATATAAGAAAAGTAATATAGTGTGATCCCATGAAGATTTATTTAATGTTTATTTAAAATAATTTTTTATGTTTTCATGTTTTATGTAACTTATTAACGAGTCACTATTCTTTAAAATGTACAATATAATGAATTGTTATGTAATAAAAAGGAAATATTATATAATCATTCAGATTGATATGGTCCCCTTTCATTATGAAAAATTATTTTATCTTTCATATTATAATTGATATCATAGAACAACCTCTATTCTGGTTGAATATTAGCCAGTTATCCAATAGAAACGATCGTTTGAGCTATATTTTTCCCCAATTCTAAGTCAATTGAATGGTTCACCCTTGGTACAAGATCTAAAACATACACTAAGGTATTTATATATGTTAATATTGATTTATATATATTTTATAAAACATATAGAATGAGAACCATTTAAAATATAATTTTATTCTATTATAATATATATAATTTCAAAAACTTATGCATGAAAATGATTAAAATACAAACAAACATGAAAGAATACATCATAAATAACCCGGTAAGTAATGGTCTATCAAAAAATTATAATGGGAAAGAACACTCCCATATTATCAATTTAGTGCTAACATTCACATATCCGTAAAATCTACAAGCCTCAGAACCAAAAGGTTAGACACAAGATTGAGAGTAGTCTAAAATTCAAACATAAGTCTATGATACATTTTTATAATGTATAAATTTAGGTCAACTGATAATTTAACATGAGTTGGAAATTTATCAAATGGAATCCCACCTTTTTTACATAAATTTCCGTACCATGTTATAAATAGATGGACTTTTAATGTTAATTTTCTTATGAATAACATACCAAATTCATGAAAATATAAAACACTATTATTAAACCATATGAAATATATATTCAAGGATTCATTTTTTACTTAGTCTTACTACATCACATATAATGGGTACAATAATCAATGGAACATTGTGTGAATTATTCTCCATAAGGGAATATGTGAGGGAGACATAAAACATGTTATCATGAGACATATCTATATTAACACATGGTATAAATATAAGGCTAGAGAAAGAGGTACAACATAATAATATGAACATTAATGATAATGTTGAAATTTGGATTCAACATTTAAATGATACATTCCAAAGAATATAACCATGGTTTATAATAAGGTGTAATAAGTTAATGCGACCAAATATATTCAACAAGGTTTCAAAAAACAAGTCCTCTCAAGAGAATATATAGTTTACAAAATGGATTGGACATATATCAACGAAAAAACTTCATATGTATTGACATCATGTGAGCCACTTAGATCATAATAAATAATATCATTAATAAACTACATAGAATAAGGAATATGTTTCTTATAAAAATCAAGGCATACAGAAGTTCACAATTACTTGATCCTTTGGTGATTTTTAACTAACATAAAGGGAATGTGTGTTTCATTTTTTTTAATCACCAAATAAATTATTTATGTTAAAATAAATTTGAATACCCATTTCAGATAAAAGAGGTTTGGGTATTCAAAATAATTATATGAAGACATTTTATTACTTAAATGAATGAAATTAAATAAATAAATTATAGATCATTAAATGTATACAACATAGTTTCGGTACGTGGTATAATGAGGGAGAATAATGGTACATAATTGGAAAAAGAATATTATTAGAGTAATTAGATACTATAATGTGGCAAAAAAAAATTATTTATTCAATTAGAAAACATATCACATAAAAAGAGAAGTTAAATGGAAAGAGAACTATATATTTCTCTTTCATTAACGAGTTGTTCCTAAATCAAGAGGATGAAACCACATGGGATTGGGGATTCCATGGTGGGACTACATGGGATAATTAAATAACTATAAATACATGTATGTGCATTGTGAGTGAAATTAAATGGTGAAATTGATGGATTTTTTTGGAAAAGTAAAGTAATTGGTTTATAATTTCATAATATTAATTATGGAAATATCGGTTGTGGAAAATGAAAAACCATTACCATACCCATGTTTTTTATTTTTGTGTACATTAGGGAAGCATTTTATGATATTTTATTCCACTAGATAATGAAAAAATTAATACTTTTTTATGAGAAATGAAATAATTCAATAATGTAACATTTTACAAAAAGATCAAGTTTTCCTTCTTAATCATTGGAAATTAACTTATTATTTTAGAAATTGATTATGTATATTAAAATAGAAAATTATAATAAATTAACATTTTTGGTCTTTAATTATTTATAATTAATTTGTACATCATTACGACATAAATATAGACTCAAAAAATATAATGAAATCCCAAAATAGTATTTTATAATATTACATGAATATCAAAATATTTTTGAAAATTATGATAAATACATCCTAACCATGTTTTGACATGATGAATTAAAATATAAATTTTAAATGTATAGAATAAATATCTATATATGAAAATGTAGTATTTAAAATTCAAAAAAATATATTTATTTATAACATGTATTTTAAGTAATAATGAAATAAAATACACTTCGAAAATTTTCCTAGGCCATTATAATTTTATTTTATATCATATTTTGGTGAGAGTGTTTTAAAATAATATTTCATTCATAATTTGTTTTAGAATAATTGATTTTATTTAATATTTATATATATTTTAGAGAAAAAATACAACCCCTTATTCATGTTATCAAATTCATCTCAATTAAACATATATTCTGTAATGAAAAACTATTCAAAAAGTCGAAATTATTTCATAACCATTTTATTCATAAAAATTAGAATACACTAAATTAATATAATTCAACGATACATAACCCCTTATTACTCTCGCGTAGGACTAAAGGGCGAGGTGTGGTTTGATCATAGTTTCATTAGGATGATAGGTTAAAAATAATCGAGTGGTAATATCTACAAACATGAATTACTTTTATTTGTGATATCAATTAAGATTAAATTATAAAATATAAACATGGGCATGGTAAATGGTGAACCTCTATGATAATCTCTCCACCCCTAGTTCTAAAAAATGCATTTCAAACTACACGTCTATAATGGTTGAGTCAATTGAAATCCTTTTTGAATCAATTATCTATTCTCATTACTACATACAAGCATGCATTATAATTTTAAAATTATAAACCACGGTTATAGTTTTCCAATGTTCAAATTTAATTATGGGCATTTAAATCATTGAATATATTTTTCTTGCGATTATATAATTTTAAAATGACAATGGTCACCTTTCTGTTTATATACAGTAAATAAAAATTCATTATTTCATTCAAAATTCAAAATAATTACCATCTGTGGATATATTTCCATTTTATAATATGCTGATTGGTTTAATAATATATTAATTCATTTCTATATTATTTTATGTGGTGTTCATGATTCTATCATGTAAGAGTGATCCAAACATTTTTTTTATGAAATCTACATTATATTTTTTGTGCAGTTGTTATGTCTGACATTTTAATTAGTATCATAACTAACTAATGTAATGATAATTATTAGTTAGATAATTTTTTTTTCATTTTTATTTCTAACATTTAAATTATTATATAATAAGTATCAAACATTTATTTTGTAAATACATATCTGTTAATTTTGGGTGTTTATATACTTCCACCATGAAGAAATGTTTTCCCCAAAATTTCAACAAATTAACATGGTTGAAAAAAGGTGATAGTACATATATGTCATTGACTCATACTAATAAAACATTTATTATTAAAATTTATGCTTCCTCAAAGACACTTTTATGATTTTTTTATACTTAATTCACAGAAGATTGCCTCTACGGTCCAGCATCTCAACCAGATAATCTTCATAAGGGAGATCTGGTTCCAAATGTAGAAACAAAATATTATATACATTTGAGGGACTATATATATCCTTAACCAAGAGTGATACATGGAATACAACTCTAAAATTATAATGATTTGGTGTAAGGTCTAGAAGATATTACAATACTCTTATTCTAGAAAATATTTAAAAGGAACCAATGATCCAAGGGCTAATCATCCCTTTCATAAAAAGTTACACAACCCTCTCCCAATGTGATATTTTAGAGATACAATTATCTCCAACATAAAAAAAAGTCACTTTGACAATTGTTAGAATTTATCATCTTATAACATTATTAACACTTTATATATTTTTGGATGGAATGATCCTTTTTTCATCCTTTACAAAAGATCAAGCCCATGTAGCATTCTCTCTCCAACATCATCTGAACATGTTCGAGTGCTAAATGGCTTCCCATATAGCGAATCATATGGTGCCATTATAATACTTGAGACGAATCCTTTGTTGTTTGACAACATAACTTGTGGTAGGTTTTTTTCACATCCACCATTAAATTCCATTGAGCATGATCCCAGTATGACCGCAAGTATTTGAATAGTCTTATCATATTTTCCATTATTCTGGGGATGATATGTCTTACTAATGTTGAATTCAATATTTATATAATTTTGAAGAATTATCCATAATTTAGATTTGATCCATGGATAATAATTATAAATGATAGAATGTATCACCTCATATAACCTCCCCACATATATTACTTATATCATAGAATAATGATTAGAAGGGAAATATTCCCAAAATGAAATTAAATGGGTATTCATGGTGATTATTTACACTTAAATCCATATTTTATTGGTTTAATTTGAATTATATGGGAGATCAGTGGTAAATTTAATAGTTTTAATTGTATCCCTTACAGGTTGGTATGGGATGTGGTTGCAAGATAACTTTTATAATTGTTTGCTCAAACATCTCTAGATAACACAACAAGCATCCTAGAGTGTACTCGGAAGTATCCTATATCATTTGATCACTACAAAAAATAACCATGAATTATATTATAAATTTTAGTACATTGAGGATATATTGGTAATGTAGAGATATGATCATCATCCATCAGATCCATATTTATTTTTGGGATATATTGAAAACATATCCTTGAATGAAATTATAATATACCTTCTTGATCAATATTGATCACACATGACTTCCATTTATTCAGATATTCTATTTTCTTTTCTATAAAATGATCATATATTGGATATTTTGTGAACATACTTAGTAATAATGGTTGATAAATCATTTGGGATAGAATTTATGACTTCCCTTCCCCTATTACTCACATTTACAATATTACTAAGCCCTTAATAAATGGATCTACCTGAATTCACATCATTTTCTGCTCAACATTGTCATTCAAACATAATGAAACAACTACTTCATTTTCATTTAAATATCTATAATGTAATTGTTTTCTTGAAGTTGAATCCATATAATTTATCTCATGTTTAACAACTTTTTTTCTTGTAAATATACATAAAACATTGGTGTTATGTTTATAAACAACATTTATCCCCATAAAGATTGTGCATCTATATTTTTAGAAACAAAATAACTAAAAGTTACTTCATGTCATTCTTAGGAAAAATTTCAAATGAATCATTAGTTATAAATATGTATATGAAATAAACTTATCATTAAGAGTTAGTAGACACAAATTCTAATTAAGAGATGCATCACTATATATAACTAATCCATATTTAATAGAGGTTGTAGATAACATTTGTGTAGTAACCAATCTATTATTTAGTTCTTGGATACATTATCTATACTCTATTATCCAAGATAATGTATAATGTTATCAACATATATTGGTTAAAGTATTATATTTAAAAAAATTTCAATCAGCTTCGATAATATACTTCTGAACAAAGGAAATTGTGATTTCTAGAAACTGTTATATGATGATGCCACTCCTCTAAATCAATTTTCATATTTTTTATCGACATTACTTCTTTGTAAATAATATTTTCTAATAATGAAAAACGTATTAACAATATTTCACATTTTATTGATTTTACAACTTGATTATGCTTTTTCATTATTCACAATATAACATTTATATTATCATCATTCAAATCATGAATATTTCAGTACATCATAATAACATCAATAAAAAATATAATGAATTTATCAGGGTATTATTTAAAGGTTGTATCTCTAAAATTCATAAGTATAGCATGAAAATTAGTCAATCAAAATGGTATCACATCAAACTCATAATTATCATATATTTCCTGAATTCCAATTTTTGGAATTTTTCCATTCTTCACACAATGTTTATGATACCCATATCATAGTTGAATCTTGGTGAAGAATTTATCCCATTAAATATAATCAAATAAATCATCAGTCATTGGGATAGGGTACTGGTTATTCAATGTTATCCTATTATCTTATCTATAATCAATTCGTATATGTATTGATATTTATTTATCCATTGCAAAGAGACCTTGTTATCCCTAATGAGACACACTTGATCATATGAATACATTCTCTATAATATCTCGATGTAGTATATTTAGTTATTAGAACTCTATATTTTCCATTATATATGGGGTATTTGATATCATCTTGGGTCTAGGTATGATTTTAATGGAAAAATCTACCTCACCGTTTGGGGAGGACTAGGTTACTCATCAGGAAGTACATCAAGGTTTTTTCTATATTATGGGGAAATTATATGTCTTTATACATTAATTTCAATATATTTGTTCTATGCTCATATCTATAAAAAAGTCTATGGGATGTTATTCTAGAAAATTTTTATTATATGATATATCTCATTTAAAAATAATTTTAAGTTGTTTATATAACACTACTAAAATTTATTTACATATTTCATTGGACGTAGAATTATAATTTGAGAGGAATTCTATACCTAGTATTGTATTTAATTCCACACATGAAATAACTACTAAATTTAAATTGAGATTTCTCTATCCAATGTTAATATTTGAGTTTTAATAAAAAAATTATTCTAGGAGAATCCATAGTAGATACTATACTGATAAATCTAGTTATATAAGTTCACAGATAGATTATATTTTCTATATAAACATGGATGAAACAAAAGAACGTAACTAACCATAATAAAACAATGTACTTCCTAAAATTGAGGCAACATCGAGTGTACCTACCATAACATCATTCAGGGAATCCAATTCACAATTTTTTATAGATAAGTATCTTCTCTTATATCTTGGAATATGTTAAGGTTGATTGTGGATTCCCTCCTTTATCTTCTTATTTGGACATTAATTGAAAATGTTCCATATCATTCCACATATGAGGAATTAAACTTCTAGCCAGATTTAGACAATATTTTATTTTTATATAGTCTTGCAAAGTTGATATTAAACCTAAATAAAATATTATCAATCATTATGGCCATTATTTCCACAAATGTGTCACATTATAATCCCATGAATGATTATCACAAAATTATTCTTCCCCAATTATTTCGTGTGAGAAGTTTCAATTTTTTTCTTCCTCATTCATTAAATACTTATTTCCTAATTTTATCTCATTTCACCATTCATTTTAGTCAGCCTATATGACCACTATATGTATAAAAATTCTAATAAAACCTTCATTAGCATCTGTATTATCTCATCACATCACAAATAGAATCAATTGGCTATATTCTACTACAGATGGTATCTCAGTGCACTGAATAATCTATAAACATTTCCATTAGGATACATAACAAGGTTATGCTATATCGAGGATTTCTTGAATGTTATTATAATTGCATCCCACATATTAACATTACTTCTTCATGAGATATATGAATTCCTTCTCCATTTTCACTTACATAAATTACATGAAATAATTATTTAAAAAGTATACCTGGAATTCTTCCAACTCTATGACATTAATATAAATTCATGGCATTATATTTTAATGAATATCCACACTTGATCATATTTTATTATAATTTATATACATCCAGGGTGACTTAATCGTACTCTGAAAAATAGAGTATATCATATTTCATTTTTATTGATCTTATCAATTGATCGATACTAAATTATGATATAATTAAAATAAATGATTTTTTTGATGTATAATGTAATCAATGGAATGAGGTCCCTTTATAGGTGAATTTGTGCATTGAAAATGATTCAAGTTGTTTTTTATCACTCATGTTAGTTGATTCATCATACTTATGATGTTTTACATTACAGAATACATCATAAATCTATCATCATATCATCCATTTCTCTCACCATTTATATTTTTCCTACTATATCTCCCCATTTTGTTTTCTAAAACTGAAAAAACTGATTATGAGACATGTTAATTTTAATAATATAAAATATGTTATCTGATTTATGTATTAAAATATCATTCTTAAACAAGATATTAATCACATATAATTAAAATTAAATTTTCAATATATCATTCATAATGGTTTATAAAAATCATGTGATTGACAAATAATATCCCCCGAGACATTTAAACAAGTTCTGTAAAAATGCCCCTTATCATTCACACATTACCTTTAAATTATTTCCCATATAATGGTTTTTGGTTGTTACATATTAACACAATTTTCTCTAGTTCCACATGCACTTATGGAATCAAAAATTGATTTATTATTATCGAAACCACTTACATAATACATACCAATATAAAACGATGATTCCATATTTCTAGAATTGTCCCCATTGTTCTAAATAAATATTTAAATTCCTAATATCCACAAATAAATAATGTCTCATATGATACCATATAATTAATACCACCTTTTTGATACATAAATTTTCATTAGATGTTACAACGAGAGGATCCATTCATGTTTAGTATCATGGAAATAAGGTATATAATACATGAAAAAATAAAAAATTATTCTAAATCGACATGAAATAAATCTAGATGGGATAAAACTATGATTATTTTAATACACATCATATCTGGGGGAATGAATGAAATGAAATATTTTATCATATATCCTATACAGTGAATAAGAAAGGGAAACAAAAAATCACGAGATCATTAGACATATCAATAAAAACATTAGGCATAATAATATGTAATAAACAATAAAAATAAAATAATAATTAGATAAATAATCATAATAAGTAAATTCTTATACAAAATTTTTATGATACATTCATAATCATATCACCATGGTTTATCACAATAGAGTCAAAAATAAAAATTTACATAGTTATTCACCATGGTATAACAAAACATGTCATCTCTAGAGATTAAATGCTTTACCTAATGAATTGGGGAGAGATTAGTAAACACCCTTCATATTTATTAATTTCATAGGAATCACATGTATCATAATAAATTATTACATTACTAAAATATATAGAATAAATGATACAATTTTTATCAAAATACTTTCATACAAAAGAGTTTAAAGACAACATCATTACATCATTTTAATCTTACAGTAATTAAAATCTGGTGATTGTATGTATATCCAAAAATATATTAGTAATTTACACATTTAGTTAAAATCCTATTTGAGGAAATATAGTTTTTTGTATTAAAATAAAATGTAAAAGTGAATGTATTATGTATAATAGAGAAATTTGAGAAATAAAATATTCCGCATGATGTGTATAAAAAGTTAATTTGGAAAAAGTAAAAATGAGGGAGAAAAAAGGTACCCAATTGGTAAATACAATTATTATACTAATTGAATTCAATAAATTAAAAATAAATAAAATGGATTCGAAATTATAATACATGAAAATGGGGTATTGAATGGAATGATAAGTGGGTACCTTCTCTTACTATAAATAGATGTTCCAACAACGTTAGGATAGAACCTTGGGGGTTTGAGGACACCAAGCTGTGTCTAAATGGGAGGAAAAAGAACCATAAAATCATGTTATATGTATTGGGAGTGAAATGAAATGGTGAAATGGGTGGGTATTTATATAAATGAGAATTGTATAATAATTTTGAAATATAGGTCTTGGAAATCGATGTTGATGAAATAACAATACCATTGGATTACCCATAGATTATTTGAGTGGTGTTTTAAATTTGTGTCCAATATATATAAATTAATCCAGAAAAAACGAAGACCATTTTTTGAAAAATATTTTTTCTTGAAAAAGCAGTCATTCCATAGAGTTATGTTTTATCAAAAAATAAACTTTTCCCTTCAAGACATTAGAAAATTCATTTATAGTTTTATTAGTTTATTAAATTTATTAAATAATTTAATATTAATATAATGATATTTTTTGTAGTTGGGGTTTGACTTATTGGTAAGAACATTGTAGTCCTATATGAAAAATGGGGCTTCAAAGCACATTGGGTGTAGGTACTGTAGAGTATTGTAGCAGTGCTGACACTGTAGCAATGACGGGCACTATAGCCGTGGTAGGGCACTGTAGCAATGGTGGGTATTGTGGGTTATTGTCGTAGGCAGCATACTGCAATAGTAATATTCAGAAAATGGGCCTTGGGCCAAATATTTGGGCCTATAGGCCACGTAATGGGCTAAATTCCCATTGGGCATTTGGGCTATGTAATGAGTCCCTCTACCCAGTTAAATATGTCTTTTCTTTGCTTTAATAATAAAAGAGGATGCGACCCCAACTATAAAATAAGATGTTTTTGGTCATTTATTATGTTTAATTGAATATAATATCATAATTACGTAAATATTAATTCATAAAATATATTTAAAATACAATATTTTATTGTTTTACTATTTCTCAAAAAATAATATATTTTAGAAAATTTTTATAAATACATCATAACAAAATATTAACAGGAAAATTAAAAGTATCATGGTTATTTTACCATAATAACTTATAAAATATAAAAATATAAAAATTAAAATATAAAAAACATTTTTAATTAAAAGAATAATTTCTTTTGAAATAGTAAAATATCTGATATATAAAATATTTTTAACAACAATATAAAATATTTTTTAAATTTATATTTTAGGAATTTTTTTTAAAAATAAATTTGGAATAAAAAATATATTATTACTAATACTTGATTTTATTATAATATTTAATATATCTTCTTGAAAAAATAATATTAGGTTTCATTTCTGTAACAAATCAATTTATCAAATTCAACCCAACTAGACATATATTTAAATAATAAAAACTATTCTTAAAATAGAATTGAAGGAAAAAAATATTTATAAAATTAAAATTAAAATTTATAAATCTATGGCCTGGGCATTTTACCCATTATTATTTGGAGGTAATCCATAATAGTGAGGAGTGTTGTGAAAGTAGTTTTTGGGGGTAGCATGGCTAATATTAAATATGTGGAAATATCCACCAAAATGAACATATCACTTAGTATACTTTTTCTAGCCTACATTTTTAAATATTTCCTTGCTCTTGGACATGGTCGAACCATCGTGGAAATTCCTCCCTCCATTTCTCTCACTAATTGGTTTCAAAAGGGACATCTTTACAGGTTGAAGACATTGATCTTTTTTTGGTATTAATTACTAATTTTCATTAATACTTATTAAATGTACATATAAATGTCAAATTACCACCCAATAGTTTCGATTTCAAATATTGATGTTAACCAATGTTCGTATTTACCAATGTATATATAATGGTTGATTCAAAACAGTCGCATTTCCCTTTATACCCTATAAGTACTATTTCATTATTTTTTTTAAATTCACTGCAATTTCTATTGAAGAATATATTTTCATATATTATGATGATTTGGGGTTTTATGATACTTTCCTTAATTTTAATATAATATTATTTTGGGTGATGATTCTAGAATAGTGATGTGATCCATACATTCTTCTTTTTTCTATCATTAGGTATATTTATTGTCCAGTTGTAATTTTTGGCATTGTAATTGGTCTCATAAGTGTGTTTTATAACGATCCATATTAAAGAATTAATTTTATTTGGTTTATATTTATTTTCTCTATTATATTGTTACATAATATTTAAAGAAGATTTATTTGTGAAACGAATGTCATTTCGGATGTCCGGGTCATTACACCTAAGGCTACAATCATATTCCTGATTACCGTAGTGTAGCTAAAATCCCAAGGTTATTATGCAATGAGACAAGTTAATGATTTCACCATTAACATATAAGTGATAATATTGTAAAGAATAACGTACCATACTATTTATCCAAAATAAATCACTTGATAACATATGAATACCCATAATCTAACCTCAAATACTAAATAAACAAGGTTTACATGAATAAGATGAAAGATGAAATAAAAGGATCTTAAATAAATCCATTGGCACACATCTAGAAGAATACATATAACCCCCAATACAACCCATTAATAGTCAACATGAACTATTACAATTATCTTTATCATAGTGCTCATTCCATTACATGTGACATTAATAAAGGCTACCAATCCCCAAATGCATAATTAGATTTTTATCAATAAATATTGTTAGGATTCAAAAAAAACTAAAAAATTTATATCTAAATGAATATATTAGTTCATTAATAAAAATAATAATAAATCATTTTGAGAAGAAACCATTTTCCTATATAAAATTATTTGTCAGTCTTTTTTTAAAAAACATTTCATATTTCAATAAATAAGAAAATATGATATAGTATTTCTATATGAAGCATAAAAAATGAAATAAAATAGGTTTCAAATATCAATTAACATATTAATTATGAAATTAATCATATAGGTGAATTTGTTTGAATTGTAATATTTCAACACAATTGAGAAAAATTACAACATAAGGGGGACATAACTTGGAAAAATATCAATAGATAGTATAAGTGACTCTTAATATTTTGGAAACTCTTCCCATTTTGTTGGATACCCACCAGTATCCATGGAAACATAAGGACCTTCCCAAGTGATATAAATAATAATTAGGGATATTATAGGTCATGTTTTTTTCCTAGTAACAAAAATATTTCCAAATGCCATATTACATTACTATTCCTGTCATGAAACCAAATTCATGTTTAATAACTAATTTTCAATGGAAATTAATTGAATTTATAATAATGTATGATAAAAAAATTATTTTTATGTAATGTAACAAACATATAATTCATATTCTATATAAATTTAAATTATTTTTGTTTCATTTACAACCTAGGTTAGAGGAAACACTCAGTTTATAAGAACAACAATATAATTTAAAATACATATATATAAACATGACTAAAATAAAATATCCATTAAATTAGATGATATGATTATCATTAAATTATATATGAAATATATATAAAGTTATGAATCAGAATAAATTTATTTAATAGTTATTAATCAATAAACCTTGAACATTAAAATATGTATTTAATTCTACAATAAAAATTAATCAATAATTGAATTTCATGTTTTTCTATGAAAATATTTTCATTAATTTTCCGACGTTTTAGAATTGATATTTCATAACCATAATTATTTTGTATATAAAAACATAAATATCAAATTATGGGTAATTTTTTGGGATTTTTATAAAATTAAATTATCAATGATACATGAAAAATGCCAACAAATATAAAATTTATTTTTATTTTTATTAAATTAATAAATATAAAAGTCGCATTACAATCTTATTTATTTTAAATTGTTTTTTATTTAGTTTTATTAAATACAGTTAATACATTTAAATCCCATATATATAGTGGTTTTTATTATATGTTTAATTTTAGGCATTAAAACAATTTTTTCATAAAATTATTTTGATGTGAATGATTTTTTTGTATTTTAAATAATAAAAATAATCCATGATAAGGAATTGTTTATATTAACTATAACATTATAGGACTTTAAATATTAATTACAATTCATTTCGTGGTTATTATGTAATATTTATATAATAATGGATAATATTTTCTTTAAATATTGAATTCATAAGAAAACAATAATTCAGACATGTCTGTCGGTATAATTTTAAATTAAATTGATCATCATAGATGAGGTTAATTTGAAAAAAATGAAATAAATATTTTTAATAACTCTAATATATATTATGAAATATTTTCAGTTTATTTTTTTAACGTAATTAATATTAATATGAATAAAAAATTTAACGATGTAAGTGAAAAATTTCGGTTTATCAGGTTGTTAAACAAATATGATAAGAGTAAATAATTACCAAAAACGTCCCAAATTCTTTTTTAGGTATAATTTAATACATATATAATATAAAGATATAATTGATTATAGTTTAGAGCATTTTCAGTTGTGAATTTTTTTTTGTAATTATTTCATTCCAAAATTCCTAATGTGTACCCTCCCCCACTAATAAAAGGCCTCACACTCTCCTATAATTTACCAACATCCATACCAAAATTTTCTAGAAATTAAATGCAAATAAAAAATTATTACTTCTCAACATTAATATTTATGCATTTTTATCATAAATCCAACATATTATTTATTATTTTGAAAATTATATGAATGTTTTCAAGGAAAATGTAATGTCCCAAACCTAGAATTTTATTTTATTTCTTACAATACATAATTAGGAAATAATTAAACCATTATGGAACAAAAAATAAATTATTTTATATATAATGATAATTTTTTAGTATATTCATGATTAAAACTTATATCCTCCACTCTCATTTGGGAAACAAAACTATTGATGGTCTCTATGAAGGACAAATTCTTCTTGAATAGTGATAATTTGTTTTCGATCACTAATATTTATTTTTGGATATAACTATGTATATTTTATTTATATATAATATATAATATATAAATATAATTTTTTAAATATATCACATAAAACTTAATAAATTCCATTTTAAAGGGATTATGATAATTTCACTTGTCTGTACGACAAACTACTGACTTTCAAAGTGATGATATTTTTTTATTATGATTTACATGGAAGGTAATAATGATTAATTTTATAATGATATGTTATTTTCATAAAATATTAATGATTTTTCAAATTAAATATATCATATAATTTTTTACATTTGCATTCATGGAAAAAATGATAACACCATTTATGTGTATGATGGACTACCACCTCATGAAATGATGTAATTCTTTTTTCACTAATGCTTTACATAGAAGGTAAAAAAATGATACATTTAATCAATATATATTAAATAAATGACATGATATTGAATGTGCAAAATTAATCTAAAATACACATCCTTACCCTTTCACACATTATGGAAATGGTTACATCACTCGGGCATAGATGCATCATACAGTATCTAAGACATGATGCGATTCATTCTTCATGATAGAATTGTAATTATAATCATAATGATTTTTCTAATGATAATGAAAATTATATTATTTATATTAATGTCAATTTTCATATGATTTGACTACATTGTATTTCCATGATCTGTATATTTCATGATAGAACATACAAGTGATTTAATGTAAATGAACAATTTAATTAAAAGAGATAATGAAATATTATTAATAAAAGACTATGAATATTATATAAAAGGGATCATATATGATTTTATGAATATAAATATGATTATTTAATAAGTTAAAAATATATTTAAATGAAATATATTGTAATATAATTAGTTTTCATGTTAAGGGAATCATGATTTAAGTGGTTTCTTTACTATATTTCCTTTCATTAGGTTAAACATCAATTTAATTGATTATATTATTCTAAACTAATTTTTTAATGTCCATTGATATTTATATGTTTTATTTATAATATGTTTATGGGTATTTAAATTGTATACAAATAATAAATTCATTGATTATTCCCCACTTCAATGATTTTATATTTCAAAAAAAATATTGTCTCTCAAGGTTGTGTAGATGGTTTTTCTCTAGAAATATTCATCATGAATTTTGGTGGATTCTAATAATGATTCACCGTCTTTATAAAATATTAGGTAATTCATTACATAAATATATATATGGATTATTTATTTAGGGATATTGGTTCAGAATATTAAATGATAAAGAAGAAAACCATTAAAATCCCATATTTATCATGAGCATCATTGAATAATAAAATGAATGGATTCATGTTTGAGGAGGCTCTTTAATGTATGGAAACACACAAGGACGATTTCCGAAGACCACTGACATTTAAAAAATAGAGGATAAATGATTTTTAGTATTAGTTTCAAAGAAACTAAAGTATATATCTTATTTAATAAAATACATAATACATGGGAATGTTATGTACACTATGGGATCAAAACACTGGTTTCATGGTGATATGAATGTAATGATTGTGAACTAATGAAGATGAAATTAATTGAAGATGATTATGATTGGATAATTCTTCTATCACATAATCGTGGTAAATGAAAATGTTATTGACATATTATGGTATATTGTAATTGTTCATCAAAAACCTAGAATGATGAGGATTCCTAAATTTGATATCAATTTTAATCATTTTAATCAATGTAAATAAGAAACAAATATTTGTTGGAAAACATGGTCTATGTATGGTTTTTTTGCATCGTCAAAAAGTAAATATCTTCTATACAACCATTGAAACGCCACATAAAATATATGAGCTTACTATGAGATGATAACTAGTGTTATATTCCAAAATTCTTGTTGTTGAAAATATTTTGTCAAATTTATACTAGGTGATATTATTTTGTGAAAATGAACACCAAACTATAGTTAGGATGAATATGAATATATTACAATTTCTTCATATGAATGATTATTTTAAAAACAACATTTAATTAACAGTTTATTAAAAAACAACAGAAATATCACATTTATAAAAACAACTATAATGTTTTAAATAGAAACAATAAACATTAATCCCTAATCCAACACATATATGAACATATGTGTTATTAAGATCATAGTTAATGGGTAACAAAATAATAAATCACCATCAATTTAATGATAACTACTCTAAAATCAAGAGAGGCTCCGATTGATGTAGAAGAAAAAAAGGTGATCTAGTTAGAGATACAATAAATATAAATAATCATGGTGAGTCTCATGGTTCAATTATTGGAGTTAACGACATCATGAATATTGATTATGAGTTAATTTATTCGGTAATTACTTGAGTCATATGTTCCTTCATTGAATTATTTCATTATGATCATCTCAATAGTGACTATGATATTCAAGATGAGTAGGTTATTTCTAAATCTCATATTCATATATTTAATTAGTTTTTTTATTGGGGTAAGAACAACTGTTTAACTATTTTTATAAAATCTATTGATGGTGCAAGTAGGTAACTCACAATGATTTAATATTTTAACACGTAAAGACCATTTTTTTAATATTTTTAAATATTTTAAAATATATTTCCATATATAGTTGTTATGATGTAATGTCACTCTGAGTCCCAAAGTGCTTAGAATTAATTTTAAAAAACTATTAAATGTATTTTATATTACACCCACATGTTTAATTAATGAAAATGTGATAACAGTCAAAATATTGATCTGATATGAAATCTGACATAATGTTTTTTATTTTAATAATGTTATTACACTAGTTGAGACATACTTTTTTTTGCGTGGGACGTTCGAACCACTCACTCATTGGAGGTGTGTTTAAGTGAATCTGTAAATTAATTTTAATAATTGATTAATTAATCCTATTCATAAAATGATATTATAATAATTATTAAAAAATAATTTTGATCTGTTTTGATCATAATTCACATTTGACGGAAAATGTACACCCCCAAAAATCAAATCAAGACAAATGTCGACAAGTACTTGGATCAAGGGGAATCAAAGTGAAAAAATGCATTATCTCATCCTAAACTCATTGGAGAGCATGTTGTAAAATAACGATTGATCAAAATTGGGGTAGGACTCATGTTTTGGTGTTTTACACCCTTAGATTAAACTAAGTGAGGTAATCCATCCTTTTTCTTAGATAAACTCCTAATTAGAAAACATTCCTTTCACTAATGTATTTAAATTTAAATATGATTTTGATATTTTAACCTCAGTGCCCCAATAATGTTTTCCGGCTTGAATTCTAGGATAGTGACATATAACCCTTTTTTTATCCCTCAATCGTCAAAGTCATTGAAAAATGAATCCCATTTGTTCTAAAATTAACAATTTTTGGGTGACCCATGCTAAATTGTTTACACATATTCATAGTAAATTGATGACATGATGATTTTATTATGGGTCAATCATGGATTTGGAGTTGGCATGACTCAATGATGATCTATCTACTATATTGAGATCCATAACTTGAACGATGAATGAAAATCATTTTGTAGAACACCAAATGAAACCCTCTTATATTATGGTGATCATTATCCTATAAGAGATTACATGATTCTATAATCATTAAGAAGATACACCTTTTTCGAACAGATTGGAGACCTTGATCAAAGTATTGTTGATCCAAGTATTATATAATTTTTTTCATGTTGTGTTTCATATTTTGGATGAATAGTCTATGTGGCTGACCACACAGACATGGGGTCCAGAACCAAGACACGACCTATGTAATAGGCCCTGAACATGATATCCAAGACACGATGTATAGTCCATCTACCTGATGGATAATGTCACACAGACCTCAATCAGTGTTCTGGCTAGGGACATGGTCAAGAAATGAAGATGGACCACATGTTGTGTGGGTCACTTAACACACCATGTACCCCATGGTATCTTTTGAGAAAACATTGAACAATAGTATATCCTTTGTTTGGAATAGGATTTTGGACCATTAGTATCCAATCATGGGTATTTTTTAATGTAGAATGTTATATATCCCTTGAAAGAGGACTTAAAGATATGAGATAAATTGTTTTGGGATAGTTACATGCTGAGGTGACACTTGATGGTGAAAGTGATCATACCTACTCATGAGAGCATTATGAACGAAACCCTCCCACAAGGATGGGTAATTCAGTTCATCAGTGACATTACATATCCTACACTCTAGTATTACATGGTTTTGTAAATCAAAGATTATCATTTTGAGTAAACCTATATCAGTTCTGGGTAGTGATGTTCCTCGATGTCACGAGATTTTTCTATAGTAAGGTTGGGCTATGGCATTCCCAAATCTCATTTTCCTGATCATAACCCTCCAATCATATTTGTTAATGGAGTTCCTCATTGACTGTCATATTAGGATACTCATATCATATCAGGATATCAAATCCAAACCTATAATTTTTTCCACATGACTGTTCGACATAGTGGTGAGCCATTATTTTATATACCTCTAAACTCATGAAGAGGAAGGATGATTTCCCCACTAAGACACATTTTCTAGATGAGGACAACAACCTTATAGGAACGTTTGTAACACCCAAATATGACAATATCATGGTGTATCGATTTATTAACATAGCATTGTGTGTTCAGTGAACATATGTAAGATTCCAGACATCGTTGATGGAGTTTTTTTAGAAATATATGTTACTCCTCTTCTAGGACATAGATGTGGGATGGAGATCACCGTACTCACAGATTTTCATTTCATTAACTTTGTATATATATATCCTTATTCTATAACCTCTCGTTGGATTTTTTTTCAATTTTTCCCTGATATGCATGGACTCGTGGGGTATTCCACGTTCATTCCACATTTAGCTTATCGTGGTTAGATGATTCTACTCTCCTCCTATAGGTAGTGATGTCTCAACATGATGTTGATCATCCAATAATGTCTAGATTATTTTGTTTATAAGTGTTTATATTCACTCCGTTGTTTGGTTGAGCATTAATATTTTTATATATCATGTTATATATACTTATTTCCTCTTCATTTGTATCTCGTACTACTATCCCTTCACCCTTTTGAGGAATCCTATAGGGTGCATGCATACTCACCCATCTATGGGATTTTCCCTTAGGATTCATGTCTTTTAATATATATTGAATGGTCGGTTGTGACATCAAATGACTTTAGATGTACATTGTTCTTGGACTATATATGGTATTTATAGCATGAGATTTATGATCAAGGATCTGTAAGATGTTTTAATTTTTGAGTTTTCTACAATGTTGGGACTTATTTCTTGATTGGGAATATTTTTTTACATCAAACATTTTAGTATACCCTACTATATATTTTTTACTTTATAGAGGTTCATGTATTTTTGGTTTACATTATAGTTGTGTTTCATCTTTTACTACCTCCCACTGAACATTTTCACACAGTTGGATATTTTTGTATATTATAATTCAATGGAATAGACCTCACTGAGATAAATATTCCTTCACCACTTTTCAACACCGCTCGCCTATGGTGGTAGGCTTGGAGTATTTGTGGCTCAAGATCAGGCATGGGTCTGGGCATGATAGATTGGTATTAGAGAAATTTCTTTTTCTGGGATGTTTTTCAAACATGTCCTTTAAGTGGTTTTTTAGGTTTAGAGAAACAATATCAATATGTCTTCAGTGGATGTCATTGGTCAGAGAGTATCGTGAAGGCTTAGGTAGACGATATATCCATTGACTAGGACCATGAAAACCTGCTAGTCAACATACCAGGCCAAGGAATCTATTCCAGGGATCAACTGTACATGCATCATATTGGATTGAGTCTTTGAAATTTCTCCCAGAGTATTCTCTCCATTATGGTTCATATATATAAATATTCTCATCCTACCATTGTAATCATGGATAATTTTAAGGATTACTATACTAAGACAACCTTCGTGGAAACAATATTTGATTCGGGATAGAAACCCTATGAGTGATGAGGCCCCAATTTAGTATCCATCCAGTGATCCCATTCTTATTGGTGGTTATGTTGTACAACTTCATTCTAATTTGTAGATTATTATCAAATCATTTTAGGATATAGATGCTCATAGGTTGAGCATGCGATGCGATTTCCTACAATAGAGACTATTGTGGTGATGTGGTGATCCATATCCTCATGTAGTAGATGATTGGATAGAGTTATTAGTGTGAACAATTTGGATTATTTATATTTTTAAGGATAATATAGTGGCTTTGGATGAATGCTTTTTCTATGGATTTGATGGGCGTTGGTGAATCCTGGTTACATAGAAGCCTGATGAGTCGACACTCTCATGGCTGGTATTCTATAATCTACCATACAAGTAGATTTAACCCTTATTCATATGTTCAGTTTAGATCCATTATATTTTATAATTTCATAAGGGATAGATGATACTGGTGGAGAATCAATCTATTTTCCCAAACCAAATTTGGTACTCTCCTGACACAACCAATGATGAATACATCCAAGCACAGAAGTATGAGAAGGGACATAATAGAGGGATCATAGCATCTGCAGTTCCCCTTTGAATCCCCACCTATTTATGGGTGGTGGAGTGGACACAAGGTATATAGATATTTTTTATAGGGACTCTATGATGTTAGTGTTGGGAGTGGTTGTGAAAGATTTCATTCACCTATAGCAGCTGGTAGATGTTATAGATCTTGTTATTAGATACCCACCTACGAGGTAGCCCTAACACATGTGTATATAGGGGTAGGATAACATAAAGGACCAGTGTATCCCAGAGTGGATTGGTTTATTATTTGTTATTGGTGAGGTCACCTAGAGCGAGGTTGCCCCTAGTCATGCTGAGTAGCCCATACATATAGCAAGTGGACAACCACAGTATAGGTATCACCATGATAAGTGATCTTCAATGTGTGTACATGGTGATCCCATTTGTGGAAAAGAAAAAAAAGGAGTAAAATGAATTTTTTTGTTGGACAGTGCTATGAGATCCTTCCACCACAAGCACCAAGAGTCCTTTGTTTGGCTTAGGGAGATAGATGATGGGGTCGAGGATAGGTATATTTAATGGATGTTTACGATTCTAAAGAACTATAGATGATTCAAGGAATGATATATTTTTATTATAATATCACATTTGTACTAATAGAGATAGTTTTAAATCATTCTTTTATATTGGTAATTCAAGTGGGAGTTTTGATCTCCCTGTATAGGCATCGATAAAATAACTTCATTTTTGAGGTTCTTACATGGAAAAATTTCCTATATCTTCTATCTATTTAATATTCGGGGTATATTATGGAAGAAAGTGGATGATATGAGACCTTTTAATCATAATATATGATCCTTATAAAATATTATTTGGTATGTATTTTAATTACATGGTCCGATCCCAGATTGACCATAACTGTAGACTTGTCTGTATCTTTCCTTCTAAAGGGACGTGATTTTACATTTCAGGAAAGAGAGGTCTCATGGCAGGAAATGTGTATATTGTGAAAGGGATTTTTTATCCTATCATTGATCAATTGGATAGTGTTTCCCTTATTGTACTAGAATATTTAGGAATCTAGTTTCTTTTAGTTATATAAGATTATATGGATGTATTCTTTAAAGATGTTATGGGACTACCTCCAAGGTTGGAGATGGTGTTTTCATTAGATTTCATCCTAAGGAAACCCAGGTTTCTTCTTAAGAATACTAGATGGAACATACCAAGCTACTAATGTAATGGTTGTTTTTGGGGACCCTTTGTGAGAATGGTTTCATCAAACTCATTGTGTCCCCCTGGGAGACAGTAGTTCTATTTGATAAAAAGGCATATGTGAGATTATGACATTAACTAGTTTATCATCACATAAATCATGCTATGATAATAATTAATTACCCCTTTCTATGTATTGAAAATGTATTTCACCAGTTTTGAGGTTTGATATGGTTCTCCATGATCATTATTTGGTCCATCGACCACCGGTTGTGGGTTTGCGAGGATCATATTCTAAAATTGGAATTTTGATGCCACTATGAGCAATATGAAATCCTAGTGATTTATATTATAGTGATGTATTCCCCACCATTTTTATGTATTTGATGAAACAATTATCACATCTATAATTGGTCTATTTTTATGTTTTATTCATCGAGGATATACTCTTCTACTGTTAAACTGAGGAGGAGAATGTAGATAACATGAGGATTTTCCAAGATCTACTTTGAGATCAAATGCATTATGGCAATATCTACAAGTTCTTATTTTGGATTCATGAGGTACATTTTTAGGGGAATTTCATTTCTTATCATGTATTATCTATGGATCCAACAACAATCCAAGAATTTCATTCTAGAGAGACACATAATAATGTGTAAGAGGTGCAGCGTTTCCTTGACCTAGTGTTGTACTATAGTAGTTTTGTGGCATACTTCCATTTAATTACATAACACTTGACCTACCTGAGGGAAAACGAGAAGTTGTTTATATATTCTAGATTGTGATAAAGTTAATTTGAGGATTTAATGTAGAGAATGATGAGTTCTCTAGTGTTGACACTACTTGAGGTAGTTGTTGAATTTATAGTGTATTGTGAAACCTCAATATCAGGGATTGGTTGCATGTGGATGCAATATCCAATAGTCTTCTCATATAGGATGACTCATTTAAGACCCCATGAAGAGAAATAAGAAATCTATGACATAGAGTTTCTTGTTGTACTCTTTACTCCGACGATGTGGAGGAACTACCATTTTCATGTTCTCATTGGGGTGTACTTAGATCATCAGTTTATTATGTACAAATTCACTCATAGAGACATGAGCATCAGACATTGACGCTGGTCAAATATCCATATTGAATTCATCATTGGGAAATTATACACTCATGGGAAGGAAAAAATTGTAGTGTATTCCCTTATTTGGATTCTTAGGCATGCTTAGTGTAAGATGATTCAGAGCTGATAGCTTCCCTGTAGGTGAAAAGTTATACAATTTTAGAAAGGAACATTTTGTAGTATATACACATATTAGGATGTACAAGGTATGCTATGTGAAAGATGATTTGGAGCTGTTAGCTTCCATTCAACTGGCCCTAGTGGAGCAAGAGGGTACATATTTTTTTTCAGTTGATGACATTGACACTTTCTATCTATGAGCACAGGAGAGAGTCTCAAAAGTAGACATCAAATTCATGTCATACATGATAATATATTCATAGTGGATTACCCATATGCATATTCTAAATGATGGATTCACTTAATCATTTTCTAGGAGTGAAAATTTTTTCTAGTCGAGATGTGGGTGTATTTGATGTTGACGTTCACACTTCTACTGTATCTGTATATCCCAGTGGGTGGAAGATGTCCAGTGTTCTAGATTGGAAGTTTTGGTAGCCAAATATCAAATAATGTGTAATATATTTTTTCTCACGAAGCCTCACCTATCAGTTGGTGTTTGTTGAGCACAAATTTTATTCATGTCTGTTACAACATCTTGATATCCTGATGTTGATATTGGATATCATATACATAGACTTTTTAAAGGGTTTTAATATAATGTGAAGGGACGTGAATCTATATAGGTTATTGTTGAACTACTCACCAAGTCAAACCCCTTCCATTCAATCAGGGAGAAATGTTATGTGGAGAGTTTGGGGTAGTCATTTGTGTGGTAGATCATCAGCATTCTTATGGTACCCTTGACGATTGCCTCATATCATGATTTGTGGATTACATCCTGATTATGAATAGGATGGATGAAAGAATTCAAGAAAATATGTAGATGAGTATAACCTTTGAACCCCAGACAAATGGGATGACAAAGCACACTATCTAGGTGATAGAGTATATACTAAGGGCTTGCGTGCTCGACATTGGCTATATATGGGAATATCACCTGCCCTTGATAAATTTTTTGTACAACAACATCTATCACTATACCATCGGCATTTCTATTTTTGAATACATATACACGAGAACTTTTATGTCCGCCTTGTGATTTAAAAATATTTGTGAGTAATATACTTTGGGCCCATAGTTTGTTTAGGTGATTAATTAGAAAGTACTGGTCATGAACAAGTGAATGTGGATGGCCCAGAGAAGACATCAATACAACAAAGACATCTATTGTAGTCCCATGATGTTCGATCAACAATTCCATGGTTTCCTTATTGTCTATCCATGGAAATTAATAGGATGATTCAATCATGAATTCATGTTATCCTATAGATTCATCGGGATATTTGAGATCATGAAGAGGGTTTTTTAGTTTTACCACCACATCGCCATACCTCATAGTTGTAGTAGGGACATGATATATTCATTGTGTCATTGTTGAGGATATATATAATTGAACATGCACATGACATTGACTAAGGAGATATGTACATCAAGGTTGGATCAACTTTTTTAGAGCACCTGGCAGGGATTTAGCATCAGTTGTAGTGGACACTGTGTAGAATGACAATCCCTTTAGTTTTCATGTTATGGCAGCACAAAAAAGTGATGGAGAGTTTCTGGGATTGGAAGATCCATATGTGTGATCAGTAAACGGAGATTATTTCCTTTTGATAATATTCAAAGAGGAAAATAATGAATTATTAAGTTATATATAATCCTAGATAATTCTTTTGATGGCATTGAAATATTTATTAATATATGTTCAGAGCTAGGTCCTAGGAAGACATGATATTCCGAGGCCCGGTGTGCTCAGATTTAAGTTATTAAAAATATTATATATATTTTACTTTATGCATGCATGGTTATTTATATAAAACATGATAAATTTAAAACTTTCAATCAGATCATAATTCGAAGACCATTGTTTTGTCAATAATGAGGTGTTTACCCAAGGCGCGACCTAATGAGGGTGGACACTGAATGTCAAACATCTCACTCATTGGATATTTGTTTAAGTGAGTTTATTAACTAATTTTTTTTATTATACCTTGAAAAAAATGATATTATCAATATAAGCAATTTTGTTATGTTGGACTCAAAATTTACATTAATTAGTGAACCCTACTCCACTGCCCCTCTAGAGAAGCAGGATGAATGATGATGAATCATTGGATCAACATGAATCGATGTGAAACAAAAGTGATGGCTTCTCTAGAACTCAGTGGTGAGTAGTTTCACAAATATATATTGACCCAAACTGTGTTCGGACTCATCTAATGGTGGTTTATTCCATTAATATTAAAATAATTGAGTGGTTCCATACCATTTATTAGAGAAGTTCTATATTGATAATATTTTCTTGAGACAGTGAATTGAATTTTTTTCTTACCTATCCCCGATGACAAAATGTTGTTCATAGTACAAGAAACATTTTACAGTGACATATAAATAAATTTTTTCATTCCTCCTCTGTTATTAACATTCATCGAAGATGGAATCCTCATGGATCCCGGTTAAACAATTTTGTGTTAACTCAAGCTCGATGAGGTACCAATATTCAAGGTGCACTAATGAAATGATTATAATAGTTAAAGAAATGAATTTACCTATAATCATTATGAAGCAAGTATACATGATTTGTTAGACTGAGATCAAGAACTAAATAAATGAATGAATGATGGCATCCAGAACACACGATGAAACCCTAATGTGAGATAGTGACAATTTTCTAGTGAGCATCGAATGGATTTAAAAATATATGGGCAGAAAAAAAAATTTTGAGTACATTAGATACCTCCTTTGATGCAGCGTCAATAAAATTCATGCATGGAATTAATATCTTAAAAAATGGTGAAAGCACGAAGATATTATGTGTACATGATGAAAACTACAATGTATAGCCTCGTGCTTAGGTGGCCCAAGGATCTATGGGAAATTAATAGTCACATGTTGTTAATATTTTTTCAAATTCCATGTTTCACAATTTGGCTGAACATTCCATGTGGTCAACCACATAGAGAACATGATTAGGTACATTAACATGGGGCCTGGTACCCATACACAACCCGAAGACATGACCTTGGTCGAAGATATCATACAAATGTAATGTAGGAAGCCTTCATAGTGTATAGTACTATAAAAATGAGAACCCATGTTCATAACATGAGAACATGATGGAAATAAGGAGGGAAACACACCATTTGGTTTCCCTCACATTTCATGTTACCCATGGTATTTTTTTAGAAAATTATTTACATCCTTATGTATATCATTTGAAATTGGATTTTGGCTCACTGGTAGACTATGCTCAGTTTTTTTCTACAAAGAAATTGATAGTTCCATCAGATGTGGCTTCCAAGATACAATGAAAAATTCCTTGTGTTTATCATGCATTGAGGAGACACTCGATGATGGAAGAGAACATCATGAATCACTACGGAATTCCAAGAGAAACCCTCTAATAGGCCTGGGAAGTGGAGTTTTCTGATGATGTTATTGGGCATATCCTATAGTATGGAGTGGTAGTGGAATTCCTTGATTATAATTTAATGTTACTATATAACATGGCGGGACAATGGATATTATCTACATTCTAGGTATACACTCATGCATGGGTAGGCATTGTCATTCCATGATGATAATTTTAGAATTACCCTTCATCAGGGCTTGGTAGTAGCATTCTTTAATGCCCACTCATTTGGTATTCACACTAGTTGGACTTGGTAGTGGTGTTTCTTGATAACTAATTATGAAGTGTAACCTTCCAGTACGCCCAAGTAGAGGTCTTCCCAACTCTCTCACACTACATATAATACGTTCCAATGTCCTTATACACACTTAGTGTATATGTCCTCCCCAGTCCAGTGAAATTTTGTATGAAGGTCCTCACCATGTTCCTACATCCTCCAATAGAGGCCCTCATAACTCAAAATCCATCCTTCATGGAGGTCCTCCCCATGACAAAGATTAACCCAACCAAGAGGAACAACCACAAGTAAGAAGAGTGAACTGTCACCACAGAAGAAAGAATCCATCATAACGTTAGTTCAATGTCAGTATGGTTCTATTTTTTGATTCATATGTAGATTGTGATTCAATGAAAGATCCCTCACCCCATTCCACTACATTACATTTTGTGGAAGGAAACATATGTATCTGCTCCATCATTCCAAAATTGAAAATGAACCAATTCCCAAAATCCATTCTTAGTAATATATATAAGGAAGAAGATATTGATATATTTGGAGGTCTTTACATAAAATCATTTATATAGTCACCAAAAGAATTCCCAAACTCAACAAAAAATTATATGGATTTCTTTTTAGGGTTAGTAGATGATGAGAACCACCCATATTCATTATGTGTATCCACCGAGTTGTCACATGATGTGAGGGTTAGCACTCCATCCTATAAGGATGTGATGATGTGTATAGTTCTACCTCTAGAAGATGAACCAATATGTATCAAATTTTCATCCCGTACAAAATTCTCTCCATAGGCCATTCCTCCACCACATTGGTCCATATGTGTAATATTACTGGATCCATATCCACCCCCGATTGAATAATTGGTCAACCAATGGCTGGATCCCGATGCCAAAAAATGTCTTTTTGGAATTCTCTCATGGAAGACCATTTTACCAAAATATATTGTCCAATAACATCTTCAGATATTATCATTCAAGAGCCTTTCCCCCATGATGTCTATAGATTCCAAAAAATTCTCAAGGGCTAATTATGCTTTTAAAACCACAAAGCGAAGTCATATTCGGATCTGGGGACCTAGTCTAAGGGTCCCGGTGGGGTCACGTGAAAAAAGACATAAGTGTGTGAAAACATTATGCCCCACGCAGAATATTCCAGGATTCGTGAGAGTTCCTCTATGTGGGCATGAAATATTACACACCCCCACCCTGCGAGGTTGACATTTCACGCCACCGACCTCGGTGCACAATTATCTCATTCCGAACTATTTTTTGTGCCCCTAATGCCTATATATAGAAGGAAACCCCTTCGACTTCCAGGATGAAGAATCTGAACCAGCTCTCGTGCGTGAAATTCAACTTTCGTGCGTGAAAAGATGACCTTCAGTTACTGTTATTTTCATGCCAAGTCACCTTGGGGTCAACCTTCACGTGAGATGACTAAATTACAATCCCTTTGGGGTCTTCCCCTGCACGCAATCCCTTCCATTTGTGTGCAGGCTGTCAATTGCGTGCAATCCTCTTTAATTGCGCACACCCCAGTCATTGCACACAATCCCCTTAAATTACTCGCACTACGGCCAATTGCGTGCAACCCCCTTCAATTGCACGCACCCTAGTCATTGTGTGAAATACACTCCAATTGTGCGCACCCCAGTCATTGCACGCAGTCTCTCCCAATTTTTCACAATTAATACTCCTAGCGTGTAATCCTTTCTATTTGTGTGCAAATCCTTAACTACATTTATGTGCAATCCCCACTGATATCGCCCCAGTATGGTGTTCTTCATGTAGGGCTTCTTATTTCACATGAAATCCTCAAAGGTTGCGTGAAAATCTCCGGTATCGCTCACTCTGGTGATCCCCAGCTACCTTTTCACTTGCATTCCCTGTACTCTGTGGGAGTACCCTTGTGCGGGTTCCCAATGCTCTTCTAATGTATTGCATTCGCGGGTGCCCCTCATGCCCCAGACATCCACACCATACACCATTTTCTGGTACGACCTTCTAGGTTCGTACGAAGTAACTTCAAAGTCCCTTGGATGATTCTTCCCACTGTTTTTCTTTGCCTCTTTCTCCTTCGCATAGACATGCTAACATCTATTGTTTCTTTGCATAGCCAGGCTAACAGGGACCCCTCAATGGTTCAGTCCATGACACCCCCTCGCTACAACATTGTTGTTTCCTTCCCTTCCACAAATAGCGGAGGGTACTGGTTATGTAATCCATATGGGTGCAGAGTGAACCCACTTTATCTGAGGTACATGACATTAAACTACCAAGCACCAACTTCCTCGACACTTGACGTTAAACTGTGACATCGCCCCATTCTTCGTACACAGCGTCTCCCGCCTTAGACATTCTCCACCCCCACTCGTCTCCACAAGGATGGGATCTCCCCTCATAGGGGGTTATACTCTCATTAATGGAGTGGCGTGTGTCCACGAGAAAGGTAAACCACCTTGCTGTAAGCCCCAAGATACCCTTATAAGAGGCAGCATCCCTCCTCCTCCTTTAATCATCAGTCCCCAGGGGCAGCGAAGTGCATGGTGGCATATAGTGCTTCCACTTTCTTCGTTACCAAATACCTCTCCCACCGCGCTTTGTCACCATCAGTCCTCTCTCCAGGAGTAAGTCCCGAATTCTCCGGCTGCTAACCACACATAAGAATTTTTTCCTCTTTGGGTCGTTAATCACGCATAAGGTCCACTCCATTTACCATTGACGCACCTTTCATGGTGTGATCATTAGGTCTCTGTTATATCTTGTTTCTCACACCGAGAATGACTCACGTGAGCTTAGAGCATGCACCGACATTGAAAACCCACCTGGGATGCCTCAGAGCGTAAGCCCCAAATGACCATCCCCAACTATGCGGATGTTGATCCATGCCAAGGAATGGTACGTAGGGTGCCACCCCGAGGTTCAAGCTCAACCACCAACCACCTGGGATGCCTCAGAGTGTAAGCCCCACCCCATATCCCGAACTATATGGAAAGTGATCCTTGTAAATGCAAGGTACGTAAGAATACTCCATGAGGTTTAATCCCAACCACCAACCACCTAGGTCGCCTCATAGTGAATGCCTCGCCCCATATTCTTAACTATGAGGGCTTTGATCCATTCCAAGGCATGGTACGTAGGAAGCGTCCATGAGGTTCAAGCCCAACAACTATCCACCTGGGCTGCCTCAGAGTGTAAGCCATGCCCCATATCTTGAACTACGTGGAAATTGATCCATGTTAAGGCATGGGGCATAGGAAAATTCACACGGTTCAAGCCCAAGAACCAACCACCTGTGCCGCCTCATAGTGTAAGCCCCAAATGACCATATCGACGTACGCGGTCTTTGATCCATGTCAAGGCATGGTACATAGAAAGCCTCCAAGAGGATCAATCCCAACCACAAACCACATCGGCCGCCTCAGAGTGTAAGGCTCACCCCATATCCTAAAATTCAAGGACTATGATCCATGTCAAAGCATGGTACGTACAAAGCCTCCATGTAATTCAAGCCCAACAACCAACCACCAAGGCTGCCTCAGAGTGTATGCCCCAAATGACCATCCTGAAATATAAGGACTTTGATCCATGTTAAGGCATGATACGTAAGAATCCACCACAAGGTTAAATCCCAACAACCAAGCACTTGGTCTAACTCAGAGCTTAAACCCCAAATGACCATCCCTAACTATAAGGACATTGATCCACGTCAAGGAATGGTACATAGGAAGCCTCCATGAGGTTCAAGACCAACCACCGGGGCCACCTCAAAGTGTAAGCCCCCCATCTTTGAAAATATGAGGACTCTGATCCATGTCAAGGCATGATACATAGGAAGCCTCCATGAGGTTCAATCCAAACAACAAACCACTTGGGCTACCTTAGAGAATTAACCCCCAAATAACCATCTTGAACTATGAGGACTTTGATCCATGTTAAGTAATGGTACGTAGGAAGCCTCCATGAGGTTCCAGCCAAACAACCATCCACTAGGTCCACCTCAGTGTAGAAGCCCCAAATGACCATCCCGAACTACAAGGACTTTGAACCATTTCAAGGCATGGTACTTAAGAAGCCTCCACGAGGTTTAAGCCCAACAATTGACCACATGGGCTGCCTCAAAGTTTAGACCCCACCACATATCCCAAACTACGAGGACATTGATCCATGTTAAGGAATGGTACGCAAGAAGCCTCCACGAGGTTCAAGCCCAACAACCAACCACATCGGCCACCTCAGAGCGTAAGCCTCAAATGACCTTCTTGAACTACGAGGACTTTGATCAATATCAAGGCATGGTACATAGGAAGCCTCCACGAGGTTTAAGAACAACAACCCACCACCAGGGCCACCATAGAATGTAAGCCCCAAACATCATCCTGAACTGCAAGGACATTGATCTTTTCCAAGGTAAGGTACGTAGGGAGACTCTACGAGGTTCAGGCCCACCAACCATTGGCACTGACCGTCTCCATGTTTGTGTACCAAGACCCTTTCCACATAAACTATGGGGACTTTGATCCATGTGAAATCATGGTACGTATGATGCCTCCATGAGGATCATGCCCTCCATCCACCTGGACCCCAGGTCCCTATTCATGTCGGTTCACCAACTCCAACCCATTCCCAAAGTATGAGGACTTTGATCCATGTCATGGCAGGGAACGTAGGAATCCTCCATGAGCTTCAAGACAACCACCCGGTTGTTCCAACCGCCTTTGCATTAGTTTATCCCCATATCGCTTGATGCTAAACTGTATCTCGTCATATCATCGAACAATGAGACTTTGAATCCCTGTCATTGGGATATGTAGGAGGTCTTTGTGAGGCTAATTTCCAACTTCACTGTCGCTCTTGCGAAGGCCATATTTCACCCCCCTTCACCTCATCACCCATCCCAATCCTTACACGGGCCAACAAATCCAAGTGGGATGATGCCACCACATTCCTCTCTCCCACTAACAACATTTTGGAAGCCACCCACGTGTTGGACCCAATATCAGTGTTCCCTCATAGGGGGTTCCTCCATCTGATTCACTCTAATCAGTGTTCTGATCATCCAATCTGTCTCTTTTGGACGTTAAACATTCGGAATACCCTATGTTAAACATGGGAAGCTGAGGAAAACCTCAGATACATGCCCATGTCATACGGTCCCGAGAGTTTGATGTGGGATTCCTTAGGCTTCTCCGACCTCGAGAAGACATATAATAAGGGAATGAAGATTGACACACAAATCCCACAGTGTCCAGACACACCAGTGATTCCCAGCGTGACTACTCCCATAACCAAAGGTTTCCTACCCTGAACAGACCCCTTGGAATGTCCAGACAGAAGCAATGTAATTAACGGGTGTCCAAGAAGATATGTCGCTAGAAGAGTTTCACGAACAATGTCTTAAGTCTATAAGGGATACCAACAATAGGTGAAGAGCACCGAGGATGAATCCACATAAGGAGGAAATGACATCCCATCATCCCGTTTCGATCGAGGATCAAACATCTATGAATAAGGAGAGGATGTCATCCGACTCTAAAAAGAAAGAATTTGGGGTAATAGCTACACGCCCTCTACATTACGGTTCTGCGCGCCCTGGAAAAAGCGTCAAAAAAAGAAATGGAGATCCCAAAGTGAAGACCCTCTCCTCAGTATAGAGACTAGTATAATTTGAGGCATCAGTGGATTAGCTTGTCATCAGACCCGGTCATCCAGCATTGGGTCCCACCAAGAAAATAGCAGGCCTGACGTGAAACTTGCCAGAAGTTGGGATAGTCAGGACATTGAGCATTCTGTTCTACAACGTTGTCAGCGTGGATCCCTCATACCAGCCACAGAAGAAAGAATGATGATGGGGCACTGGTTGTCTATTTCTTTTCATATCAGTATCAATGAGTTCATCTCCTTGCTTTCAGGAACCAAGTTGTTGCATCAAGAACTCGATCACCACTTAACCACCGGCGAAGGGGAATGGAAAATATCAGAAAGGACATACCGCATGGTTCCGCCTCATCCATTACAGCCTCAACCCCCACGATTGCTGGGTGCCCACACCCCCTCTCCCAATTGGAAATTATCCAGCGAAGGTTAATTAATGACCGTGTATGCAGGTATGAGGAAGAGGGGATCATCCCTGCCAGGGATATGACCCGCCTAGATGTTGAGGCAGCGTTGCCTCGTCGTCAACATCTCCCCCTAGGGACATGCAGGGAGCCACAACTCTCCAACCCATTATTCTATCATTTTTGGAGCTTGTCCTTAGAACGCCTTGACAACTCCCTACCCTACACCGATGTGGTAGGGGATGTCTGGGTCGGCCCTATGTGTGTTCCGCTCCACGGGCACCTGTCGAGGTCTCCCACCAGGTTACGTCAGTGCCGCCGCCTGGTTCAACAAGCCAAGGATCAGGTAATTCATGGGCCTGCACCACCGGCTCCCTTTCAACTAACCCTGCGCCCACATCAGGTGAAAATTTAAGAGGACGCCCATCGTGGGGCAACAAAATCAGCGACTACTATGGCCCGATCCACCACTGACTCATATCCCCAACTCCCTAAATATGTTGATCATGGGAAGATATATGCCCGTCCTAGATCGAGGCCCTAACCACCCCACGGGCAGGCTTGGTCAACTCTCTTGGTCGTCACCATAGGCGATGGCCACTGCGGACCAATCTACAATAATTCCACCCGGTGCATAGGCCCACTCCGTACAGCCACTACGGGAGGTGTGGGTCCTCCCTGCTTACAACCACGGATTGTAGGTCTTCCGCGTGCCACCTTTAACCCATGCTAGGGTCTCCCCCGTGACAACAACACTCTGTATGGGAGTCTCTCCCGCAGTCACTAGACTGGGTACAGGTTGACTCCCCATGCCTCATACCGCAGGAATGAAGACATTGCATGTTCTGTCACTCGCTAACATGAAGGCCCTCCCCATGTCCTTCTACCAGCCGACGAAGGTCATCCTCACACCAGCGATTGGATGTGTGGAGACCAACTTCACTTCACCAACACCCAGCACAGAGGTCCTACCGGTGCTCAGCTTTAACAGAATGAGAACCTTCCTCACACTGATGTAGTTAGGGGAAGTGAGCATGATGGTCCTACGCATGCTCCTACTGCTCCAATCTATGCTTCTGTCAGCTCCAGCAGACGCCCTTCCCACTCCAGCACTTCCCACAGAGGTCCTCCATGTGTCCCTTTCGACATTTTCACCGATTCTCCTCACACTGCGACCCACCATGATGAGAGATCTATCTGCCCCAACACCAGTATGGCCGAAGGACCACCTCTTGTAGAAAGTGGACCTTTCCCCAAAGATTCCCAAAGGGGAAGGAGAGCAGGTGGTCGCTAAGGCAAGAGGAATTTTTGGGAGGGCCAGACAGGAATTCGATCATTCCACTTCTCTGAATCTGTTGCAGAGTATGACTTGGTGATAGAGACCTCCCCTCAGTCCTCCGAGTCATGGGTTGGTGCAGAAACGTGGTGCATCCGCCTCTTACTCCTGAAATGCGAGGTCCATAGGATTCTTTTCACCCTTCAAAGGTATATCCAGGAGAACAAGAACTTGGCATGTCCCCAGGGACCGACCACATAGTCACCACCATCATATTCGGAATCCCCCGTTGCTTCTTCTAGAGACTAAAGAGAGCTATTTTGGGGGTCAATGGAGGAAGAGCCGTGGAATAGCTCACCCTCAGCAGACGCTGATGCTGTTTCAGGAGCATTGTTTTTCAGTTGATCCTATCGTGATATAGAATCCAGGTCACTAAATTCCTTAAAAGGCAACCCATGAATCGGCGGCCTGTCAGCCCGCTCGCTGTATTCTCAATCAGCTAGCCCGCTGTCCCAGCGGTCTCCCTCGGTGCCGCTTCCAATTCCTCAGCATCCCATAGTTGAATAGTGGGTAAATCATGGGCCAAACCCTAAATCTGAGCAAAAGAGATTCTGGAAAATCCTCGCAGCAGACCACTTCACTGAGAAGTTTTGTCCGGTCATGGGACCAAAATTTCGTGTGCCAGAATCTCTCACCTCGTAAAAATTTCAATGTTTCCCCCAGACCCTCTAGGTGACACACGTCCGCTTCTGACATAAGAGAGTGTCTTATCCTAGGATACAAGTACACCTTGAAGACATTGGGGAATAATACTATCTGGTTGACCTAGCCACACTCCTCGTGGTCCAGCACCCCGAGTCACCTGGTCACCACATGGCCCTCCAAAAGCAATGTGTTTAGAGTTTCAAATTACTTTTCATGGTTATTAAGTTGTCTACCCCCCACGTGCAAATCTGTGGCTGGGGGTAGTACGCTGCCCTCCTTTTCAGTTCTACTCACCGATAGCCTGAATATCTAGGAGACATTAAGGTCATGCCCTTAATAAGAGTTGTGATCAACATGACCAATTTTTTGGTAGGGGAAACTGATCCCAAATATTCGATGTAAACGTCATTCTCAGATGACGTGCAACCACTACTGGACCAGTTGGTGAGGATTACTTATCCGCATAGGATCCTTCTAGGTCTCCCTGCACCCATAGAGTCATTTGTACTCAGTATGAATTCATGTAAGGGAAGAGAGCACGTCTGAGATGTCAAGAACTCCAACCCATCAGCTTCAGTACAGAAGACCAAGGAGGAACCTGAGAAGGCCACTTTGTGCTAGCAGCTTGCTGAGCAGAAGATGTCGGTCGACAAACTCCTGGCCAAATGAATTGCAGAGTGACGACCTGGAAATGGTGATCCTAGGCTGGGGCAGTGGGGGAAGGAACCACATTTCCTGGGTGAGCTGCCCCCTGGAAACCCAGATCACGCCTCTCTCGCAGATAGGGTGGATGTCGGAGCTCACAACAAGATGATGTGGTATGTCTCACCAAACCCTCCTGAACGGTGCAAGAAACCAAGGAACCTTGTTCGGGCTCCCCCAGCCCCCCCCCCCCAAGTGTCTATCTAGCAGCCGCTCCACGAGCCGATGATCATGTTTACCACATTGAAGAACACGACCACATGGTTGTGATTAGGGACCCCCATCAAGACAAGGACCCCCCGTCCAGATGATCCAATTCTAGCACTCATCGCCCGCATAGAGGAATTGAAAATGAGATAGGTGGCCATCCATCCTGATGTCAAGCCATATCCGGCATTGGTGGATGATATGCCACCACCCCTGGGATTTAGAAACCCCACATTCTCCCCTTTAATGAGACAGGGGCCCCACTATAGAACCTGGCCCACTTCAACTGAAGGTGTGGGCCTATATTAGAAAATCCAGCACAGAAAGAGGACGCCAAGCTCTACTATTTTCTTCAGACACTAGAGGGGCTAACATTAATCTAGTACAGCCATCTCCCCGTCGGATCCAGGACCAGCTAGGAGGACATCCGAAGGTAATTCCTTTACAAATTCAGTTCAACTACCAAGAAAACGAGCATCAAAGAACTCTTAAAGTGAAAAAAGGCCTGATGAGTGAGTCATAGACTTTATCGCCAAGTGGAAGGGGCTCATATACTCCCTTTACATGAAACTGAATCCGGAGAAATTACTGATGATGTGTGTGGGAAATGTCACGACAGAGCTGGTTCCCTCCCTAATCACACAGAACTATCCTGGAGGGTTCCGATATTTCTCAGATAAGGCCCAACGCCTCAAAGAAGCCTTGAAACATGCCATCCAGGCACATCTGTTGCCCCCTATAATCCTAGAAAGGAGGTCCGTCAGAGCTGAGCCCACCGCGGCTATCCAGATAGAGGCTCCCAAGCATCTAGAATTTCTACCAGTGGTACTATCTGTGTAGCCTTATAGAGGTCCTCCACTCTAAGCATAGCTTGTAACCTAGCAGTGTCCTCATTATTGGCAGGCACCCCTGTGGAATGCACTACCACCACCTAGGTGAGATAATCATGTTTATCCTCCTTGGTAGGCGCCTCCGATCCCTCGTTAGGGCCAGGATCTTATAGCCCCCTTTCTAGACAGAAGAAATTGGACCTACTCATTCAATGAGGATTAAGTTCCTAGTTACATCTGCAGCTCTATAGTGTAGGGAATTGTATGATTACCTGATTGTAGAATGACCGAGGAGGAAAATCTCACTGATCGACCCAACTACTACACTAATAATTGGATCATGGGGAACACCCTTAACAAATGATGTGTGTTCAAGGACTGGCTCCAAGACCAGATTGAAAACAACATAGTCAGGTTGGGCCCGGACCCGACATAAGGGTTGAGTGCCTTTATAAGGCCAGACAATAGTTGCAACAGTGTAGGTGATTGGCATCAGGTTTATGACCACGGGTCTCAGAAGTATAACGACAAGATGGGCCACAAAGTGGTCGCTTGTGCCCATGGCATTATCTGTGCATGCCTAAATTAGCTGGACCCCTTAGATGATACGGCCACCACTTTTGTATCATCATCTCATTGGACCTCTTCCCAGAAGAGCAAGCATTAGCGGTGCAAGAATAAGCAACGCGCCCCACCATTGCCATCGTCGTCCCACACTGTCAGCAACATTATTCCCTCGGAGATAGGGATCCTTCCGAGAATCCTTTTGGTAGTGGATAATTATTCATGTGATTGTCAAGGGTATTCTTCATTTAATACCGTTGAGTTGGTAAACCCCTATATGAATCCCGATGAAGGGGAGCGCCAAGCGAACCACCCCAATATCCCCAGCCGACGCCAATGTCAGTGGAGCCGTGAAAATATGGGTCATCGGGGAACATCCGATGGAACCTCATTCCAAGATGTGCATGACATTGAGACCAGACATTAGGCCCAACACAAAACCCAGCACGCACAGCCCCTTCATCCGGTGTCGACAGGCCCGCCTCTACCACCGTTTGAGCTACTCGATCAGGTAGAACCACTTCAACCATGCCGCGACCAGCTTCACATTGGTACATGAAAATATTAGTCATCTAGTCCTAATCCGGTAGATACTCTCTGGGCTTCGACTAGTGAGCAGCGGGATATACCCAGTACCAGTCAGCCACTAGTTTGACTATCAAGGCCCACCATGCCTTCTATCAAAGAGCGGCTACCTACAAGCAGATGTTTTCACCTGGCGTAGATGTATGTTGTTCTCATGCACCTCGTTGGAATCCCAACGAGTCTTTCCATCCTTGATTCCCTTCACATGTGTCCAGATATGCATGAAGCACTCATTGATCCTTTAAGAAGCCCCATCCTGTTTGATACAGAGGTAGAAACAACAGAAGCTTTCCACACTGAAGTGTTTGAGAATGCTGAATGATAGGATATCATTTCATTCTCATGGGAAGATGAAGGCTCCCTAATACATGAGCACATCTTCCCACTGTACATCACATGCCAATTTAACAAAATGGTGGTTTTTTGTTTTCTTGTTGACAGTAACTCTGGGATCATCCTTATCCCGAAATAGACACTGCAGAAGATAGGGTTATCCGAAGATGACTTGACTCCCTCTAATTCAAGAATATAGGGATACGACAGGACAGAGAAAACCCTGATTGGCATGATTTGTTTGAAGACCTAGTTCGGCGGCTGAGTTTCCAGGATCGAGTTCATGGTTTTCTCCTAGGACACCAGGTATATTTCATTTATGGGAAGTCCATGGATCCACCTGAACGTGTAGGTCCCTTCATCATATAACCAATTCCTCGAGTAATCCCTTAATGGTTGAGTGGGCGTACTCTAAGGTGATGAATCTCTATTCGCCTCTAGTGATGCCCGGAACCTAGACACTAACTATTACAAGAGAAAGGATAAACAAGTCTATGCAAGTGATGTTGAGCCTATCACCACTATGACCGATCCTTGGGTAGGCCTGAATGATGCCTACATCTCCCCGATCCATCGGTTGGAGGCCACGCCCCCCGATATGAGGCAATGTTTTTTTAATTTCTGCAACAAAGGGAAACCATGCTCACAAATCCAAGTACCGTCGAAAGATCACTTCATATTCTTATACGAATCAGGTATCAGTGATCTCGGAACCTCCCACCCCCATCAGGTATAAGGGTGTTCGGCTCATGGAAATAGTAGTATGTCATACTTTTCTATTCTGTCAGGCTAGAAAAATCCAGCTCCAACAGACGCACCACCAATACATTGATATTATCAAACGTGTCCCCATGGGCCAGAGACAATATGTGATCAGTTCGACAACCTTCATTTCTATGGTCTCGGTAGCGTTAGAGTTCCCTGATGCAATAACCACTACCGCTCAAGTTAGTACCAGCCTCCCATCGAGGGATGGTTACTCATCTGTAACTTCCCCCATAAGAGATCCCTCCATAAGTGATGAAGAGGATATAGAGGACGCCCCTTGACGATGAAGAAGGATTCTCCACCACGGTCAACGAGTTGGTACAGGTGAACCTCAAAAGCGAGGCAGACCTGAGATCCACGTTGATCAGCGCTGCCATGCCCCTCGTGGAGTAGTAGCAGTACATATACTTCCTCAAACAGCACCATGCCCCTCATGGTGCCATTGTTGAGGCCAAGGTTGACAAACTCATCAGGTCCATCTTTATTAAGAAGGTACAGTACCCCTACTGTCTGGAAAACATTGTACCAGTCAAGAAGAAGAACAGATAAATCAGAGTCTATATCGACTTCCGTTATATCAACCTCCATTGTCCAAAGGATGATTTTCCCCTTCTAGTGACAAAATTTTTTATTGACAATACGACTGGGTTCTAATCCATTTACTTCATGGATGGTTACTCTGGAAATAATCTGATCCAGATGTCCCCTGAAGACGAGGAGTCCACATATTTCAGGGAGCCTGAAGGTACTTTCTGTTACTAGGTTACGTACTTCGGCCTGATGAATACAGGTTCCACCTATAAGTGGGCCATGCATCACATATTCAAACCAATCATCGGGACATTGGTGGAATGCTATGTAGATGTTTTGGTGTTCAAATATCGCCAGTTCCAGGACTGTCATAAGGACATTGAGAAAGTGTTTGGCTTCCTCTGTTCCCATCACCTGAAGATGAACCCACTAAAATGTGCCTTCGGGGTCACCTCTGGGAAGTTTCTTGGAATTTTTGTCAGTTACTGAGGCATCTAGGTCGACCTGGAGAAGATCAAGTCCATCAGCAAGATGCCTCCCCTGAATAATATTCAGGAGCTTCGAGGTTTCCAAGTACACTAGGACTACATATGCCGATTCATTACGAATTTTACTGTCAAGTGTAAGACCTTCTCTCAGCTCATGAAGAAAGCCACTACTTATGAGTGGGAAGAGGAGTGCTGGACCGCCTTTGAGGAAATCAAGAAGTATTTTCTCCAGCCTTTGGTCTTGATACCACCCATTTCCAGAAAGCCAATGGTCCTCTATGTCACTGCCTTGGAATCGTCCCTCAGCGCCCTTCTCGCCCAGAAGAACAATGAGGGGACAAAGAAAAACCTCTACTAACGTAGATTTATGCTCTTAGATATAGAGACCAGATACCCCCCATAGAGAAGAGCTGCCTTGCAATAGTGTTTGTTGTACATCAATTGCAACATTACCTGCAGCACCACGAGGTACACAAAATGTCTTGAGTAGAACCGTTGACTTACATCCTATGTCATCCCATGGTGACTAGATGACTAACACGATGGGTGGTTATCCTCCAGCAGTTTGAAATCAGGTTCGTGCCTCAGATGGCTATCAAGGGACAAGTGTTGGCCAATTTCCTTGCTTCCCAAACAACCCCTCGACCGGTCCTTGGACTTGGATTTTCCGGATGAGGTAATCCTCTCAGTTGATCAACCCATCCCATGTTAGCCGATGCACATTGATGGAGCCTCCCGGAGCCCCACTGGTAGGAGGCTCAATGATCCTTGACTCAATAGAGCAGGCCTGAGTATCAGTTTCATTACACAGGAACAAGCCATTCTACCATATTCATTCCTATAGTTGGAAGGATACACTTACAACGAGGCATAGTATCCGACCCTCATTACTGGCCTTGATAATTCCCTCAGGATTGGTGTGCCCCATTTTCTTGTGTAAGGGGACTCCGAGCTAGTCATTAAGCAGATCAACAGTGACTATGTTTTCAGGAAGCCAGACCTCGTACCATTAGTGGAATTCTTTAACGACCCAAAGTATTTCAAACAAAAATTCCCTTCTTATATCTATGTCATAAAAACACAAAATAATGAACTACTAAGTGATAAGTGACCTTTAAACATAGTTTTGTCACCCCTATGTTTGGAATTTTAAAAATCCAACATTCACGGTTGTGTTCAAGATAGTTTTTGAAGTCCAATGAAACAGAAATAATTTTTGGTGAATAGTAACCTACCCTTATGAATAGTAACCTACCCTTATGAATAGTAATATGACCCTTATGAATTGTAAATAAGAGTAACATTATCTATGAATAATAAAATAAAATGTAGACATCATAGAAAGTGATAATTTGACCTTAGTAATTTTTTTTTGCTATTTTATAAGTCATAAATAATTAATTATAATTAATTAATTAATTAAAAAGAATATTTATTTTCATGAAATATATTCATAAATTGTTGAATCAATGTCTAATAGTTTTTAGATAATTTTATAAGACCCTATGTAATTTTTTAATGAACTGTAAAATCAGTTTTAATTTTAAAAGCTGTTTTTTAAGTAAATTATGATTTTAATTAAATATTAAATTAATAATATTTAGAAAATTATTTTTGAAAAATTGACTTCATTTTTGGATTTTGCACGTCGAAAAATGTTTTGGGTAAAATTTTGGGATTTTTTTGAGATACTTGAATTTTTGATGAATAGTAGAATACATTAATTTATCATATAAATACATTTTAATTAAAATCCACTATTCCTGACATCACAAGTGATGTATGCACCCAAATACCGAATTCAAAAGTTTAATATACTATTCTTAGTCATCCATGACTCACTATTCCTTGACTTAGGTGAAATCAATAAACTAATCAATTTTATATTAAGGAAACCCCTCTCCCCTCCACTATAAAAGCCATCCTTCACTCCCTCTTTTCCTCACACCTCTCAAGCTCCAAGAATTCTCTAAACTCTGCCCAAACACCTTCCCTAGACCCTACCTCACTTCCAAGTGCTTCTGGTCTCATCAAAAGACCAAGCATAGGCCTTTAAAGAGATTCTTAAGAGGAGGATTCTAAAGGTAATTTCTCTCCCTCGTCTCCTTTAATTTCCTTTCAAGGTCAAGTTCCTTTCTTGATATCTCCCTACCTATCTTCATCCAAATTGTTTTGTAACCCCAGTATTATACATATAATTTAATTGTATGATTCTAATGGTATATTATATCACCCCACACCCTTTCCCTCTTCCTTTTATTTTATTAAAGAGAACGTTGTTCATGTGGTGATAATTTATCACCTTCGAAAACAACATCCTCTCTTCTTCCATTTATACCTTCAATATGGACATGAAACCATTTTTATGGTTTAACCAGAATTTTTTATATGTATTATGTTCTGTTTTATGTTCTGGAAATAACCTATGTCCATACTACTAAGTGAAAAGTTAAAATGAGTTGGCTGTGATCCAAAAAAAGCTCAAATTAGCCCAAATAATCTTCATTTAATTCTTATCTAATGATTCAGCCACATGGATCTAATATAACTCATTATAAAATCATTCAAGCTTCTGTAATATCATTAATTACATGTAATATCAGTTCTGGATGTTTACCCATGATCTACCCAAACATCAAATTAAGAATACAAGTGGACCACTCAAGAAAACCATGAAAACGAACATCCCCGATCAATGTTTTTAAACTCTATAAGTCATCCAAAGGAACATAATATGAAATAATGAAACCAGAATGAACCCTATTAATGTATAAAAGGTTCTGGAATTTCTAATTAATGAATATAATATCATTATACAAGACATTAAATAGAAGGGGGCATTCGAGTACAAGGTAAGGGGAAATCTCGAACCCAATTTTCTTCCTTCGGGTCCTCCCACTTTCACTCCATTTTTGATATAGTTACTCCTAAAAGATCATTTTTTCATCATTTACTTTAATTTTCTGGGATATAAATGTTTTTCACTTGTTGTTATGTCTATCAAAATGTTTTCCAAAAGAACTCTTCTTTCAAGATCTCACTTTTTACCTCTCATTCAAGGTTGATGGTTCTTATATCAAGTATGTTGTTCCCTCTTTCTTTTGGGAACCCAAAGCTTGTGAATGTGTCATTATGAGATGAAACCCATTCCTTTCCATGGGTTATTTATGTACATGTTTGATATGTGTTCTATGTGGCAATCATGATAATGATAATGTTATGATGTGACGGGTGTGCCCGGAATTATATATTGCAATATGAATGTTTAAATGTGACGGGTGCACCCGGAATTATATAGCGCTCCAATACATTGGGTAAAGTGATGAATCTCATGAGTAAATGTGAAATGATGCATGAACATGATGCTAGATTTGTTCACAATTATGTGTGGTAGTTAACAACTAAGACATGATGTTTCATTTTTATGCTTTGCCACATTTCAAGTTTATTGTTTATGCTCCTCTCATGTTCAAGATCTTCTTCATTATTATGCTCACCCCATGCTATATTGTTCTTATCTATCCACTTACTGGGATTTTATCTCACCCCTTTTGATGTATATCCTCAGGTGGATACATGTACTAAGGAGAGGACAAGTGCTACTAAGAAGCTATAGAAGAAGAGATTAAATGAATTTTTATGCTTGATGTTGTACTTGTTATGTGTAGTCCTAGTTTTCCCAAGACACTATACCTCTGGATCCTCCATGTGTAATACTATTATGTTGTTTATCTTTGAAATGATGTAATAGTAATGTAAGAAAAGGTCGAGTCGCTATAGTTGGTATCAGAGCAAAGGTTTAGTTAATTTGGGACTTGGATTAGTGAACCCTAAAGAAAACCTCTAGCATGAGACTAAGTACAAATATGCACACAAGGATATTTACCTAGGGATCCCATATGTTTTTCGTATAACTGTTTAAAAGGATAAGTTATTAATGACTTTTTTACTTATGTTTTGTTGTAACCTTTTCTATTTTAGAAAATGGTGGGAACCATGAGAAATCAGGCCAACAACTCTTGCAAAGGCCAATGCAACGATTTCCCGAACGACATCCCCAATGATTTTGGAGGTGGAGTTCAAAACATAATGGCAATGCTTACCAAATTATCTCGGGTTATGAATAATAACCATAATAATGAGGAACGTCCTGCTTCAACAAAGAGGGATCAACTAGCTATCGAAAGTTTTATGCGGCAACGACCACCGACGTTTTGTGGATCTTCCGATCCACTAGTTGCGGAACAGTGGGTCAACTCCATGGAGAAGATCATTTCTGTTCTTCACTGTTCCGAGACAGAGAAGGTGACTCTAGCCATTTATTGTCTAGATGGAGAAGCTGATCAATGGTGGTCTTTTATTAAGAACACCAAGCCAAGGGAAGAAATTAAAGAGATGGAATGGGAAGACTTTAAGATAATGTTTCTTAATAAGTACTTCCCATGAACTCTTCGCACGAAGATAGTGAGAGAATTCATAGAGCTCAAGAAAAAAGAAGGAGAATCTGCCACAACCTATGAAGAAAATTTCACAAGGCTCGCAAGGTATTCTTCGGGTTTTGTTATCAACACTGATAGCAAAATTGATAGATTCTTTAGTGGATTAAAACCACATCTTCAAAAAGATCTTGCAATTCGAGACTTTGGGAGTTATGAAGAAGTTGTTTGGTGTGCTCTCAAAGTGGAGATGGAGTTTGGAGAATGGTCCCATGGCTATGGTGATAAGAAAAGAAAGATGGAGTTTCAAGCTGGTGGATCTAGTGATAAAGATGGGAAGAAAACAAAACCACCCAGTTGCCAAAAATGGGGGAAGTTTCACAATGGGAACTGACTCAAAGGGAAGGGGAAATGCTTCAAGTGTTGGAAAGAAGGACACCTAGCACACGAGTTTCTAAGAGACATGAAAGGGGTAGGATAATGTAGACGATGAAAGGAGAGAACCACTCGTGGTTCAATGCTACAACTGTAAGGAGCTAGGGCACTATTCAAACTAGTTCACTAAACCTCGAGCTCTCGAGGGTAATCAGTGCCAACAACCACCAAAGACAAAGGAACAAGGGAAGGCTTATGCCATCACTACTGCGGAGGTGGAACATGATAATGAAGTCGTACAAGGTACACTTCCTATTCACTCAAGAATGAAAAAAGTCTTATTTGATTCTGGTTCTACGCATTCCTTTATATCTTGCAAGTTTTTTAGAACTATAGAATCGAAGCCCTGAAACCTTGAAGTAGAGATATCTGTAAAAACAACAAGTGGTGCAATCATTGCAACCCAAGTGTTTGATTCTTCTCCTGTTGACGTATGTGGGATGATTCTTCTATCAAATCTCGTAATACTTCCCTTGGTGGAATTCGACGCTATAATGGGAATTGATTGGCTCTCGTTATATAGAGAACATATCAACTGTCTAGAAAAGGAAATATATTATCATATTCCGAACCATCCCATGCTCCACTACAAATGCAAGGAAGATCATGAATATCCTTTGAAAAATCCTTCAATGGTGTGGGTGATGATTCCCATTGAAGAAGCATACCTCGCCCAAATGGTTGAGTCGAAGGAATGTTCAAACCTTGAGGAAATGCCAATCGTGAGGGAATACAGTGATGTATTTCCCGAAGAGTTACCCGGAATTCCCCCAGATTGTGAGGTGGACTTCTCAATTGAACTCATACCCGGATCTACTCCTATCTTGAAGTGCCCCTACATGATGGTTCCTATCGAACAGGAGGAGTTAAAGAAGCAGTTGCAAGAGCATCTCGACAAAGGGTTCATACGCCCTAGTGCATCACCTTGGGGTGCACCAGTTCTCTTTGTAAAGAAGAAGGATGGAACTATGCAGTTGTGTATCGATTATCGGGAACTCAACAAGATAACCATAAAGAACAAGTATCCTCTCCCAAGGATTGATGACTTGTTCGACCAGTTTAGAGGAGCTCAATACTTCTCAAAGGTGGATCTTCGTTCTGGATATCATCAAGTAATGGTGAAGAAGGAAGATATTCAGAATAATGCCTTCCGTACAAGGTATGGGCACTATGAGTTTTTGGTGATGCCCTTCGGACTTACTAATGCCCCAGAAATCTTCATGGATTTGATGAATAGAGTCTTTAGACATTACCTCGACAAATTTGTGGTAGTGTTTATCGATGATATTCTTATATACTCCAAGAGCAAGGAGGAACTTGAAGAACATCTAAGACTTGTGTTGGCGACATTGAGAAAGGAGAAGTTGTATGCCAAGTTCAGCAAGTGAGACTTTTGGATGAATCAGGCCACATTCTTGGGACATGTGACCACAAGCGAGGGAATTTATGTTGACCCTTCAAAGACAAAGGCGATTGAAGAATGGCCCAGGCCCTCTAGTGTCACAGAAATCTGTAGTTTTCTTGGATTAGCTGGGTACTACCGATGTTTTTTGAGAAACTTCTCACGATTATCAAGCCCGCTAACTAAGTTAACAAGGAAAGGGGTAAAGTATGTATGGACGGAAGAATGTGAGGGAAGCTTCAAGGAGCTAAAGAGAAGGCTGATCACTGCACCTGTACTCACACTACCGAAAAGTGGAGAAAGATTTGTGATATACAGTGATGCTTCAAAGAAAGGCTTCAGTTGTGTACTCATGCAAAATGATAATGTGATAGCCTATGCCTCACGACAGTTGAAGATCCATGAGCAGAACTACACGACGCATGATCTAGAGCTGGCAGCCGTGATTTTTGCCTTGAAAATTTTGCGTCACTACCTTTATGGTGAGAAGTGTGACATATACACCGACCACAAGAGCCTAAAGTATATATTCACACAAAAGGAGCTCAACATGCGTCAAAAGATAAGGTTAGAGATAATCAAGGATTATGATTGCTCTATTCACTATCATCCTTGGAAGGCGAACAAGGTAGCTGATGCTCTATGCAGGAAAGAACCTGCTACTCTATCCATGTTGAGGATTGAGAAAGACCCTATCTTCTTGGATATGCAAAGGATGGATTTGGGAATCGTAAGGGCATGGGATACATCCTACCTTTCCCAAATGATTGTGCAACCATCCATCCAATAGAAGATTAAAGAAGCACAAAGGGATGATGTAGAGATACAAAAGAGGGCGAATGCATTAAAGGAATGGAAGCTGCAAGAGTTTCATATCGACGATGATTGTGTGATTCGGTTTGGAACGCGGCTTTGTGTGCCTTCATCACCTGGAATAAAGAAGGAGCTATTGGATAATGCACATAGCTCAACTTTCTCTATTCATCCAAGAAGTGCCAAGATGTATCGTGATCTCCGAGAACACTTCTGGTGGGATAACACGAAGAAGGAGATTGAGGAATATATATCAAGGTGCTTGGTATGTCAGAAAGTTAAAGCTGAGTGGAAAAAGTCCAAAGGTATGATGCAACCATTTCCTATACCCATGTGGAAATGGGAAAAATGATACTTTGGACTTTGTCATGGGTCTCCCGAAAACGTCAATAGGAAATAATGCGATATGGGTTGTGGTTGATCGACTCACCAAGACTGCCCATTTTATTGCTATTCGAGAAGACCTCTCACTTGAACAACTTGCAAGGATATATGTGAAGGAAGTAGTGAGGTTGCACGGTGTTCCGCTCTCGATTGTCTCTGACCGTGATCCAAGGTTCACTTCTAAATTCTAGAGGGGCCTTCAACATGCTTTGAGTACTTAATTAAATTTCAGCACGGCCTATCACCCCCAAACTGATGGACAATCTGAATGGACTATTCAGACACTTGAAGATATTCTAAGATCCTACTCTCTTGAATTCAATGGTGGTTGGGATCAGCATCTCCCATTGGTTGAGTTCTCATACAACAATAGCTTCCACTCGAGTATTCAGATGGCTCCGTATGAAGCTCTGTATGGGAAGCGATGTAGAACTCCAACCTGTTGGGATGATGTTGGAGAAAGAAAGCTACTTGGTGCTGATCTTGTTCAAGAGATGACAGAGAAGGTTCAAGTCATCCAGAAACACATCAAAGCTGCTCAAAGTCAGCAAAAGAGCTATGCTAACAATCGTCGGAGGGACTTGGAGTTCGACGTTGGAGATAAAGTCTTCCTTCGAATATCTCCATGGAAGAGAGTCATGTGATTTGGGAAGAAAGGGAAGCTAAGCCCAAGGTACATTGGACCCTTTGAAATCCTTGACCGTATATGAGTCGTGGCCTATTGTCTAGAACTTCCACCGAATATGGCTCAAGTTCATGATGTGTTTCATGTATCACTATTGATGAAGTACATACCAGACCCCTCACATTTACTAAACCCATAGGTGGTACAGTTGGAAGATGATCTCTCATATGAGGAGCAGCCGGTAAAAATTCTGGACCGAAGTGATAAGGTTCTACGCAACAAGACAACCCGCCTTGTCAAAGTGTTGTGGAGGAACCAAAAGTTTGAGGAAGCAACTTGGGAACTAGAAGAGGCAATGAAGGAGAATTACCCTCACATGTTTGTGTAATGTGACATTTCAGGGGCGAAATTTTTTAAGGGGGGAAGAATTTAACGACCCAAAGTATTTCAAAGGAAAATTCCATTCTTATATCTATGTCATAAAAACAAAAAATAATGAACTACTAAGTGATAAGTGACCTTTAAACATAATTTTGTCACCCCTATGATTGGAATTTTAAAATTCCAACATTCACGGTTATGTTCAAGATAGTTTGTGGAGTCCAATGAAACAAAAAAAAAATTTGTGAATAGTAACCTGCCCTTCTGAATAGTAACCTACCCTTATGAATAGTAATATGACCCTTATGAATAGTAAATAAGAGTAACATTACCTATTAATAATAAAATAAAATTTAGACATTATAGAAAGTGATAATTTGACCTTAGTAAATGTTTTTGGTATTTTATAAGTCATAAATAATTAATTATAATTAATTAATTAATTTAAAAGAATATTTATTTTCCTGAAATATATTCTTAAATTTTTTAATCAATGTCTAATAGTTTTTAGATAATTTTATAAGACCCTAAGTAATTTTTGAAAGAACTGCAAAATCAATTTTAATTTTAAAAGCTTTTTTTTAAGTAAATTATGATTTTAATTAAATATTAAATTAATAATATTTAGAAAATTATTTTTGAAAAATTGACTTCATTTTTTTGATTCTACACGTCAAAAAATTGTTGGGGTGAAATTTTGGGATTTTTCTGAGATACTTGAATTTTTGATGAATAGTAGAATACATTAATTTATCATATAAATACATTTTAATTAAAACCCACTATTCCTGACATCACAAGTGATGTAAGAACCCAAATCCAGAATTCACAAGTCTTATTTACTATTCTTAGTCATAAAATACTCACTATTCCTTGTCTTAGGTGATATCAATAAACTATTCAAATTTATATTAAGGAAATCCCTCTCCCCTCCACTATAAAAGCCACCCTTCACTCCCTCTTTTCCTCACACCTCTCAAGCTCCAATACTTCTCTAAAATCTACCCAAACACCTTCTCTAGCCCCTCCCCCACGTCCAAGAGCTTATGGTCTCATCAAAAGACCAATCTTATGCCTTTAAAGAGATTCTTAAGAGGTGGATTCTAAAGGTAATTTCTCTCCCTCGTCTCCTTTAATTTCCTTTCAAGTTCAAGTTCCTTTCTTGATATCTCCCTAACTATATTAATACAAATTGTTTTGTAACTCCAGTATTATACATATAATTTAATATTATGATTATAATGGTATATTATATCACCCCACACCCTTTCCCTCTTCCTTTTATTTTATTAAAGAGAACGTTGTTCATGTGGTGAAAATTTATCACCTTCAAAAAACAACATGATCTGTTCTTCCATTTATACCTTAAATCTGGTAATGAAACCATTTTTATGGTTGAACCAGAATTTTTTACATGTATAATGTTCTATTTTATGTTCTGGAAATAACCTATGGCCATACTACTAAGTGAAAACTTAAAATGAGTTGGTTGTGATCAAAAAACTGCTCAAATTAGCCCAAATAATCTTCATTTAATTCTTATCTAATGATTCGGCCACATGGATCTAATATAACTCATTATAAAATCATTAAATATTCTGTAATATCATTATTTACATGTAATATCAGTTCTGGATGTTTACCCATGATCTACCCAAACATCAAATTAAGAATACAAGTGGACCGCTCAAGAAAACCATGAAAACGAACATCCCCGATCAATGTTTATAAACTCTATAAGTCAACCAATGGAAAATAATATGAAATAATTAAACCATAATGAACCCTATTATTTAATAAAAGGTTCTGTAATTTCTAATTAATGAATATAATGTCATTATACAGGACATTAAAGAGAAGGAGGCATTCGAGTACAAAGTAAGGGGAAATCTCAAACCCAATTTTCTTCCTTCGGGTTCTCCCTCTTTCACTCCATTTTTGATATGGTTACTCCTCAAATATCATTTGTTCATCATTTACTTTACTTTTCTGGGATATACATGTTTTTCACTTGTTTTTATGTCCATCAAAATGTTTTCCAAAAGAACTCTTCTTTCAAGATCTCACTTTTTACCTCTCATTCAAGGTTGATGGTTCTTATATCAAGTATGTTGTTCCCTCTTTCTTTTGGGAACCCAAAGCTTGTGAATGTGTTATTATGAGATGAAACCCATTCCTTTCCATGGGTTATTTAGGTACATGTTTGATATGTGTTCTATGTGTCAAGCATGGTAATGATAATGTTATGATGTGATGGGTGCACCCGGAATTATATAGCGCAATATGAAGGTTTAAATGTGACGGGTACGCCCAAAATTATATAGCGCTCCAATGCATTGGGTAAAGTGATGAATCTCATGAGTAAATGTGAAATGATGTGTGAACATGATTCTAGCTTTGTTCACAAGTATGTGTGGTAGTTAACCACTAAGACATGATGTTTCATTTTTATGCTTTGCCACATTTCAAGTTTATTGTTTACGCTCCTCTCATGTTCAAGATCTTCTTCATGATTATGCTCACCCCATGCTATATTGTTCTTATCTATCCTCTTACTGGGCTTTTAGCTCACCCCTTTTGATGTATATCCTCATGTGGCTACATTTACTAAGGAGAGCACAAGTGCTACTAAGAAGCTATAGAAGAAGAGATTAAATGAATTTTTATGCTTTATGTTGTACTTGTTATGTGTAGTCCTAGTTTTCCCAAGTCACTAAACCTCTGGATCCTCCATATGTAATACTATTATGTTGTTTATCTTTGAAATGATGTAATAGTAATGTAATAAAAGGTCAGGTCGCTATAAATTCACCCTCCAGCTAATGGCCCAGTTCCCTTCTCGGCCAGAGGATGCCCATGTCCCTCGGTCAGAGAACAGTCGACCAGATTCTTTGGCCAGCTTAGCGGCATCACTTTCAGATCCCGGACAGGATGATATGATTATCCACGTGGCACATTGGAGAGTCATAGATCCTGTTATGTTGAATGGCAGTGAAGGACCATAGGTAATCCATCTAACCATCAGTGCCTCTTTGTTAGGACCCCCAGGTTGTCCGGATGCAATGATTAGAATGATTTCCGAATGGAGGACACCCTTGGTTTAATACCTCCAACAATGTAATCTCTCATCTGACTGAGCTGAGCGCGAGTTAATCCAACACTGCGCGCTAAAGTTTACCCTCCATAGTTGCCCTAGTCTTGATGCAATCCTCTATAAGCTTGGGTTCGATGGTGTTCTCCTCCATTGCCTTTAGGGTGTTGAGATTACACAGGTCATGAAAGAAGTTCACGCTGGTTCTTGCTGTGCCGATCAGGTTGGACGAAACCTGTCTCACCAGATCCCAAGATTAGGTTATTTTTGGCCCTCCATGATCCAAGACTACATCGAGTTCACTAACAGGTTCCATGCATGCCAAGTTCATGCTAACTTTCTTCATCATCCACTAGAGCCTCTCCACACTACCAAGTAATCATGGACTTTCTAGTCTAGGGGTTTGATGTTTTACGACCATATCTTCCAGCAATGGCTCGCCAATGCGGGTTCATTCTGACCGCTACTGAATTCATTTCCATGTGGGAAAAAGAAATTCTGCTAAAGGATGTCATCTCCTATTCTATCATTGACTTTGTGAGTTCTAATGTCTTCCATCGTTTTGGAGTTCCTCACGATGTCCTCACAGATAACGGTAACAACATCTAAATAGTCGAGTTGAAAACGTTGTACTACAAGTACAATATCCGCTTTAACCATACCTCCCGTTATCACGCGCATGTGAATGTGAAAATTGAGGTGTTCCATAAAACCCTCTCTAACATCCTATAGAAAATGTTTGGTCGCAAAAAAAAAGAGTTGTCTGGATAATCTACCTAACACCCTCTGGGCTTATCGGACGACGACTCGTAATTCCACCAAGGGGACCCCATATTTCCTGGTGTACAGAATTGCGGCCATCCTACCCATCAAGATTTAGTTTCCCTCATTTCTCACATTGGTCTATGACCAGCATGTGCTGGATAGAGTGGGCGAAATCCATCTAACTGAATTGGAAGTAGTTGATGAGAATAGGGATCGTGCCCTGCACATTCTAGATAGGCATCAGAGTAGGATGGCTTGAGCCTTCAACAAGAAGGGTCGCCTCTACTCTTTCCTTCAAAGTGACTTTGTTTTGGATCTATGAAAACCAATGATACCTGGTAGAAAACCACACACGTTGGAGCCCAGATGGGAAGGAACGTTCATTGTCTATAAGGTTTACCCCAATAGAGCATACTTTCTTGTGACCATAGATGGTGAGTGTATAACTCCTCCCACCAATGCCAAGTTCCTCTAGAAATAATTTTCCTGATCCTTATGGTCCTACATAACCTTAAACTGGATAGTCTCGCATGACCCTAAACTACACGCCAGTCTTGTATGACGTTAAAATACACCATCAAGAACAATGAATAGATTGATTACCATCTTTATGGGATACGTAGGACCACCCAAACATTTAGATTTCGGGTCCAGCCCCATATCTTATAGATATCCCATTCATCTAGGCCCCTTGCCCTATTCCTCTACATGATAGGGATATATAGGTGTTCTGCAGGGTTATACCCTACTTCGCATTGGGTTTTTGGAAAACATGTCATGCCCCCCTTTCTCTTGATTGTTCTATATATCTTTCTTCTATAATCATCTGTGTGAATTGGCCGCTCTCATGTTCAGCCCCTCGACCCTTTGCAGTGGTTCGACAAAGTGTCCAAGAGACCTCTGGTCTAGTACCAGGAGTGTCAGATTCAACTTGGGTAAGTTCCATTTAATTTTAAGGCTTCGTGTTCCCCTTCATTTGGGCATTCATTATGTTTGACACCCGAAGGGACCCCCAAAATGTCATGGATTCTATGTTTTAGTTCTCTCCTACCATTATGGGCCCATTTCCGTACGGTTTTAGGACAATATATCGATACAAGTCCCACGTTGTGAATATGGTCAGTGGTGGATGCTCATTTGTTTGTCCCCATTTTAGGCTAACACGACATGGATGCCATGTTGCGAACATGGTCAGCAGTAATCCTCTATCTCCAAGACATCCCCTTCAGGCCTTGAATGTCGGATACATGATTCACATTATGTTCCAGCCCATCATGCCAATATAGTAATTTTCCACTCTTAGCAATATCCCTCTGTGCACATCTGCACGCCGGGGGGATAAAGATGCAATACGACATCCTTCAGGGATCCCACGGTCCGAGCTCGAATACCATAAAATGAAATAGTCTCTATGTGGTATGTGAGGAATGATCCTAAACCTCTTGGGATACATGGGGTCACCCAGACATCGCGTTTCTGGGTCCATATTAACTAGAATCTATCTTCTCTTGCCCCTTATCCTCTGACCCTTACTGGCCTCTCATCCCCAGGCTCCTTTCCTAGAGTTGCGCATGGTGATGATGTAGACCAAATATTCATTAAAACTGGGCATGCATTTTAACGTCGGGCACATTCCTTAATGTTCAAGCCATATGATTTGAATTTGTGCCATGTGGTCCTATCATATGACCCTAAACCGTGATAATATCGTCCCGGCCGCACGATGAAAAACGACAATACATTGTGATGACCTCATCATAGGGGACATCACATTGGGTATCAGTCATCCACCATACCATTTCTCAACACCTGTATACCGATTTATTATTATGGAGATGCCAGAAATTTCTACCCTTTGCATTTCGCTTCAAAAAAATAAAAACCATTCACCTTAATAAACAAACATGATACAACAAATACCGTTTCTTTTTGTGCGAGGGACAGACCCACACACCCCTTTCATCCTTCGCACTAGTACCTTACCGAGCCACCCCTCTGTACTATGTATGAATTGATTCCCATCCTTATGGGATACATATGAATGCTTGGGCACTACCCCAGCCTATCTTTCGTGCTTGGTCCCTTGACCTAAACACTTCCCCGAGGAACACATGGTAATCTGGACTTATGTCTTCATTCACGTCGGGTTTCATAATCACCTTACCATGTGTCCCCTACATTCCTTTCATGTCTGTGGTCCAAGTTATAAGACCATAAACTAAGACGCTTTCTTGAACTACATATGTCATGATTTCCATCCTTATGAGATACGTAGGAACGCCATGACATTTCGTCTCAGGTCCAGCCCAGGGAATCCCAAATCCCATCCTTTCTCACCATCGACCCTTTGGAAAGACCCCTTGGGGAGTAGTGTAACTAAAACATTTTCCCTGAACAAGTTTAGGATTCCCCGTAATGACATTGGGAAGTGACAGTCCCCTCACCAGGGAGGTCCTATCTCAAAGTTGGAATGATCCATGATTAGATTGATGTGCCCGCCTAATTTTCTTCCACCATGGTGGCGTGACTTCAAGAGTGTTTGATTCTGTTAGAAAAAACCGCCACTTCAACTTCCATGCATTGTGTACCTCCTTTATTCAGACCCTCATACTCTTTCATGTCTGAAGGGTCCCCCTAACAGTATAGATTCTTGGAATATGGTCTGCTTGATGTCTTGGGCCTACGTTCCAGAAAGCTAAGGGATGATATTTTGAGTTAGGTCCTATTTTTTGAACATGGTCAGTAGTCAACCCTCATTTGTTTTCCCCATTTCATGCTAATTAAATAGGGATGCTGTGTTTCGACCATGGTGAACAGTTTACCATTATTTCCACACCCCTCTAATAGTTTTCCAAATTTTGGGTAACATGATTCACCTTTTTCATACCCCTATGTTTAGACTGATTCTAATGCCCCAGGAATTGCCCCGGTCATGCACTAGAGAACATTGAGAAGATGATACATCAATCAGTCCGAGGACCTCTTCATTTGATCGGTCCTCCCTCTTCTCCTTGGAAATATGGATTCGAATATTGAATTCCCCAAGCGTGGTTGACGCTCCTGCGATCAAAGTGATAGTATGAGCTTTCATTGTTTCTCAAATCGGGTACGACACACATGAGATTATGAATGGATTGATTTTTAATTTGGGATTATTGTTGAGCATGATATACCAATGGGAGAAGTAAATAAATTTTTCCATAGATACAATTCAATATAAGAAGTAGTAAGGTGAAATAATTTTATGGGTTTGGCCAAAACAGGGCCCTTTGGGGTAGGCATCCTTGATTGATCGATCCAACGCCACTACCTTCGGGCTTGTGGCCTTGAGGACTGCTTCCCTCCCCCGGAGTACCCAATCATCATTAGCGGACATAAAACACAGTTCCCTAAACCTAGAACATGATCACGCCTATTATATATGATGTTCAGTCATCTGATGACTCGCTTCTACTAGTTGTTCTTGGGCATCTGCCAGTTGGGCCCTCAACTGCTCCATGAGCTCAGAACAGGTTGCAATGAACATATCCTTTTCTTTCACCTTTTATTCATGGTGCCAGACCTCCTTCTATACCTTCATAAATGCTCGTGTACTCCCCAATTCCTCTAGAAACTGGGTGATGTCGGTGCACCGACTTCTCTCAAGCATCTTCTCGACCATGTAATCACGGACCGTCGAGTGAAGTCATTGAGAATCTGCCTCTCCAGCACATAGGAAACGTATCCAGGTGTGGAGTGATCTCATCCTTTTCATCCATTCCATTTGAGACTGGCTGTGAAAACTCTTGATGCACTTCCACCCTTTGCGTCACGACATCCAGCTCTCCTCGGCCGCTTCTAAGTCTGAATCATCAATCTCCTCGGGATCATCAGGTCGATAGATAGGAAAAATATCTAACAACCTAGCAGTAGGGTCATCCTCAGATATTACCCTTGGGGAGTTGGTCTCTTCTGTATCTGAGCGAGCTTCCTCTCTCACCTCGACCTTGGTGGAAACTTTTTCAACTTCTGACCCTACCCCGATGACAGTGTCCTGATTTCCACCACTATATTCTCACCAAGTACCAGGGCCGACCTGGTTTGGGAGGCATGTCTTGGATATGGTGGTACATTTTACATTGGATCACTCGCGGATGGTCCGAGCTCTATAGCCCGGCGAGCCTCCAATTTCATGATCACTATACAGAAAAGGAGCACCCTAATCAATTGAGACTTCCGATGGAAAGTATCGGTATCGAAGAAAGGAACTTACCGAAACCCAATGCGCTAGCCTCCTGTGTTCTAGCCGCTACATGAGCTGTGATATTGGGGGATACTTTAGTGCCTGTCGGTTCAATAATGGCCATCAGTTCTCCACATTGTTCCATTTGAACTTCCCCCATCCTTCAACTGGAGACTCTTTATCAGCACCAATATGATTCTATGTAAGATAATAAGGGTGAATTAGGGATTTCAAAGGAGAGAGGATAAAGGAGGAGGATATATAAGGGCTGAAGCATACCTTGAGTAGCTCAATCACATTTATATCAGAGCCGATTATCTTTCCAATCTTTTGGATACTCCCTTGGTGGGATGCCCCTTGAGTCTCAACCCAGCCATAAAAGATCTATAAGGGGCTACAAGTTCTCCTAGGTGACCCCCTCTTGAGATGAATCCCAAAATGGCGTACATATGAGCCAGCATGGGGACCCCAATATTGAATTTTTTATTAGCAGCCATGTTGCGAACCATCACCAGGGACATTAGATAGACAATTGTACTTTCCTCCCTCACCGATAATAGCCAACAACTAAGAAATGTCTCAAGGAATCGAGAATTCTGAACATTCGGGTCCCGACTCTCATTTATGTTGTATCCCCATGACTTATAGTTCCCCGCCTCCAGGATCCTCCAATACGATCCGCTCTTACTCATCTGTGCCACGGTTGGACACCGTCTCTGTAACACCCGAGACTTTTATGAGAAATATTTTTTTAATGTTATATAAATCATCAAAGGAATCTTTTTCTGCACACAATCGCGAGCTTCCTCGACAGCGTGTGTTGTACGCAATACCGAGTTTCACTAAACAACAATATATTATTATAATATTATAAACTAGCCGTTATTAATAGTATTAACTGAATTTTAAATTTTACAACATTATTATTTATATTACACATTTTCTAGAACATGGTAAGAGAACAAAATAATTTTTTTGGGTAAAATAAGTATTTATCAAAAAATGCAGTTTTACCGCCTTTTGATGGTGAACCCACATTAAATCTAGTTTTTGACAAATTTATAAGTTCAATTTGACAAAATAATATTCTTCTTTTGAATCAGGATATAAAAATTTACTTTCTATAAATTTTTGATATTTTTCTGATAACTTTCATATTTTGATGAATAGTAAAAATACGCTAATTTTCAATTAAAAACAAATTTTTTTCATTGAGATAATTTATATGGTAAAATTATAATATTTAATGGTTTTAAAGTATATATAGAATATATTTTTACCATTTAATATAATTTATGTCATTAGCATTAATTTCAAATTGATTTAATAGGTAAAAACATTTCAATCTTTGGCAATGTTTTAACTTCTAAAACCTGTTTTCTTAACAACGAGATTTATTTTAAATTAATTACTGCAAATTATATGTTTGGATTTTTGAAAAATGGATTTTATATTCATAATAAGTGGATCAAAATTATGTTAATATGCTAATTTTTATTTTTGTGCATTATGAATAGTAACTACGGTAAATTTTATTTACCATAGTTAAAGGTAAATCGAGTAATTAAGGGTAAATATAAGATTATAAAATTACCCTAACACCTGCAAAAATCCTATTGGATGACTAAAAGTCGACCCATATCACCTAAGGGTTGTATTATATTCATTTAATAGTATTTTTTCCATGAAAATAATTTAATTATTATTAAAACCAAATAATGTGACAACATGTCACTTTCTTAAATCTTATAAGTATAATAATTTTAATTTGGGGATATACTTAATGAAACGTTGAACATGAATAGTATCCAGAAAGCTCATACAATTATCTACATCATAGGAATTTATTTAGTATTTTTAGGGATTAAATAATTATCATTAATTATGACACAATAGTGATGTTGAAATTATTTTATTAATTAAATTATCAAATAAATGGTTTTAAAATATTAAAATAATTATTATATGCACTATTTAATGTGCTCCACTAATTTTCTAGATACATATGACATTTTATTAATCTATTTATGCTTTTAGTTTGAACATATCCTCTGTATATATTTAATTTAAATTCAAATAAATGAATAGTTTCAAAATTGACACTATTGTTATTTTATAAAAATAACTTATTATAAAATTGTTTAAAAATCGCAGAAATATTTAAAAATTATAAATTAAAATTTATATGGTCTACAATGTCATAATGTGTAAAATTATGGAAAATTCACAACACAAATGTAATTATTATTCATAATTTAAAATTTAGAATATTATTAACACAAATAAAATTATATTGATAAATAAGGAAAAATCAAGTTGGTAATGTTTAAAATAAATTCCTAACATGCCTAAATTTTATTGGATGATGTGTTTACAACCCTATATCATTTAATCTTCATAAATGTGTCATTTTGGAAGTTTTTAGGTGGGGTTGGGATTTAATATAAACTAATATTTCTTATATTTTCAATGGTGCCCCTCTCCTCCCTTATAAAAGGGCACCTCCTCCCTCTCCTTCTCACACCAATTTGAGCCTTCAAGATCGTCCAAACCCTACCCATTTCACTTCCCCTATTCCCTAGAATCATCCCAGTGGTTCTGGTCTTCTTCAAAGACCAACCCTAGTGCCCTAAGAGATGGTTAAGAAGAGGCACATAAAAAAGAGGTAATATCCATTACCGATCCTTTCCAAATTCTTTCTTCTTCAACATATTCTTCTTTAGTTGTTTCATTATGAAGTAATAACATCTGTATCACTCATATACTGATATTTTATTATAAGTATGAAATGACCCTATTTCATCATCTATCCATCCTATGGAAAACGAAAACACCGGCGTGCGTACGTAAGGAATACCGTCTCCACGCCGTGGTGTAATCTATTTTCCCCTACCACCTTACATGGATGGTAATAATGGAGTAAATAATTACTATATATGATTAAGTTAATTTGATATTGATTCTGAAATAGTATACATACACTCCAATACAATTCCACGATCATGGGAACGATATCATCGCTCGTGCGTACGTACGGAATACCGTCTCCACGATGTGATGTGATTTGTTCTACATGATCTTCATTGCATAATGATTATATAAATTAATTTAATGAATAAATATGTTATATAGTACATTAATACCATTCTGGAAATGATGTATCTATATCCTAAAGAGAAGAATACAAATTTATTCGACAAAACACGCATAAGAACAAAAAGTTATAAACACCCGAATAACAATTAGCAATGAAATATTACTACTAAGAAGCTAATAATATGACCATATATGATATAATAACAATAATTATGATTATGGAATAAGTCAATAACATTATTTAAATAATTATACAGGAGGTTCGGACACTTACAAGGAAAATCGGACCTAAGGTAAGGGAAATATCACAATCTCATTTTTATCCGAGATTGCTTATACGTTAGTATTTACTGGGGTGTATTTTATCATCCACATCCATGTTTCCCCAATATGTAATATTATTTACATCCACCTACAATTTTTTAAATCCAATTTTACCCTTCGGTGTGTTTTTAGTAAAGGATACGAAAAGAATCTTTTGTCGTTTTTCATACGATGTACTTTTTGACTTTTCCGAAAAAAGTACGAGGAATGATTTTTTAACTTATACGGCATGAATGAATTTTTAAAAAATTATTTCCAAGAAGCTTCCTTTACAAGTTTTCAAGTTTATTTTTAATCAAATTCTTTTAGTTTAGAATTGTACGACATGTTGAGAAAGGAAAAGTGTTTTTGAAGAAGAAATGATATTTTCCTCAAGAATGGAGTTCAAGTGTTTTATCAAAATTATTTTCCATCTAAGATAATAAATGGTTCTATTTCTATCCCTATTATTAAATTGATTTCATTACATTGTTATGGAATTATATTTTTATCTTATATGAATTTTTTTATGATGTCATGATGTTTAGGATTCCCATTTTTATTACATGGGTTATGCTATGATGTATGGTTTCTGATTTTGTGGCACCAATAAGAATGGTATCATTATGAGATGGGTGGGACCTATATCTCCCTCCAATTCATTGGGTAAAGATTTTATATCTCATGAGACAAACATGGCTGGAACGGCAGGTTAAACTGGCCCAGTGAAACAGGACTGAAACGTGGAGTGAACTCGTTTCAGAAATGGACTTTGTCCACTAAGATATTCTTGGAAATGAGTCTTGACTAACAAGAAATGATTATCTATGATTATGTGTGTATTCCACAATGTTTCATGTTTTAAGTTACGATTATTGAGATTACATTTCACTACTATGATTTATCCAGTGTTATGAAATTATGATTTCTTTTGCAGGTTAAGATTTCCAAAAGTTATGATTGATATTTCTTTTATTTACCCTTACTGAGCATTTGAGCTCACCCTTTTGTATGTTTTATTTCCCCAGGCCAGGAAGAAGGTTATTAAGTAGGATATTCCAAAAAAGGGACTCTAGATATGATGAAATAAATGGAAGGAAAAGTAGATGCTTTATGAACCAGTTGTTTATGTTTCCCAGTTTCTAAAGACTCTATACCTATACGGTCCTTTCCTGGTTTTGTTATATGTTGAAATAAGTGTGCTTAAATTCTGAAGTAATGATAATGTATAAAAAGTATGGGTCGTTATAGTTGGTATTAGAGGAAAGGTATAGTCAACCTTTGGATACTAGGATGTGAAAGCCTTAGTAAGAATCCTAAGGATAAGTCTATGCATAGAACACAATCTTAGTGTTTTAGAAATGGCCATGAACAACCTATGATAATACCTTAAGTGTGAAATTTTATTCTTGATTATGTGGTTTTCCTATTATAATTAGTGTTTCTCACACTATTCTTCTTTGTTTTAGTCAATGGCTGGAACCCTAAGGAACCGTGTTAATGCGGAATGCGACGGGCAATGCAAGGATTGTCCCCCTGAGCAACCAAACGTTATGGGAGCTGGAATGAAAAATATTGTATCCATGCTCACACAACTTTCTCAAGCTATAAATCATTTAGGCCTTCCAAAGAAGCAAAGGAAGGAGCAAGATTCTGTTTAATTCTTCATGAGGCAGTGTCCACCTTCATTCAGCGGGTCTACTGATCCATTAGTTGCTGAACAATGGATTAGTACTACTGAAAACATATTTTTAGTTCTTAAATGTTCTGAAAATTATAAAGTCATCCTAGTAGTGTATCATTTGGAAGGAGATGATGATCAATGGTGGAATCTTATTAAGAATATGATTCAAAGGGATAAATTCAGTCCATGGAATGGGACGAGTTCAAGAACTTATTTTTCAATAATTACTTCCCTCGTATTCACCGAACAATGATGGAGAAAGAGTTTCTTGAACTAAAGCAAAATGATGATGAATCTTTTGGTACTTATAAAGAAAATTTTACAAGACTTTCAAGGTACTCTTCTGGTATTATTATCCAACCTGAGAGTAAGATCGATCGATTCTTTAGTGGCTTAAAACCAAGTCTTCAAAGGGCGTTAGCCATAAGGGACATGAATAGCTACGAGGAAATCGTTTGATTTTCTCTCAAAGTCGAGATGGAGATTGGAGTAATCCATTAGTCATATGGGTTTGAAAAGAAGAGGAAAATGGAATTCAAAGGAAAATCTAAAGAGCACACTGAAAAAAAGTTGAGCTTTCCCTTATGCTCAAAGTGTGGAAAGAAACATAGAGGGAGATGTCTTAAAGGGACAAGTAAATGTTTCAAATGTGGAAGGGAAGGTCATCGGGCATTTGAATGCCGCAATGATGGGAAGAAGATGTCTAATGATGCAATCAAAGGAAGGGACACACAGAATGAACCTACTACACTTCAATGTTTCAAGTGCAAGGAGATGGGGCATTATTCAAATCAATGCCCAAATCCAAGGGTTGATGATGATGGTCGACGTCAACAAACTCTTAAGGCTAAAGACAATGGAATGTCACATACAATTTCTATCAGCGATGTGGAGTATGATAACGATGTGGTGAAAGATACACTTACCATCCAATCTAAAGTAGAAAATGTTTTATTTGATTCTGGATCAACCCACTCCTTTATTTCGGATGAATTTTCTAAGGATATCACTATATTACCTCAACAGTTAGATGTTGAGTTAGCTGTGTCAACCCCTAATGGCACAACAGTCACATTAAAAGTTTATAATTCTTCTCGGATTGAAGTTTGTGGGAATGTGCTTCCTGCAAATCTTGTGATCCTTCCTATAGTGGAATTTGATGTGATTCGTGGCATGTATTGTCTTTCTCTACATGGAGCTCATATCAATTAACAAAGATAGGAAGTCACATTTAATATTCCAGATCAATCTATGATCTTCTATTGATGAAAGTATGAACATAACCTTCCTGTGGAAATTTCATCAATTTTATGGGTATTGATTCCACTAAATGAAGGTTATTTATCTCAAATGGTTGGTGAGAAACTCATGATTAAGAATATTCCCATTGTACGAGAGTTTGATGATGTCTTTACAGAGGAATTACCAGGTCTTCCACCAAATCGGTAAGTTGATTTTTCAATAGAACTCATACCAGGTGATTTTCCTATTTCAGAGACACCATATAGAATAGCCCCAATTGAGTTGCAGGAATTGAATAAGCAACTCCAACAGAATATTGATAAAGGGTTCATACGCCCTAGTGCGTCACCTTGGGAAGCACCTGTTCTATTTGTTAATAAGTAATATGGATCAATGAGACTGCATTGATTATCGAAACTTAACAAGATCACTATCAAGAACAAATATCCTCTCCCACGCATTGATGATTTATGTGACCAACTACAAAGAGATCAATACTTTTCAAAGATTGATCTTTGTTCAGGGTATCACCAATTAAGGGTCAACAGAGAGGATATACGAAAGACGACTTTCCGTACAAGGTATGGACACTATGAATTTAGAGTGATGTCATTTGGTCTTACTAATTCCATTGCTATCATCATGGATCTTATGAATAGAGTCTTTAGAGACTATCTTGATCAGTTTGTGGTAGTCTTTATAGACGATATTCTTATATATTCAAATAGAAAGGAAGAACATGAAGATCACTTGAGAATTATATTGAAGACCCTGAGAAAGGAGAATCTTTATGCCAAATATACCAAGTGTGAATTTTGGCTTCAAAGAGTTTCATTTTTGGGTCACATAATCTCAAAAGAGGGGATATCTGTGGATCCAGCAAAAACAGAGGTTATCAAAAGATGGTCGAGACCGACAACAGTGACTGAGATCAGAAGTTTTCTTGGTTTGGCTGGATATTATCGACGTTTTGTGAAAGATTTTTCACGATTATCTAATCCACTCACCAAGTTGACTCCAAAAGGAGTTATGTTTGTTTGGACGGAGGAATGTGAAGAGAATTTCAAGGAGTTGAAAAGAAGGTTATCCAGTGCACCTATGCTCACACTGCCTTGTAGTGGACAAAGGTTTGTGATCTACAGTGATGCATCCAAGAAGGGTTTGGGGTGTGTTCTTATGAAAAATGATATGGTGATAGCTTATGCCTCATGACAGTTGAAAATACATGAGCAAAATTACCCAACTCATGATTTGGAGTTAGCAGCGGTAATCTTTTTATTAAAGATTTGGAGGCATTACCTTTATGGTGAAAGGTGTGATATTTATACTTATCATAATAGTTTAAAGTATATTTTCACACAAAAGGAGCTGAATATGCGCCAACGAAGGTGGTTTGAGCTGATTAAGGATTACGACTGCTTAATTCATTACCACCCGGGGAAAGCAAACAAGGTGGCAAATGCATTAAGTTGACAAGACCATGCCAGTTTATCCATGATGAGGATCACAAAAGATCCAATATTTATGGATTTACAAAGGATGGATCTTGGAATTATAATTAAAGGGGAAAAATTGTATCTTTCTCAAATGAATGTTCAACCATCTATACATGTGAACATTAAAGAAGCACAAAAAGAAGTTGTCGAGTTACAAAAGAAGTTGAGAAATGTTCCTTAATTCAACCTTGATTGGGATTGGATAATAATGTTCAGGAATCGGGTTTGTGCTCCTCCCATAACCGAATTAAAGAAGGAGCTGCTGGATGTGGCTCACAGTTCTTCATTCTCTATTCATCCTGGAAGCACGAAGATGTATAGGGACCTGAATGAGTACTTCTGGTGGGATGGAATTAAAAGAGATGTTGTTGAATATGCCTCTCGATGCTTGGTTTGTCAGCAAGTTAAAGCTGAGAGACAGAAGTATAAGGGGATGTTACAACCATTACCCATACCTGAATTGAAATGGGAAAACATCACTATGGACATTGTCACAGGACTTCCTAAAACATCCAAAGGCAATAATGCTATCTGGGTCATAGTTGATCGTCTTACAAACTCTACACACTTCATCGCTATTAGAGAGGATTTCTCTCTAGATCAGCTTGCCAGGATATATGTGAAGGAAGTGGTAAGATTGCATGGATTACCACATTCTATTATATCTTATCGGGATCCGAGGATTACCTCAAAGTTCTGGAGAAGTCTTCAGCATACTCTAGATACAGAGTTAAGTTTCAGCACTTCTTATCATCCTCAGACAGACGGTCAGTCTGAGAGAACAATTCAAGCTCTAGAAGATATGTTGAGAGCTTACTCTATGGATTTCAAAGGTGGTTGGGATCAACACCGACCTTTGGTGGAATATTATTATAATAATAGCTTTCACTCCAGTATTCAGATGGGTCCTTATGAAGCTCTCTATGGAATGAAATGTAGGACTCCAACTTGCTGGGATGAAGTTGGGGAAAGAAATCTATTAGGACCTGATATTGTAGATGAGATGGTAGAAAAGGTCTGATGTATTCAACAAAACATAAGTGCAGCTCAGAGTCGACAGAAAAGTTATGCCGACAACCGAAAAAAAGACCTAGAGATTGAAGTGGTTGATAAATTGTTCTTACGAATATTTCCCAGGAAGAGGGTCATGAGATTTGGAAATAAGGGGAAGTTGATCCCTAGATATATTGGTCCTTTTGAAATACTGGATCGTGTTGGGAAGGTAGCTTACCGATTGGGGCTTCCACCGAATCTCTCTCAAGTTCACGATGTGTTCCATGTGTCTCTCCTGAGAAAGTACATACCTAATCCTTCACATGTACTCGGCTCATAAGTTGTACCGCAGGAGCAAGATCTTTCTTATGAAGAACAACCGATAGAGATTCTGGATCGTAGTGAAAAATTCCTATGAAACAAGAACACTCTCTTGGTGAATGTTTAATGGAGGAACCACCAATTAGAAAGAACCTACATGGGAGCTTGAGGATATGATGAGGGAGAGGTATCCTCATATGTTTGTTACAAAGTGACGAATTTCGAGGGTGAAATTCATATTAAGGGGGGCAGAATGTAACACCTGAGACTTTTATGAGAAATATTTTGTTTTTATGTTATATAAATCATCAAAGGAATCTTTCGCTGCACGCAATCGCGACCATCCTCGATAGGGTGTGTATTATGCAATACCGAGTTCCACTAAACAAAGATATATTATTATAATAATATAAACTAGCCGTTATGAATAATATTAACTGAATTTTAAATTTTACAACTTTATTATTCATCTTACTCGTTTTCTAGAACATGGTAAGAGATCAAAATAATTTTTTTTGGGTAAAATAAGTATTTATAAAAAAATGCAGTTTTTCCGCCTTTGGATGGTGCACCCACATTAAATCTAGTTTTTGACACATTTATAAGTTCAATTTGACAAAATAAAATTCTTATTTTGAATCAGGATATAAAAATTTACTTTGGATTAATATTTGATATTTTTCTAATAACTTTCATATTTTGATGAATAGTTAAAATATACTAATTTTTAATTAAAAACAACTTTTTTCATTGAGATAATTTATATGGTTAAATTATAATATTGAATGGTTTTAAAGTATAGATAGAATATATTTTTACCATTTAATATAATTTATGTCATTAGCAATAATTTCACATTGAATTCATAGGTAAAAACATTTCAATCTTTGGCAATATTTTAACTTCTAAAACCTGTTATTTTAACAAGGGAATTTATTTTAAATTAATTACTGCAACTTATATGTTTTGAATTTTGAAAAATGGATTCCATATTCAGATTCAGTTGATCCAAATTATGGTAATAGGTAACTTTTTATTTTTGGGCATTATGAATAGTAACTACGGTAAATTTTATTTACAATAGTTAAAGGTAAATCGGGTAATTAAGGGTAAATATAAGATTATAAAATTACCCGAAAACCTGCCAAAATCCTATTGGATGACTAAATGTCAACCCATATCACCTAAGAGTCGGATTAGATTTATTTAATAGACTTTTTTCCATGAAAATAATATAATTATTATTAAAACCAAAGAATGTGACAACATGTCACTTTCTTAAAACATATAAGTATAATAATATTAATTTGATGATATAATTAATGAAACATCGAAAATGAATAGTATCCAGAAAGCTAATATAATTATCTACATCATAGAAATTTATTTAGAATTTTTAGGGATTAAATAATTATCATTAATTTTGACACAATAGTGATGTTGAAATTATTTTTTTAATTAAAATATAAAATAAATGGTTTCAAAATATTAAAATAATTATTATATGCAATATTTAATGTGCTACACTAATTTTCTATACACATATGACATTTTATTAATCTATTAAAGCTTTTAGTTCGAACATACCCTCTGTATATATTTTATTTAATGTCAAATAAATGAATAGTTTCAAAATTGACACTATTGTTATTTTATAAAAATAACATATTATAAAATAGTTTAAAAATCCCAAAAATATTTAAAAATTATAAATCAAAATTTATATGGTCGACAATGTCATAAAGTGTAAAATTATGGAAAATTCACAACATATATGTAATTATTAATTATAATTTAAAATTTAGAATATTATTACCACAAATAAAATTAAATTGATAAATAAGGATAAATCAAGTTGGTAATGTTTAAAATAAATTCCTAACATGTATAAATTTTATTGGTTGAATTGATTACAACCCTATCTCATCTAATCTTCAGATATGAGTAATTTTGGATGTTTTTAAGTGGGGTTGGTATTTAATATAAACTAATATTTCTTATATTTCTAAAGGTGCCCCTCTCCTCCCTTATAAAAGGGCACCTCCTCCCTCTCCTCCTCACACAAATTAGAGCCTTCATACTCGGCCAAACCCTACACATTTCACTTCCCCTCTTCCCTAGAATCATCATAGAGGTTCTGGTCTTCTTCAAAGGCCAACCATAGTGCCCTAAGAGGAGGTTAAGAAGAGGCGCGTCAAAAAGAGATAATACCCATTACCGATCCTTTCCAAATTCTTTCTTCTTCAACATCTTATTATTTAGTGGTTTCATTATTAGGTAATAACAAAAGTATCACTCATATACTGATATATTATTATAAGTATGAAACAACCCTATTTCAACATCTATCCATCCTATGGAAAACGAAATCAACGCGCGTGCGTACGTACGGAATACCGTCTCCACGCCGTGGTGTAATATATTTTCCCCCACCACCTTACATGGATGGGTATAATGGATTAAATAATTACTATATATGATAATTGTAAAGTGATATTGATTCTGAAATAGTATACATACACTCCAATACAATTCCACGATCATGGGAATGATATCACCGCTCGTGTGTACGTACGAAATACTGTCTCCCAGTTGTGATGCGATTCATTCTACATGATCATCAGTGCATAATGATTATATAAATTAATTGAATTAATAAATATGATATATAGTACATTAATACCATTCTGTAAATGATGTATCTATAACCTAAAGAGATTAATAAGAATTTATTCGACAAAACACGCATAAGAACAAAAAGTTATAAACACCCGAATAACAAGTAGCAATGAAATATTACTAGTGAGAAGCTAATAATATGACCATATATGATATCATAAACATAAGTATGATTCTGGAATAAGTCAATAACATTATTTAAATCATTATACATGAGGTTCGGACACTTACGAGGCAAATCGGACCTAAGGTAAGGGAAATATCACAATCCCATTTTTATCCGAGATTGTTTATACGTTCGTATTTAATGGGGTGTATTTTATCATCCACATCCATGTTTCCTCAATATTTACTATTATTTCCATACACCTAAAATTGTTTAAATCCAATTTTACCCTTATCCTCTGACCCTTACTGGCCTCTCATCCCCAGGCTCCTTTCCTAGAGTTGCGCATGGTGATGATGTAGACCAAATATTCATTAAAATTGGGCATGCATTTTAACGTCGGGCACATTCCTTAATGTTCAAGCCATATGATTTGAATTTGTGCCATGTGGTCCTATCATATGACCCTAAACCGTGATAATATCGTCCCGGCCGCACGATGAAAAACGACAATACATTGTGATGACCTCATCATAGGGGACATCACATTGGGTATCAGTCATCCACCATACCATTTCTCAACACCTGTATACCGATTTATTATTATGGAGATGCCAGAAATTTCTACCCTTTGCATTTCGCTTCAAAAAAATAAAAACCATTCACCTTAATAAACAAACATGATACAACAAATACCGATTCTTTTGGTGCGAGGGACAGACCCACACGCCCCTTTCATCCTTCGCACTAGTACCTTACCGAGCCACCCCTCTGTACTATGTATGAATTGATTCCCATCCTTATGGGATACATATGAATGCTTGGGCACTACCCCAGCCTATCTTTCGTGCTTGGTCCCTTGACCTAAACACTTCCCCGAGGAACACATGGTAATCTGGACTTATGTCTTCATTCACGTCGGGTTTCATAATCACCTTACCATGTGTCCCCTACATTCCTTTCATGTCTGTGGTCCAAGTTATAAGACCATAAACTAAGACGCTTTCTTGAACTACATATGTCATGATTTCCATCCTTATGAGATACGTAGGAACGCCATGACATTTCGTCTCAGGTCCAGCCCAGGGAATCCCAAATCCCATCCTTTCTCACCATCGACCCTTTGGAAAGACCCCTTGGGGAGTAGTGTAACTAAAACATTTTCCCTGAACAAGTTTAGGATTCCCCGTAATGACATTGGGAAGTGACAGTCCCCTCACCAGAGAGGTCCTATCTCAAAGTTGGAATGATCCATGATTAGATTGATGTGCCCGCCTAATTTTCTTCCACCATGGTGGCGTGACTTCAAGAGTGTTTGATTCTGTTAGAAAAAACCGCCACTTCAACTTCCATGCATTGTGTACCTCCTTTATTCAGACCCTCATACTCTTTCATGTCTGAAGGGTCCCCCTAACAGTATAGATTCTTGGAATATGGTCTGCTTGATGTCTTGGGCCTACGTTCCAGAAAGCTAAGGGATGATATTTTGAGTTAGGTCCTATTTTTTGAACATGGTCAGTAGTCAACCCTCATTTGTTTTCCCCATTTCATGCTAATTAAATAGGGATGCTGTGTTTCGACCATGGTGAACAGTTTACCATTATTTCCACGCCCCTCTAATAGTTTTCCAAATTTTGGGTAACATGATTCACCTTTTTCATACCCCTATGTTTAGACTGATTCTAATGCCCCAAGAATTGCCCCGGTCATGCACTAGAGAACATTGAGAAGATGATACATCAATCGGTCCGAGGACCTCTTCATTTGATCGGTCCTCCCTCTTCTCCTTGGAAATATGGATTCGAATATTGAATTCCCCAAGCGTGGTTGACGCTCCTGCGATCAAAGTGATAGTATGAGCTTTCATTGTTTCTCAAATCGGGTACGACACACATGAGATTATGAATGGATTGATTTTTAATTTGGGATTATTGTTGAGCATGATATACCAATGGGAGAAGTAAATAAATTTTTCCATAGATACAATTCAATATAAGAAGTAGTAAGGTGAAATAATTTTATGGGTTTGGCCAAAACAGGGCCCTTTGGGGTAGGCATCCTTGATTGATCGATCCAACGCCACTACCTTCGGGCTTGTGGCCTTGAGGACTGCTTCCCTCCCCCGGAGTACCCAATCTTCATTAGCGGACATAAAACACAGTTCCCTAAACCTAGAACATGATCACGCCTATTATATTTGATGTTCAGTCATCTGATGACTCGCTTCTACTAGTTGTTCTTGGGCATCTGCCAGTTGGGCCCTCAACTGCTCCATGAGCTCAGAACAGGTTGCAATGAACATATCCATTTCTTTCACCTTTTATTCATGGTGCCAGACCTCCTTCTATACCTTCATAAATGCTCGTGTACTCCCCAATTCCTCTAGAAACTGGGTGATGTCGGTGCACCGACTTCTCTCACGCATCTTCTCGACCATGTAATCACGGACCGTCGAGTGAAGTCATTGAGAATCTGCCTCTCCAGCACATAGGAAACGTATCCAGGTGTGGAGTGATCTCATCCTTTTCATCCATTCCATTTGAGACTGGCTGTGAAAACTCTTGATGCACTTCCACCCTTTGCGTCACGACATCCAGCTCTCCTCGGCCGCTTCTAAGTCTGAATCATCAATCTCCTCGGGATCATCAGGTCGATAGATAGGAAAAATATCTAACAACCTAGCAGTAGGGTCATCCTCAGATATTACCCTTGGGGAGTTGGTCTCTTCTGTATCTGAGCGAGCTTCCTCTCTCACCTCGACCTTGGTGGAAACTTTTTCAACTTCTGACCCTACCCCGATGACAGTGTCACTGATTTCCACAACTATATTCTCACCAAGTACCAGGGCCGACCTGGTTTGGGAGGCATGTCTTGGATATGGTGGTACATTTTCCATTGGATCACTCGCGGATGGTCCGAGCTCTATAGCCCGGCGAGCCTCCAATTTCATGATCACTATACAGAAAAGGAGCACCCTAATCAATTGAGACTTCCGATGGAAAGTATCGGTATCGAAGAAAGGAACTTACCGAAACCCAATGCGCCAGCCTCCTGTGTTCTAGCCGCTACATGAGCTGTGATATTGGGGGATACTTTAGTGCCTGTCGGTTCAATAATGGCCATCAGTTCTCCACATTGTTCCATTTGAACTTCCCCCATCCTTCAACTGGAGACTCTTTATCAGCACCAATATGATTCTATGTAAGATAATAAGGGTGAATTAGGGATTTCAAAGGAGAGAGGATAAAGGAGGAGGATATATAAGGGCTGAAGCATACCTTGAGTAGCTCAATCACATTTATATCAGAGCCGATTATCTTGCCAATCTTTTGGATACTCCCTTGGTGGGATGCCCCTTGAGTCTCAACCCAGCCATAAAAGATCTATAAGGGGCTACAAGTTCTCCTAGGTGACCCCCTCTTGAGATGAATCCCAAAATGGCGTACATATGAGCCAGCATGGGGACCCCAATATTGAATTTTTTATTAGCAGCCATGTTGCGAACCATCACCAGGGACATTAGATAGACAATCGTCCTTTCCTCCCTCACCGATAATAGCCAACAACTAAGAAATGTCTCAAGGAATCGAGAATTCTGAACATTCGGGTCCCGACTCTCATTTATGTTGTATCCCCATGACTTATAGTTCCCCGCCTCCAGGATCCTCGAATACGATCCGCTCTTACTCATCTGTGCCACGGTTGGACACCGTCTCTGTAACACCCGAGACTTTTATGAGAAATATTTTTTTAATGTTATATAAATCATCAAAGGAATCTTTTGCTGCACGCAATCGCGAGCTTCCTCGACAGCGTGTGTTGTACGCAATACCGAGTTTCACTAAACAACAATATATTATTATAATATTATAAACTAGCCGTTATTAATAGTATTAACTGAATTTTAAATTTTACAACATTATTATTTATATTACACATTTTCTAGAACATGGTAAGAGAACAAAATAATTTTTTTGGGTAAAATAAGTATTTATCAAAAAATGCAGTTTTACCGCCTTTTGATGGTGAACCCACATTAAATCTAGTTTTTGACAAATTTATAAGTTCAATTTGACAAAATAATATTCTTCTTTTGAATCAGGATATAAAAATTTACTTTCTATAAATTTTTGATATTTTTCTGATAACTTTCATATTTTGATGAATAGTAAAAATACGCTAATTTTCAATTAAAAACAAATTTTTTTCATTGAGATAATTTATATGGTAAAATTATAATATTTAATGGTCTTAAAGTATATATAGAATATATTTTTACCATTTAATATAATTTATGTCATTAGCATTAATTTCAAATTGATTTAATAGGTAAAAACATTTCAATCTTTGGCAATGTTTTAACTTCTAAAACCTGTTTTCTTAACAACGAGATTTATTTTAAATTAATTACTGCAAATTATATGTTTGGATTTTTGAAAAATGGATTTTATATTCATAATAAGTGGATCAAAATTATGTTAATATGCTAATTTTTATTTTTGTGCATTATGAATAGTAACTACGGTAAATTTTATTTACCATAGTTAAAGGTAAATCGAGTAATTAAGGGTAAATATAAGATTATAAAATTACCCTAACACCTGCAAAAATCCTATTGGATGACTAAAAGTCGACCCATATCACCTAAGGGTTGTATTATATTCATTTAATAGTATTTTTTCCATGAAAATAATTTAATTATTATTAAAACCAAAGAATGTGACAACATGTCACTTTCTTAAATCTTATAAGTATAATAATTTTAATTTGGGGATATACTTAATGAAACGTTGAACATGAATAGTATCCAGAAAGCTCATACAATTATCTACATCATAGGAATTTATTTAGTATTTTTAGGGATTAAATAATTATCATTAATTATGACACAATAGTGATGTTGAATTTATTTTATTAATTAAATTATCAAATAAATGGTTTTAAAATATTAAAATAATTATTATATGCACTATTTAATGTGCTCCACTAATTTTCTAGACACATATGACATTTTATTAATCTATTTATGCTTTTAGTTTGAACATATCCTCTGTATATATTTAATTTAAATTCAAATAAATGAATAGTTTCAAAATTGACACTATTGTTATTTTATAAAAATAACTTATTGTAAAATTGTTTAAAAATCGCAGAAATATTTAAAAATTATAAATTAAAATTTATATGGTCTACAATGTCATAATGTGTAAAATTATGGAAAATTCACAACACAAATGTAATTATTATTCATAATTTAAAATTTAGAATATTATTAACACAAATAAAATTATATTGATAAATAAGGAAAAATCAAGTTGGTAATGTTTAAAATAAATTCCTAACATGTCTAAATTTTATTGGATGATGTGTTTACAACCCTATATCATTTAATCTTCATAAATGTGTCATTTTGGAAGTTTTTAGGTGGGGTTGGGATTTAATATAAACTAATATTTCTTATATTTTCAATGGTGCCCCTCTCCTCCCTTATAAAAGGGCACCTCCTCCCTCTCCTTCTCACACCAATTTGAGCCTTCAAGATCGTCCAAACCCTACCCATTTCACTTCCCCTATTCCCTAGAATCATCCCAGTGGTTCTGGTCTTCTTCAAAGACCAACCCTAGTGCCCTAAGAGATGGTTAAGAAGAGGCACAGAAAAAAGAGGTAATATCCATTACCGATCCTTTCCAAATTCATTCTTCTTCAACATATTCTTCTTTAGTTGTTTCATTATGAAGTAATAACATCTGTATCACTCATATACTGATATTTTATTATAAGTATGAAATGACCCTATTTCATCATCTATCCATCCTATGGAAAACGAAAACACCGGCGTGCGTACGTAAGGAATACCGTCTCCACGCCGTGGTGTAATCTATTTTCCCCTACCACCTTACATGGATGGTAATAATGGAGTAAATAATTACTATATATGATTAAGTTAATTTGATATTGATTCTGAAATAGTATACATACACTCCAATACAATTCCACGATCATGGGAACGATATCATCGCTCGTGCGTACGTACGGAATACCGTCTCCACGATGTGATGTGATTTGTTCTACATGATCTTCATTGCATAATGATTATATAAATTAATTTAATGAATAAATATGTTATATAGTACATTAATACCATTCTGGAAATGATGTATCTATATCCTAAAGAGAAGAATACAAATTTATTCGACAAAACACGCATAAGAACAAAAAGTTATAAACACCCGAATAACAATTAGCAATGAAATATTACTACTAAGAAGCTAATAATATGACCATATATGATATAATAACAATAATTATGATTATGGAATAAGTCAATAACATTATTTAAATAATTATACAGGAGGTTCGGACACTTACAAGGAAAATCGGACCTAAGGTAAGGGAAATATCACAATCTCATTTTTATCCGAGATTGCTTATACGTTAGTATTTACTGGGGTGTATTTTATCATCCACATCCATGTTTCCTCAATATGTAATATTATTTACATCCACCTACAATTTTTTAAATCCAATTTTACCCTTCGGTGTGTTTTTAGTAAAGGATACGAAAAGAATCTTTTGTCGTTTTTCATACGATGTACTTTTTGACTTTTCTGAAAAAAGTACGAGGAATGATTTTTTAACTTATACGGCATGAATGAATTTTTTAAAAATTATTTCCAAGAAGCTTCCTTTACAAGTTTTCAAGTTTATTTTTAATCAAATTCTTTTAGTTTAGAATTGTACGACATGTTGAGAAAGGAAAAGTGTTTTTGAAGAAGAAATGATATTTTCCTCAAGAATGGAGTTCAAGTGTTTTATCAAAATTATTTTCCATCTAAGATAATAAATGGTTCTGTTTCTATCCCTATTATTAAATTGATTTCATTACATTGTTATGGAATTATATTTTTATCTTATATGAATTGTTTTATGATGTCATGATGTTTAGGATTCCCATTTTTATTACATGGGTTATGCTATGATGTATGGTTTCTGATTTTGTGGCACCAATAAGAATGGTATCATTATGAGATGGGTGGGACCTATATCTCCCTCCAATTCATTGGGTAAAGATTTTATATCTCATGAGACAAACATGGCTGGAACGGCAGGTTAAAGTGGCCCAGTGAAACAGGACTGAAACGTGGAGTGAACTCGTTTCAGAAATGGACTTTGTCCACTAAGATATTCTTGGAAATGAGTCTTGACTAACAAGAAATGATTATCTATGATTATGTGTGTATTCCACAATGTTTCATGTTTTAAGTTACGATTATTGGGATTACATTTCACTACTATGATTTATCCAGTGTTATGAAATTATGATTTCTTTTGCAGGTTAAGATTTCCAAAAGTTATGATTGATATTTCTTTTATTTACCCTTACTGAGCATTTGAGCTCACCCTTTTGTATGTTTTATTTCCCCAGGCCAGGAAGAAGGTTATTAAGTAGGATATTCCAAAAAAGGGACTCTAGATATGATGAAATAAATGGAAGGAAAAGTAGATGCTTTATGAACCAGTTGTTTATGTTTCCCAGTTTCTAAAGACTCTATACCTATACGGTCCTTTCCTGGTTTTGTTATATGTTGAAATAAGTGTGCTTAAATTCTGAAGTAATGATAATGTATATAAAGTATGGGTCGTTATAGTTGGTATTAGAGGAAAGGTATAGTGAACCTTTGGATACTAGGATGTGAAAGCCTTAGTAAGAATCCTAAGGATAAGTCTATGCATAGAACACAATCTTAGTGTTTTAGAAATGGCCATGAACAACCTGTGATAATACCTTAAGTGTGAAATTTTATTCTTGATTATGTGGTTTTCCTATTATAATTAGTGTTTCTCACACTATTCTTCTTTGTTTTAGTCAATGGCTGGAACCCTAAGGAACCGTGTTAATGCGGAATGCGACGGGCAATGCAAGGATTGTCCCCCTGAGCAACCAAACGTTATGGGAGCTGGAATGAAAAATATTGTATCCATGCTCACACAACTTTCTCAAGCTATAAATCATTTAGGCCTTCCAAAGAAGCAAAGGAAGGAGAAAGATTCTGTTTAATTCTTCATGAGGCAGTGTCCACCTTCATTCAGCGGGTCTACTGATCCATTAGTTGCTGAACAATGGATTAGTACTACTGAAAACATATTTTTAGTTCTTAAATGTTCTGAAAATGATAAAGTCATCCTAGTAGTGTATCATTTGGAAGGAGATGATGATCAATGGTGGAATCTTATTAAGAATATGATTCAAAGGGATAAATTCAGTCCATGGAATGGGACGAGTTCAAGAACTTATTTTTCAATAATTACTTCCCTCGTATTCACCGAACAATGATGGAGAAAGAGTTTCTTGAACTAAAGCAAAATGATGATGAATCTTTTGGTACTTATAAAGAAAATTTTACAAGACTTTCAAGGTACTCTTCTGGTATTATTATCCAACCTGAGAGTAAGATCGATCGATTCTTTAGTGGCTTAAAACCAAGTCTTCAAAGGGCGTTAGCCATAAGGGACATGAATAGCTACGAGGAAATCGTTTGATTTTCTCTCAAAGTCGAGATGGAGATTGGAGTAATCCATTAGTCATATGGGTTTGAAAAGAAGAGGAAAATGGAATTCAAAGGAAAATCTAAAGAGCACACTGAAAAAAAGTTGAGCTTTCCCTTATGCTCAAAGTGTGGAAAGAAACATAGAGGGAGATGTCTTAAAGGGACAAGTAAATGTTTCAAATGTGGAAGGGAAGGTCATCGGGCATTTGAATGCCGCAATGATGGGAAGAAGATGTCTAATGATGCAATCAAAGGAAGGGACACACAGAATGAACCTACTACACTTCAATGTTTCAAGTGCAAGGAGATGGGGCATTATTCAAATCAATGCCCAAATCCAAGGGTTGATGATTATGGTCGACGTCAACAAACTCTTAAGGCTAAAGACAATGGAATGTCACATACAATTTCTATCAGCGATGTGGAGTATGATAACGATGTGGTGAAAGATACACTTACCATCCAATCTAAAGTAGAAAATGTTTTATTTGATTCTGGATCAACCCACTCCTTTATTTCGGATGAATTTTCTAAGGATATCACTATATTACCTCAACAGTTAGATGTTGAGTTAGCTGTGTCAACCCCTAATGGCACAACAGTCACATTAAAAGTTTATAATTCTTCTCGGATTGAAGTTTGTGGGAATGTGCTTCCTGCAAATCTTGTGATCCTTCCTATAGTGGAATTTGATGTGATTCGTGGCATGTATTGTCTTTCTCTACATGGAGCTCATATCAATTAACAAAGATGGGAAGTCACATTTCATATTCCAGATCAATCTATGATCTTCTATTGATGAAAGTATGAACATAACCTTCCTGTGGAAATTTCATCAATTTTATGGGTATTGATTCCACTAAATGAAGGTTATTTATCTCAAATGGTTGGTGAGAAACTCATGATTAAGAATATTCCCATTGTACGAGAGTTTGATGATGTCTTTACAGAGGAATTACCAGGTCTTCCACCAAATCGGTAAGTTGAGTTTTCAATAGAACTCATACCAGGTGATTTTCCTATTTCAGAGACACCATATAGAATAGCCCCAATTGAGTTGCAGGAATTGAATAAGCAACTCCAACAGAATATTGATAAAGGGTTCATACGCCCTAGTGCGTCACCTTGGGAAGCACCTGTTCTATTTGTTAATAAGTAATATGGATCAATGAGACTGCATTGATTATCGAAACTTAACAAGATCACTATCAAGAACAAATATCCTCTCCCACGCATTGATGATTTATGTGACCAACTACAAAGAGATCAATACTTTTCAAAGATTGATCTTTGTTCAGGGTATCACCAATTAAGGGTCAACAGAGAGGATATACGAAAGACGACTTTCCGTACAAGGTATGGACACTATGAATTTAGAGTGATGTCATTTGGTCTTACTAATTCCATTGCTATCATCATGGATCTTATGAATAGAGTCTTTAGAGACTATCTTGATCAGTTTGTGGTAGTCTTTATAGACGATATTCTTATATATTCAAATAGAAAGGAAGAACATGAAGATCACTTGAGAATTATATTGAAGACCCTGAGAAAGGAGAATCTTTATGACAAATATACCAAGTGTGAATTTTGGCTTCAAAGAGTTTCATTTTTGGGTCACATAATCTCAAAAGAGGGGATATCTGTGGATCCAGCAAAAACAGAGGTTATCAAAAGATGGTCGAGACCGACAACAGTGACTGAGATCCGAAGTTTTCTTGGTTTGGCTGGATATTATCGACGTTTTGTGAAAGATTTTTCACGATTATCTAATCCACTCACCAAGTTGACTCCAAAAGGAGTTATGTTTGTTTGGACGGAGGAATGTGAAGAGAATTTCAAGGAGTTGAAAAGAAGGTTATCCAGTGCACCTATGCTCACACTGCCTTGTAGTGGACAAAGGTTTGTGATCCACAGTGATGCATCCAAGAAGGGTTTGGGGTGTGTTCTTATGAAAAATGATATGGTGATAGCTTATGCCTCATGACAGTTGAAAATACATGAGCAAAATTACCCAACTCATGATTTGGAGTTAGCAGCGGTAATCTTTTTATTAAAGATTTGGAGGCATTACCTTTATGGTGAAAGGTGTGATATTTATACTTATCATAATAGTTTAAAGTATATTTTCACACAAAAGGAGCTGAATATGCGCCAACGAAGGTGGTTTGAGCTGATTAAGGATTACGACTGCTTAATTCATTACCACCCGGGGAAAGCAAACAAGGTGGCAGATGCATTAAGTTGACAAGACCATGCCAGTTTATCCATGATGAGGATCACAAAAGATCCAATATTTATGGATTTACAAAGGATGGATCTTGGAATTATAATTAAAGGGGAAAAATTGTATCTTTCTCAAATGAATGTTCAACCATCTATACATGTGAACATTAAAGAAGCACAAAAAGAAGTTGTCGAGTTACAAAAGAAGTTGAGAAATGTTCCTTAATTCAACCTTGATTGGGATTGGATAATAATGTTCAGGAATCGGGTTTGTGCTCCTCCCATAACCGAATTAAAGAAGGAGCTGCTGGATGTGGCTCACAGTTCTTCATTCTCTATTCATCCTGGAAGCACGAAGATGTATAGGGACCTGAATGAGTACTTCTGGTGGGATGGAATTAAAAGAGATGTTGTTGAATATGCCTCTCGATGCTTGGTTTGTCAGCAAGTTAAAGCTGAGAGACAGAAGTATAAGGGGATGTTACAACCATTACCCATACCTGAATTGAAATGGGAAAACATCACTATGGACATTGTCACAGGACTTCCTAAAACATCCAAAGGCAATAATGCTATCTGGGTCATAGTTGATCGTCTTACAAACTCTACACACTTCATCACTATTAGAGAGGATTTCTCTCTAGATCAGCTTGCCAGGATATATGTGAAGGAAGTGGTAAGATTGCATGGATTACCACATTCTATTATATCTTATCGGGATCCGAGGATTACCTCAAAGTTCTGGAGAAGTCTTCAGCATACTCTAGATACAGAGTTAAGTTTCAGCACTTCTTATCATCCTCAGACAGACGGTCAGTCTGAGAGAACAATTCAAGCTCTAGAAGATATGTTGAGAGCTTACTCTATGGATTTCAAAGGTGGTTGGGATCAACACCGACCTTTGGTGGAATATTATTATAATAATAGCTTTCACTCCAGTATTCAGATGGGTCCTTATGAAGCTCTCTATGGAATGAAATGTAGGACTCCAACTTGCTGGGATGAAGTTGGGGAAAGAAATCTATTAGGACCTGATATTGTTGATGAGATGGTAGAAAAGGTCCGATGTATTCAACAAAACATAAGTGCAGCTCAGAGTCGACAGAAAAGTTATGCCGACAACCGAAAAAAAGACCTAGAGTTTGAAGTGGTTGATAAATTGTTCTTACGAATATTTCCCAGGAAGAGGGTCATGAGATTTGGAAATAAGGGGAAGTTGATCCCTAGATATATTGGTCCTTTTGAAATACTGGATCGTGTTGGGAAGGTAGCTTACCGATTGGGGCTTCCACCGAATCTCTCTCAAGTTCACGATGTGTTCCATGTGTCTCTCCTGAGAAAGTACATACCTGATCCTTCACATGTACTCGGCTCATAAGTTGTACCGCAGGAGCAAGATCTTTCTTATGAAGAACAACCGATAGAGATTCTGGATCGTAGTGAAAAATTCCTATGAAACAAGAACACTCTCTTGGTGAATGTTTAATGGAGGAACCACCAATTAGAAAGAACCTACATGGGAGCTTGAGGATATGATGAGGGAGAGGTATCCTCATATGTATGTTACAAAGTGACGAATTTCGAGGGTGAAATTCATATTAAGGGGGGCAGAATGTAACACCTGAGACTTTTATGAGAAATATTTTGTTTTTATGTTATATAAATCATCAAAGGAATCTTTCGCTGCACACAATCGCGACCATCCTCGATAGGGTGTGTATTATGCAATACCGAGTTCCACTAAACAAAGATATATTATTATAATAATATAAACTAGCCGTTATGAATAATATTAACTGAATTTTAAATTTTACAACTTTATTATTCATCTTACTCGTTTTCTAGAACATGGTAAGAGATCAAAATAATTTTTTTTGGGTAAAATAAGTATTTATAAAAAAATGCAGTTTTTCCACCTTTGGATGGTGCACCCACATTAAATCTAGTTTTTGACACATTTATAAGTTCAATTTGACAAAATAAAATTCTTATTTTGAATCAGGATATAAAAATTTACTTTGGATTAATATTTGATATTTTTCTAATAACTTTCATATTTTGATGAATAGTTAAAATATACTAATTTTTAATTAAAAACAACTTTTTTCATTGAGATAATTTATATGGTTAAATTATAATATTGAATGGTTTTAAAGTATAGATAGAATATATTTTTACCATTTAATATAATTTATGTCATTAGCAATAATTTCACATTGAATTCATAGGTAAAAACATTTCAATCTTTGGCAATATTTTAACTTCTAAAACCTGTTATTTTAACAAGGGAATTTATTTTAAATTAATTACTGCAACTTATATGTTTTGAATTTTGAAAAATGGATTCCATATTCAGATTCAGTTGATCCAAATTATGGTAATAGGTAACTTTTTATTTTTGGGCATTATGAATAGTAACTACGGTAAAGTTTATTTACAATAGTTAAAGGTAAATCGGGTAATTAAGGGTAAATATAAGATTATAAAATTACCCGAAAACCTGCCAAAATCCTATTGGATGACTAAATGTCAACCCATATCACCTAAGAGTCGGATTAGATTTATTTAATAGACTTTTTTCCATGAAAATAATATAATTATTATTAAAACCAAAGAATGTGACAACATGTCACTTTCTTAAAACATATAAGTATAATAATTTTAATTTGATGATATAATTAATGAAACATCGAAAATGAATAGTATCCAGAAAGCTAATATAATTATATACATCATAGAAATTTATTTAGAATTTTTAGGGATTAAATAATTATCATTAATTTTGACACAATAGTGATGTTGAAATTATTTTATTAATTAAAAAAATAAAATAAATGGTTTCAAAATATTAAAATAATTATTATATGCAATATTTAATGTGCTACACTAATTTTCTAGACACATATGACATTTTATTAATCTATTAAAGCTTTTAGTTCGAACATACCCTCTGTATATATTTTATTTAATGTCAAATAAATGAATAGTTTCAAAATTGACACTATTGTTATTTTATAAAAATAACATATTATAAAATAGTTTAAAAATCCCAAAAATATTTAAAAATTATAAATCAAAATTTATATGGTCGACAATGTCATAAAGTGTAAAATTATGGAAAATTCACAACATATATGTAATTATTAATTATAATTTAAAATTTAGAATATTATTACCACAAATAAAATTAAATTGATAAATAAGGATAAATCAAGTTGGTAATGTTTAAAATAAATTCCTAACATGTATAAATTTTATTGGTTGAATTGATTACAACCCTATCTCATCTAATCTTCAGATATGAGTAATTTTGGATGTTTTTAAGTGGGGTTGGTATTTAATATAAACTAATATTTCTTATATTTCTAAAGGTGCCCCTCTCCTCCCTTATAAAAGGGCACCTCCTCCCTCTCCTCCTCACACAAATTAGAGCCTTAATACTCGGCCAAACCCTACACATTTCACTTCCCCTCTTCCCTAGAATCATCATAGAGGTTCTGGTCTTCTTCAAAGGCCAACCCTAGTGCCCTAAGAGGAGGTTAAGAAGAGGCGCGTCAAAAAGAGATAATATCCATTACCGATCCTTTCCAAATTCTTTCTTCTTCAACATCTTATTCTTTAGTGGTTTCATTATTAGGTAATAACAAAAGTATCACTCATATACTGATATATTATTATAAGTATGAAACAACCCTATTTCAACATCTATCCATCCTATGGAAAACGAAATCACCGCGCGTGCGTACGTACGGAATACCGTCTCCACGCCGTGGTGTAATATATTTTCCCCCACCACCTTACATGGATGGGTATAATGGATTAAATAATTACTATATATGATAATTGTAAAGTGATATTGATTCTGAAATAGTATACATACACTCCAATACAATTCCACGATCATGGGAATGATATCATCGCTCGTGTGTACGTACGAAATACTGTCTCCCAGTTGTGATGCGATTCATTCTACATGATCATCAGTGCATAATGATTATATAAATTAATTGAATTAATAAATATGATATATAGTACATTAATACCATTCTGTAAATGATGTATCTATAACCTAAAGAGATTAATAAGAATTTATTCGACAAAACACGCATAAGAACAAAAAGTTATAAACACCCTAATAACAAGTAGCAATGAAATATTACTAGTGAGAAGCTAATAATATGACCATATATGATATCATAAACATAAGTATGATTCTGGAATAAGTCAATAACATTATTTAAATCATTATACATGAGGTTCGGACACTTACGAGGCAAATCGGACCTAAGGTAAGGGAAATATCACAATCCCATTTTTATCCGAGATTGTTTATACGTTCGTATTTAATGGGGTGTATTTTATCATCCACATCCATGTTTCCTCAATATTTACTATTATTTCCATACACCTAAAATTGTTTAAATCCAATTTTACCCTTCGGTGAGTTTTTAGTAAAGGATACGAAAGGAATCTTTTGTCGTTTTTCTTACGAGGTATTTTTTGACTTTTCCAACAAAATTATGAATAATGTTTTTTTATCTTATACAACATGAATGGATTTTGAAAACATTATTTCCAATAATATTCCTTTAAAAGTTTTCAAGTTTATTTTTAATCAACTTTTTTTAGTTTATAATTTTACGACATGTTAAGAAAGGAAAAGTGTTTTTGAAGCAGAAAGGGTATTTTCCTCAAGAATGGAGTTCAAGTGTTTTATCAAAATTATTTTCCATCTAAGATAATAAAGGGTTCTGTTTCTATCCCTATTATTACATTTACTTGATTATGTTGTGATGGAATTATATTTTTATCTTATATGAATTGTTTTATGATGTCACGATGTTTAAGATTCCCATTTTTATTACATGGGTTATGCTAGGATGTATGGTTTATGATTTTGTGGCACACATAAGAATGGTATCATTATGAGATGGGTGGGACCTATATCTCCTTCCAATTCATTGGTTAATGATTTTATATCTCATGAGATAGAAATGGCTAGAACGGCAGGTTAAACCGGTTTAGTGAAATAGGACTGAAACGAGGAGTGAACTCGGTTCAGAAATGGACGTTGTCCACTAAGATAGTCTTGGAAATGAGTCTTGACTAACAAGAAATGATTCTATATGATTATGTGTGTATGCCACAAAGTTTCATGTTTTAAGTTACGATTATTGGGATTACATTTCACTAATATGATTTATCCCATGTTATGAAATTATGATTTCTTTTGCAGGTTAAGATTTCCAAAAGTTATGATTGATATTTCTTTTGTTTACCCTTACTGATCATTTGAGCTCACCCTTTTGTATGTTTTATTCCCCCAGGTCAGGAAGAAGGTAATTAAGTAGGATATTCCAAAAAGGGACTCTAGATATGATGAAATAAATCGGAGGCAAAGTAGATGCTTTATGAACCAGTTGTTTATGTTTCTTAGTTTCTAAAGACTCTATACCTATACGGTCCTCTTCTGGTTTTGTTATATGTTGTAATAAGTGTGCTTAAATTCTGAAGTAATGACAATGTATATAAAGTATGGGTCGTTATAGTCTCCCATGTCCTGACATCTTGACTGTCAGATCCCTTTCTCGGAATAGGAAAAACCAGTCTTTGTAAGTGATGTCCTTCAAGAAATCCTTGACCCCAACCTCTCCTTATCCAGCTCCAATAAGTTCCATTATAGCAAGGGGGTTCTTGATAAATCTCCCTAGGTGCTCATTGGCCAATCAAATTCATTGTATTGGTGGCCCTCCAAAGGGATATCCCCAATGCAGTGAATGTACCAAATACTGATACACACATCCCCATGATGAATATAGAAGGTATTGGTATCAGGGGACCACCGAGTGAATAGCTCTAGCCTATGCTCGTGCTGGTGGTAGAAGTAATATTTTTATATCCACAACACCTCGAACGAGCCAATATGTCATAGATCTACCCAAAATTGGTCACTTGTATGGCGAACCCAGTAATGCCAGGCCCATTCACTAGTGAAGTTTCCTTTAGACCACAGGTCCCAATCCTACAGCCAGCCTTTTTCCTCGTCCGTGACACTCTGATGGAAGGTGCTTGAGTAGAGGGCCGAGGAACTCTTCACGAGAAGGTCACTCCTAGAAATGGCCCTAGTCCTGTGATTCAGGATGTAAACATCCATATTCTTGGTTTCTATGGAAGGAAGACTGTTGTTGGTGATGTTGTATCATGGGAGATCATCCTCACGGGTCACCCATGACCATGGTGTGTCAACATCATAACCCAGAAAAGGGACCTCCTCCAAAATACCAAAGTCCCATAATGGAAAACTGTTGGACAAGGCATACTCATTTTGGGTGGGGTTAGCATATTGAAAAAGGTATGATTGTTGGAGACAATCCTTTAGGCACCATAAACATCAGGGATGAAAACCATTTCAGCCCTTCGAGCAGTGGCTTCTCCCTCATCAACATGGTTTTCGACCATCTTCTTTAATAAGTGCTCGAGTAGCAGGCACGAAATTTGAGATGGTGATGCAAAAATTTAGTGGCCTTCATAAAATATCAATATGCGTTTTTAAAAAACCCTGGGTATGGACATAAAATGACACCTGATTTCGGTGTAATTTTGCGCAACCGATACATTTTTTTCGCACATGGCTAGTGGATTTTTCGAGCATGAGATCTTGGAGCTTGTCGCACGAGGAAATTCATTCAGACCGTGGGACCCATGGTGGATATTACAAGCAAATCATTGTTTACATGCATGCATGAAAAGTGGATTCTGCACCTCCTTGGGTTAGGTGCGCTGTAATAGGTTTTTAGCATGCATGGATCCCATTGAGTTATGAATTTTGGCATTTCCCTTGAAATACGACTGTTGCGACCCCTTGCTGATCCAATTCCGAGGGGGGAATTTAAAGGCAATGAAAAATGCTTCAGGGTTAATGAAATTTTTAAAGCCATAAAGTGAATTTATATTCGGATCCGAGGACCCAGTCCCAGGGGCCCAAAGGGGTCACACTAAAAAAAGTCATAAGTGCACGGAAACATTATGACCCATGCGAAAAGATTCGGGATTCGCGATAGTTCTTCGGCATGGGAGAAAAATATTTCCCACCCCGCCCCGCGTGGTTGACATTTTACACCGCCTTCCTCATCGCGCAATTATTTCACGCCGACCTATTTGTTTCTCCCAGGAAATCTATAAATAGAAGGTGACCCCCTTTGACATCCAGGCTGAAAAATTTGAACTGGCTCTCATGCACGAAATTTTTCTTTTGTGCGTGCAAAGAAAGCCTTCAAGTACGGTTCTTTTTGTGCCAAGTAGCCTCGAGGTCCAACTACATGTGAGATATCCTTGGTGGAGGACTAACTTATAATCCCTTCATGCTCAGCCCCTTGCGCGCAATCATTTCCACTTGCGCACATGCCGACTAATTTTGCGCAATCCCCTTCCATTGCCCGCACCCCAGTCATGGTGCGCAATCCCCTTCAATTGCACGTGCCCTGGCCATTTGTGCGCAATACCCTTCAATTTTGAGCACCCAAATCATTGCATTAAATCCCCGCCAATGGAATGAACCCTAGTCATTGTGTGCAGTCTCTCCCAATTTCGCCTAATTCGTACTCCATGCATGAAATCCGTTCTATTTGCGCACAAAGCATCAGGTCCATTTACATGCAATCCTCGCTGATTTTGCGCCAGCCCAGTGTTCTTCATGTGGGGCTACTTATTTAATGTGCAAGACTCAATGGTTGCGCGCAACTCTCCGGGACCCCTCACTCTGGTGCTCCCCGACTACCTCTTCACTTGTTTTCCCCATAATCCTTGGGTGTACCCTTGCACGAGTGCCCGATGCTCTTCTTATGGATGTCATTTGTGGGTGCCTCTCATGCCACGAGCATCCACATCATACATTGTTTTCTCGTACAACCTCATAGACTCGTACTAAGTAACTTCAATGTACCTTTGATGATTCTTCCCATTGCATTTCTTCGCATCATGCTTCTTCGCATAGGCATGCTATCAGCTATTGCTTCTTTTCACAGCCACGCTAACGTGGACCCCACGATGGTTCGCTCCATGAAACCACCTCTCTATGGTGTTGATGATTCCTTCCCTTCCACAATGAGCGAAGGGTACTAGTTATGTAAGTCCTAGGGGTGTGGAGTGAACCCAATTCGTCCAAGCTACAGGATGTTAAACTGCCAACCACCATCGTCCTCAGCACATGACGTTCAACTGTGACCTCTCCCCATGCTTCGCACACAGGGTCTCCCACCTTAGACATTCTCCATTCCCACTCTTCACTACGAGGATGGGATCACCCCTCACAAGGGATGTTATCCTCTTTATTAGAGTGGCATTTTTCTGTGGGAAAGGGTAGCCACCTTGGTGTAAGCCCCTAGATTTCCTTGCATGAGGAAGCATCCTTGCTCCTCCTTTCATCTTCAGTCCCCAGGGACAATGAAGGGTGTGGTGGGAAATAGTTCTTCTCCTTTCTCCTGTACCAAATACCTATCCCACAATGCATTTACACCATCAGGCCTCTATCCTGGAGTAAGTCCCGAATTCTCGGGCTGCTAACCATGCATAAGCCCCTGTTTCCTCTTAGGGTCGTTAATCACGAGTAAGCCCCACTCCATTTCCTAGAGACACACATTTCAAGACATGATAGTCAGGTATCTGGTATCTCTTGTTTCTCTCACTGAGCATGAATCACATGAGCTTAGAGGAAGCACCGACCACGAAAAACCAGCTCGCCTGCCTCAGAACATAAGCCCCAAATGACCATCCCGAACTACAATTACATTGATCCATGCCATGGAATGGTACATAGGAAGCCTCCACGAGGTTCAAGCCCAAAGACCAACCACTTGGGAGGCCTCAGAGTGTATGCCCCAACCCATATCTCAAACTACGAGGACTTTGATCCATGTCATGGCATGGTACGTAGGAAGCCTCCATGAGGATAAAGGCTAACCACCAACAACTAGGGCCGCATTAGAGTGTATGCCCTACCACATATCCCGAACTACGAGGTCCTTGATCCATGGCAAGGAATTGTAAGTAGAAAGCTTCCTCAAGGTTCAATCCCAACGACAAACCACCTAGGCCGTTGCGGAGTGTCATCCCCACCCCATATCCTGAACTACGAGGACTTCGATCCTTGTTAAGGCATGGTACGTAGGAAGCCTTCACGAGGATCAAGCCCAACAACCAACCACCTGAGATGCCTCAGAGCGGAAGCCCCAAATGACCATCCAGAATTACGAGGACTTTGATCCATGTCAGGTAATGGTACATAGGAAGCCTCCATGAGGTTCAAGCCCAACCACCAACCAGCTGTACTGCCTCAGAGTGTATGTCCCACCCCATATCCCGAACTATGACGAATTTGATCCATGTCAAGGCATGGTGCGTAGGAAGCCTCCATGGGGTTCAACCCCAATAACCAACCACTTGGTCCGTCTTAGAGCGTAAGCCCCAAATGACCATCCCAACATATGAGGACTTTGATACATGTAATGGCATGGTACGTAGGAAGCCTTCATGAGGTTAAAGCCCAAAAACCAACCACCAATGCCTCCTCATAGAGTAAGCCGAAAATGACCATCCATAAATACAAGGACTTTGATCCATGTCAAGGCATGGTATGTAGGAAGCCTCCACAAGGATCAATCCCAACCACCAACCACCTGGGTCACATCAGAGTGTAATCCCCACCCCATATCCCGAACAAAGTGGACTTTGATCCATGTCAAGGCATGTTATGTTGGAAGCCTCCATGAGTTTCAAGCCCAACAACCAACCACCTAGGCCACCTTAGAGCATAACCCCCAAATAACCATCCTGAACAACGAGGACTTTGATCCATGTCAAGAAATGGTACGTAGGAAGCCTCTAAAGGTTCAATCCCAACAACCAACCACCTAGGCCGCCTTACAACGTAATCCCCAAAGGACCATCCTGAACTATGAGGTCTTTGATCAATGTCAAGGCATGGTACATAGGAAGAATCCACGATGTTCAAGCCCAGCAACCAACCACCTGGGCTGCCTCAGAGTGTAAGCCCAACCCCATATCTCGAACAATGAGGACTGTGACCAATGTCATGGAATTGTAAGTAGAAATCCTCCATGAGGCTCAATCCCAACAACCAACCACCCGGGCTACCTCAGAGCGTAAGCCCCAAATGACCTTCCCAAACTACGAGGTCTTTGATCCATGTCCAGGCATGGTACTTAGGAATCCTCCACGAGGTTTAAGCCCAACTACCAACCACATGGGCCGCCTTAGAGTGTAATCCCAAAACATCATCTTGAACTATGAGTATATTGATATTTTCCAAGGAAAGGTATGTAAGAAACCTCTACGAGGTTCAAATCCCACCAACCATTGGCCCTGACCATATTCTTGTCGGTGTGCCAAGGCCCATTCCACATGAACTACATGGAAAATGATCAATGTATGTGCATGGTACCTAGGAAACATCCCTGAGGTTCAAGCCCATAACTCACCTAGACCCTAGGTCTCTTTTCACGTCAGTTCACCGACTGCAACCCATTCCCGAACTACATGGACTTTGATCCATGTCAAGGCATTGTACATAGGAATCCTCCATGAGGTTCAAACCCACCACTAGTTCATTACGACCACCTTTGTGTCAGGTTCTCCCCATCCCACATGATTTTAAACTGTATCCCATCATCTCATCGAACTACACATACTTTGATTCCCTTCCATGGGGATATATAGGAGGTCCCTACGAGGCACAAGCCCAACTTCCCAATCACTCTTACAATGGCCAAATTTGATCCCCCTTGAATTCATCACCCATTCTGATCCTCACCTGGGCCGCCACATCCTAGTGGCATCAGGCCACCCCATTCCCCACTTTTACTAACAACATTCATGAAGCCACCCATGTGGCGGCCCCAATATTTGTGTTCCCTCAAGGGGATTCCTCCATTTGATCCACTCTAATTAGTGTTCGGATTAGTCTGATACATCTCCGTTGGATGTTACAAATGAAGAATACCCTGTGTTAAACATGGGATGCTGAGGAAAACCTCAGATACTTGCCCATGGAACACGGTTCCCTATGTTTGATGTGGGATGCACCGGGTTTCCGCGCCCTCGAGAAGCCCTATAATAAGGAACATAAGATAGACACACCAATCCCTTAGCGTCCAGACATGCCAGTAATGCCCAATGTGATTACTCAACTAACCGATGGTTGTTTCTCTAACTGGACCGCTTGGAATGTCCTAACAGAAGTTGTGTAATTAACTGGTGTCCATGAAGATATGGCACCAAGAAGAGTTTCACGAACAATGTCTTAAGTTTATAAGGGAGACCCATAATAGGTGACGAGCTCCGAGGAGGAATCCATGGATGGAGGAACAGATATCCTATCATCCAATTTCAATCATGGAGTAGACATCCCTGAATTAGGAGCAGATTCCTCCAGCCTTTGGAAAGAGGGAATTTGGGGTAACAGTTGTGCGTCCTCTATGTGACAGATGCACATTCCCCGACGAAAGAATCAGAAACAATGTTTTCATGTTTTTTGGAGAACCATTGGGATGGCTTACTTCGATATCTACCATTGAAGAATATCTTATCAAAAAAATTTGGAACATTATGTTGACATAGGCCAGTAATGATTCTAGGTCGAGTTAGCTAAAATTCACGTGGCGTAGCATCCTTCTTTGCTGGATTGCCACTAGAATATTTATAAGCGATATATTCAGAGCAACATTGTGCTCCATAGAATTATTATAGATGCATCTTCACACATCCATATCTATGTTGGGGGCAGTATGCTACTCTTCACTTTAGTCCAATCCTCCGTCAACCTTAACACCTAGGTGATATTAAGGATATTCCCACAAGCATTTTCATATTAATAATGGATGTTCTCAGACAGAGGGATACTAAGGCCAGACATATTAAAGAAAAAATTCCCCCTAAGTAGTTCCTCTTATGTTGGGTCCCCTAGGAATTGTAACTCACCATAAAGGGCACTAACATTGCATTTAATACCCTATATAGTTCTATCCCCTCCGTCGAGACCCCATGAAGGGTTAACAACCTAATGGGACTTAAATCACTTTGACCCCTCTAGATCTACATGAAAACAAATGGTGATCTTGATAAGTGTGTGTTTCTCCAATAGTATGTATAACAGAAGAATGATATTGAAAAGCATCATGCGGAGAAGGTATCAGTGTGTTTAAAATATTGTGTTGATCCCTATGGTGATCCAAACCATCCTCCATCATGGAAGAAGGTGAAGGTACAACTTCCCCCTAGTATATATCCCCTCATTAACCTCAACACACCTACATATCCCAATGCAATAGAGTATTTAATTTAGGGAACTATACTACAGTATGAATCACCAAATAACCCACGATATATGATAATATTCTCTGAGACACGTATATGCTGGCCATTCATCTTGAATCCCCTCATGTTTCTTCTTAAGTCATACCTCATGCAGCACCTCAGGTCATTCTAACATCCACGTCACGAGCCCCTGATGCTTCATATCATGTTGAAGATCCCTCTAATGAACTTTTGGTTAGGTATCATTTCCATGATATGAATCTTTGCTGGGATGTTCTTATGGCCCATATTATTTCACTCCTTTATCATCTTGGGATTTGATAGGTGGATATCCCACCTAATAGAAATCCATATCTTATAATGATGGATGATATTCCAAAAATGATGGGATTCAATAATTATACATTCTCCACCGTAAAAGGGACGATTGTCCCCTGTATCATATGTACCGCATTATCTCATGGTGTGGACATAGGATGATAACTACAACATAACAAGAGGTCTCCAAACTCTGGTGCTTTATCGAACACTGGACGGGCTGGTGTTTGTCTAGTACAGTTAGCCACCCATCGAGCCTATAGCTAGTTGGGTGGTTCTCCATTAGAATTTTATCAATTAGTTTAGCTCCAAAACATGGAAGATTTGTATTGATGACCTCATCAAGTGACTGAAAAATCCAAATGATTGCATCACATACGTTTTCTAGATATGTAATAGCCTCTCATATTCACCCGATAAGTTTCGGATGCATAATCAGTTGTTGATAATGTGGGTGGGGAATGTAAAGACGGAAATGTCCCCCTATGATTTTTTAATATCATTAAATATATATTCTGGGATTTTTATTACATTAATTATCCCCTAGAATAATCCGTGTAGCAAGCCACAATGGAACTATTTTTTCCTCCCACTGTTCCTCCTTGAAGAGGATCTAAGGCTGAGACTACTGTAATTGCATTCTTAGAGGCCCTTAGAAATCTATAATTGTTTCTATAAGATTATCCACTACATAAAAATCGAAAAACATAGCCTCAAGCTCAGCCTCATGTTCGGCATCAACCCCCTCAGCACTTTTAGGCATCACCACATAATCCACCACAACCACCTATGAATGATAATCAGTTTCCACCTACTCATCGGGATAGAGCTCCTTGTTATCGCGAATCTAATATAGTCCCATTTCTAGATTGGAGAAAATGGGTCTAATTATTGGATACGACATAGGTCCATGGTTATTTATAGATTCCCTTGAATAAGGGAATCATGAAGTTACTAAAATGCTTGAGACCTCAAGTAGTTGACGTCACTAATCAGAACAATTACTACCACTACCATTAACACCATGGAAAATATTTCATGGGTTTTTTATGTCGTCAATGATTTGATCCATGAAAATCATTAATACAATATAGTTTGGTTGGTACCTATCCTAGAGCATGTGTATTTTATCTCTATGAGGAAATATAATGATAGTGAGGGTGAACAAAAGAATGAATCGCATTGTGTGTCTCACAAGAATGATGACTGGATGGATCATAAGAATGTCCCTTGTGACCATTGTATCATCTACGATTGTATGAATTTCCTTGGGACTTATAAACCTAATTCACATCCTCCCAAATCTTCTTATGCATCCCCTTCTCAATCATACACCTCCCGGAAGGGTAGTCTTCAACGAATCTTGGGAAATCAAGTCTCCCCACGGGTTCCAATGTTGTATCGAATGCTTGGTGACATATAACCTAATATATGGCAATCAACCTAGGATTCACCTAGTATTGGATGATTATTAAAGTGATTATTAAGAGTATGCCTCCATGAACACCAATGAGATGGTGGACCGTCACATGTTCACCAATGATGATGAGAAATGGGAGGATCATCCTAATGTCCCCAATTAATGTTGTCATCAACTAGGTTGTGGATACATCAATCATTCGAAAGAAATGACCAATTACTATAGGCAATCCATTCATTCTACATAGACCAAAAATAATGCTAAGTGTAGAGATCTGTAGGTATAGTCATCTCATCCAACACATTAAATTAACTGCCACCTCTACTTCAACTCCATGATCTTTTAGAGACATCATGACCGCACTATGATTATCTATGTTTGATTGTTTCCTTAGTATAATCATCTGGTAATAGGTCGGCATTAATTTTTCATGGTTTTGTTAGTGAGTAATAGAATTTTCTTAGTACGAGCTAGAATCCCTCTATTCGAGCTGCATTATCCTTAATACAACCTTCCATATAGATATTCCATGATTTTAGAAATGTTCACCCAACATGGAATAATTATGTGCTTATAAACCATTACAGTATTTCTGCAGAATTCTTTATCCACATGTCTTTACATAAATCTAAATATTTTCATGATGATCTCATAGAGGCTTTGATAAGAACCCTCCATTTCAAAAATGATGTAGTAGCCACATATTCATTTCATGTAGAGGAAGTTGAGAATGGAGAGTGCCAATCCATTATTTCATTATAAAGAGAAAATGTTGGTTATTCCATACATTTGTGCATTCACCCATTATACATCAATGATCAATGTAATGGTGTTGAAATCCACCATAGTCTCATCGACATAGGCTCTGAGATCATTCATATCCCGACCTAAATACTATGTCAATTGAGATATTTGAAGTAGATATCGATCACTATGAACTAAAGAATTATGGTTAGGATCGGTCTGAGAAGATGAATCATAAAAACGATCCAGCATAATACCTAGTTTGGTGGAATGACATCTAGTAATGTTTTCATGGTCATATCACAAGACACCACATAAAATGACTTGATTAATAGACCCTGATACTATCTTCATGGAGCAGATCCCTCTTCGTATCAACGATGCCACATGTAGTCCTTTAACAATTGATAGGGTCTACTCCATAGTGATTCATATCTCTTTTCTACATGTCAATAAATCTACATGGATATTTACTATTACAAGATCATGAATAAGATGTTTTAGGAAAATGAGGTTAAACCCACCATCATTGTGGATATACCATGGGTAGAATTAAAGAATGATTTAATTATCTCGATTCACTGGATTGAGGACAAAAAACTAGAAATATGGAATTGATTTGATGTTTCTGGGAGGATTAATAAACATGTTCCCAGGTACTTAGAGTACAAAAAAATCACTTCATACTCATATATGAATCAAGATCGAGCGATACCAGAGAACCATATCCCCATAAGGTATTAGGACGTTTCCCCATGGAAACAATAATAAACCACATATTCTTGTTTCTCTAGGATGGGTTGATCCGACTAATACCAACACGCCACTAGTAATTCAATATTAACATGTTTCTTCCCCTTGGTTAAAGGCTTAACAAAATCAAAATAACAAAAAAAATTCCCTAGTATTTGCAATGCAGTAGTCTTCTGATTGAGGTTCCAATGCCGCTCAAACCGGAACTTGCATTCCACATGGGTAACCTAAATGGGGAAAATTTCCCCCCATTAATGACCATCTCTATGTGTATGATGAAGAATATTTGGATGATGCTTCTCCTATATTCGACGTCGGTGTCTCGGCCACTGTTGATGAGTTGATCCATATGAATCATGGTACCAAAGCAGTCCTAAGATCGGCACTGATCTATTCCTCTATTCATATAGATGTGAAAAATAGTATGTGGATTTCATGAAGAAACTCCAAAAGGTATTTTCATGTAGTTATGATGAGATGTGAGGACTAGATCCCAAATCCCTCTTCCACTACCTTTGTCTCTCGGTAATTCATCGCGGGTTCAAACATCCACACAAGAAAATTCACCCCATGATGGAACCATGGTTGAGGACAATGTTTATGATCTCATCAAATCAAAAATAATTAAATGAATTCTAGTACATTGTGTGGTATTCCAAAATTTTTCATGTTATTAAGAATAGAATATAGATCAGAGTCTTCATTGACATCTGGGACCCTAACTGCCAGTTTCTGAATGATAAATTTTCCCTTCCCATGAGAGTTACGTTGATCAATGCCTCTACCTGATTCAAATCACTCTGCATCATTTATGGGTATTCTGAATAAAATAAATGATGCATGGCCCTATAGGATGAACATTACATTTCCTTTATGGCCATAAAAGGAACATTTTCATAGCATTAATGAATTTCGGTCTATAAAACGAGGGAACGACCTATTAACATGATATGAACTGCATATAAAAACTAATCCTCAGATTGTTGGTGGAATTCTACATGAATGATTTGCTGTTAAAATTATTCCAGTGTTAGGACAATCTTAGATATCTTGATAAAGTGTTCGACATCCTCATGTCTCATCATATAAAGATGAACAACATGAAGGGTTACTTCAGGGCTACATATTGAATGTTCCTCATATATCTTTTAGACACCAAGGCATCAATATCATTCTAGGAAAGGACATGGTCATCAGTTTGATTCCTCTTTTGGGTAACCATCGAGAGCTCTAAATAATACAATGCCACATAGCCAGCATTCATTGATTCCTTTCTTATCTAGGTCGAATGTGTAATCCCATTTCACAAATCATAAATATATGTGTTTCATACTAATGGGATCAAGAATTCCAGACCACTTTTGATGGGAATATGTAGTAGATGATATAGACTCTAGTTCTGATTATACCCTTTTATAGAAAGTTGTTGTTCCTTTATGTGACCTCTATAGAATGATCATGTTGTTCCATTCTGACATGAATAATAATGAAGTGTTACATAATTGTTTATACTATCTTAGTCAAATATTCCTTGCCCCAAGATACTAGATAATCATTTTTTGAAATGAGCTGTATTGCATTGGGTTTTATGGTGATGAAGGTGTTGAATTATCTATATCATTACCAGATACAACTGGTATCCATTATAAATCCACCATTGTATATTATGAATAGCCCTATGATGATTTTCTATCTAACTTAGTTGGTAGTGATCCTTCAATAGGTTGATATCATGTTCATCCCACATAAATATGTCAAGCGGGGGGTGGGGGGTGTTGGTAGATATTCATTTCAGCAATTCATCACATAAAAATAAGTCTATGTATTTTGAATTTCTAGATGATTCCATGTTTTTAGTGGACCAAACCATGGTATGTTTGAAACATTACATTTATGTCACCTCTTGATGTCCCACAGGTAGAATGACTAATGACCCCAAACTTAATAGTGTGGGTCTAGGATTTTCTTTATCACGCCAACACAGATTACCTTACCCTACTCATTATAATTTTACTAAGGTTGAAAAAACAATAAGGAGGAGTATAGAGCACTTATAAATGGACTAGAGATGGCTCCTGATGTTGATGTTAACCACCTACATGTGTTGGGGGATTCTGAGTCGGTTATCCAGAGGATCAATGGTGACTATGTCGTTTGGACGCTGGATCATGTTCCCCTCTGAGAGAGTAAAATCTATATAATATCATATTTCCATTATCATCTAGAGCTCACTCATGTTACTAAGTAATATAATGGTCATCATTATTCTGAGTCCATCCCTGTCATGTCCCTCAAAAAATATGAACAGGATGATATGATTATCCATGTGGTGCATCGAAGGGTCATCACTCCCATCAGTTCAGATGTTGATGATACCCAATAGTTATTTCACATTATCGCTAATGCATTTACAGCAGGACCTCCATGTCCCCCCATTGTAGTATAAGAGACCTCTAGATAGATGATTTGGTATTTTGAGTACCATCCAAAATGAAATCTCACAATAGATAGACATGAAGAAGAGATAACTCATCAACATGCAATACAGGATGTACTCAAGTGTGGTCCCATCATTGATCAGGTCCACTAAATGTATAGATTAAATGGATTTCTCCTCTATTTCATCCATGATGGTGGGATTTTCTATATTATGCACGAATTAAATTCCAGTTCCTATATTTCTCATCATCCATGTTTGACTCTCTCCCACCAGATCTGAAGGATAGGCTACTAATGCTACATTATGGGTCATGATTGTATCATGTTCTCCAATAGGTGTCACACATGCTATATACATTCCATAATTGTTCATCGTCTTCCAAAACCACCCCATACTACTAATTACACATGGAATATTATAGTCTCGAGAATCAATGTCATGGATCCATACCCACTAAAAAAACTCACAAATTCATGTTTATCCTGGCCGCCACATATTTCTTTTCCAAGTGGGTAGAAGAGATGACTCTCAAAGAATTCAATTCCCATACCATCATTGAGTTTATGTGCCCTAACATCATTAATTGATTCATATTCTCTCACACCATTCTTATTAATTACAGTACCAACATTTGAGCATGTTAGGTGAAGAAACTATATGCCATGTACAACATCCAGTGCAACCAAACATCTTGTTATCATGGTAATATGGGAAGAATAATGAATTCCAAAAAGAATTTTCAATCATTTTGAAGAATTTTATTGGTCAGAACAAAAAAAAGACCACTAAAAAATATTCTCATTTCCTTCTTTTCATACCAGTTAATGACCTGTAATTCAGTCCTAGGGACCCCATATTATATAGTGAATGGGATAGATGTAGTTCTTCCTATCATGATTCACTTATCGTCGATCCGTACAACTTTTTAGGATAAGAATACATTAGAAATAGTAGAAGAAGTCCATCTGGAAAATCATGAATCCCTATATGATAATATGTTTAGGGTCTTTTACAATTTATATGGGAACCGTAACATGATAGCCATAGATTTCAATAATATGGTTCATATATGTTTCTTCTTTCATGGTGAAACAATATTGGCTCTAAGGACACTAATGATGCCTATAAAGAAGCCACCAATATCCGAGCCCATGTGGGAGGGACCCTACATTATTCCTAAATTTTATCCCAAAGGTGTATACTCTTTGGTCACCATGGATTGTGAGTTAATTAGTCCTCCCACCAATGAAAAATTCCTCAAGTAGTAATTCTCACGATGATTCCATTTTTTGGGAATCATGACATAAAACAACATATTATCATTGTTATACATGATCTTAAACTACAAAAGAGTGTCCAATATGATGCTAAACTACTCCACTCCATCTGTGATGTAGGAGATAAAACATCCTCGACCCTTTTTCATTTATATTGTTAGAGTACCTCATCCTACATGATGGTATCATGTGATTTTGTCCATGTCTCATTACGATAAAAAGGGCATCCCCCTATCATCTTAATCTTAGAAGGAATCTCTTAATTGATAATGTTACTCCCAGAAGTATGTGATGTGATGTGTGTTATTATTTCCTCATTCATGTAGGGTTTTCATCTACCAAACCATATACCTTCCCCATGAATATCCCCCATCACATTCTTTGTCCTTATCACATGATTATAAACTACACGACCTTTCACAAATATGACGGCCTTGATTATTACCCTAATAGGATCTGTAGGAATGATCAAACATTTTTTTTCTTCCGGACTAGACAAAAGTACAAAAAACCATTCATTCTTTCATCCCCATAGAATAAGTGTGACACATTTATTTTGTGTGGTGTGATTCCACATTAGTTCTCATTCACACTGGGATTACAAAAACCGCATCATGTAATTCTCCGTTACAGGGTTCCTTTATTTTTTCTCATCTAGGATACATGACATAAAACTGCCCAATATCATTGTCATAAATAATGATAAACTATCCCACATCCACATTATAAGATATTAAACATCACAACATTTGATAAATACATGTGTCTTCATTCATTCACTGACAGGATACGTAGGAACGCCTATGAATTTTTTATTCAGGCTGAGCCACCGTAGTTCTATACCCCCATTGTATTAAAGAGATATGTGGTGTGGTATGCGACTAATTTAGTCCTCATTATTGTCATGTTTGTTACCTCACAATTTATTTTATACCCATTATAATGTTTCACATACATTAGTGGCACCCCATATGATGTTAAACTATACCATGTGATTATCGAAAGACATTAAACTGCACATCCTTTCATAATTATGTGTGGCTTGATTGCAACAATTATAATATATGTAGAAATTCCAAGTCATTTTTTTTCAGGTCTATCCCTAGGTACCACAAATATTTACACTACTTTATGGATTATTTTCTTGGGATCTCTCTAGGAATTCACATAAAGTGTTTTCGAACTACTATGTCCTCATCTACATCATGATTACAATAGACACACCTTGACCACTGTTGAGATCACTTGACCATCCTACATATTTTCAACATGATTTCGAACATAATGATGTTTTAGAACTATGTGTGGATTGACTTATACCCATACTAGATATATTGGAAGGCCCAAACTTTTTTTCTTCGGGTCTAGCCCCTGTTCCCTTAATATTTCCATGTCCGTCGACCATTCCCTTATGATCTGAGTTCTATAAACCTAAGATAATATTTCACATTATCTTTGTCACATTATTCCACTATTTCCTTCATGAATGACATTAAACATCCTAGAATTTTTTGTCCTTTCTATATTTCCTAAAATAAAAAATTCCCTTTTTCCCATAATGATATTAAATTGAATTCCATTGAGTCATGATTCATTCCTTCCAACACATTGGTATGGTATTTACCTTCGGTGATCATGTTTTTGTGTGGAATTATTCTATTTTCATTATAACAAGGATTATTCTACAATTTCCATTGCATCCTCATTAAGATATCATTTCGAGACCTAATCCATAATGTATTACATTAATATGAATGAAATTGTAGAACTATGTATGGCCTAATTTTAGCTATTTCAGGATGTGTAGGTTCTCCCAATCATTTTTTATGGGTCCAGCCTGTGGTTTATCCCCTATTTTGTTTCATTCCTCCAATATTCCTCAAGTTTCACTTTCTCTTAATCAGACCACTCGATCAGAACCACCTCATTCGCATTCTCATATGTGTCATGGTATGGTAAATGGAGTTATTAATTCTGTATGTAAATTAACTCATTCCACCACCAAGCTTCACATATCCATTTATATGGATCTCCATCATCTTTAACATGAAAAGGGACCCACAAATGGAATGGATTAACAACCTCAAGTATTACCGAAAATTCTATGAAAATATCCTATAGGATCTTCAATGTAATCCTAAGAGAGGATCTTCCAATGTTTCAAACGTGGTCAGTGGCCATCCCTTAGTTATTTTTTCCTATCTCAAGCCCTATGATATGGAAATTATTCTTAAAATATGGTCAACTATTATCCTACCTCATTACACCATTTTTAATGCATCACAAAAGTTGGTATCATGATTCAAATTACATATCACATCATCTTGTCCAGATGAAACATCAATACTCTGAGTGTAATGTATTATTTACTATTACACATTGAGTGGTTTGTCCAACATTGGGGTTTTCCCATTAATCCATGACTATGTTCACCTATTGTATTTTCTGAATGTAGTAATGATATTATCCAGCCCATTTTCACACACTAATCATGTATCACGTGGTTATAGGGGTTCTTGATATGGTTTATTATTTCATGGATTATTCTCACACCATATGGTCTGAACATAATTATCATAAACTAGAATTATAGGTCTTAATGTCCAGGAAACATGACATTAAACTTTGTGCATAGTTTCCCCAAATGAACCTATGATGTGATGCAGACCTCCTTGGCCATCATTCAAATGAGGTTTCTATATAATACAACATGACACATATTTTATTTGTAAATATCATTCTGAAGGTCAAATCCTTTTGACCATATTATGTGTGCAGGGTTTCCTATAGGGAATATGTGTTGTGGTGTGGACTTATATGGTAATCATTACTGCCTGGTTACATTATGGAGCTACCACTACATATTCCCCCCCTTGAAATGGTCCACACCCTCTATTCTTAATCTAATATCTGTAGTTTCCATGTTTGTATGACATTAAACTCTTTGGAAACATTGATTGCCCTAACATCGAATGATATCGCCACATTTGGTGTTTTCCATTATACACATCTTCTTTTGAGAACGACACCAATAATAATTACCATCCTGTACGATATGTAGGGCCACCCAGATCAGTAATCACATGCCTATCCTCATAATTATTCTCATTTTTGGATCCTTTATAATAGGTTCCCCTTTTAAAAATGTGATATTTGGTGTGGAATTCCACTATCCCCATTCACATAGAGTTATGTACAATGCCACACATGTCTCCTTTAGAGTGAAAAATTCCTATATATAAGAAAATGAATTGTTTTAAAAACAAAAAATCTTCAAGTCATGAAATTAAACTACACATCATATTTGAACTATGTATGGATTGATTCATTTCTTTATAGGATATGTAGAAACACCCATACATTTATCCTCAGGACCAACCCCATGTATGGTGACCTTCGTTTCCCTTTCGCCCTAATTATGATTTGAAATCAATGACCATAAACTAGGATCCCCTAGTGTAACGCCTCGACCCCAGTTACCCAGAGTGGGTGCATTATTTTAATACATTGGCATGATTACAAAGAATAATGTCCCGAAGGACTGATTGGTTTAGCAGTCTTGGTAAATAGATTAAATACATGAATGTTACATTACACTTTATAACATACAAAACAACATAACTAATCCTTTATGAATGCCATTAATCCCATGGATTAACCCTGCATATCAACCACAATACACTTCTTTGAATCCTGGGAAAAATAAAACATAGAAAGTGGTGAGCTAAAATGCTCAGTAATGGTAAGCAATACATCGGAAAATGACATAAATATTAATCATCTTGAATAATTGATACCACATTCATTTACCAATAATAAACATGTATCCTTTTATGGAAAGAATATGAGTTGAGTAAATAATTCCATAATAAAACATAATCATGGGTATTCTACTAGTTGAATGACAACATGAACCATCAATATTATTTTCATAATGAGGGAATGTATAATTCTAGAAATTCTAATGCATTTTTTCCAGTCCTCGGCCAAGACTTCTAAAAATAATTAAGGCCTCGGCCAAAACCATAAATCAAATTGGGAAAAGGCCTCGCTAATTCCATGTCTAGTTGTCTCATGAGACCTACTGATGCATAGAGGAGCTATAGCGGGTTCCACCTGTCACTTACTATGTCCAATACATTCCTCATATGAAAAGGGAGAAACATAACATAATAATTTGTATAAGAACTAGGATAAAAAATGTCAATACCTTAACCATAAACCATGAATGGTATAAAAATAATACATCCACAGTCAAATATATCACAATACCTTCAATACAATATAGATGTTTTGTATCATAATAAATCATCATAAAAAAAGTTTAAAACCGTTTATATTATTTTACATAGATGGAAATTATTTTTAATGCTCTTTGATTGATATATCCTTTCTTATGAAAACATATAAATGTCAAACAATTAAGGAAGATATTTAAAGAAATTTTTGAATCAAAGTGTCCCATACCACTTTCAAACTTTTTAAAGTAATTAACATTTTAAAACATTCACCTCAGTATAAATAAATCCTTAAAACCATTTTTAAAACATGGACATTAATGAGAATGGTTTAGAAGAATAAATCTTTAAAACATTTAAAATGACGTTGACATAGGTGAAATCAAAACTATTTAAGAGAAATATCTCTTTTTTTTAAATCATTTAAAAGACACATAATTATAAAAGAAAACATTTGCTTTGAAAATAATCTTATAAGCTTGTAAGGGAACCTTTGGAGATTTTATAATGGCAAAAAATCGCCGCATCCGCCGTATAAGTTAAAAAAAGAAATTCTTACCTTAATTTTGTTGAAAATGTTAAAAAGGACCTTATTTGGAAAATGACAGAATTATTCCTTTATAGGAGTCTTATAAAAGGCCAAACAAGGTTATAAATGACTTTAAACTATAGTCTGTAAAATATTATGAATGATTTGAAATAAATTTTTATGAATCTTGGATGTTGATGATAAAGAGGTCCCAGTAGATAATTACATATAAGCAACCTCAGATAATGATGAGATCGTAAAATAAACCCTTACCTTGTACTTTTCCTTGGTCAAGGGTAGGTTTTCCTCCTGTATAATTGTGATATAATTGTTATTTAATTATACAGGAATTATATACATTAATATGATATCATATATGATCTTTTAACATTGATTTATTAATAATATATTAGTATTAACATCGTTACGGGTGTTAACAGATTCATTTTACATTATATTCTTTGTTATGTGAACCATATTTGTTATGGATGGGATGTATCGTATTCATATCCAGAATGATATTATGTCTCTAAAAATTATTTTTATTCATGAAATGAAAATTAGTCATGAATGGATACGATGGGGAATGAATCTTATCGCGTTCGTGGAGACGGTAGTCCGTACATACGCACAACAACAATATCATTATTTTGATATTAAAATAATATATAATTAGATGGTATATAATATGTAGTGAATCATTATCATGTTATATTTATTATTTAAATCAATTACACATCATTATATTACCCATCCAAATAATAGTGTTTTGAAAAACAATTACACCACAACGTGGAGACGGTAGGTCGTACGTACGCACATTAGGTGACATGTCATTCAAAGGATGGATAAAATACTGAATATGGTTGTACAATATTTATAATATAATAATAGAATATATTAGATACTATAGTTATTATTTTAGAATGGAAATAACAAAGAGAGAAGATGTTGAAGATGAAAGTAACTTGAAAGAGGGTTGTCAAAACATTACCTCTTCTTTGGGATATTTCTTTTTATTTGATCAAAAGGGATTCTTAGGTTGGATTTATGATCAAAATAAGGCCCCTTGGTAGAATTTAGGGAGGTTTAGCAGATATTTGAGCAGGTTTTGGACGAACCAAAATGCTTTGATGGTATTAAGAATTGGTTAGAAGTGGGGTCCTTTTATAAGGGGGTCGAGGGGCTCTTTAGGAAAAACTTAAAGTATTATTTTATAATAATTTCATATTCGGTTTATAATGGATCCAAAGTAGATTATTCAAAGTCTATGGTGGGTATAGGTTGAAAAAAACTCAACCAATAGGTTTTAGATAGGTTCGGGTCATTTTATTAACCATTTCTATTAGATTTAACTCTTAGTTAATTAGTTTGACATTTACCATGTCACTTTGTATTTTTATATTATATGGTTAATAAACATACTATATATTTCAAAGAGACCCCAAAGTGATCCATTAATGATACACCTATCAATATATAAGTCCTTTGGCTGAACATTAGATTTTTAGGAATATAATAACAATTAATAATAAAATATTTGTTTTAAAAACTCATTTTTGTCAATTTTGAAACTATTCAAAAATTGATTTTTGTTAAAGGCTTAAAAACTGTATTATTTAGATCTAAATTCATTTAATAAATCATAAAATATCATATTAACCAATTAAATTAGTGTATTTCATCAAAACATTCAAAATATATTTTTTATAACATTTATATTACCAATTATTTGATTATATTATTAGTAAAGAAAATAATGCATCATTATTGTGTCATCAGTAAATTTAACAATTAAAAGTATAAAAATTATAAATAAAATACCATTATGTTGGAAATATTTTTAGTTTTCTAAATATTATTTATAGTCGAAAATATAACGTATATAACCTTATGTAAAAATTGTTTTGCTAAATGATATATGCTTATGTCATTTTTGTATTTACTTTTAACATAATTAATAAAAAGTGTCCCTATCACCTACAAGTAGATCCATGGGGTCCCAAAATCGACCAAATGATTCCCATGGTCGGACATGTATCAAACAATATGGTTAGGACACGTTTTAGGGTAATATCATATTATTATAATATATATTTTACCCTTATTTAATGGATTTACCCTTTCACCATGGTAAATAAAATATTTACGAAATTAATTATTCAAAATGTTTAAATCTAAGAGTTAACTATTTACACAATTTGGACATCCTGATTCAAAATATGGAATCCATTTTTCCAAATTCAAAACACAGAAGTGGAAGAAATTAATTTAAAATTAATTCCCGCTGTCAAAACAAAAAGCGTGTTTTTAAGAAATATTAAATATCAAAATATTGACACTTGTTTATGTCCGGTTTAAATGTGAAATTATGTCAAATAACCAAAATTTTATTAAATGTTAAAAATATATTTTAAATATACTTTAAAACCACTCAAATTCGAATCTTATCACTATTAATTATTTCTATTAAAAAAGTTGTTTTTAATTTAAATTTAGAAATGTTCAATATTCATGAAAATATGAAATTATCATAAAATTACCAAAAATTCACCCTAAGATAATTTCGATATTCAGAATCCAAAAAGGAAGCCCATTTTGAAATATGAAATTTATATAATTTCAAAAGTTGTGTATTACTAAACATAACGACTAGTTTAATTGGTTGTGGTGTGTGTTAGAACTCAAAGTTGCGTACAACACACAATAATATATTATTCAAAGAGAAACATACCATGGAAGCTTGTGGTGTTACATTCTCCACTAATTCAATAAATTGCATCCACTCAATTTATGCTCGGTATTGGAAACATGGGGTTGACATTTCAATATATCTTAGTTGAAATCCCACATCAAAAAATGGATTAATGAGGCCTCTATTTAAAATAAAGAGTGGTAACTATGAAGGTTACCAAAAATAACAGATACTAGGGTTCCATGTAGGAAAAAAATGATATGGATGAAAAATATAACCATCAATATCTAATGTAGAGTGGTAGAAAACATGGCTATGAAAAATAAAACAATCACAAACCCGTAAATTTATGATGATCGAAGGTACCATCTAGGAAAACATTTTTGTTCTAAGTTCATTTTATTAATTTTGACGAATTTATTTATGAGATTGTATAATATCATAAGGAAATATACTTATTTTATAATTATAGTTTTATCCATTAATAAATTTCTACCACAAACTCATCTTTCACTCCAAAACATAATACGACTCAAAAATACTCTATTTATCCTAATCGTATAGGGTTCCAAATATAAACATATACCATTTAAATGATGAATATATTTTGTAACAACCAGGGACTTCCTGTAGGCTTGTGGTAGGTAATAAAGGCATGTCACACTATGATTGTGGGTTTGATTCATGCAACATTGTCTGACGCGACGGGTTAACTCCTGACCTGTAGGTTGTCATTTTCCAAGACTATAGTATTATAATATTTCAAATATAATCATAAGAAATGTTTTAACCTTAAACAATACCATCCAAAGTTCAACATAATTCATTGAAAACATTATAGTTATCTAAAATACCTCTGTCGAGACTCTCGGTAAAAGTTATCTAAATTCCAAAATCAATTGTAACATCAGCTTCCCCAAAAAAAAGTAAAATTTCTCTTATTGTCACATAATGAAAATATTATTACCATAGTCATATTAAAACCTTAATGAAAAAAACAACTACTGTAGTACAATACTTATATATATCACATTATTCTTATAACCAAAATATTATTCTTGAGTCCAAAATCACAAATACAATAATTATTCCTCTTCGACTGTAGTAACAACATATGGTTAGCCTTTCTCCCTTGGCCTTTTCTGAGGTAAGTTTCCTTGGTGATTAGGAAATTCATTTTCATAATTCCCAATTTCTCTACAGTAATTGCTTTCAACGTTGACAACAACTTTCTTTCCCTTGCAATCATGAGCTTGGTGGCCTTTTCACCACACTTGTAACAGACTCCCACTCCTTTTCAGTAAGTACTAGGGTGTTTCTTCCCACAATAATCACATAATAGAAAATAATTATTTCCCTTTTCCCATTAACTATCTCTTGCTCACCCATACTCTTCTTCTATTTCTTTACTTTATTGTCATAAGATTTAGAGAATTCCTTTTCTGTCTTTATAGAACATGAGACAATATCTTCGTATGATGATAAGGATTGAGATACTAAATCTCGATGGAGAAATGGTTTTAACCCATCAAAGAAACAATAAATCTTACTTCTTTGGTTATGTATATAATCTGCACCATTCCTTACTAACCTTGTAATGTTATCCTCATACTTTGCCAAATTTTCACCCTCTGTTTTCCTTAAACTGAGAAATTGTCTTTTCATACCGCTCGATGGTCATGTGGAAATTATTTTCCTATGAAAATTTCTTTAAACTCTCTATATTACATACTTGATACATCTTCATCCTTATTTGGGTTTTGAATCAATGAAACCATTGATCTGCATCTCGAGTGAGGTGATAAACTTCCCTGACAACTTTTTCCCTTTCACTACTTCCGAAATCCTGAAATATTTTCTCTTGGGAACTTATCAATTGCTCAGCTACCAATGGATTTTATTCCCATATAATGTTTGTGGGGTTTTCCTCATGAAGCGATCTAACATTGAAAATCCACATTGTGGATCAGGGTTCTCTATAAGGGTAAGGTTACTATTCATAACCTGAGTGAGTTGTCCTAGTATGGTGATAAGATGATCAAAACCTGTTGTATCACCAGCTCCACTAATCTTTTCTTGAGTAGGAGGGAAATCCCTACTTGGAGTATGTGCGTTGATATGATTTCCATTCCTTCCACTAGGTTCCATTTCTAAACAATGGCGTAAACTATACCAGTTTATTAATCGAAATACATAATTCAAAACTTGTATAATACCTAACGTAAATTGAATAATTTATGGATATAATCCATATTCATAAAAATGTTTTCTTTGAGTAAATATATACCCATAAGCCCTTCAAAATGGTTTGTAATGAAAATGAGAATTATCCTAAGCATATCCCCCGGGAGTGTCATAACCAAGAGTGCAGTAAGGCCCATTATCGTGCACCAATTCCTATTCGAGTCTAGTTCAATGTGGTATTTTCGTGTTTTACCCATTTGTACATCTGTGCCAGAGCCGCCTCTCTCGGCTTGTATCTAGACAGAGATATTTTTTCTCGGAAAATTCGAAAAATCACTATATTACCAATATTTTAGGATGTTCTTCTATACTAATCCTCAAAGTCTATCTTATGGTAATGTGATGTAATCAGAGTTTATCTAAATCTAGTTTCGAAGGTTATTGCAATACATTCTCTAATACTAACTCTAACTCCCCAACCCCTGTTACCCAGAGTCGGTGCATTATTTTAATACATTGGCTTGGTTACAAGGAATCAAGTCTCGAAGGATAGATTAGATTAGTGCCTTGGAAAATAGATTATATACCTGAATTATATATTACACTTTAGAACATACACAACAACATATATAATTCTTTATGAACTCCATTATTCACTTGGATTTACCCTAAATATAATTCAAAATACACTTCTTGGAATCCTGGAAAAAATAAAACATAGAAAGGGGTGTGCTCAAACGCTCAGTAAGGGTAAGAAATATAGCAGAAAATGAAATAAATATTAAGCATTGTGAATAATTGATACCACATTACTTTACCAATAATAAACATGAATAATTTTATGTCAAGAATATGAGTTGAGTAAATAATGTCATAATAAAACATAATCATGGGTATTCTACTAGTCGAATGACCACATGAACCATCAATATTATTTCCATAATGAGGGAATGTATAATGCCATACATTCTAAAACATTTTGTCATGGCCTTGACCAGGACATCTAAAAATGATTAAGGCCTCGACCAAAACCATAAATCAAATTGGGAAAAAGGCCTCAGCTAATTCCACATCTAGTTGTCTCATGAGTCTTACCGATGCATCGAGGAACTATAGTTGTCTCCACCCATCACTTACTATGTCCAATACATTCCTCATATGAAAAGGTTGAAACATAACATAAACATTCATATAAGAACGAGGATACAAAATGTCAATACTTTAACCATAAACCATGAATGGTATAAAAATAACACATCCACAGTCAAACATATCACAAAACCTTCAATACAATAGGGATGTTTGGTATTATAAAAAATCAAATTCAAAAAATGTTTAAAACCCATTAAAGGATTTGACATAGATAGAAATTATTTATAAAAATCGATGATTGAAATATACTTTTTCATGAAAACATTTAAAATTCACACCATTTAGGAAGATATTTAAAGACATTTTTGAATCAAAGTGTCCCATACCACTTTGAAATTTTTTAATGTAATTAACATTTTAAACCATTCATGTCCATTTAAATAAATCCTTAAATCCATTTTTAAAACATGGACATTAATGAGAATGGTTTAGAAGAATAAATCTTTAAAACATTTAAAATGATGTTGACATTTATGAAATCAAAACTATTAGATAGAAATATCTCTTTCTTTTAAATAATTTAAAAGTCACATAATTATAAAATAAAAAATTAATGTTGAAAATATTCTTATAATCTTGTATGGGAAGCTTCGACAATTTTATAATGGCGGAAAATAGCCGCATCGGCCGTATAAGTTAAAAAAGACATTCTTACCATAATTTTTTCGAAAAGGATAAAAAAGAACCTTATTTAGAAAACAACAGAATGATTCCATTTTAAACATCTTATAAAAAGTAAAACAAGGGTATAAATGATTTAACCCATAGAATGTAAAATAGTAAGAAGGATTTGAAATACATTTTTAAGAATCATGGATGTGGATGATAAAGAGGTCCTAGTAGATAATTACGTATAAACAACCTCGGATAATGAATAGATCGTGAAAAAAACCCTTACCTTGTACTTTTCCTTGGTAGAGGGTAGGTTTTCCTCCTTTATAATGGTGAAATAAATTTTTTTGAATTATAAAATAATTATATAAATTAATATGATATCATAAATTATCTTTTAAAATTTATTTATTAATAATATCTTAGTATTAACGTCATTACGGGTGTTAACGGAATAATTTTACTTTATATTCTTTGTTTTGTGGTCCATATTTGTTATGGATGGGATGTATTTTATTCATATCCATAATGATATCATGCATCTAAACATTTTTTTAATCACAAAATGAAAATTAGTCTTTAATGGATACGCTGGGTAATGAATCACATCGTGTTGGTGGAGACGGTAGTCCGTACGTATACACGAGCAAAAATATCATTCTTTTGTTATTAAAATAATATATAATTGGATGTTATATTATATTTACTAAATAATTATCATGTTATATTTATTATTTACATCAGTTTCACATCATTATCATACCCATCTAAATAATAATGTTTTGAATAACAATTACACCATGACGTGGAGATTGTAGGACAACGTACTCACGTATGGTGACATGTCATTCAAAGGATGGATAGAATACTGAATAAGGTAGTACCATATTTATAATTACATCATAGTATATAAAAGATACTGGATTTACTATTTTAGAATGGAAGTAACAATGAAAGAAGAAGTTGAAGAAGAAAGGAACCTGAAAGAGGGTGGTGAAAACATTACCTCTTCTTTGAGTTCATCCTTTTGATTTGATCAAAAGGGAATCATAGGACAGATTTATGATAAAACTAAGGGCCCTAAGTTGAATTGAGGGTTGTTGAGAGGATATTTGGGTAGTGTTTGGCTGAAAAAAAGGATTTGAAGGTATAAATAATTGGTTAGAATTGGTGTTCTTTTATAAGGGGGAGGACGAGCTCTTTAGAAAAAACCTAAAGTAGTATTTTATAATAAATTCATATTTGGTTTATAATGGTTCAAAAGTCTATTATTCAAAGTATAAGGTGGGGATAGGCTGAAAGAAGCTCATCCAACAGGTTTACGGACTAGTTTGGGTAACATTATTAACCTTTCCTTTTAGTTTTATCTCTTAGTTAATTAGTTTGACATTTACCATGTCACTTTGTATTTTTATATTATATGGTTAATAAACATTCTATATACTTCCAAGAGACCTATAAGTGGTCCATTAATGTTACATCTATCATTATTAAAGTCCTTTGGCTGAACAATAGATTTTTACGAATATAATATTAATTAATAATATAATATTTGTTTTAAAAACTCATTAATGTCAATTTTGACAATATTCAATAATTGATATTTATATAGTCTTAACAACTTTATTAATTCGAAAAAAACTCATTTATCCAATCCTAACATGTCATATTAATTATTAAAATTCTTGTATTTCATAAAAACTTTCAAATTATATTTATATTAACATTTATAATACCAATTATTTCATTCCTTCATTAATAAGGAAAATACTGCATCATTATTGTGTCATAAATAAATTTAATTATTCAATGTATAAAAATTATAAATAAAATATAATTAAGTAGGAAATATATTAATATTTATAATGAATATTTATAGTCTAAAATATAACATATATAACCATATGTAAAAAATGTTTTTCTAAAAGATATATGCTTATGTCATTTTTGTATTTACCTTTAACTTAATTAATATAAAGTGTCCCTATCAATTACAAGTGGCTCCATGGGGTCCCAAAATCGACCCAAAGAAGGAAATGGTCGGAAATGTATCAACCAATAGGATTAGGACACATTTTACAGTAAATTAATATTATTATAATATATTGTTTTTCCCTTGTTTATCGGATTTAACCTTTAACAATGTTAATTAAAATCATTACCGTAGTAAATATTCAAAATGTCTAAAAATAAGAGTTACCTATTTACACGATTTTGAAATTCTGATTCCAAGTATGGAATCCGTTTTTCAAAATTCAAAACACTGAAGTGGATGAAATTTAGTTAAAATTAATTGCCGATGTCAAAACAAAAAAGCTTGTTTTTAAGAAATAATTATTATCAATAGATTGGAACTTGTTTATGTCTGGTTTAAATGTGAAATTATGTATAATAAAAAAATGTATTAAATGGTAATAATATATTCTAAATATAATTTAATACCACACAAATTTATAATTAATAACATTTAATTATTTCGATTAAAATGTTGTTTTTAATGAAAATTTAGTAATTTTCACTATTCATCAAAATTTAAAAGTTATCAGAAAAGTACAAAAAATTCACCCTAAGCTAATTTCGATATTCTGAACCCAAAAATGAAGTCCATTTTGAAATATAATATTTATAAAATTTCAAAAAGTGTGTATTACTATTCATAACGGGTAGTTTGATTGGTTGTGGTGTGTGTTAGAACTCAAAGTTGCCAATAACACACACTACTGTATTATTCAAAGAGAAGTGTATTGTGGAATATTGGGGCGTTACACCTAGTCTATGAAATATGAAATTAAAATATTGTCTATAGACTAGATAGTATGACCTTTAACTATGTGAAGCATTCTAGTCTCATGACGTTTAACTATAACATGAATCATCCTCCCCGTATGATGTCAAACTACATGTCTATCATGTTCATCTGAATATTATTCTAGGTACTCATTAAAATAGTACTGTCTGATAATTGAATTAGTAATAGTTTATACCATTGCACCGACCCAATGTTTCTTAGACGGGGTATCATAATTTGAAGAGTTTTAGACACCATTTGAACAATTCATCATTATATATTCACGCTTTTTTACCATTTATTCTTACCATAATCATATTTAACATCAGATGAAACACCCTAATGGTTTATACCTTTTCATTTTTTCTCACCTACCATCCTATGACAATGTTTTTGAAGACATCAGATGAACTTTTAAGTTATGCCCGGTGTTTTCGAATTCACCCTACTATTTTCCCTCATTTGTTTCTTCCAATTTCAAGATAAACCTATATTGATATTGTTATACAAATATGGTCAATAGTTATCATCTATCATTAGGACACAATCACTGTGCTTCATATATGGGTATTCTGATTCTCACTTTTTATTCCAAGTAGCTCTGTTTGATTCTAACGCCCTTGGTGTTTCTACAATAATGAATTAACACACATTGGGAAAAGAAAGTTGGTTTTTTCATGATCCTTATTGCCCATTCATATCATACATCAACTTGAATCTTTGTTTAGACATCTGTTTCAGACCCTACTAAAACAATGATTATATAATACTCTCGTACAATGTGCATGGTTTTGTGGAAATCTATTATTTCTCATTATAAGAATGACCCAAATGTGTTTAAGGAATGTCTGTTAGTTATTCCAAAAATATGATCATGATTTAGTAATCAAAACAAGAATGAAATATGACCATGAATGTGTTGAGCAATGTATTGTTTTCAAACAATTCAAAATAATGTTTTTTAAAGGGGGGGATTATTTTAAATAATACTCTGTCTCTTTATGATGATTTTGATGCTCACAAATACCCTTAATTATTTACTAATTATTTCGTTGAGTATTTTGCAGGAATTTATTTTATTTATTTATTTCATATAACGAGATTTCATACTTCATTTATTCTGAGATCAATTTTAGCGCGTTCTGGAATCACTGTAGCGCGAGATCAATTTTAGCGCGTTCTAGAATCACTGTAGCGCGAGATCAGTTTTAGCGCGTACTGGAATCACTGTTCATACCCTACATTGATGAACGTAATGTATGGATGAAAAGTTTACTTTTTATGTTAAAAGAAACGTATGGTTAAAGAACCTTACGTTATTTTGAAACGTATGGTTAATGAACCTTACGTTGTTGAAAAGTATGGAAGAAGAACATTATGTTTGGAAGGAACCTTACGTTTTTGTTGTTGGACAAGTATGGAAGAGAAACCATACGTTAGTTTTCAGTGTTGAGTTTGTTTCTCAAAAGTATGGATCATCAACCTTATTTTTATAATCAACCGTACGTTCTTTGAAGAGTTGAAGCAAGACAAAGTATGGATGATCAACCCTACGATTGAATGCTGAAGAGAAAGTATGTACGTTCTGAACCTTACGTTCTGAACCTTACGTTCTGAACCTTACGTTCTGAACCTTACGTTCTGAACCTTACGTTCTGAACCTTATGTTCTGAACCTTACGTTTGTGATCCCTACGTTTGGAGCCACGTCATCAACCCTACGTTTGGCGTCGGGATATTTTTGACAGACGATATTTCCTTTTGCATTGGTCAAACAGGCGGATTATTAAGCGGATTTCGAGGCGATTCCTAAGTACGACTTTGACTGAATTAAAGACGATTTTCAACGGATTAATGATTTATTTAAACGGAGCTTTTTATGCCGATTCTTCAGGGGAGTTACAACGGCTCTGTTATTTTTTTTAATATCGCGAATCTAAAGGATATTTTCATGGATCTATTTATGCGGAAGATTTTCTCAGATTTGAATATATATGTTCTATCTTGGAAACTTCGGATATATATATACACAGGAAGGTGTATGAAATATAGATTGATCTTTTAACGAAAAAAGAAACAGAGACTGTGTGAAGGCGTTCTTTTCTGGTGATTGAGAAGAAGTGTAAAACCTTTATTACCGAAGGAAGATCTTGATAGCAGATTCACGTGTTCTACATCGACTATCTGTTGTGAATCTACTGCTGCTGATGTTGTGAAGTTTCTTGTAATATCTATTGCAACTAGATCGACTCAAAACTGTTTTGATTACAGATCTTTATTTTCTAAAGACGACGATCTATCTACTGTCAATTGCATTCTGTTGCAATTGTGAAGAACAACTGGAGAAGTGTTTTCTTTATCGAAACCCTTTTTTATTTTTGAGTGATCAGCTTCTCGTTCTAAGCTGTGTGGGTTCGTGTTTGAACCAGGAAGGATGTGTTTGCCTGAAACTTGTAAAGGTATCAACTGCCTGTACTCAGTTGTGAACAGGTCTGTGGAAACGAGGACCAGATAGTGAAAATCGCCAAGCTCGTGGATTTGAGCGTTGGTGGAGTGGACTAGGGGCCTTCTATTCCCCGAACCACTATACATCCATGTGTTCATGCTTTTACTTTTTCCGCTGCATATTTAATCGTTCTAAAGCATAGTGGACAGAATTTGTCTAAATTGAAGAGATTGTAATAATTTTGAAAAGACACAATTCACCCCCCCTCTTGTGTGTAATCCGTATATTCAGATCCAACAGAATGTAGTTTAAAAGGGATGATGGATGAAGAATTTATATCTAATTTTTTCCAAAACACAGCCCTTGCATATCTAACCCCTCAATGGAATTCATTAATTTCATCACCCTCTTGAATGTATCATTGATGGGTTTTTCCACTACTAGACACCCTCCTCCTCAATGAAGTCCGCATATTCAATTTAATCAAACCTGATATGTGTTTGTTCCTATTCATCTTTATGTTTTTACACTGGAGAGTCTATATGTGCTAATTCCTCCTGGTCCTCCACCAGTTGGACCTTTAGTCATTCAGTGAGCCATGTATTCATAGTAATGAATTTGGAATTCTCACTCATCTGTGAATTGATATTTCGGATTGATTATTGACGTCATAGTGTTTTTGGATATTTGCGGAAGTCCTCCAACACCACCAGGAAAACAGTTGTTGACGACACAGTGGTATCATCTTGTTATGGTTGTCTTGAACCAGTGTGTAAAGACATCATGCGAAAACCCTATATAACATAAATTTCACAACCACGTGTGATGTGATCCCTTTATAACTATCCACATAGGTTTTTGAACCTTTTCAATGGTGTTCCTTATAGTTAACATGATTAGAATCATTCATTGAGGTTATCCAAATATGCATCTGAATTGAATTCGATAAGATATAAGGGATCATAGTATTCATACTCGATAAATGCATCGAGGGGCTCGCCAAAAGGATCTTACTTGGGCATTGCATCCAATGAATTAGACACCTGTTTATCTGGTTAGTCCCTATCAATTGATTCAATGTGTATGATGTCAACATGGATAGCTCTATATTATTCCCCAGCAATGGCTTCACGCACTATCATGATTGATCACTCTCATAGAACCATTGATTAACCATATTTGGTATTTAATTCTATGTGGACCCTCACTCCTCTCTTTAAATGGTCCTTGAATCCTCCTTCCATTCATACAAGCAAAGAACCTACCATTATAAAGACTATTTAGACCAAGGTTGTGTGTCATGTTTTTAGTGAACAAAATGACATGAGTAGCTATAATAGGTTGGTGATATATGATGAAAAAACTCTCGTTGTCATTGTTGGCATGTCAACATGACAATGGATGGGTGTGGTACCCCTTATATAATGGTCACCACTAACAGATTAGTAAATGCTACCCTGGCCTCCCCAAAACAGCTAGATTATGAATCTATTTTTTAATGAAATTCATCGTTCCTGGTCCCCCAAAACAATTTTCATAAATTTATCCCTGACAATAGGGATGCTTTGTTTATGGCCCAACTTCATGTGTAGATGTTAGTTAAGGGACACAGATAATGTGATATTGATATTTGTGCAGGAGATGAGTTGGCTCTTAATTCAAGAGTTGCACCAAATACCCCCATAAATGATTTCTCTAATTCCATGATTTTGTATTATTCTATACATAATTCCTTGAAATATACATCATCTTGACCCTTATTATGGTCTTCCTCATTCACCTTTTCCACATATGAAGTATCTGAGTTTTCTGTTAGGGGAAGTGCTATAGTAATGGAGCCTCCAACAAGATTGGAGGTTTTTTTTTTCCAATTTCACACACTTTCGTAATGTAAGTGGCCGCCCGGTGCCTCAAGATTTCACCAATTCTTCAATTTACTACAAATACCTTAATCCCAAAGCTATGGAATCATTGAATATTTCGTTGGAAAATATAATTTCCCCCAAATCGATCTCTTATTTGGTTAGATTTTCCCGGCTATTGAAAAAGATGGGGAAATTTTTTCATAATTCATAGTCCTTCCTTTATAAAAGATAGTTGGGAGCCGAGGGAATAAATATTTGGAGCACCTCCATTCTTGGAGAATATGTATCCCTCTTGACGAATACCCTTGAAAATTACCATCATTAACAGGTCATCGTTGTCAAAGCCTATATGTTTTTCTCCACTACTACCCTTTTGTCTCCTTCCACTGGCCTTGTTTTGTGGCACATTGATCTTAATTCTACATCCTAATTTCCATAGAATGCATTGGAACCACCCTCACAAATTCCCCTTACATCCACTCGAACCTGACTTTGAGGCATGTTGATCATTTCATTACTAGCATAGATTGTTGTTTTCTCCAACCTATCACATCGGTAAGCAGCTTCCTAGATCAGTGCATATTGGTGGATTAATATGAATGTATTAGTAGGTGGTGGAATCTCATTTCACTTCTTTCCATCCTACCATGTGAACATCATCCACATATGTCTCATCACATAGGGGTGGGTATCATTACTTATGCCGAAATACACTGTTTGGGACATCCACTACATATATTTAAATTTCCTTGTGAACAAGTGTGGAGTATATGGTTCTCAAATTGGTTCACAGTCCACATGAAATACTAAAAAACCATCATAGAATGAATTTTATATGATCACTTCTCTACAATATTTGTGCCATCAAAAGTGTATGTTCTAGTTGGATGCAGTAATTGGTTAATGAATAATTAGTAATTTTTCATGATCTTCTACTGCGTAACAAACATACCTAGCTCGATTGGGGAGCTCCCAAAAATATTCAAAATATAAGTACTATAGCATATCCCAGGAAGAGTGATGATATTGAGGTATTGGTATCCTCCCATGTGCACATCAACACATCTATATATGAAATTGATGGGACCACACATTCATAATGGAATCATTCCTTCACTAACATGATGATGTAAGTGATATAGCATTCCTAGAACTAGGATTCACATTTTGGATTCATATGTTTGATGATATATTCTCCTATATGATAAATTTCCTTGTTTTCACCCCTATTTTTGTGTCCCTCATCAGAAGTATCCATTTATTGTTCAGTTCTTAGTTGAATATGGACAACCCGACTGTTGGCTATTAGAAGTCCTTGATGTTGTTGCCCCACAGTTTCCACTCGCTATCCTCCATGATCCCCTACAATGAACCATCCTTGCCTTGCTGACCTCCCCTCAGATAGGGGGAGGAGGCATTTTGGTAGTTTCCATAGTGATGTTGCTCCATCAACTATAATGTTCATGATGTAGCAGATCCATTGTTTGATGTAGGTGTCCCTAAATATCTTCTTTTCATAGTTAGTCCTTGGAACCAGGTTCAACAATGCCTTTCCAAATGGATTTATTTTTCATGAATCCTCCCATGTATTAATGGAATAGTGGAACCCATCATACATCCCTCCCAGAGTTTTGATGCTATGTATTTGATGAAGATTCTAGGGGATGATACCAACCACCACATGATGTAGGTGTAATGAATTGTTTTCCGAAGAACACAAGATTTGAAGTTCTATAATGATCTCGTTCTACAAAGAAACATGAAACTGGTAATCCTAATATACATTATATGTGACTACTCACCATAATGCTTTCTCAAACTCAACATTGTATGAATACACCCATTATACCTACACCCACCTTTCTATAATGTTACCAATGTATCATGGATCCAAGATCTTTTCCCACCACTTATCTTGATTCTCAATCTGTACAATAATAATAATTTTTTTCTGAAGTGAGAAGGTAACTTCCTCCAACTCTTTAGCATTGATGTTGTTGACATGATGAGAGAGGAATTACATTGTGGATTGGGTATGAGGCTTCCAAATGTGGCCATCTGAAACCATGTACAACTGATATTTTCTAGGTCTTCTTCTAAACCAGTTTAATGGACCATCCCTTATAGCCTCAGGATTGAAGACTTCATCCCTCAATACAAATTCATACCATGGATGTCTTTTTCATAGCGGTTATTCCTTCTACACCATTTAAAATAATGTTTTCAACGATTCGTGGTCCGAAGTACTCAAATGATACTATCTTATATGATTGTTGTTTTACATTTCTTCCATCTGAGAAGAAATAGAAAGAACATCCCATGAAGCCTCATGTGTAGTCATCAGGGAGATATATAGTTAATTTTTTATGTTTATTCACAGGGATGGTTCACAAAGATGGTTCACAATGACTATCATTAGAGGATCATCTTAATGTGATATCTTAATCATAGACAAATTCATAATCAATTAGTGTCACATGATGTACCAGTTCACTGTAAAAGTGTTCATGGAGTACCAAACCATAGAACCTGGTTCATATAGATGATTACATGGGTTAGATATCTTTGCAAAAGAGAGCATCATTTCATTCGTTCATGGATATCCATGTTCCATAAAAAGTGATCTTTGGCCCAATTTATAGTCGACCATTGGATCTCCCAACGAAACAAAAATCACCTCTTCTTCATTGAATCCTTTGGACTTTGAATTTTCAGGGTATGTCCCACCATGAATCTTTTTTTATTCTTCTTTGCAATCTGGTGAGTGTTTTCAGTGACATACATTTAGAATCCAACTATCTTTTCCCCCATCTCCCATTTTGAGCGGGAGGAATTTGTTGGCAGCAAGATTGTGCTTTTGATGTAAGGAACAATGTTGCAATTTCTTCAAAGATAAAATAATCCCAAATGGAATTATAATTCATCAAAAGGGTTTTGTTTCATGATGTTCCTCCAAGAGTCCATTTTCAATCTACCACAAATATATCTCTTCATTGTTGTCCCTTTTCTTTCGTGATACTCCATGAACATATATTCTCTATAATGTCACCTTTCATGGGACATACTTTGTCAATTTATCTCCTCAACAATGTTTCATTTCTATCAAGATATTATACAAATATATATCCTTTGTTTCATCAATATTCCTCAACAATACTCAAAAAATGTATCTCCTCCGCAACATCACTTTTCCTTCGAGATCTACCGAAAACATCTCCCTTGTGTTATCACTTCATCATTGTACGATGGTTCTTCTTCACAGTTAGGAACAAAAAATTTCTACAACCACTTCTTCCAAAATATAAATGTCTGAAATTCTATAAACCATTGTTACTCTAACCATTCACCTTCCAATATCCTATTTTTCCAATATCTTTGCGTACCAAAATATAGACCGCCTAAGGTTCTTTCGTATTGCGAGTCATACCTCATATTTTTATATATGGACCATGCCTATGACATGAATTCACTTTGAGAAATAATTTAACCATATATATGGAGGGCTCTACATTGGGTTTCGTGAGGCTTTGCAAAGAAATAATCATTTTTGACGCACTCTCCAAAAAAAATATCTCTAAAAAGATAAAGGGTTCCTTTTCCAAAGTACTTTCTTCATGGAGCCCCATTACTTCAAGATGAAAACTCACGTTGTGAATCACCATTACTTCAGGATGTAACCTTCCTTCCTAGAGAAATAATCCATTGAAAATCTTTTTTCCTCAATGAAGATCATTTTCTTCGTGATGTTTTCCTACTGAACACCCCATCCAAAGAAACAATAATCACTCAAAGCCCTCAAGGATTGTGGGAGGTAATTTCATGGTTTATCAAGTTGTGTTTCATATAATATCATACATAATTACGAATCTTAAAATAGGAATTATAACATCTATTACTTTTTTAAATATATATTTTAACATGATCCCCTCGAGTGACCACTCCTCCCCCCGGTTATTTCTTAAAACTATTTGTGCCTTCTTTCCCCCATTGGTGGGATGGTAAATGTTTTGTATATACTAATGGTATTGATAGATCCTTCACATCCAAGATGCATGGTGTTTATCATTCAAGAACCCTCATCCCCAATAAAAAGACATTAAACTGTGATTTATTCATGTGTGGTAAGCCTGCCATATTTTGAACAAGACTGAGCATTAGATCTCTTTTTGCTTCTCACTTTCTTTGGGATTTTTCAAAATGTGCACCCCTGGTAGTATCCATGTAAGCCTCGAACCAACTTCTTGGGCTTCCCTCATGGAGTAAGTCCCTGTATCAACATACATGGACCACTTTCGTTCATATTCCCCACACCAAACCCCCATGGTAACACCATTGGGAAAAGATCATCATGTATGCCACTACCTATTATTTCTAAAATCGATCATGACTAACATGGGATTAGAGAAAGAAACAACCAAGTCATTCACTTGGGATAAAAAAAATGTGTAAGCCCCATTTCCCACATCTCATATGATGTTAAAATTTATCAACCTAAACTATGTTGAATTTTACCACTATATCCTAGAAAGGGTACATATGAATCCACTCAGAGGTTAAAGCCCTTAAATCCCCCAAATCCATCTGTTTCATGCATTTCACATCAGATCACCATCAACACATATAAGGTTAAAATTTATGGTACATTTAACTAAATGGTTTTGATTCCCATCTACTGGGATATGTAGGAACCATATCTGATGTCTAAATCTATCCTATGGTTTACTCTGATACAACCTCCCAAGGAATATTCCCTCTTCATATGATACTGACCCTTTTTCAGACGCGTCTCTTCAATTTTCATCCCCAAGGTGTTCTAATCCACAAGGAATTGTAACCCTGAATAATCCCCACACATCCCCATACTACTCTGACCAATTTTTCCTCTCTTTTGATGAGTTCTAACTACTTGTTAGGCCACCAAGCCTCCGATTAGTTTTCCATTGTGTAATCCTCAATTTTATGCCCATTATAAATAATGTGAACATTGATTATCCACAATAGGGATACGTAGGAAGACTCCCCAAGCTTCAAACCCATAAAAAATTTCCTATCCAAGACATCCCTTTGGGTCGTTGTGTCTTAGTAATATCATGCACTAACCCATTGGTTCTATATACTTTTGGTCCCCATCCATGTGTTCCATACTCACAAGCCCCCTCCTCGGTCTTCTCATCGCCCAAACGAACAACGCTATCTTCGATTTCCATCATCTAAGATACCTATGAATCCTTCCTATGGTTCAATAAGAAGACCAATATCATCGTTACATAAGTTGTATCCTGTTAATCTCATCCACTTCATCAGGCCATTGATTGTCCATATTAATTTTACCCAGTTCATCACATCTCGGTGAACACATGACATCAACCCAAGCAGTTAACCCTAAATATGCCACAACCATCCAATTTAATCTTTTAAAAATACCCACTCTGATAACCATGTGTATCCCTAAATACCACATCAATTAATGTGGGGTTTTATCATTATCAACTACAAAGGATTTGTTAATGAACTTTTATATGTTCAATCATATACAACGGTACACCATGGTGCCCCATTTTCTAGGACCTAATTTCTCTGATTATCTATTTGTGGTGTTCTGATAATCCATTATGATGTGAAACCAGAAAAATTTTCTACACTCATTATATCTTCCATATACATGTATATTTTGACCCATCCACTAGTTAAACCTTATAGGCAGTTCCTCCTAGGGGAATATCCATCTGATTCACTTCTGTTAGGGTTCTGATCTGTCCAATCTGTCTCCGTTAGATGTTAAACATGCAAAATACCTCGTTGAATTCATGTGAAGCTAAGGAAAACCACGGAGAAATTATTCTAGAATAATATTATCCACACTGGATATGGGATACGTCAGTATTCCATTCCCTCAAGAATCCCTCTCACAATAGTGAATTTAGGTGTATTGAGAATCTAGCATCTAGAAATTCCAGTGATTCCCAAAATTACTACTTCCATGAATAAAGGATGCAGCCCTGACATGACCCCAAAGAATTTCTTCATGGAAGAATTGTAATTAACAAGTGTTCATTTATGGATAATACCAGAAATTTTCACGAAAAACTTCTTAACCTATAAGGGATACCCAAACTAGGTAACGAGTTCCATGTACAAATCCAAGGAAGGATGAACTGACTTCTGATTATCCCATTTCAATCAAAGATAACACATCACTGAAGAGTTGATTAATTTTTCCCTCCATATAAAAATAAGACTACGATGTATAATGAACAACCAAGAAAATTTCATACACTCTCAGGTGGCATGCCACAATAGAACACGTCATAAAAAATAATGTAATTTAAATGTACCATGTCACGAACCAGTCCGAGTCGACCCTGAACCGGTTACCCAAGCCAGCCTGCGACATGTCCCGAGAGACGTTCCCGATCCTCCCGGGATTGCGACCAACACCAAGGGAATCAATAGAGTACACAAGAGAAATATTTCCCCGATATATGATCAATCAAACGAACAACGGAAAGAAAAGGACAACCCAAAAAACATTTATATAAAAATTGAACTGAACAATATTTTGTACAAGAAACTGATATCATAACTAAGCCAACAACTCAACTGACCAATCCCGATGACCAACTAACTCCATGTGACCTAACTGGTCAATCTCAAACACGACAATCACACATCACCCAAGGTGATCTAAAACTATCTGAAACATGCACAAGGTCTAAAAACAGAAGAATACTATAGGCTTGAGTATTAAAACTCAGTAGGTTAGCCTAATATTCTATTCCCAATGCACATTCATTTAAAGTAAAATAAACATCAATTTATAGTTTTAAATTAAGTATTTTAAAGTATGGCTTTCAAATGAGTTTTTTAGCTAAAATAATTATCAGACAAAAACATCCATGTTCAATAAACAAAAATGCAGGAGGATGGAGGATAGAATTGAGAGCGGCACGGGGAAACCCTTGTTTCGCGAAACTGGTCAAGAAATTCTCGCCCACCCTCGAAGCGTGAATCTCTTCACTTATCAATCCCTATACCACAATTCAGAGCAGCAACAGGTTATCTCCCCAAAGACGCTGAATCGTGAAGCACAATCAAATGATTCCTCATTGATTGGAATCCCTACGGGTTCAATTGTCTTCCCGGAGAACCGTATATCGCAACACATCATTCGAAAAGGGTCTACATTGCATGTTTCATCCACGAATGGAGAGATTCTAGAACAATTACAGCTTTGTAAAAACTACTTTATCTCTCAAATTTATTTATCTAAAGGTATTCAACCCTGGAAGATGTCTGATCTTATTTTCCGATTATCTGAAATTTGGGGCTTTCCTGAATTAAAATGTGTCTTGTTAGGAAGATTTTTTTTTCATATCTTGTTTTCTTGTGCTGATTACAGGAGCCATGCATGGGGCTTTGGTTCTGTGAAATTGAAGCCAGGTACACTCCAAATTTACAAATGGACACCAAATTTTAGTTTACATGACTTCAAAGACTCTTTTGCGCAATTATGGGTCAGAATTAATGGTTTAAACTGGGTTTTGTGGCATTCAGAAATCCTCTATGATATCGCATCAGCCATTGGTATAACTATTAGAAGGGATCAAGCTACAGAGAAAACCACTTTTTGTCACTTTGCTAGAATTATGGTTGAAGTGGATTTAGGTTCGACACTCATAGATAGGGTAGTACTTCTTACACCTCAAGATGAAATTAACCAGTGAATTGTTTATGAAATAACTCCATTATACTGTGATGCTTGTTGTATAATTGGGAATGACAAATCCAATTGTCGTGTTAATCTGTTTTGTGATAATTGCAAGATGAAAGGCCATGAAGAAGTATCTTGCTGGATAATGGAGGGGCAGAGTCATCATCTAGAGATTGTCCTCAAACCCCTGATGCAAGAGAGTAAAGATCTGTATGATGGAAATATTTCCAAGAAACCTCATGTCCAGGAGAATCAAAAGAAGAAGGAATTTCCAAAGTTCTCAAAACAATAAACCAAGCCATACATCAGCTAGGCCAGCATGGTTAATGAGGACAACACAAAGGAGATGCAACCTTCATTCAAAGAGGTTCTAAATACAAGTACTGATGACCATAATTACAAATCAAATTCAGAGGATAACCAAATGGAGAAAGAATGTGCTGCCCAAGAGGTGGCTGATGATAGATTTAGAATTGAAAATCATTTTACAAGGAGCCGAAATGGGAAAAGGGTAACGGAAGTTGCTTCCTCAAACAAAGGAATGTGTAGGAATTTACAGAGGAATGATCCTGCAATTGTTGAGAAGTGTGCAATGAAAGCAAACAAAGGAGTTCTGATTTTTTCTCGGCAAGAACAAGAGAGCACACCAACACCCTTGAAGGATATAGGTTTACAACATCCAAATGTTCAAGATCATGCTGCTTTATGGACAGATAAGCAGCGGGTTCAATCACAAGATTATGGGGGAGAAAATATGCATAGGGAAGGTGTTGCACTGCCTTGCGGCGACCTTGGCATGATATAGTTTAGAGCTGAAAGGCCTGGAACAAGGCAGATCAATCATACTTAGAGTCTGGAAAATATCATACCTGAGAATAGATCCCAAAATCTCAGCCCATAGGTCAGTATTCTAATACATTTCTCCCAAACTCATTCATGTAAATTGGGCCAACCTGCTAAGGAGATGAGAGATCAGGTAAGTACATGAAACTCTTTTGCACTGCTTGAATCATTAAATGATGATGAGGATCATAAAAATGATCATACAATAGAAACTAGTGAGATGTAAGGAAATGTTGCTACAAAATTTCTAAATGATGAAGGTGGCCCATGGACACAAGTGAATGCTAGAAGAAGGGGATGACCTGCTCGTGGTAGGAGTGGAAGCTCCTCTTGTCACAGCATGCACACTCGATCTCAGGCTACCTGATTTTTTCTGCTACTATTGTCCTTTAATGTTTTTTTATGATGTTCTTCCTCCTGTAATTTCGTTTTGATTTTAATAATAAGAGGCCTTGTGCCTCCACATGTTTAAAAAAAATAAACAAAAATTCAGGTAACTGTTTTTTTCAAAGTGGTGCAACTTCAAAATGAAAATAGATTTCCAAAGGGATGATTTAAAGGATTTTATCATTTAAATACATCACAGACACTACTGAATTTACCATCCAAACACACCGTATGACGACGGTTACAATAAAAGAACCAATGAGCCCATGTCATGGGAACACCCCTAGGTACTAGTCAGTTGTGAGCCCCAGGTACCTCGTATCTCGGTGAAAGTAACCATAATAAATATTCATTCTTGTGCATGAGCCACTAGTAGGGAACATACCCATAACATAGTGGTCCCCAATAATAATAATCATCATTGTTTAGTTTGTGTTGTCATCGTGAAACTTTCTATGTGAAATAAAGTCCAAACTCCACAAAATAACTAGCATACTAGTACACGTCCTCCCACCTAGATACCTGGGATTCCCTTTAGTTTTCAATCAATTTACACATATTATCAAATAAAAATTTTACATCCAAATTCCATTCCCAAACCATAAAAACACAATCATCCCGTAAACATTTTTCAAATTTCTTATATGAATCAACAAAACGCTAAATATTTTTGTAATACAATTTCAAGAAGTGTATTGAGGATTTGCACATAAAACTCATTCAAAAACACTCTTTTAATTATAAACACACATAAAAACCATACCAAATCATATTTGGAAACCCTAAAAACATTTAATAAAATCATTTTATAGACCATATAAAAATCCCAATTGCACAACTTGGTACATACAAGTAAAAGACTCCATTTTTAGGAAAGGCCAAACGAGCCTTTAAACATTTTCTCAAAACTAACGTTTGATGAAGTTATGCATTCAAATTTTTTTAAGGAGGTGTGTAAAAACCATTTTCAGAATAAAACCACATTCATAAATCCCTTAAAACACTTAGGTTACATATTCAAAACACAAAAATTCTTATAAGAATGTGAAATAGGCCATTTTTCGGCAACTCGGGCCAAAACATGTTGTAAACAAAAAAAATTTGTTTGTAAAAAAATCAAAATTTGAAATCCATAAAAAGATCCAAAAATATTTTCCGTACATTCTGAAATTATATTTAAAAATCCAAACAAATTATTTTTAATTTCATTAGACACATAAAAGCCAACTGGGCAATTTAGCGATCACATTACATGTACTCTTTAATAAAACAATTTATGTTAAGAACATAAAAAGGGATAAAACACCAATTTCATTCCATAATCATATTCAATCTACAGAGAAATATTAAAAATACCATAAACCGACTGTGATATCTCATGGAATAATTTATCAAACAAGAGGAGTGCACATTTATACCAAAACAACTATATTTGTAACAAAATAGGTCATAAAAAATTATTTGCAAACAAAACCTTTAGAAAAAAAGTTCTAAAGCATAAAGTATCAAATAAATAAAGATATTATAGAATTAAAATGATGAAACATAAATTATAAAGATTTTTGAAAGGGGAATCCTACCACAAATCCTTGGCGTAATGGAAATGCACACCCGAAATCACCCGTGGCGGGTTTATAAACCCTAAATCTATGAAGACCAGACCTAAATTAATATAAACTCCACAAAAACCATTTTATAACAGAACCCTAGGTTTATAATGACTAGGGGGGATTATAAAACTAGGAAATAATGAAAGGAGGAAGAAGAGGGAGGATAATGGATATGGAATCTCACATTTTCCACAAGAATAATTTTTGTATTCCATTAGATCTGCACCCCTAGAGAAAAGGGAATGAGATGAAACATCATGGAGATTCTATTAAGGTCATGAAGAACTAGGTAAAGAAGATTTTTTTTTTGAAAAATATCAGGAATTGAATGAGTTATGTGTAAAACAATTTACCTTATCCATTCTGGGAGTTTTGAGATATTTTGAAAACGTTCTCCATATTCCGAGATCCATTTGGGCTCAAAAGATGGTAAATAAATTACGAGGGTGAGGGTAGGGGTATTTGCTTCGATGGGGAGGTGGAATCAACAGAAAAAATTAAAAAATGTCAATGATATAAAATCAATGAATTATACTTTTAAAAATATGAAATGGGCCCATGGGCTGGCTCAATACCTAAATAAGTAACCCCAATTCAACATGCTTATGAATTTATATGGGGTAAAAAGGGATATGGAAGTTTTAATATGTTAGTATAGGACAAGTGGGATGTTTAATGGGTGAAGAAGGATGAAAACCAGGAGAGTTATAAAAGAAAAAAATTCGGTTTTTCAAACTAGAAATGGGCTCACAGTTGGCCCAAATCATAAAATAACCACCCTTTCTTAAAACAATCATAAACAAGAAATGGGTAACCCAAATTAGGGTGATTTGAAATATATGAAACTTAAAAACTCAAGATTAATCTCACCAAATACCCATGAAAAGGATTTGGATTTCCAATGGACGGAATCAATACAAACACACAAAAAACTGGGTGTGACATACAATTATAAATTTATGTTAATTTACAATTAACATAAATATTATTTAGTTATATTAATTATTATTAAAAATATTAAATAATATTTCTTCTCTATTCTATTATATATTTATTAATTGGATATAAAACTCATTTTCCTGAAAATAATTTCAATGTGAATGAAAATTCTCTATTTTAATTATTAGATATATCCCCTAGTTAAGAATTATATAAATGAAATATTTATGCTATATATTTTTATATATTAATTAAAATTAATTTAATTTTTATTAATTTTAATATATTAAAAATGGGAGAAACTTTTACATAAAAACGATTTTATTGAGAAAACATTTTTTTGACGTGTTTCTCTGTTTAATTTTGTATTATATTCCCCCATATATTTGAGTTCAACATAAGAAAATTGGATTAAATTTTTAGAATCGTCATAATATAGATTATAAAATAAAGCCAAAATAATTTAAAATAATAATGAATAGGGAAAAATGTTAATATTATATACTTCTATTAATGTAAAATTGTGATTACCAGGTGATAATATAAAAATATAAGGGATAAAAATAACAATAAACAAAGATAATATAATTTTATGGTCATAATTAGACCTAATCCATTTTAACGTTGTAAGTGTTCCAAATTTTATTCATTTTTTCTTGTAAAATGTGTGTGTGTAATTTTTTCTTTTCAAAAATAGAAAATGTGTTCTCCTCGACCATGTATAAAAGGCCACCCCACTAATATCCATTACTTACATAAAAAATAATTTAGTTGTCCAATTCCTAATCATATAACTTAATTAATTCCCTAACCGGATTTTAAAATCATTTTTAAACCTGAATTTGAAACTAGAAATGATTTTGGTTCAATTATAATGATGTTATTCCATGAACAGGTAACATCCTTCACCAATTAATATATTTTTTTCCATCCTCAAACTCCTTAAAATAATTTTAAAAAAAATGGCTTAAAAACAATATTACCATTCAGGTAAAAATAAATTGTTATGTTATTTTTATGACCCAAAACCATCTCCTCTTCTCCAAAATTGGTAAAAACAGTCGTTGGTGGTTTGTATAGTAGACTACCACCTCGCTAAACGATATAATTCATTTTCCATCACCAATTCTCACATCATGATATAATGATGTATCTACAATTTTTAAATTATTTTTATGATAAAATAATAATGATATAATTATAATATAACATTGACATTCTTAATTTCCATTATGTAGGAAATATGGTAATGTCTCTCTTGTGTACAGTGGTCTACCGCCTCACAATGCTATGTAAATAATTTTACAATTATTCTATACATATAAGTTAATAATAATTGTTTTTTTATTTATATATATCATATTAATTACATTTTAAAAATTATATAATATAAATTGATCACTAACATTCTTACTATATTATACATTGAATAAATGATAAAATCCTTCATGTGTATGGTGGAAAATCATGTTGTGATGCATTGGGATTTTTTGTTTCATAATTTTTACATGGAAGGCAATGAAGGATAAATATAATGAATATATGTGATATATATGAAATGTAATTTAGTATTTAGAATTAATATACAATAAAATCCTTTACCCTTTCACACAATACTAATTTGATAAGATCACTCATGCGTTCATATCACCTACCATATCGACAAAGCAACGTGTTTCATTACCATCATTTGAAAAATGAACAATGATAATAAAAATTCATCTAATGAAAAAATTTATTTATTACATTAATAAAATAATAGATATTATGAAATTATAACTAATGTATGCAATTGAGAACATTCACGATAAATCATTCATGAGAAATCCACGTAATTGACACACAGAACAGTTAGAATAATGATGGGTTGATATAGAATGGGTGATAAGATATAAAAGACGGGTTCACATATGAAATTATAAATATTAATAGGAATTAGGTATATGTTAATATAATATTAGAAACAACTCTCTATTATTTTAATGAGTTCTATACTAAATGTAATTGTGAGGTAATGGTTTTTAAACTCACTATCCATTCACTAGGATAAACATCAACATCATTGATTACTCATTGATAAGAATGTGTGCGTAATGAAAATTTATTATTCTATATTTTATTTTAAATTTTTATGAGGATTTATGTTGGATATAAATAATCAATTCGTTAAATAATCCCAATATCAATAATATGATCTTAGGATGGGTTTGGTCTCAAAAACTCCTTTATCAAGACATGTTTTATTTAGTGAACCTAATTTCTTTTACAGTGGATATAACATTACTCCATACATTTTATACAAGAAATCCATTATACATTATGGCATTTAATGTTAAAATTAATTTAGTTAATAAATGGGTGGGTTATGATTCATAAATTATCACAGAGGAAAGAGTTTATGAAACAATCCCATTTTAAAACAAATTATCATTTCTTAAATTTCCCTTGAAATAAATTTTGGTCCATTGTATAATATAACCTATTAATTTAAAAAAACTCTATTATTCATGAAAATTTTATATAATTTGACCATTTTTATTTATTCGGTACTTAAATATTTGTAGATTTTTTTATGAAATTTTTACATTTGTTTCAGTTGAAAATCATTTCCCCCATATCAATTGTTTCTGAAAATATTTTAATAATTTTTTTAAACTATTGAATTTTTAATTAAATAAACATTACCAATGTTTTAAAAGTAATATTATAATAATTTTTCTAAGCAATTTATCTTTTCTATTTCATTACATCATAAAAAATGATATATTTTAATGTGCATTCCATCAATGGGTTCCCTGTTTCCACAACCATTGTATGATATTTCCATTTTTCTAAAATATAATATTTTATTAAATGATAACCAGTTATCATCTTATTTAAAATATTTTAAAAATTGTTTTAAATGGAATGTATATTTTTATAACTTGAAATATATTTATTATGTCTATTAAGGATCCCTCTAACCCACCATTTTCTCCGGGTTTTGATTATTATCTCTTTTACACACATTATCTATCACATCAATAATAAGGAATTACTTTCAATTATATATATATAAATATTACATATATATGTATCATGTTATAATTTTCATTGATGGTTAAATACATTCTTTATGGAAATTTATTGATTTTTATAAAATCGATTTTGATTATTTTCTATGATAATATTATCTAACACATTTATTTTCAACCGAAATTTTTATGTTCATGACTTATGATTGATATCCTTTTGTGGGACCCATATGCATGTACCTTAAATTCAGTTGATTAATGTTCCTATAATTATATATACAACTACATAATTGGCTAATTATTATTCTCATGAGAATTCATTTATTAAAATTTGGAGTCATCCTAATATAAAATTGGGATATTCCCACCATGTGATGTTGTTTTGAATGTTAGCCAGGACATATGTCATTGTAATATTTTATTACATTTCAAATTTTCAATGATTACAAGATATTATGATTCCATGTTCATTATGTTATTCTCCCATGACATTTATCATGAGTCTCATATTTTTGGATATCATGTTATATATTTGAGACACATGCCATGATTCATTATAAATTCAATTCACTTTAAGGGTTTCTAAATTTACAATTTTTTCTGTATATTCTATAGGTTATCCAATGATGTTTTTAGATATCAAATTAATATAAGATCTCATTATGGAAAAAAATTAAATAATATTTTTTTTATTATACTCGCTTCATTTAATTTGATCTTAATCTTCCAAATAAATTGGTCATTAAGATATATGTTTTGTTTTAAAGAACAATATATTACAAAATAATGAAAAAATATTTGTAAAATATTTATGAATCTATTTTCTATAATTCTTCCATGAATGAAAATACCTTTCCATTTCAATAACATATGTGAAGAATTTTAAAATAAAATTAATGTGTATAAAAATGGTATCGAATAAGACAACAATTATAGAATATATTTCAATAGGAATCAGTGTTAAATTTTATATCTCTTGGATTTTAAATAATTACATTAATAAATAAAAATCAATGGGAATCAAATATACACATGGATTACATTTGATTAAAAAATAGTATAGGGATACAAAATTTATGAACATTGAAAAAATCAATGATTGTGAAAATAGTGATGGGAAATGAGTATTTCAATGCCACCTGATCATAGTTATACATTGGAAGTACCATGAAAAATAAAAACATCAAATGTTGTTGTGGGATATAATAAAAGTACCCAAAACAAAAAATATCTATTTGTATCCATGATATTTGAAATATAATTATAAATTTAATATAATGAAAAAAAGTCAAGGGATGATATAAAAACATTGAATAAGTTCTCACGAGTCTTGATTAGCCAGCCTAAAAACAATATCCTATCAAGTATTTCAGAAATCAAAACCACCACCACCATGCCCTGTATATAATGCCCCAGCCTTAAACCTTACATAATCTTGAGTTATTATAAGATTACACATTGAGGATCTTTTCAGGTTTAGAGATTTAGAGAATTAAATCATAAAACTTGCATTACATTCCACATTTAAACAAAGTGGTTACATAAAGATAGTATTCATTTATCCCATCAATATAAACATATTTAAAATAAAACATGGATTCTTTCATGACACTTCCTTGTCACTATCATCATATCATGTACCATTCCCTTGACCTGTGAAAAACATTTTAAAAAAAACATGGGATGAGCATAAAAAGCATAGTAAGGGTTATAAAAATATGGAAAGGAAACATGAGTTCATATATAAATAAGAATGAAATCATACTTTACCCATAAAACACAAACACTTTAATATACCTCATCAAATCATGAATAAATCATAGAAATCATAAGACATAAAAGGTAACTTGAGGCATTCATAAAATTCATACGTAGGGAGTAACCCTCTGGGTTACGTTTGGAATACCCACCATAGTATATTCCCTAAATATCTTCGGAGAAACCTTAATGTTTCACTCCTTCGCATTACCCAATGCATTGGAGAGATATATCGGGCTCACCCGCCCTTAGTTTATCACGAAACCACCCATCCTCATAATAATTCCCAAGAACCTCAACATAATCGTATCACATAAAACATGTATAAAGGAAACATAACATTTCCACCTTTCAATCACAAGATATCAATACAACACATTGATAAGAAAACATTATGAAAACCATTTTAAATACCAAAATAAAAGAAAAATAAAACATGGTATTTATTTTTCTTTTAAAAAAAAGTTATGGCTTGTAGAGGAAGCCGAAACTCAAATAATGGTCATTGCAGCGGAAAATTCGTTGTCGCCGCATACATATGACAAAAATATTCCCTTTTTTCATTTACTAAATGCTTCGTATAAAAAAGATTCCTTTTGAATAAACATAAAAGTCAAAGGGGTTTATACACCATATAAAAGAAAGTGGTGTATTTAAAAAAATATTCCTAAATTAATGGAGATTGAGACGAAGTCCCATTCAAAGGCGGTATCCTTGGATTAATGATAAATCAATTACATAATTATGTGTGACAAATGAATACACAAAATATAAGTGAATATTAATTTTAATACAATCAGAGTTTATTCACAAATATTCATAGAATGACATATTCAAGGAGTACAAGTTTATCCCAAAGAATCAAATTTGGGTTAAGAAGTTCCCTTGCAAAAATTTGACAGCCTAACGGCGACACTACAAAATTCAGAAAATGAGTTGATGAGAGATAAAAAGGGTATCTCATCACATGGACATAAAATTAAAATCAATAAGGATATATAAGAACATATCCCAACATAATAGTATGTTAATTAAAAGACATAACAAAAGAAGTCTTTTAAAAAGAGGAGGGTGAAAGGTTTCCTTACCGACATGGGTATCTTTCGAGACATGCACCCCATGAAAGTAGGACAATACAACATTGATGTAAATACTCATAAATGAAATTAAATTACACAATGAGTAAAATAATGTGCATTACATACACCACTCAAAGGAAATTATGGAAAATGTACCATAAATATCACGGGAATAAAAGTGAGATGAAAAATACCTTACGAAAACTCGGCAGCCTAACAACGCCACATAAAACATCCATAATGGATTGATGAGAGAAAATAGGGTCTCTCATCATATTAACTTAAACTTTACAGAAATAGGAATATAAAAGAACATCCCCCAACATAACAAATAGGAGCTTAAAAGAAGTGACATAATGGAGAGTACTTAAAAAGAAAGAGAGAGGTTAGATCTCTTACGAAAATTCGATAGCCTAACAGCGCCACTCAAAACTTCCAAAATGGACTGATGAGAGAAAATATGGTATCTCATTATATTAACATAAAAATTAATGTAAGAGTAATATAAAATAACATCCCAATAACATGAAATATGATCTTTAAAAGGAATTACATAAAAGAGTGTACTTAAAAAGAAAGAGAGAGGTTGAATCTCTTACGAAAATTCAGCAGCCTAACGACGCCACTCAAAACTTCCAAAATGGATTGATGAGAGAAAATAGGATCTTTCATCATATGATCAAAAAAATTACAGTAATATTAATATAAAATAAAATCCCAATCATAATAAAGATTATCTTAAAAGGAATGACATAAAAGAGTGTACTTAAAAAGAATGAGAGGTGTAGGATCCCTTACCTCAAGTCCATCTTGTCTTGTTTGTTTCTTTATATTCCTGAATAATAAACATTGGTCAATTTATAATTCCTTAAGGAACTCATATAAATATTATTATTCATTTCATATCACATATTTTAATGTTATAATTATTGGTTAATAATATGACTTCATATCATACGTTTTTGTCGATGTTTGGTACATGAGTCAAAAATTGAACTTGTTGGAAAATAATCTTCCATGTAGTTATAGGTACATCATATCCAGAATATGATTGATGTTTTAAATATCATATATATCCTGTATATATTCATTTTATACTATTCCATAGCATTTGTAGATAAAAATTAAAAGCACCGTTCATGGAGACGGTAGGTCGTACGTACGCATGAACGCTACTTTCATTTTTTGTCATATTAATGGAATTAAAACAAAATGAGATATATATATATATATATGTTATAATTACAGAATTATATCCATAATTTAGATGTAATATATTACATATATATCCATTATATATATATAATTATAATAGTACATAACATTTTGAGATAAGAAATGAAATGTACCGTTCATGGAGATGGTAAGCCATACGTACGAATGAACGCTACTTCCATTTCTATTTCATATTTAATGGAATTAAAACATAATGATACATAATAGTATTTTAATTACAGTATGGTATCATATATAATATCATTAAATATATCCTTTATACGTACCACATATGGTATTAACGAATCGAATCACTTTGAGGGGGCGGTAGTCTGCACTTCCTTAAATGAAGATATCGCGTTTACCCATAATGGAAACCATAAAGGTATGCCATAAATGAAAAATACAGAATCTTAAGTAATAAATAAACATATTATATATCATATATAAATATAGTTTCATCTTAATGGACACCTTTTAAGGTGTTAGAAGAATGTTGAACAATGATCGTTTCGTGAGGCAGAAATTCGCCATCCATAGAAACAATATGTTCATTGACCAATAAATGTAGGTGTGCGTAAGTGTAGCTCGAATAAATATTATAACAACATCCAAGTATATTTACGATACTTTATTTGGTACAAAATAAATGAATAAAAAGAGTTTAGGGGGTTGGAGAAGAAAAATAAAACAAAAGGACACAAGTGAAGACATTACCCTAAAATCGGGTATCTCCCTTTGGTTTGAGCTCAAAGGCTTCCTTGGGAAGCCTTATGCCCAATGTGAGGCTTCAAGGAGTCATATAGGTATTTGGAGAGGAAAAATGGATAGGGGTTGGCCGAGCCAAAGGCTTTGGAAGTGAGGGTATGGAGGTAGAGGTGTGGGCCTTTTATAAGAGGAGAGGAGGGGCACTCTTGAAATGTAAAGAAATGTTACTTTATTTTATATTGAGTCTCGGATTTTAATGGTCCCAAATTGATGAGTTTCTAGGATAAGGTGATAAGAGTTCTAAATCCACCCATACAATAGGTTTTGGACATGTTTAGGTCTTATATTTTACATTATCTTTCCATTTTATTTAAATCGTTAAATAATGAGGTCATCGGTGCATCATCATGATGTCATTAATAATTTAATTTATTTAATGTCTAAAAATTATAAAAACAACACTACGATGTAGAAAATCTTATTATCTTTCCAATTAATATTTATAGTAAAACATCTGACTTTTATAACTCCATGTACAAATTGTTTTAATAAAACATCTCATGTTTGTGTCATTTTTACTTTAACATTAAATAAAAAGGTATTTATGTCATTTTCCAACCAAAGTTGCTCCATGGGGTCCCCAAGTTGACCCATGGATTGTATTGGTCGGCCATGACACATCTAATCAGTGTAGGACATGTTTCTAGGTCATTTCATTTTATTAAAACATTATTCATTTCTTAAACTACACTAATTACCTCTAATCTCGATTAAAAACATAATAAGTTACTATTCACCAAAAAATTATTCTAATCCCATTGAACAAAATTTTACTTCTTAATGGCAACCATGTATGTCGGATTAAAGATATTAAAAACACAAAGATGGAAAAATTTCATTTAAACGGAAAAATCAGTTTTTATAAGTACCACTTAGTGGTTTCACTATTCATCAAAAATTGATGTTTTTTAGAAAATTACCAAAAATTCACCCTAATCTATATTTGATATTCCGAATTCAAAAATGATGTCTATTTTAAAAACTTCAAAAACATATAAGTTTTATTAATTAATTTAATAATTAATTCCCGCTGTAAAAACAAATATCGTGTTTTTATGAAACAAAATGTATCAAAAGATTGACACTAGTTTAAGTCTGATTTCAATGTGAAATTAATTCCAACAAACACTATTGGATTAAATGGTAAAAATATATTTTACATTTCACTTTAAAACCAATTTATAAGATAATATAATCATATAAATAAATTATATTAAAAAGGGGTTTTGAATTAAAATAAAACATTTTTCACTATTCATTAAAAATTGAACTTTTTCGGAAAAATACCAAAAATTTTCACAGTAAATTTTGATGTCCCGATTATAAAGAAGAATCATATTATGTCAAATATAACACATAATATTGTCAAAAAGTTCATTTAAAAGAGGTTCTCCATCAAAAGGCGGTGAATCGATGATTTAAAGAATATTGGAATGTTCACGCTTAAAATAGGATTCATTCGCATTTTTAATCTTATAAAATTTATTGTAAAGAGTAAAAATAGTTGACAAACATATATAATCATTTTTTAGTTAGTTCTGTTCATTCCTCCATTACAACAGCTAGGCGTTAACTACCATTTAAAATAATAATATTTTATTATTAGAGTGCAATACAAGATTCCCAAGAAACTCATTGTTGCGTATTGGGTACGCCATCATGCATAGCGTCCCCTTTAAAGTAATATTAATATTTTATTCACAAATATGGATAAATATGAAAATGTAATATTCTTTATTTACCTGGGGTGTTACATCCTTCCCAATTTTTGGAATTGCGTCCTCGCAATTTTAAAATTGGGCATGGAAACTTCATTGAAAATCCCACATCGGAACAAGAGTCAGTAAAACAATCAATATAAAATAAAGAAAGATAAGTACAAAGGTCACCCGAGTTAACCCATACTAGGATTCCAAATATGAAAATATGGACATGGAGGAAAAAACAAAGGGTCATGTTCTGATGGAGAGTGATAGTAAACATGTCTAGGAGAAAGTTAACCATAAGAAAATCACAAAATTGTGATGTGTTAAACGGTATTCGATTCTCCAGTAGGAAAAGTTAATAGACCACATTTTTATTTTAAGATACTTTTTATTGAGGAATTTATTCATAAGGAAACATAATCACTTATCATGTTAACTTTCATCTTTTATTAAATTCCTTACACAAACTCATATTTTATCCAAAAGACGAGTATTTAGGAAGACTTGTTCACATTAAGAGTACGATAATAAATTTATAGAGAATCACCTAATCCATAAAAGAGAACTATATACTTCCCATGTCTTTAGACTTTATCCAAAACCAAAACCAAAAAGGTTAGTACAAGATCAGATAATCCAGAAAAGGATAACCCATTATAAAAAGAAAATCTATTCTTAATCTCCAAAATTTGTCCAACAAAACCCAAAGTTCAACGGGGACCATTCGATAAACAATTTGTCCATAAAATTCTTCAAAGTAAACCAAACTGAGATTGAAACCCAAATATTTGAAGGATTTAGTCACATAGTCTTCCAAGTTAAATCGTAACATTTATCTCTAAACAACATCAGTTTCTCCTAAAGTATCGTATGGAAATGTAATTAAACTAATCACATATCCTCCACGATTGGTTAATCATTTTCATAAATAACCCAAAATAAATTTACTCTTAATTCGTAAAGTCACGTAACTAAAAATAATAAGTCATACTAACCAGGGACTTCACGTAGTCCAGTGGTAGGAGATAAATACTAGTTGCACATTGGTTGTGGGTTCGATTCCCGTAGCTTTGTCCAACATGATGGGTTGTCACACGGTCTGCGTGTTGTCCTTTTTCCAAATTATATAATTCTCAAATCATTCCCCAAAATGAGATAAAATCATAAAAAATAACCATAACATAATTTAACCTCAATTTTATCTCATGCCTTTCACTTCCATCATAACATATAGTAACCCATAATTACCTCAAATGTAAGGATCATATAAACCCAAATGGTTCTTTATAACTATGTACACAAAATAATAGATAACTATTCATTGAATAAAATCTCCATATATTAAACATCAGGGTTACACATACTATAAAAAGTCTTCTTATTTAACCCCATCATCAAAAAAGACTTAATACTCTTAAGAATTTCACCATAACTCTTGAAGCCCTTATATGTTGACTTCTTACTCATTCAACATTCTTCATGATCCATTAAACATTCCTTTCCAACTTATTCTGAAATACTTATTTCCTACAAACAAAATCATGAATGATATCTTAAGATTCAAAAATAGGAAAACAAAAGTTATGAAATAATGCATACCTTTTATTGGTTATTGTCAGTTTCTAAATCCTCAATTGGAATGGCATTAGATATTTCTAAACAAGTATTTGTATGATATTGGTGATCAAATTCATGAAACGTCTTCATAGGACATGTGTTTGCATAATGACCATGAACACCACATTTAAAACATTCAATTGATCCCTCAGAAAGAACGTCTTTCCCTTTCCCCGAGTCAACTAGATGCTTCCTTTTTCCATGGCAGGTTCTTGCTTTATGACCATCATTTCCACATCTATAGCATATTTATGTCCCTTTGAAACATTTTCCTAGGTGTTTCTTTCCACATCCTCGACATATAGGTTTTTGAACACACTTACCTTTATGATTGCTACCTGTAGTTCCATATGGATTTGTTTCTCGCATATATGATGCCTTAGAGAAATCACCAAGGTTCTGGTGGTCAATCATGACTCTGGATAGTTGGTTGAGGATAAACACAAGAGTTCTAATTGCAGCTCCCATATCATTCAGTTTCTCGCTCAAAAAACTGTCACAGTTTCCTTCACATCCACTTTTACTTTGGTGCCTACTAGATCCAGACATTTACTAAAACCAAAATGGTCAGTGTGAGTATATCAACAAAACCATCATGTATTAATGAGGAAGATAAACACTAAGATATACTTACTCATTCTCTTTATCTAAAACTATGACTCTTTCTGAAATCTTAACCATTATGGTAATGTCCCATATGCTTAACGAATACCCTAACCTCTAAAGTTATCTAAACCGACCATTGATACTAACTATAAGGCCCTAGCCTCAAACCATACTTAATCATGAGTTATTACAAGATTACACATTGAGGATATTTTTAGGTTTAGTGTTTTAGAGAATTAGATCATAAAACTTTCATTACATTCCACATTTAAACAAAGTGGTTACATAAAGATAGTATTCATTTATCCCATCAACAGAAACATATTTAAAATAAATCATGGATTCTTTCTTTACACTTCCTTGTCACTAAAATCATATCATGTACCTTTCCCTTGACCTGTGAAAAACATTTCAAAAAAAACTTGGGATGAGCATAAAAAGATCAATAAGGGTTATAAAAATATGGAAAGGACACACGAGTTCATATATACATAAGAATGAAATCATACTTTACCCATAAAACACATGCACTTTAACATACCTCATCAAATCATGAATAAATCATAGAAATCATAAGACATAGAAGGTAAATTGAGGCATTAATAACATTCTTACGTAGGGAGTAATCATCTGGGTTACATTTGGAATACCCACCATAGTATATTCCCTTAATATTTTTAGAGAAACCTTAATGTTTCACTCTTTCGCGTCACCCAATGCATTTGAGAGCTATATCGGGCTCAACCAACCTTAGTTTATCACGGAACCACCCGTCTTCATAATAATTCACAAGAACCTCAACATAATCGTATCACATAAAACATGTATAAAGGAAACATAACATTTCCACCTTTCAATCACAAGATTTCAATAGAACACATTGATATACAAACATTATGAAAACCATTTTCAATACCAAAATAAAAGAAAATTAAAACATGGAATTTATTTTTCTTTTTTTAAAAAAAGTTATGGCTTGTAGAGGAAGCTGAAACTCAAATAATGGTCATGGTGACGGAGAAGTCGTTGTCACCGTATACGTATGACAAAAACATTCCCTTTTTTCGTTTAGTAAATGATTCGTATAAAAAAGATTCCTTTTGAATAAACGTAAAATTCAAAAGGGTTTATACACCATATAAAATAATGTTGTGTATAAAAGAAAATATGCCTCAATTAATGGAGATTGAGACGAAGTCCCATACAAAGGAGGTATCCTTGGAATAAGGATAAGTAAATTACATAATTATGTGTGAAAATTGAATACACAAAATATAAGTGGATATTAAGTGTAAAACAATCAGAGGTTATTCACACATATTCATAGAATGACATATTCAAGGAGTAAATGTTTATCCCAAAGAATAAAATTTGGGTTAAGAAGTTCCCTTGCAATAATTTGACAGCCTAATGGCGACACTACAAAATTCATATTTTGAGTTGATGAGAGATAAAAAGGGTATCTCATCACATGGACATAAAATTTAAATAAATAAGGGTATAGAAGAACATATTCCAAAATAATAGTATGGGAATTAAAAGACATTACAAAAGAAGTCTTTTAAAAATAGGAGGGTGAAAGTTTCCCTTACCGACATGGGTATATTTCGAGACATGCACCCCGTGAAAGAAGGAAAATACAACATCGATGTATATACTCATAAATGAAACTATATTACACAATGAGTAAAATAATGTGCAGTACATACACCACTCAAAAGAAATTTTGGAAAATGTAGCATAAATCTTATGGGAATAAAAGTGGGATGAAGAATCCCATATGAAAACTCGGCAGCCTAATGGCTCCACTTAAAACATCCAAAATGGATTGATGAGAGAAAATAGGGTCTCTAATCATATTAAAATAAACTTTACAGAAAGATGAATATAAAATAACATCCCAAAACATAAAAAAGAGGAGCTTAAAATAAGTGACATAAAGGAGAGTACTTAAAAAGAAAGAGAGAGGTTAGATCTCTTACGAAAATTCGGCTTCTTAACGACGCCACTCAAAACTTCCAAAATGGATTTATGAGAGACAATAGGGTCTCTCATCATATTAAAATAAAAATTACAGTACGTGTAATATAAAAGAACATCCCAATAACAAGAAATATGAGCTTTAAAAGGAATGACATAAAATGGTGTACTTAAAAAGAAAGAGAGAGGATTGATCTCTTACGAAAATTTGGCAGCCTAACGGCGCCACTCAAAACTTCAAAATGGATTGATGAGAGAAAATAGGATCTCTCATCATATGAACATAAAGACTACAGTAATATTAATATAAAATAACATCCCAATAATAATAATGATGATCTTAAAAGGAATGACATAAAAGAGTTTACTTAAAAAGAAAGAGATGGGTAGGATCCCTTACCTCAAGTCCAACTTGTCTTGTTCGTTTCTTTATATTCTGGAATAATAAACTTTGGTCAAATTATAATTGCTTAAGGAACTCCTATAAATATTATTATTCAGTTCATATCACATATTTTAATGTTATAATAATTGGTTAATAACATGAGTTCATATCAAACGTTTTTTTCGATGTTTGGTACATGAGTCAAAAATTGAACTTGTTGGAAAATAATTTTCCATGTAGTTATAGGTACATCATATCCAGAAAAGTATTTATGATTTAAATATCATATATATCCAGTATATATTCATTTTATACTATTCCATAGCATTTTTAGATAAAAATTAAAAGTACCATTCATGGAGACGGTAGGCCGTACGTACGCATGACCACTACTTTCATTTTTTTGTCATATTAATGGAATTAAAACAAAATGAGAGAGATATATATATTTTATAATTCCAAAATGATATCCATAATTTAGATGTAATATATTACATATATATCCATTATGTATATGTACTTATAATTGTACATAACATTTTGAGATAAGAAATGAAATGTACTGTTCATGGAGATGGTAAGTTGTACGTACGCATGAACGCTACTTCCATTTCTATTTCATATTTAATGGAAGTAAAACATAATTATACATAATAGAATTTTAATTACAGTATGTTATAATATATAATATCATTAAATATAACCTTTATACGTACCACATATGGTATTAACGAATCAAATCACTTTGAGGGGGCGGTAGTCCGCACTTCCTTAAATGAAGATATCACGTTTACCCATAATGGAAACCATAATGGTATGACATAAATGAAAAATACATAAGCTTAAGTAAAACATAAATATATTATATATCATATATAAATATATTTTTATCTTAATGGCCACCTTTTAAGGTGTTAGAAGAATGTTGAACAATCATCGTTTCGTGAGGTAGAAATTCGCCATCCACATAAACAGTATGTTCTTTAACCATTAGATGTATGTGTTTGTAAGTTTAGCTCGAATAATTCTTATAAAAACATCCTATTATATTGAAGATACTTTATTTTTTACATAATAAATGAATAAAAATATTTTAGGGGGGTGGAGAAGCAAAATAAAACAAAAGTACAGAAGTGAATACATTACCCTAAAATCGGGTATCTCCCTTTGGTTTGAGCTCAATGGCTTCCTTGGGAAGACTTCTTCTAAATGTGAGACTTCAAGGAGTTATATAGGGATGTGTAGAGACAGAATGGGAAGGGGTTTGCTGATCCAAAGGCTTTGGATGTGTGGGTAAGGAGGTAGAGGTGGGGGCCTTTTATAAGAGGAGAGGAGGGTCACTCTTGAAAGTAAAGAAATGTTACTTTATATTAGAATGAATCTTGGATTTTAATGGTCCCACATTGATCTGTTTCGAGGATAAGGTGATAAGGGTTCTAAATAAACCAATAAAATAGGTTTTTGACATGTGTAGGTCTTATATTTTACCTTATCTTTCCATTCTATTTAAATCATTAAATAAGGAGGCCATCGATGCATCATCATGATGTCATTAATAATTTAATTTATTTAATGCCTAAAAATTATAAAAAAACACTATGATGTAGGAAATCTATTTATATTTCCAATGAATATTTATAGTCAAAAATATGACTTGTATAACTCCATGTACAAATTGTTTTAGTAAAACATCTGATGTTTGTGTCATTTTTACTTTAACATTAAATAAAAAGGTATTTATGTCATGTTCCAACCAAAGTGGCTCCATGGGGTCCCCAAGTTGACAAATGGATTGTCTTGGTCGGCCATGAAACATGTAATGAGTGTATGACATGTGTCTAGGTCATTTAATTTTATTAAAACATTATTCATAACTTAAACTACAATAATTACCTCTAATCGGGATTAAAAATTTATTAAGTTACTATTCACAAAAAAAATTATTCTAATCCCATTGAACCAAATTTTACTTATTAATGACAACCATGTATGCCGGTTTTTTGAAATTCAACGCACAAATATGGAAAAATTTCAATTAAATGGAAAAATCAGTTTTTATAAGTATAACTTAGTGGTTTCACTATTCATCAAAAATTGATGTTTTTTAGAAAATTACCAAAAATTCACCCTAAGCTATATTTGATATTCCGAATTAAAAAATGATGTATATTTTACAATATTAAATACATATATGTTGTATTAATTAATTTAATAATTAATTCCCACTGTCAAAAAAATAGCGTGTTTTTATGAAACAAAATGTATCAAAAGATTGACACTAGTTTAAGTCTGATTTCAAAGTGAAATTAATTCAAACGAACACTATTGGATTAAATGTTAAAAATATATTCTAATTTTACTTTAAAAAAAATTCAAAAGATAATCTAATCATAAAAATAAATTAGATTAAAAAGAGGTTTTGATTTAAAATGCAACCTTTTTCACTATTCATTAAAAATTGAAATTTTTCGCAAAAATACCAAAAATTAACACAATAAAATTTAATGTCCCGATTCTAAAGAAGAATTTTATTTTGTCAAATATAACATATAAAATAGTCAAAAAGTGTATTTAAAAGCGGTTTGTCATCAAAAGGCGGTTAATCGACCTTTTAAAGAATATTGGAATGTTTACGTTTATTATTGGATTCATTCGCAATTTTAATCCTATAACATTTATTGTAAAGAGTAAAAATATTTGAAAAACATATATAATAATTTTTTAGTTAGTTATGTTCATTCCCGCAATTACAACGGCTAGGCATTAACTACCATTTAAAATAATATTATTTTATTATTAGAGTGCAACACAAGATTTCCAAGAAACACATTGTTGCGTATTGGGTACGCCATCGTGCATAGCGTCCCCTTTAAAGTAATATTAATATTTTATTCACAAATATGGATAAATATGAAAATGTCATATTCTTTAATTACCTGGGGTGTTACACTGTATGTTTCCTCCATTCCCATGGTGGATTCTTTTGAAGACATACCATGGGAACTAGTTATGACCTATCCCCAAAAACCTAGATGTTCTATTCAAAAAATGGAGTCATGAATACCCATAGCGATTCTAGTATATTGTGGTGCATAGGGTGACCACCAATATAGTTTATCACCTTTCATGTCATTGTTTAACATTACATATCATTTTATCTATTCTAATTGGAACCCCTTTCTAATTTTGATTAATGTAAGATTTGGTACTGATGGTGACCACAAACATACTCCATCCTCATCCATGTGAATCATAGGGAATTTGTTCTTGGATTCATTGCATAGAATAGAGTCCATGACCACCCCCACTACCATGGTCCGTGTCATTTTTCATAGGATTTCAAAAAAATAAATTAAACCACCAAAATGATCGAATACGTATCCCTTGAAATAGCTAACCCAAAATAATAAAAATAAATTTAATGAGAGGATTCATAACTGATTCTCAATGATAGGGTGTGACATTTAACAAAATCTCAGGAAGGTAATGTAATTATTTTCCCATGATTACAATGCAATAAATATCATTTTGGGTACCTTTGACATATAATTTTTTTCATATGATTATTACACCCTATTATGTTATAATCATGTGACTTTAATTATGATATTTGACTAATTTTTATCATTTTGTGATCTCCCACTCTTCATCTATGTTACATTATTGTTCATTTGAGATTACATGTTCTTAAATTTAAATTTATGGAAAACTCATATGGTTCAGGGATATATATAATAATTAATTTCTACGATAACCATGTTTTATAATATGATTATTATCAAACCCTTTATTATTTGTTGATATGATTTACCTTTCCATGCATTCCAGTTGAAACTTTTCATATGTTATTATTTCCTTGGATATAAAGAAAATTATAAATTGTGGAAAGTCTATAATGGATAATACAAGAGCTCTATTATGGGTCATATGTTCACATTAAATATCAAATATATTTCATAGTTAGATATTTCTCCAAGAAACTAATCATAATGGTTATCATAATTATTTCAGATTTTTCAACGTAATGCTATTGTAAAATTTATCTATTTCTTGCTTTGATCATTTTAATTTGTTTTGAATTCAATTTGTAAATGTATTTTTTATCAAAACCATAATTTTGAGTTTGAGTCTAGAGATCCTTAGTTATTATCAAAGGTTTTTTTATTTAATTTGTGTTTTAACTATTTTAGTTGTTTTATATTCAGATAATAAAAAACTTCGGAAAACATGAGGAAAATAATATGGTTTGATTCAATGTATATGATAAAATTTTAAAATTAAGGTACCTAGAGATTGTTTTTTCATGGAAATAACATAATTTTCATGACACTACAAGTATATGTAGGTTTTTTCGCTAATTTACATTGGTGAAATAATAATAAAAATGGGGGATTATGTACTAACTTAATCATCACCAGGTGATTGAAAATTAGGCCTAACAATACTTCTGGTTTGATTCTACATTTGGATATTACAATATTAAATTACATTATATATATTATATAATTATAAAGAACATCAGTAAGATGATATTTTATTAGGTTACAAAACCTAATATAAAAATGAAAACATATAACTAAGGATTGAAATAACAAAATCATGTCTAAAAATAAAATTATCATTAGATAAAAAAGCAATGTGACATAGATCTAGAAATCATCCAACAATTTTATTAATTTATATTTTAGGTATTCATATAATCACATTCGATTTACTACATCGTTGAATCATGATTAAAAATTGGAATCATTGAAATATATATATATAAAATGCATTATTTTTTATAACATAATAATATAAAACACATAAGTGTTTGGGAATATTATTAATGTTTATAATGATAAAAAAAGAAGGTTTCAGATTTATTCAAAAAGTAGTTCAGTTAATACCACAATAGAAATTAAATATTGTAATTTTTTGTTTATTTAATCAGTGAAGGATATTTATCCACAATGTTCTATTATATCACAATAGTTCTTTTTATTTTCCAAATCATTTATGTTTTGGTCATCATTTATATTTTTTTTAATTTTGGAACAATATATTTAAGGGTATTAATAACCTAGAGAAGTTATTTAATGTCACGATTATATCTATCTAGATAACAATTGATTAACCCATAATTGTTTTGTAGATGAAAAATAAGTTTTTAATATGATTTATGTGGGCATTATAATGTTTTGTTTTATTTTAAAATATTATTTTATTCATTATCACTAACTAGTGACTGAATTATAATTCATGTCAATTTTGATGAATTCAACAAATTTTTGTGAAAATAGTGTATATTGGATAGTGTGTGATTTTATAAACATGTATTATTGTATATTTAGGGTTAATGATAGTATTATTTTCTGTAGGAATATATGGTTTGTATACTATTAATTTCCAAGTGATTTGTTTTTTTTGGGAATTGCTAATTTTGGAGAATTCATTTATACATTATATTCCAATTTTTGTATATGAATCAATGGAATATTAATTTTGTTTGAAGAAGGATAAATGAAATAATATATAATTACGATGTATGTTATATTTCATATTATAAATTATACCACTAAGTATAAATAAAATAAAAAAACCTTCTATTGTATTCCTTAGTGATTACTAAGTAAAATTGAGATGGTATAATTTATTCAAGGAGAGTGGAATGCTACCACCAAAAATTTCAATATATGTATAGATATTTTAATTATACTTTATTATAATAATTTATTCAACAAGTAAACATAAAATTTTGTTATATATTACAAATTTTTATGATTATTAAGAACATATAAGTATAATTATAAAATTACTAAATAAAATAATACTAATATATTTAAAATTATTACATTTTAAAATTTTTTGTTCATGCTCAATTAATTAATTTTTTTATTAACCAATTATATAATAAACTATTATATAATTATTATTATAATATATTATATTAAAATATATGTAATAATAATTTTATATTATTGACTAAGATATTGGTTTCAATAAAACGTAATGTTAAAAAGGATATTTTCTAATAAAAGACGTTTTATTTATATTTTTTATTTTAATTTAAAAAATATATTTTTAACATTGTAAATTTAATTATTTTTAAAATAATTAGATAATTTTATTTATAAATGAAAAAATACATTGGTATGAATTTTAAGACATTTTTGTGTTAGATTGATTTTTAAGAATAGTAAAAATATGTTTCTGTTACAAAACAATGACATTAATGAATTTATCATTAGATAAGAATGAAATATATGTTTATAAAACATTATTCATGGAATTATATGTATATTTGTAGTAAACATAAGCATATTAAACACTATTATAAATATAGATAATCAATGGGAAAAAATTTATGAACATTGGTATCAAATTCTAATAAAAAATATTTGTGTCTATACTTTTAAATTAATTATATAGATTTTTTGAAATTTTGTTCATGATTTACTTTTATTACATTTAAATGATAAATAAAAAAACAATTTAAATCATTGAAATAAAATATATTATTAACTTTTTCCTACAAAAATCATTAATCATCAAAATTCTGTTTTTGAACATGAAAATTTGTGCATTATAACCACAAATGATAAAAATATTTTTCTTTACACATTAATATATTATTTTATCGAATTTATTTCATATTTAAAATCACTATGTCCATATTTTTAAATATTATCCACTTTAATTTTATACTTAAAAATAAATTACCAAAGTAAAAACTAGTTTCCGCTACAAAATTTGAAAATGGGATAACCAATGGGGTGAAATACAAAAAGTCATAAAAACATGATTCTAGTTTGGTGGTAGAGTTATTGAAGGAAAATAATTATCTCCATAATAATAATATACATTTCCTAGTATTATAAACATGTTTAACATGTTATATTTATATAATATGTTGATATGTTTACAAAATTGTTTTCTCAACACTTATAAAAGGGGCCCATCACCAATCATTTATGCCCACTCTAAAATTAAAATATTACCTAGAAAATATTCCATTTTTTTTCTACAATCCTATTTTATTTTATATATATTCTATTTAAGTTAATTTCCCAATCTATTTCTAATTTGTCTTCTAAAAGATAAAACAAGTCCCCAATGTGTGTTTTAATTTTTCCCTATGTTCAATTGTATTATATATTACATCCCAAAATATATATTTTTCCAAACATATATAATAAAATAATTATTTATATACTGATTTATATTAAATAATTGTAATAACTACTAATAACCATTCATATTTTCTTTTAATCAAAAAATAAATCATTTTATTTTTTTAAACTATCTCCCCAACAAAGTATTGTATCTCATTTTTCATATAACATCCATTTTTTGTATTAAAATAATTAATATATATATATAATTTAATTAGTAATAAAAAATTAATTTACTAATTATATTATAAACAAATAAACCACTTTCATTATCATGATTATCCATTAATTATTGCATGTTCATGTTTTGTTCTGTTTAACCACCAACTTGAGAACTTATAAAAAATAAATGATTACTATATAAACATAATAATGGTATAATTTGATTTAAATAGGTTAACATGGAGTTTAATATGGAATGTTAACATTTCATTAATAATGATACAAACAAGAAATCTTTCAAAATCATAAAAAAGTATTCACAATCGATGAACTCAATATTTATTATAACTAAATATCAATTTTAACAAATTTAAAAAATTATAAAAAATTATAAAAAATTTCAATTATATCTATTTTTATTATAATGTATTGATTATGTTTGAAATATAAATGGATGAACTCATTCCTATTATGAAACATGTTAAAAATGATCGAAACTACTCAGACATAATATTAAATATTTATAAAAACAAACATATAGACATGTGGAAAATAAATAAAATTATGCTTCAAAAACATATGTACATGTAAATGGTTATAAAATATTTGAATAATATTTTAATTTTTGGCATATTGGATAACATCGGGAAATCGAATAAGAGGATAAACAAGGTAAGGATTTCATTATCTCAAATTTAAATCCACTTGACTGGTATGATATTGTTCACCATCATATAATATATACGGTTTAATTTATTCCATATTATTTTCAAGTATAATGAATATCCCTTATATCATGTTACATTATTTTCAATTTCATTAAAACCATTTAATTCCTATTTTTCCATTACCATAATATTTTTTTAACTTGAATTATAATTCATTTTCTAACCACTATTATTCTTGAAATTAGTTCATTTATGTGTTGATATTTATGCCCTTTTATTTGATTATGTGTTAATTTGTCATTGTTTTAAAGGGATATATATTTCTTAGTATATCCTCTTTTAAATGACTTATTCATCATGAATTATGATATTTTTATCGGATTTGGTTAACTAAAATGTTATTAAATTGAGCTGATATATGTTTCCTTAAGTATTATTATTCAATATCTGAATGTTTATTCAATTTTATAATTGAAAATATATTTACCATTTTAAATAATGGGAAAATACTTATTTCTAACTCAAATTTTTTTTCTTAATGAATTTTATTAGAAAAAATATCAATATTTTAAAAAATATAATCTTAATTAATGATGGGGTTTTCACCACATTTATCATAATTATTCCCAAAACAATTCCTTTCTTATTTTTAAACCAAAATATATTCATACTCATGTTACATATATATTTTCATTATCATATTTTAAAATAGATTTCTTACCAACTCAGTTTACAATGTAGGTTTTTAAAATATGCATTAAAAATATATAAAAATGTTTCTTATCTTTTTAATATCAAATATTTTACTATCATTCCATATTTCTTTTATGTATTATTTATTACATTTTAATGCTCAGTTAGAGAATAATATTTATAAAATTAATATCATTAAATAAATAAAATCTCTTTTTGGAAAACATTTAATCAATTTTTAGGATTCAATGTCAAGAATTATTTTTTAAAAGTAGATATTTTCAATGTCTTTCACATAAGTTTTTTGAAACGCTCATATATATTTTATGGATAATGTGTTGAATTCCCATTTTAAAATTAATGATCATTCAAATTATTTGGATCATTATTTCAATAATGAATTTTTAAAGTCATGGTATCATCTTCTTTATTCAAATAATTAATTCAGTTTCAAAAAAATCACCTATTATTTCAAAACAATTTTCATAATAATATATTTGGAAATAAATATTTTTAAATTATTTATTATGACCTACACTAAAAAAATTGTAATTAAATTCCCTTTTGTGTGGCCATATTTTGGTGAACTTGTTTTCAAATTCATGAGTTCAATTTTATTGATACGGTCTGGAAATTTTAGGAATCACCTTTTATATTCCATGTGATATTATGGATGTGATACATGATTATTTAATGTGGAAATAATATATATATGAATAAATGATATATCCAGACATATATATAACATTAATGTATTGAAAATATTTAAATATGATGTTCCATAATTGGTGAACATAATGATTTTTCCATCTTATAGGTCATATTTGAGGACTCGTATGAATCCAAAGTCTACAAGGGTGGGTTTACTCCAATTAAAAGGGTGAACTCAAGGATATATTATAATTTATGGGGTAAACACAAAGATATAACCGAATTTTAAGGGTATATGGGAGAGTTTAACTAAATGAAAGGGTATATTAGAGTATTTATCAAAAAAAGGGGTTACAAATTATGTTTTGTGGTAATTGGGAATTTAATTATTATATTTCTTTTATTGGTTTGATAAATGGAAAATCCCTATATTCATTGAATATAATTTAAATGTTTTTTATTAGTAAATTTATTTCCTGGATTATTATTATTATATAAAATTATAATGATATTCAATTTAATTATTATTATTAAATTATTATTATTATTTCTGTTATTATTATATATATATATAATTAAATATTATGAAACATTATTTTTCTAATGTTTTTCTCACCCTTAAGGAATCAATATTTATTCTATAGTACCCTCACACGAGGATCATGTTTTCAATTGATTATCTTTCCTATAATTATTTATATCATTTTAGAGGTTAATTTGTACCCTTATGAAGGTAATATAAAACTATTTTTACCTATATTTAATCTTAAGGGTACCCTCATGAATTTTTTCATTATTTTTTATTTACATTTATGCCAACATAAGAAAGAGAATGTTACCCTCACAGATGTAACAATTTTCACATACAATAGAATCACAATACCTTTATGCTAATTTAAGAAAGTTCAATTAATATTTATAGGAGTATGTGAACATTAAATTAACCCTTACAGAACTGGTAATAAAAATTATTTACCATACACACCAAAAATTTTACACTTACGCAATGCATGATATACATTTGCACAATGCATATGAACATATCATTTCATTACACAATTATTTACACAAAAGGTAACCTGGATTAATAATATAAATATTACCTTTGCATTTACGATAGAATATTTTGTTTTCTTTTATGTTTTTTCCGCATTCTGTCGCAAATATAATAGAAAATGTGAGTTAATCTTATGTGAAATATATAAAATAAAACCCACCATTACTCATGAAGATTAATATTGAGTTTATATTTATCATGGATTTTTAATTTTTATGGAACACTTATATAGTTGAAGAAATATTCATTTTACCCTTACAAAATATTAAAATTCCATCGATTTTAATTCACTTCTTATTATCACATCATGCCTGCTAGAAGCAATCTTTTTTAAAATAACAATATATAATTTTGTAATGTTAATGGTATAATTTCACCAAAGATGTATTATCTACTTCTGACTAGAGAAATTTGTTTTTTCTAGTTGTAGAACTACAGAACAAAATAAATCACCACATAAGTAATTTTTGAAACATAAAACTAATAGATGAACCTCCCTAAATATGGGTACACTCGAATAGTAGCACTATAAGATCATCTAATACAATTTTAGTTAGAGGAAGAATATATTTCTTTTATCTAAAAAATATACCAACTACTATAATTTAAAAAATATAAATGGTTTTATTGATTAAATATTATGTACACAAATTATTTATACAGAAAAGAATGAGGTGAATGTGTAACAACCCTCTACTTTAGTATGTTTTGGATTCAATTAAATATTATTTTCCATATTCATAATTTTACTATTTTTAAAAACATTCATATTTCAATTAAAAATAATTTTGGACGAGTTTCAGAGTCATTTCATGGATGAATAATTGACCCATCATATTTTCTGACAACAATCATGATTATTAAATTGGTAGATAAATTGTAATATTATATTTACCACTATTTTATATCCCATGGAATAATATGATGCGTAATTTATATTATACATCATCCCCAAGATGAATTTATAGTACGTAAAGTGAGATTAACCATTAGAATATTATCAAGGTAAAATATTATTAAATGAAATGAAAATAGTTTATAGAACTCATATATATTAATATATATTACAGTGATACAATATTTTATATGTGTTGAATCCCTATTGTGACAACTATTTCATTAGTGTGACCTGGAAGGAATTATCCATTTGATCATCAACTAATAATCTGTTTTTTGTTTTTGAGGTACACTGATGTTTTACTTTATGTATGTCAATATTCTTCTTCTTTTGGGCTTCATTGTAGTATATATTTATTTTTATTTTTGTGCATTTCATGTTAGTTTTATCTTCTAATATTATAATTCATATTCCCAGGTTATTCCTCCTATAAAAGAAATTATGTTTTCTAAACAAAAAACCGGTTTTCTTGGGATATGATTCCTATAAATGATTGTCGAATTTTTACAATATGTGTTAAATATTCATGATTGTAATTAGTTTATCAAATCCTAAGAGAACTATATTTTATTTTGAATATAATTATATTCTTTGTGTATATAAAATTGAAGAGTTGAGTTAATAATTGGTGATACTAACTACTATAATAATATTAATGGATTTTTTTACAATTTTTTACTATACCAGTTGTTTTAATCAGGACCTAGTTTATTACATCGATATTTTTTAAATAAAATATAAAAGTATTTTTTTAACAAGGCTATAGTTTATGTTTACATCTCACATTATCCAATCATTTTTTAATGTTTCCCCTCATATTTAGTTGTTTGGTGATAAATATTTCATTATAGTTTTGTAAAAACTATTCTCCTTGACCAAATAATCTAACGAATGATCAATAACACTTATTTGTTATTCTAAAACATTTTAGTTATCAAATCCAATTAGTGCATAACAGAAACTATATATCATTAAAGAATATTATTGTTGTATTTCTTGAAAAAATAGGTCTTGAATTTTATTTCTATCTTATCAAATCATAATAAATTACCTAATTTATGATTAAAATCTCTTACTATAAATTATTCTACCAAATTATGACTAAACTACTCTTTTACGAATTAACTATATTATTCTTTATGTATATATATATATATATATATATATCGATATCTAATAATTTAAAACTACACCTTTCATCTATAGTATATTAAATGACACATATCTATGATCTAGTTATTTTTATGAAACCATGTTGGGAATTCACAATGATGAGTCTTATAATATTAAATTTGATGATCAAAAGAATAAGGTAAATATATAAAATAAATTCAATAAAATTGTAATAATATCATCGTTTCATTGGGAAACATGATTAGTAATGTTATAATTTAATGAATATATTGATCCCTACGTAAAATAATGATGTTATAGAAGGATATGATTGAGTAATATATTTATGTCACTATGTATTAAGCAAATGGACTAATATGATCTATTCTATAATACAAGACAATGATTATGAATTTTAAGGGCGAAGAACATAAATAAATATATATATATATATAATTTGAATATTATATATTTTTATATGAATTTGACTAATAATTATTGTTATAAAATCAATAAATTTGGAAAAAAAATCACGGTAAAGTAGTTTTTATGTATATGAAAAGAAATAGAGGTTAAAAAGAAATATCCAAGAATGTATAATATAAAGGGTGAAGGAATGGTAACTAAGAAAGTTAATTATTATAAATATAATTTTTTATAATTAAAATTCAATTAATATAGGAAAAAAGTTATATTAAATTAGACGTTTCAAGATTGAAATAAGAATGTATGGGTAAGAATTAAAGGAAGTAGTCTGAATGTGAATATCATGTTGGGTAGAGTTTCAAAGAGGTGACAGACTCAAGATGTTATGATATGGATATTGAAAAATAATTGTGAAATATATGAGTGTATGAAACAATAATGAATTAGGTATGAACTCACCTTGATTCCAGTAAATGTTAGAACTTTGATATTAAAACTAAATATAATGAAATTACGAAAATGAATGAGTAGATTGTGAATGATATTTGGAATATATTAACTATATTGATAATTTCAAAGAGAAACTATGAATAATAAAGAAAAAAAATTTACTGAATTAATGTTTTGTAGTTATAATTTGTATATGATAAAATTGTTTTAGATTATAAACTGATAAATCTCAATTGAAATAATAAAATAATGAAACAATAATTTAAAAAAGAATGGAGTCTATAATAGAGGATTTATTTTATTTTCTTAGGATTCATATAATAATGAAATGAAATGTAATAATATTAATAAGAATATAATAAATTTCTAAATACGAGATTTTGATAAAATAAAAAATTATATGATGACATATATGTTATTCAAAAAGAGAAAGAAAATATTAAAATGGAATTTAATCGGGTAAATGAATCATTATCTATTTTTTGATCATGGAGAATATAATTATGGTAAAATGATAATGATGAGAAAACCAAATAATGATAAAACATTATTCTAACAAGATTGTTTGATTCTTATGATGTATTCAACTACTTTTTATAAATGATATCATGGGAATATGTTATGTGTTACATGATTTAGATGTAATTTAAAACGGAATAATGAAGAAATGAATGTTCTTTGAACTCTATTAAATAATTACTCTATTCCATGAATTTTATTTCTATGAATCTATCTTCATGATTAAATTATAATAAATATTTTCAATCAGTATGGGTGACCAAATTCTTTGAATATAGCTAGACCAAAAATATCATGGGTAACCAAACAATTAGAGTCTAAATAGAATTTACTAAAATGATTCTATTTTTTAAAAAATAAATGTCACATATTCAATAATAGAGATTATGAAAAATGATTTGTGATATTTCAAAAATTTGAAACATTAATTCATCAAATAGAGGAATTTTTACATTAAGTAATAACTTTAATGGAATGGTAAGTGTTTTTTAGGAAGTAAGATTTTTTAATTTTGTTACAAATACAATTTTACTATATATAGAGTCATTGGAAAAAAATTATTTATTATCTCAGATGATTGTGATGAATGAATTATTCTATAGATTGATGATAATGAATATGTTATTATTTTATTTTTATATAATTGAAATGAAAATGTATCATCTATATATTTATCACATCTATCCCAAAAAACATTTATTATGTTTAAATACTTAATAAATATACAAAATTATGTTAGGAACATAAATTTGGTAAAATTTCACCTTCAATAAATGAAAATTTATTAAAATAATAGACATGTTCTGGTATATAAAAAATTCAAAAAATGTATTATATTATGTCTGATTCTTTTTGAATGTGTATGAAAAATAGACATTTTGGCCTATTAAAAGTTTTAACACAATAAGATGTTTATGACTACTTCATATTGATTTATTTATTCAGAAGAGTACAAAGAGTATATGTATTAAGAAATTATTTTTTATTGAATATTTTTATTTAATTGGGCTCATTTACTATCTCATAAACGTAAAACCTAAAAATGTTTATTTACTTTTTTCAACAGATTCATAATAAAAATAGTCTCTTTATGACATCAAATATAAGATATAATGTATGAAAATTTATTCAAAAATATTTTTATAAATGTTGTGAAGACAATAGATGAATTCATATTTTTTATTCCCCTATAACTGAATATGAAAATGGGGTTATATAATGAAAAAATTATACATGAAATAAAATGAACTACACTAAATATATTTAATATTCCAAAATATTTTATTTGGATTAATCAATCAATTCATTTTGTTATTTCAAAAATTAAGTTTACATTAGACCAATGTTAATAGAATCTTTTTATGAAATGTTAATTAAAAATAACCATGATAGGTCAGTATAATGTTTTCGACAATAGAGTATATAATTTAATTATAAATGATTATTTATAAAACATAGTTCTAAAAAAATATTTTTAAAATTTTCTAGGATATTCTTATAATTTTTAATATTTTAATGTATATCATAAGTGATCCATCATAGTGGAAGAATATATTCTTGTTATATATATGGATAATAATGAAAAATAGAATGATGATTCTTACACTCTTGATGAGGAATTTAAACATGTAAAATTTATTCCAAATAATCCAAAAAATTGTAATGAAACACTGGATGTGTACAAAAAATCTTCTCAATATGGTCTTATTAATTAGATATTTCAAATAAATAAATAATTATAAAATATAATTGGAAATTTTAAATATGTAATAAGAGTCCAAAAATTAGTTTTATATTTTTTTATAATGATTATTTTTCTGGTAATTGTATACATTTCGATGTAAAAGGATCACTGAATGATTTAAATATGATATATTCTAAGAATTATAAACATAACAATCTTGAGAAAAATAAATTCTTCTTGTTTTTTTTACTTTTGAAAATATGCATATCCCATACATATAAAATTGATTTTTTGAAATAAAATTCATGAGACGTATCATATATTAAAAAATAATGGTAGATGATTGACCAGAATATATTTACAATAGTAAGGGGTTGGATTTTAAAACTAATTTTCACCAGTTTATAGAATATAAACTACTCATATTCTATTATTTCTTTCATGGATATAAAATATTAAAATTCATTCAAACATATATAATAATTTTATTTTTAAATGTTTTAATTTCTAATGTTATGTTTTGTTAATTAATCAATAAGTATAAGAAATTATTAATTTTTTCAATATATTTTAAATATTTAAATATTTATTTTTCTCTAAATATTGATATTATAATATGTTATATTAGGATAAATTTTTTTTATAAAAAATTGAATTTTTAAAAGTAATGGTGTGTCAAAATATATTTTTATAGAATGATTAAAAAATAGAAATGTATAAAAATATTTTGAGGATGATGTATTTGGATAAACAACTATATATATAGTAATGATTTTATAAAATTAATGAAAAATTTACTTGTTATTAGATTAATGGGTGAATTAGAAATTTTCCATTATTAAAATTCAAATACATAAAATATAAAATATTTTTGAAACAAAAAAAATATTGTAAAGATTTTGTTATAAAATTTGATTTTGAATCATATATAAATATGTAAACTCCCAACAAGAATCCATTTTAAACTATATATGGATAAATATAGAAAGTATGAAAATAATAGAATATATAAAGGATTGATAAGAATCCTAAATTATTTTAATATATCAAGTCCTAAAAATATATTTTTTCTTCCTTCATTTGTGCATGATATCAATATAATATAGAATGAATTCATTTAATAGAATTAATATACCAATTAGATCTGTAAATGTAATTTTTAGTACTGGTATGTCTTACTCAAATATGAGTTTCTTAAAATTTTATCATATTTTGATATTTATTTTAGATGATGCATATATGAATAGAAAAACACATTTGATAAGTGTATTTTACTCAGAATTTGATTGATATCATAAAGCTGTGAAAGAAATAGTTTGTCACATTTTACATAGTTTTTGTTGAGTACATTGGCATTGCATATTTTTTTACATAAAATATTTTGATAATTAAGAACTATCTGATTTATATTTTTATTGAATCATTATATATATATTAAAAATATATATATATATATATAATATTTTGAAATCTACAAATGAATTAAAACAATATTGAGAAAAAAATTTCATTTTACCTTATATTCTATAATAGTTCATGTCAATAAAAAATTTATAAGAAATTTTTTTTAGATGAAAAAAAAACTTTTGTTATAATTAATAATTCATTATATTCAATGAGGATTGATAAAAAAATTTGGAAAATGGTTTTTGAAGAATTGTCTTTACCAATTTAAAATTTTAATTTTTATTATTTCCTTAATGATAAAAAATTTCATATCATATTGATACTTTTTTAAATTTTAAATTTTTTTATCTTTTACCCATATTAATTATATTTTGTAATTATATAAATCATATGTTATAAATGTATGAATCTATGGGGTGTTATTTATTTTATTAAATTTTATAAATTTATTAACATGATTTTATATTCTCAGCATTAGTTTAGTGGAAATAAAGGATTAGTTATTTTAATATTATTATTAATATTAGTCAAAATACTATTGTATCAAATACTATTTAATTTTTTTCAATGTATATAATTTAATAACACAATATAAGAGTTTAATTTATTTTTTTCATATAATATTAAATTCAATTCACTCATTAGATTACAATTGTTGTTTTCATTATGATAAATTATAGAAATGGTGGGCGTATTTTTCGATATTTTAAATGTAACAAAACAAGTTTTTCAATTCATAAAAAGGGAAATTTTATTAGTTTTAGGATTTTTCCTATTTTATTTGACTTATTTATTATTTAAAAAATTGAAATTCAAATATTTATTATATAATATTGAAATAATTTTATTAGTAATAAATGTATTTATGGAATTATTATTATTTTATAAAAATAATATTGTTTAATTTAATTGGTACTCATAAATTATAATTATTATCCTTATTATTATCTAAAAATTAATTCATTGTTATTAATAAGATTATAATGTTTTTACTAATCCTTATGTCAGTCTGTTATATTTCAAGTTTATTTTATGTGGGATTGGTGTTTCCCATAATATATAATTCTGAAATTTTTTATTACATTTACATTATTTAACCTTATTAATGTATTATAGTATTTTTTATCTTTCATAATAATAATGGTACCCACACACAACATATTTATTTTTTAACCATTTTGAAAGGAATTATATGTAGAGGGTTAGAATTATATATGTATCAGTTATTATATAAATGAGGTTCACAATACCCTTACATGGTTTTAAGGATAGGTAGTTTAAATTTATGAAAGTAGTGGAAAATATAAGTTACCCATAAAGAGAATGTAGTAAAACATTGTTACCTTTATGTACCATATTTTCCATAATTAAATTAACCATGGTTTACTATTTCACATAACACTTAAACTCTAAATATATTTATGTATGTCTATTCATATACACTTTTGTATATTGTATAACATGAAGCATTACATTACAAAATCGATATAAAATTTCTTTATAATTTACAAGATTTTCTTATTACACTTATCGAGTGATATATAAAAAGTATATTAACCATACAAAGACTGTATAACATGATTTTACCATTACACATGATGGTCAATGTTGAGATCATCAGTTAAAATTATATTGAATATTATTTTTCAATTACATAGAGAATGAAAAATTTATTGTTTCCTCACATCAGATATATAATTGCAGAGTTTTCTTTGCAGTTCTATTATATATTTGAGCCTAGTCATAGTATATGTTCTCATAATCAAGATATCTCTATTTTTTAACAAGAATGTTTTAATTTTACTCTAGCAATAATATCTACTTCTAATGGTAGAAATCATTTTATTATACACATAGCACAATATAACTATAGACAACAATATATATGAAAATGTGTCTCCATAAAAATAATCATAGTATAACACATAGATATAAAAACACCTTAACAGTTATAGTTAGGGACCCTATATTTATTAGGATGTAGTAATATGAATCTATTATATCAGCTAAAAAATATATCTCATAACTTATGTGATAAAATATAAATGGTAGAATTGGTTAAATATTTTGAATCTAAATTATTCCTACAGACCCAAATGAAGAATATGTGTAATGATTTAATGTTTTAATAATTATTTTATTTACTAATTTATTATTTTATATATTTATATTTGTTGTATTTATGGTAAAATTAGTATTTTTGGTGATGAAAATATTGGATGTTATTCATGTAAATATCATGCACAAATAAAACAGGACAATAATTATATGGTATTTAGAGTGATAATTCCAATTATATATAAATAATATTATTCCATGTATTATTATTATCTAACCAATTATATATTGTTATTGGTTATTTAAATTCTCTATCATAATTTAGAATATGTTTCTACTAATTATGTGAAATTATCTATTAGAATATGATCAATATGGATCATGATTTATTAAATTCGATGAAGTCTACTCAATTGAATATTAATGAAAAAGATGAAATTCATATGAGAATTATAAAGTGATGAATCACTATCAAGACTAATATTGTATTAATATGATGAAGAAGGAATTTTTTGTTTGATCATGAACTACAAAATTGTTCAAATTTATTATTTTTCATCGACAATCAAATTTTATGATTCCCTTATAGGTTTTGACTCGTAAATAGATGTTGGTTTTTTCATGGGTTTTGAATCCTATAAAATTCAGTTGGGTAACACCATCTATTGGGAAATTTGTATGTCTATAACATGGATACAACTCCATAAAAAATTTATTTTCATATTGAATATAAGTTGTCATATAGTGTAGAAAAGATTTAATAGTAGAGTAGGATATATATGATCCAAAAAAATAGAAAATTTCATGTGTTCTTGGTTCTATTTTTCAATTCACTATTTTATGATTATTTCAATGTTTATAGATTTGGTAAAAAATATATGTTAAAATATTTAGGGATTATTCATCCACTCTTTTTTGTTTTCCCATCACACTTGGAAATAACATGTTTCAATAAGATCTGATGAGTACATGATATTATTATCTAAATACCAAGAAGGATCATGGGTTATTAGATGAAGGAATCTTGGGAATGAATTTATTGATGAAATACAATGTCATATAATTTCTATCCTTATTTTTATGCCACATTGATATGTAAAAATATTTTTTTATGATTATGTGTCCTGTAAAATTTTTATTAATTAATTATTCCATACTCTTTGGACATTGTATATGTAACACGTTATAATTCCAATAACTCATAATTAAATATTTTATGAAATATGTTTCTCATTAATAGAGTTTGAGTATCTTCTAATTTTACATTATTAGAGAATTATGATAAACCACCTATATATCATATCATTATGTTAAAAAGTGGAAACTTCCAGTCAGTGCCCATTTTATTTCAAATTAATTGTATTATTAGATATAAAATCACATTTCACGGAATGTTTATTTACAGTGGAACATCATTTTTAACTCAAGTAGATTCTTAAAATAACTCATAATCACTATATATTACCTTATCAAATTGAAATTATGAAAATGGATTATCTTAGGTATTTAATACTTGAATTCATGATAAAAAAAATTAAAATTCATCCTTCTTGTTAAAAATATACCATATAAATATTATAATAAAAGGGGAATATATTCATCAATTAAATAACTACATAAATAATCACTTGTATAACAAAATATTATTTCATAATGATGAAATTCATAAATTCATAATTCATAATCACCTAATCATGTAATTTATCAAAGGTATTATACAGATATCACAAATTCATCATCCAAGAAGTCTTAAATAATTTCACATAGAAGAACCAAACTCCCACATTATGTATTCACATTATAAATAATGATTAATCAATAGGCTATAAAAACACGTATTTTCAATTACTATGTCCAATGAATTCATTATATGAATTATTAAAATAATGAACAAATATTTTAATAAACACACATATTAATGTTGGAAAATGTAAATATGAAATGTAAATATATTACACCAGTGAAAAATACAATATCATTATAATGAGACATCAAGAATAATATGGTAGATATTATTATTTAATTAAATCTCTTTCAATTTTTAGAATTTATCAATGGATGATATAATAAATTAATATAATTTTATTTAAAAACATTTGAGAATTCCTTGAAAACATTATAAAGATATACTTTTTTAAATATATAATATAAAAATTTCTATAATAATGAGAATAAGAAATTAGTTGATAGTAACATTGGAAAAATATAAATTAATATTTGAATAAAGTCATATTTATATGAATATATGTTTTATGAATCACTGAATCATAAATATTAAAATTATAAAATTATTTTATTATTATAGACGCAGAGGAGAATTATTTTGAATGCAAAACATTAAAATAATTTTATAATAGAAAATCCAATACGGAATTCAAAACTTTTGAAAAAAATTTAATAAAAGAAGTGAAAATAAAATTTATTTATAAAATAATATATTTCATTCAAATTATTGATAAAATAAATAAATATTAAATTTTATAAATAAAAATAGAAATTTGTTGTTGAAATTGAATAAGTATCAATGAAATGTGATTTGGAAGAGCTATCTCATTCCTCAATTTAGATCAACATGTTCAGAGACACTCTCCTCTATAATAATAATATATTATTGTTTAACATTAATATGAATATTAAATTAAGAAATGATAATTTGATTTTATAGGTAGCCCATATTCAATGAGATTATGGTTCCTTAATCACTTTATTATAATTCATAGAAAAATTGTCATGTTTTTCATAGAAATTTTAACAATAATCCATAAAATGATTAAAGGAAAAAATAATGATTTTTATGGTGAATTAATGTTTTATGTTTCAATATAATATAAATATAAAAATTCACAATATATTGTAAATAAAAATTGATATATTATCATCCTTTTATCTTACATTATTAATGTTTTTTATTTCTATATAATAAAAACAAAATATATTTTGGTAATATTTAAATTATATTAAGGACTTTATTTTGATGAAATAAAAGATTTATGAAATAAATAATATATTAATAAAATATTATTATTAAATAATTATTATTAAATATAAGTGTTATTATAATTTTAAAGAAATCAAAAGTAATTTTTATAATGGTTCAAAAAATATTGTTGTTAAAAAACATGGAATTTAAAAAGAAATGTCTATTATTATCATAAAAGTAAAAATTAAAATCATTATAAAAATATAGAGAAAAAATAAATAATATATTTTAAATCTGAATTACAAAATTTCCAAATAGTTAATTGTATGATAATTTTTTGACATTGTAAATATTTGGTAAAAAAATAATATCTTATAAATATAATTTGTGTATTTTGACATAAAATTGATCAATATGTGATGTAATAAATACTATATAGTGTTCCCAAAACAAAATATGTTGTTACCCATTTCAATTATGTGATTTTTTATTTATTTTTTTAGATTTATAAAACCATTGTGAATTTTCCAAATCTCATAATATATTTTATTGTTTTAAAATCATTTATATATGAGTATAACTCCTGAAAACATATTAAAAGGTAATAGTTTATTCATTTAGGACCTCAATCTATAAAAATAACGAAAACACTTAAATTTTATATAAATCATGTGAAAAAACAATGTGATTGATTGAGTTTTTTTATTTTTTTACATAGAGGACAAAACATAGGTTACAAAAAAATTAATGAAATCCACACTCATGTCTTACTAAAACCCACCCATTATCCCAATAATATTCACTCAATATTTTTTTGATAATTCCTTTAATATATACCTACCTCTCTAAAGTACTCCGATTTCACCCCAAATCTCTCAAGAATCTCTTTAAAAGTATTTGAAGCCACACACTCAATTAAGGGATCATCATCTTCTCTTTATTATTCAATTTTCTTTATTATCTTATTTCTTCTATTTCATATTAATAATAATGGAAGATGTACTACCTTATATCCTTTAATTTACATTTTATTTATTTCCGATAAGAGACCCATTTTTGTCTTATTAACCCATTTTCGGAATGTGAATGTGATGATGTTATACTACTGATATTTCATGGTGATTTATAATGCCAAAACAATTATGATCTGAATACCATATAATTTGTTATTAATGATGTTCTGTTTTATAAACATATAATTACACAAATAAGGATTTAAATTTATGTATTCTACCATAATGGGTCATGGAAAAGAATATTATTATGAATTGATATATGTTTTATGATCTATGTTGAACTCATATGCACCAGAATGAAATGAATGTGAAGGGTGAGATAGGAATTATATAGTATTCAAATACATTGGGTATTGTTTAGTCTCATGATATGTCGTGATTGGATAAGAGTATAAATATATTCCTTTATGCGAATTTTATTAATTATTATGTCATGGAATAAATACATAACTTGTTTTAATGATTTAGTGTTTTATGTTGTATCCATATTTCCAATTTTTTATTATAATTTTATATCATTCTTTATTATTCTTGTTTATGATTATTCAACATTTAATAACCCATTTATATGACTATTTTTTAAATTATGTAATATTATTCAAATTTTATTCCCTTACTACAAATTATTGAATCCCCATTATTATGTATTTCCCTAGACAACACTTAGTAGTTTTAAATGCCATGTAATTTTATAATCATGTTATGGAAGTTTTCAAAAATGTTGTTATATCCAATGACCATGATTTTATTATATGAACATAATAATGAATGATAATAAACATATTTATCTTCCATGTTGTATTATGTGAAATTTAAAATAACAAATTAAGTATTAATGTGGAATAATGAGTACATTTTTTATAGTTTGAATTAGAGGATGTTTATTTATATTTTGGATTATTATTAAAAAAATATAGAAAATGCCTTTGGGGAAAAGACTATGTATAAAAAACCATCCTTCAATATTGGTATGCATAGATAATTTAGTTTATAAAAAATCTTCATTTTTTAGATACTACAGTTGGATGTGGTTCTTGCACATATATAAATAGGCATAACAACTCTAACAAGGTGTGTTGTACATGACATGGTGTAACATGGTACACAAAAACATGTCATCAGACATACCTGGTTTGAAAATTACTAGGAACTTTTTATGGAAACATAAATTCAGATTATGATCATTTATTAAGGTAACAGAAAATTTAAAATAAATATATTTTTTGAAAGAGTTCTTTGATAATAATGATTGAAGCCTATAAATTAATAAGATGATGAAATAATTTTAATTTATTAGTTATCCCTTAAATTTTATTATATTCCCATCAATGGGTTTAATATTTTCAATATAATAATCCTTAATTTTATCATTATTCTTGAAAATGGTTAGAAAGTGTTTTGATGATGTAAAAAACATATAAAATAGGGAATATGATGATTGCCCTAATGTGATTCAAAAATCGATGGGAGAAGGAATAAAAAACATTGTGATGATACTCTCTCACCTAACAGAGGTTTTGAATAGAAACATGTACCAAGATGATAAAAAATTTCCATATGAAAAAACAAGCTAAACTGTGTCTTTTATGCAACAAAGGACTATAGTTTTCAAGGGATCTTTTGATTCTTTAATCCCAGAATAATTGTTCAATTATTTTTATAAGATCATCTACATTATTCAATTTTCTAAAAAAGAGAAGTTTGTACTTATTATTTTTCATTTTGAGGGAGAAGTTGAATAATGGTGGGGGTTGATCAAGAATATGAATCCATATTATGAGATCCTTGAGATTGGGTGGAAGGATTTCAAGAAAATGTTTTCCAATAAATATTTTCATCACACTCTCATGAAAAATCGAATTGGATTTGATTTTCCTTGAGAAAATTGATGAAAACTATATCCAGGAATATGAGGAAAACATCCTAGTACATTTAAAATACACCTTCATCTTTATTGGTACACCCCCACCAAAATAATTGGTTAACCACTTCATCAGTGGTATAAAACTGAGACTAGGAAAATTATTGTTGTTCTGTGACATTCATAGCTATGGGTAAATTTTCATACATGTACTAAAAGAAAAAAATGGATAACAAAGTGTTTTAATGGAATCAAGGGTATAATAATGTTAAAGTGGATTTAAATTCTAGTTTTAGGATTGTGTGATATAATAGTTCCCTAAAATTTCAACATCCCACATTCCAATGGTGTGTAACGAAAAGCCCTAGATATTTAATATAGTGGGTGGTTAAATGATATACGTGTGGGAAGGAATGGAATAATTATAGAAAATATCAATAGGGGAAACCCAGTAATGGTATGTAGGAATAGAATGCACCAGGAAATGCTCATCACATTGTTTATAGCATAAACAATAAAAAATGAGTGCACATTTTACATTAATTTTGTGAGCCATGGGATTCAAAAGTAATCCAACATCTTCCAAGGCATAATTGAAGATATATTTCTAATACGACAATAGAGTTGGATGTCAACAATGAAGTTATAAGAGGTACTCTAGTAATCTATTTATGTATTGGTAATTTAATTTGTTTTTATTTCTACACATTCATTTATATCATTATCTTTAATTATAACTATATATTCACAAAATCAATACATAGATGTAGAGTAGATAGTGATGATGAAAAATGGATAAATTATTGTATACTAAGTATATAAATTATACCATATCCCAATTCGTGGAATGAACATTCCAGAAATCTTTTCCATACTCTATTTGATGGAATTTTATTCAATTATCAGCATTTATTGGATTTCCCTTTATAGAGACAACATAAATATCAACAATAATTAAATTGATCTATATAATGTCAATCAAAACCTTCATTATTTACATGTATATAGAAGAGGATGAATCTTCTTTAGTACCATCATCAAAATTAAGAATATTATTACCCCAAGATCAGACATATCCAGTACAAATTATTGATTCTAAAGAAATGATCACCCTTAATGACATGCCAATTGGAAGAGAATATTGTGATGTTTTTTCATGATGTATTATTCGTTCTTCCTCCAAGTCTAGATGATGACTTTTCAATTGATCTTATAGTCAGGGAATTTCCATTAACCACAATTCAATATATAATGGATATTGTGGACCATGAAGAGCTAATGTATCAAGTACAATAGAGTCGGTATGGTTTCATACACACAATTTCTTCACCATTGGGAGCAGAAGTATTCTTAATTAAGAAGAAGGACTTTCCAAATCACTTTTTTGTTGATTATTATGATCTCAACGAGATCGTGACAATGATAATATATCCCCTTCCAAAGATTTAATACTTCATTGATCGCTATGTTGGAATAAAATTTCATCAAATTAGATCATGGGTCATGATATTACCATGTTATGTTGAAGAAGTTGGATATAACAAAGACTTATTTTTGTTTAAGATATGAGAAATATGCGTTCATAGTAATTTTTTCTAGACTCAGTAATGATCCAATAATATTTATGGGCATGATGAAAAAGGTATTTAGGAATTAACTTGACAAATTTATATTATTATTTAAAGATAATATTATCATATACTCTAAAACAAATAAGTTTCATCTAGAGGATTTCAGCACTATATCAAATACCTTAAAAGGAGAATATTTGTTCCATGTACAGAAAATTAGAGTTATTGTGTTAGGAAGTCTCATTATTTAGGAGTACCGGCACATCTAATATGAATTTTTTGGAACTGACACTAGAAGATTTTATTTAGTTATTGTTGATTTCCTCATATATGGAATTTTTGTTTAATTAACAATGTATAACATGGTTCTAACATCAAATTCTAAGAAATTTATCCCGATTTCCATACCCTATAACGGAGTAAACATGAATGGGTGTAATTTTTTTTTGGAATTATGAATGTGAAGAGATATTCAATGAGTTTAAAAAGAGGATTATCACTACCCTAGTGCATACACTACCTATAAGAGTAAAGCATTTCATTGTATTTTGTGATACATTAATGAAGGTATTGTGGTGTGTGTTAATGAAAAATTACCATGTGTTAGACTAAGCCTCAAGGAAATTGAATGTTCACATTAAAAATTACCCAATTTATGATAAGGAATTCAGTTAATTTGTCAAAAAATTGAATATATACCAGAATTTTCTATTTCTGGAGATGTCTGAAATATAAAGAAATCACAAAAAACTAATATATGTATTAACATAGAATGAGTTTAATATGATGAGTTGATGGTTTTATGACATGATATAGGACAATTAAATCTCAATTGAACATCTTCCATGTATATATAAAATTATTAAATACTCGAAATAGAATGATTATATAAATTATTGGTTGTGTATGAATTGATAGGGATATGATCTTATTATTTTTGGAAAGTATGAACACATGAATCATAGTGGATATAACATAATCAATCCTTTCACATATATTTATCATTCATCTCTTAAATGATAATGTATTATTAGAGAAATAGTGTTGGAAATAAAAAGAATATGGAAAATATATGAAAGGATAAATCACCAAAGATCAATTTTAATGGATAATGTGATGTGAGATTTCGGTCAAAACTATGTGTACCCTCAAATCCTGTGTTAACGATGTAGGTATTCATTAATGAAAATAGCTCAATCTTCACAATCCACCCAAGAAGAAAATAGATGTATGATGTTCTATGAAGACCCTATTGGTGGTAGAATATGAAAAATGATATCATGGAATATAAAACATGTTGTCTTGTAGGTAATAAAGTTAAATAAGAATAAAAAACAATATGGGGATGATGCAACTGTTTCCCATGCTTATATGGAAATGGTAGAACCATCACAAAATAATTTCTCTCTGGTTTTCTATGGACACTGAGAGGCAATAATGTTATACAAGTTTTGGTAGACCATCTTTCAAATACTTCTAACTTTATTGTGATTTGATAGTATTTCATTCTCTATAAAATTGAATTAATATAAAACATATTGGTGGTTACAGCGGCATGGAGTACCATTAAAAATTACATATGATCGATATTCAGGATTCACCTGTATGTTATTGAAGAGTGTAGAACTTTTTCTGAACAATTATTTTAACATCATTATGAACTATAATCCTAAAATAGATGGCCAATATTAGAGGACATTCTAGAAACATATGATCATGTTGAAAGTATGATGAATTGACTTCAATAAATGATGAGATCAAAATATTCTACAGGTAGAATCCTTGTATATCAATTCATTCCACTCATGCATCCAGATAGAATCCTTTTAATCCCTTTATCGGAAGGGCTGAATAAAATATGGATATTGGGAATATGCTAGAGATTTATAAATTATAGGCCCCCAAAATGGTTTAGGAGATGGTTGAAAAATTTAATACCATTAAGCAACACATAGAGGTTTCTCTGAATTGATAGAAGACATATGCTGAAAATAATCTATGAGACCAAGCGTTTAATGTTGGAGACATGATATTATTCTATATATTTAAATTAAAAAAAGTTGTGCGATATGGGAAAAATGTAAAGCATAGTCCAAGATATATCGCCCCCTTGGAGATCCATGATCTTATTAGATAAGTGTTTTATCGACTATCATTCCCACTGAACCAATCTCATGTCCATGATATTTTACATTTATTCCAATTAATAATTAACATAGAAGACACCTCACATGTACCCTATCCATAGGTTATATCATATGATAACTATTTCTCTTGTGAATATAAACGAGTGAACATTTTATATTACAGTGAAGAGTTCTATGAAATAATACCATGGACCCTATCAATGTGTTGTCGAGAAACCACATGTTTGATGAATTGATGTGGGAACTAGGAGATGTGATGAAACATAATTACCATCATCAGTTTTAATTGGACTAATGATATTTCATGAGAGAAATTTCATAATGGATGATAATTATTATGACCCAAACCGTTATAAATAAAATTCCAATTTTGATTTATAAAAATTCATTATTATGTATTATGGTTATTGAGAACACATAAAATGTTTCGTCTTATTATATCCTATTTAAACGACTATTAATAATAGTGACCTCTGATAATGTAGTCAACAAAAAATGATCACATGATTAATATAAATATAGGGTTTAATCATATCCATTTGAAATAGAAAATATAAGTGATAGACTCAACCAATAAGATTTTACCCTATAAAACTCATTTATTATATATTATAATGAAGATAAACTATCTAGTATTTACCCTAAAAAAAGACAATGGTGGGATTTAACAACATATTCATTTGAGAATCTCTTTACTAGACACGTTCAATATTTTCGAGATCACGACTCAAACCATGTATGTCGATCCACCCCAAGAATGTCTCGTTGTTATGCAACTTACTCATAGGGAGTTTTATAGATTATTTAATGTATATTCATTAATATAAAATAAATATTACTATTTATTTAAAATTTTAAATAATAACTATTATATTTATATCATATCATTGGTACATCACAAATGATTTTTATTTTGATATAATAAAACACAAATTCTATTTTTAGGTAATATTTATATATAATTAAAGAATTTATTTTAATGAATTAAAGTACATTTTAAATATGAAATATTCATGTAAAACAATATTATTAAGTTGTTTTTATTATATATAAATAATCATATAGTCTTTTTGAGGTGAACTGTAATTTTAATATGGGTTCAAAATCAGTTATTGTAAAAAAACCTTGCATTTCACAGTAAATATTGATTAATATTTTAAAAGTTGACACTCACAAATATAGAATATTATTTATATAAAATTAATATTTTATTTTAAATAATAAATTTTAAATTATCCATTGGTTAATTTTTAATATTTTGATAACATTTTTATATTTACAATTAAATATAAAATCCTATATAAATATATATTTTTTATTATGAAATCATAATGACCCAAAATTTAGATAATAAATACTATATAGGGTTTATATGACCAAATATATGTTATCCCTTTATAGTAGTTTGATTTTATTTATTTTATTTTATTTTATAAAGGCCTTTTGACACCTCCAAAACCTGTAATATATATTATGGTTTTAATATCATTTCTTTAAGAGAATGACTCAATTACACAATGAGTGGGAATAATTTTATTATTTTCGGCCTTTGGCCTTATAAAATAACAACCATCACACCCATATGGAATAAACAATCATTGAAACCCATGGAAGTGTTATTGGTTTTGGTTATTTGATTATATAAAATCCAAACCCCATTTTGGTGAAATATTAAAAAATACCCAATTATTCCTAATATAAAGACACACATGATAACATTACTATTCACTAAATATCCTTAGATAAAATCCATACTATAAATTTTTTTCTCCATATTCATCCAATGGAACCCCCTTTCCATCATCAATCACCTCCATAGAATTTGGAGTCACTCTATCAGGTAATTGATCCTATCCTTCTATTCTTTATTGATGTTTTTTTATAATCATAAGCCTTGTATTTCAAATTCCTTATTTTGTGACATGTATTAAAATGTCCATATTTCATCCCATTTTGTTTAATTTTTTTGGTAATACCATATGTATCTTATAAAAAAATGTTATAAATTCTAATGACACACTGTTATGGTACATAAATTTCAATGTTATTTTCCATGTGAAAATTATTTTGTACTGATTACTAACACCATTTCTTATCAATAAGTTAACTTTTATAAAATTATAATTTGATGAATTAAGGAATAAATTAATTTATTCTTCACCCATTTACCATAAAATGAAAAATTATGATGAATGAATCCATTTTGTATTATCTATGAGGTGCACAAAAAAATGAAAATAAAAAAAATCGACAGGTACACCTGATATTATCTAGAAATTCAATGAATTCGGTACTTTTTTGTAACATGAGACATAATTTTGGGATAGGGAGTGAACACGATTATTTTATGGTACTATTTACATCATAATTTCCTAGAATCTATCCTTGAACTGTTATTATTATGTCGAGTTTTATGTTTTTTCAACATTATATATATCATTATTATCATGATGTATCATGACTTATTATTTATGTTTGGATTATAACATATTTTATTCCCCAATTATTTCTATATATTATAAAATTTATCAAAATATGCAATTTATATTCCCATTCAATGATTTATAGCTAACCCCTTTCTTATCCATGTCCCCGGGTTATCTCATGTTATTTTAAAAGCTACAGAATTATAGAAGTACATTAAGGATGTTTTCAATAATATTTTATCCAATGTTAAATATTTTATTCTATGTACCTAATTTCCAAATAAACTATAATTGTAAATCATTTAGATGTATTATATGTTCTTTTATTTAATGAACCTTGTATTACTATGAAAAAAAATTATATGGTTATTATCGATATAGGATATACGGGGTACACTTTTATATGTGAGGGGAAAAGAACAATTGAAATTATTGCGTATTACATAATATGATAAATTTAATAGTAATTTAAAATAGACCAAAAAAATATAGAATTTCAATGTTATAACATTATAAAGATCATATATATTCAACCAATTAATTTTAGACATGTTAATGTTACTTTAGAAATTTCATCTTTTGTTTTAACATCCTCATTAACTCTTTATATCCAAAAAGTGGTAACACATTTTTTACTCTTTAAGAGTTATTTATTAATTATTAATGTATATGGTGTCTCAAATATGGATAATGAATTATATTTTTTACCATTTACATTATGATTTTTCTCTATTGATTTTATTTTAAAATATTTCTACAACATATTGGATATCATAATATATCATTAATTTAATTTTAGAGTAAATTCATATAATTCAACTTCAAATACTATATGGAAATAAAGAATTTAATAAATTGATAAATTTAACAATAATTTTAATTTATATATAATTGTGAAATTCATGAAATTCAAAAAAATATAATAAAACTATTAATTTCATTACTATAAAGTTTATAAACATTTTCCCTACTATTTTCTCAAGCACTGTATTTATGTTGTGTAAGAACTCATATTTTTAAAATCATAATTAAAATTTATAAATATATATCATAAAAAAACATGCAACTAAATTAAATATTATTATTTTTGTTATTTAATAAAAACATTATCAAAATGAATACATATACAATAAATTATGTTTAATAAATAAATATTTTTGAAATTAACCTTTATAGAAAATATTATATATTATATAATCAAACTATATGAGATATAATTTAATAAATTTTTTAATAATGGATTGTTATTATTGAAATAAAATCACAAAAAATAAAATAAATAATAGTTTTGGTGAGATATTCTAGACTTATCTAATATTTTTAATCATGTTTTATCATTTATTCCCATATCCTAGTGACCACATTTTCAACAAGTTTACTATTAATAACAATAAAAAATAAAAGGGAACCATTTAAAAATTTCTTTATCATAATAGTTTATATGGAATATAATTTTATGTATTCAATACAAGTAGGTTATATAATTAAAATTTTATAAATATACCTACAAAACACTTAAATCAATTATTTTAAATTACATCATTTATTTAAAAATCAATATTTGGAAAAATATGTCTTTTTTTAATATTCTCCCATAGATAATAAATTCTTAAAAAATCCAATAATTTCATCGTATAATATATTTGATATAAGATACCAAAAAAATTAAATATTTATTTATTAAACTAAATTAATTATGTTTAAAAAAAATTAAAAAAAATTAAAAACCACAATTCCATTAAAAATTCATTTTATGTCCTTAAGTCCTCTAAATCCATTTCATATAAATTAACAGTTACTTGAAACATATTAATTACAATTATTTTTATTTTACTAAAAATATTATATACAAGTTGAATTTAAATATACCTTAAAACTATATATCTTATAGTAATACATATATATACAATGGTTATGTGTCTAATCTCTATATTATTAACATTCACATTAAATTCTTATATATATCCATACATGAGTCTCTAAAATTTATTTTTTTTAATTCCATTTCATCATGTATATTATATTTATAATTATTTAGTTTGTATCAACAATTGTATATTGGGTCATAATATTCCTATTAAACCTTGATGAAAATGTGTTCCTATTTTTTATATTTTTATATATTTTTTCATTTAAAAAACAAGTAATTTATTTATATTGTTTCTTATTACAAAGAATTTATGGTTTAGGTATTGACACTCATTTTAGTATCTTATCTCAAAATATTATTCATAAGACATTTTAGGATTATTTTTTCAACAACCTAATCTATCAAAAATAATATTCTTTTAATTGAGATGTGCGTAATAAAATTTCAGGGTGTTTCTAATTTCAACTATTGAGTTATGATTATGTTTTTCGAACAAAATTATTATAGTTTTAATATTTTATACACTATGAATTAATTAGGATTTGATTTCTCATTTTGAAATTAATTTTATTTTTCTTCTAATAAAAGTAATTTTTATTTATTATTCTTTCAATATTTGCATATTATAAGAGTTTTTATCACTCAATTTTCTTTCGTAAATATAAATTTACTATTAATGAACATCACTATTCAATGTTGAATTACATTACCTAATAATTGTGTAAAATAGTATTTCCACTTCCAGTTATATGCTGTAAAACTTTATACTCATTAACCCTTTGTACGGATCCATCTACATTGATATCCATACTCCATGAATATACTCCTCACTATTTCAATGTTATAATTTAGTTGATAAGGATGCATTATTCTATATTGGGAATAATAATTTTATTTTAAATACAATTACTAATCCAAATTACAAAATTTAAAGGCTAAATATTGATATTCTATATTTCTAATATTTATATATGGATAACGTTTTTCATCAAACTGATGATTAAATCTTAATATTCTTATAGAATAGTAAGATACATATTGTTGAGCCATGGGAGTTAATTATTTGGATGGATTATATTAATTGAATTCCATTTTATTATTTATGAATGTTTTTAGAAAACCATATACCCATTTATTTATATGGTGTTAGTCTGAGGGATGCTTACATTAAGAGATATTCCATTTATTAATTAGTGGAATGTGGAAAATTATAATTCTTTTCATTTAAGTATAGATGTTTTTTTAAAAACAATGGAATATAGATTATGAATCAAATATTTTACTCATTCTTTAATATTATGAATTTGATAGTCTAAATTAGTAATGGTTGAGTCCCTCAATGTCACACCGAGGAATCAACCTGTATCATGAGAAATATTATCCATTGTATTGGGTGATTGTCAAACCGTTCAATCAGATGATTTGTTTGTGATTGAAATATCATTTACATTTATTGTATCAAGGCCATCGATATATATAATATCATGGAATGAGTCCATGAAAAGTTCAATATTAATTATTCCATCACCGTGAAACTAGTTAGTGATATCCATGAGATCTTTATATTTTCATTATATTTGTTGATATGTTATTCTCTCATGTTTTCATTTTGAATGCTATTTTTTTCATAACCGATCCCCAAAATGCTACCACTCATTTGCTGGTAATAAGATTATAGACATTAAAATACCAAAATCCTACATCCAATAAGGTAAGAGTTCGAGGCTATAACTTATTGTATAATATAAAATTATATTGAATGCATTACCCACTAAGACATGAAATGTTATATATAAGATGATAATAATGAAAATACAACTCCTTATAATAATATAAGAAGATATCCAAGTACATGATAAGAATGTGATGACATAGAACCAAAAAATATGAAATTACTAGAACAAATGCTCAATAATTACTTGAAATATTCAGTAGATCCTAAATATATCCTCTAATAAAAAATTTCCAACATGATCACCAACCAAACCCTATTCACATGAAAAATATTTTCAATATAAAGGGGTTTTATAACTTGTGTACACCTAAGGATCTCCTAGGTAACCTTTCACTTAAAATATGATCTATTCATAATAAATCGTACCAAGTAAATAACTGAAATGAACTCATCTCCAGAACAATATTAGTATTTTTTATCTTCTTCACTATTTATATATCTAATCTTGAATCACATAAAAGAGATAATATAATATAATATCAATATAGGGTATCATGTGACTGCATTACCACTAGTCATCAAGTTTACTTCTTCATATCATATATTGAGTTGTCTCTCTCCAAATGTTAATGAAAAGACAATATGAAAAATTTAATATATCATGAATACACATTGGACAATGTAGTATATCATTCATCCCATGAATCAAAAAATTTCATCATCCCAAAAAATCTACATTTTAATAATGAGTAGTTTATCGGATTCACCACATCCAATAAGTCATGTATTATACTTCAATCTAACACATCCCATAGAGAAAAGAGCTATAATTAAAGATATGATACAATATAAAACAATATATGTCTCTGAAAAACCACCTTATATTATATACTAGTAAACACAATATGTTAAAAGATATAAACCATGCATACCGTCCAATATTACAACCAAGATAAGGGAGTATGATTCTACCGGGGTAGTTGAAATTTTTTTATTGTTAACCTGGACATTGAGGAATATACCCTACAAGAGTTAGTTGTGTGTTAGTAGCCTTATCAAAATTTGTAGATATGCATATAATATCACAAAGAAAGCATGATATATATATGTCACATAAAAATACTATAGGAAAAAATATATCCTTCGATTCATCTAACAGTAACTTCAATGTCCTAGGAATCCATGGATAGACACATCATGTTTTATTTTATTAATTATTTGATTAGACATTAGTTAATTATTTTTATTTTATTTGCAAGATTTTATATTTAATATTTTTATCCATGTACCAATATAATAATTTATTATCTACATGTATTCTTGAATATGTCATCTTCATTAATAGATCATCATAAACTAACCCCATTATTTCATTATTTAATAATCCATTTCAAAAACATTTTTGTAATTTAGAACAAAGAATATTCTACGAAACCAAATTTTTAGTTGTAAATAATAGTATCAAAATGCTTCATATTGTGGGGAACTAATTATAGAAAAACATACATTAATTGACCCATTAAATATGAATCCTGAAGGAATCCCACCATTCATCACAACAATAATTGGAAATCCCTTGTTAATATCATTCAATAATTCCAATTTTCATCTCCAGTACATGTACAACAAAACATATTTTTTTCATCCAATGAAAGACTAGCCCATGTTAACAAGACCACACAACCAAGATAGATGTTACCAGGTATGTTATATATAAAATATTGAATCAATTCATGAATATATCCAAAACAAGACACAATATTATAGTATATTAAGGAATAAAAGAGGTACAACCAGGTACATTCAATCAAAGATAAAATAATATAAATTTTAATGTATGAATATTCTCCATGTGAGCAACAATCACCTCAACCCACCCCGCTATGAATGAATGGACCAAAGGAGAAGCTAGCTTGCTACATTATACCCATATCTTTATCTGTATCATATAATAAAACAACTACAAATTCAATATTAGAATGGTAGAATATTTAAAAAAAATTAGGATGCAATGATTGATTATATTTAGGGTCTAATATTAGGAATTAAATAAATATAGCTAAAAATAGATATACCACAAATATTCAAAAAATACAATCTTTTTAAAATGATTGTGTTTTTTTAATAAAATTCTTTCATAATCAAAATCTAGAAATAGGAAAAGTATATGTGATAAACTATGAAATCATAAAAATTCATCATATTTTATTTATGTAAACACATATCCATAAAATGCCATCATGTGATTCCATGTGATAAAAAATTATATAAAAACATGTGATAATAAATCCATGAAAAAAGCATTCCCATAAAAAAACACATATTGAGACCCAGCCAATCATATTGCATATTAAAATTTAAATCAACAAAATATACATAGTGTTTTATAAAAAAATTATCAACACCAACATAAATCAATCAATATCTCAAATGTTTCTTCTCAGTCATGCCACACACACTAAGGCTACTTATGGCTATTTCGATATGCATAGAAGGTTCCCAATGTTACACTAAACCAAAAATTCCTTTCTAAAAACTGATAAAAGTTTATAAAACATGTTAAAAATTGAAAAAATATACTTCAGTGTTTGAAACATCTTTTCAAAATGAATAATACCCATATTTAATGAAAACTACCATAGAAAACAATTTCTTTCAGAAAAATACTTTGAATCCCCATATCACTTCAAATAAATTAAAAAACCAATGGAAATGTACGTGAGAGGAATGAAATTCAATATTTTAAATTTTTTTATAGAAACATATACCTCAAAATGATATAAACTCTAACACCCATGACATGGTTATTGGAAACTATGTGAAAATCCTAAAAAACATGAGGTATGAAAAGAAAATACAATATTTTAGTGGAATACATTATTTGATAATGGATATTTAAAAAAACCAACAAAAAACAACAATCAAGGAAAAAATGAATGTTGGAAAAAATAAAATCTAATTCACATAGGTTCACCACAATATTACCTGATGATCGATCACTGAATGAAGAGTTATAGAAGGGATGGAATCACCAAGAATTTTCTAGGTTGAGCTCTAGGTCAAGAAAGGGAGCTCTGCAAGAGAAATAAAAAATAAATTAGTTGACCAACACATAATGTATATAGTCCATGAGACATACATGGAAAGTAATTCCATTACATGCCATGTATTCCATGCTGGTTGAAATGGCTAAAAATAAATTCAATTTTTTATTAAAATGATTAATTTTTATCATTCAATGACTCGACTCCTTTACACGGTTTTTAAACCATTCACCCCATGAACCATTTTCAAGATTTCTAACAAGGGACTATTATATGATGTGTAATCCATCTATAAGTACTGTAATATCCGAGAATAAATAAGTCCAAATTGTATCTTGTATAAATATAACAATGTACCTATGCATTAACCAATCATGGAGAGAATAAATGGGATCCTGTTAAAAAATTATAACTTTACACAATTAGTTTATAAAAACACACCGAAACATTATTTAAATCTACCCAACAAAGGAACTGTATACTTGAGAATCATATAAACACACAGAAACAAGGATGATAAACAAATCAAAAACTAAGAACCTCCAAACTGTAACATGGTGTTAAAATATCCACCATACATTTTTTCTTCCCATGGAATGTACTCATATTCATAGAATTTCAAAAAGAGAGGTTCTATGAATCTTATTCCATATGTCCATCACTCACGACTCATGGTTATCTCATCCACACAACCACATTTCTCATTCTAATTTAATCATTTTTCTTTAATGTGACGTCTCTCAATGATATATAATCGGAAAAGGTTGCTCAACTAAAGTGGTTTCAGTCTCAATATCAGAATCAAGTCATCCAATCATATGTGTAAGATTCAGTACATACCTCCATAACTGAATGTCATGAATCACATCATGGAATAAAATCCAACATGAAAAAAATTCAAGAATATTTTCCAACATTAAAAGTTCATCAACATTCTCACAGGTTCCCACAATCATTTGTTCCCATTAATCCTTATTACTCAACTGATGATATCCCATATGAGGTAAAACAATGAGAAATACCTAATAGCCAAACTCAAACACCATTTACCAATGATTATATTATGAATAATTATTTTTATGAATCTATTTTATGTTCAATATCCTCCTAATCAACTTCGTCATCTTTATCGTATTCTAGACAAGAATTATCCAAACCATGGACCACTCTCCCTACTCTACCCAACGAAAGGGATATCAATATCGTCTCCGATACGAATCCTCAAATAGAGAAATATTTGTTGGAAACTGACAAATATTTTTATAGATTAATTTTACAAGAGTTAAATTAATCAACCCATATACTATAAAATTAATAACAAAATCTTAATTATTTCCATCAACAACATGGAAGGTCCACTCTCTCTATAATTCCAAACTGTGATGATAAATCATGTTCACAATAGTATAAGAAACCATCACATCCTATAAACCACTTTAAAACAAGTACATGAATAATTTTTCCTTGTAAGAAATATCTTAATATGGAACCTTATAAAATTTTTTAATATCTTATATATATAAGTTCACATGATGTTCCACTATCATTGCATATATTATATGTTGTGAATGAGTTGATTTTCTGAGTCTACCAATGATCACAAAAACCACATTATTAACACTAGAATTCTAGGGATTGATAATGATTAAATATATAGATATCTATTCCCAAATCTAAATGAAAATGTATAACATATGAAAAATAATGCATGTCTTTGGTGTTCCTTTTTAATTATTTGAAAAATAATACACCATGATAATAAATACAAAATCAACTTTCTCATCACACACCATAAATAATGATGTCTCAATTCATTCTAAATATTCATAGTCCTAGTGTTAGTCAACAAACATGATTGGTTCTCATTTACAATTAACACTGACCAAAGGAGGACATGGAATAACCAAGAATCCATGGATGTAAAAAAGATTGACTAGGAGACTGAGACCACTCACTCAAATACTTTCCACCATAAATACTTCTACCCAAGAATTGGAAAATAGTTTCTATCACCTTCTCTATTTGAACTCTCTCATCATATTATGATTATGTTTTCACTGAATCAAAAAACATGATTATACTAACTTCTTCTATAAATAAGGACATCATTCCAAAATGGCTTATTCACATGTCAATTGATTTCATGATAAATTAAAATTTTAATTTTTTACACAATTACTCGAATACAAAATTTCCCATCCTATGTATTTATACAAGATCAAAATCTATTTTCGAATGATAATCCACAAAATGTTTCTATATCATGGTCATATCCTTCTGATTAAACAATAATTTGGGATCTTATGATGAGAAGAAAAATTAAATTCCTCCACACAAAGGTTGTGCCAACTCATTTTAATTTTGTACATAAACAACACATAAATATATTTGGTTGGGTTGTTTTTTACATGAGGGAATAGTATATTTAAACTATAGACCACCAAATGTTTTCCCCAAATCAATAAAAATCCTCAAAATGCACAAGAATCATTATAGAAAATATCTTATCTAGACCCCCGATCCAAATGAATTTTCAATGGTGATTAAGTAATCCAAACATTATTTTACTCAAATTATTTTAAATGTTTTTTGATCCACTCAAATATTACACCCATATGAGTTAATGCAGTACATTAATATACGATCATGGGGAAATTATAAAAACCTGTAAATAGTAACTAGCCAAACCCTTGATGAATTAGATCTAATTTATAGTTGTAGGATCCTATCGATATATAACAACCTCTCCCTATTTAGGATTATATAATACGTCCCTATTAGATATCACGTGCCCCATATAATTTATTTCCCATATCCAAATTCATATTTTGAATTCATAAAAATATATTATGTTCCTCTAATGGTTTAATAATGCAGCTAAAATGGTCCCTTTGACACTATTCTATCATAGAGTAATCCAAAACATCATCAATGAACATAAAAAAAATAATCCATGAACTAATGAAATAATTTGTTAATCAAATCCATAAAGATAGTATGAGTGTTAGTCAGACAAAATGGCATAACTAGGAAAACAAAATTTCCATAAAAGATTTAAAATGTTTTATTAAGTATATTAACTTCTCAAAATATTAACTGGTGGTACCCTTATCAATTTTCAATCTGTGAAGTCCAACATGCCCCTAGATGTTCGCCAAAAATGTAATAAATCCTTGGAAAATAATTTTTTTATACCAATCACCCAATTTAACATCCCATATTAAAAAAATTTATGAAGATACATTTTTCATTTATATAAAATATGACATTTTAATACCATTCATATGTGATAGGATGATTAAATGCGACATCCTCTAGGTCATCAATCTAGGCCTTTAGTAGAAAAAATTCACCATGTTCCATTCAATAAGATTGATTAAAAATATTCATCATTTTATTGAGTAGGTTATGAAGTAAACTCAACCTCTCTATGTTGAGGTAAACAATAAAAATGATCATAAAATACCTAAAGCTATGAACAAACCACTTTAGTATGTCAATCAGCAAAATAAATTTCAACTTATTGGTGAAACAACAAAATAAACTATCTTGATATTACCGTACGATACAGAACATCATGCCCTACCATCACAATAAAGAGTATAACTCAACATTAATTAACTAATCATCCAATCCATTATGATAATCTATTCAATGATATCTATTTCCAATCAAAAATTACATACATCCTCGAAGAAAACTATAATCATCGTTCACATGGGAATCTTCATCCATTTTTTGGACATCATTTCCAATGTTGTGTAAGTGTTGAAAAAGTTAAAAATAATATTTCATTGCATTCCCAACACATCAACTAAATTTAACAATTTATAAAATGAATAGAATTTGTATCAATAAAATATACTTCTGTAATGGGTGAAATAAAAACCATATATCAAAATATGTTTGGTAATGCTTCAGATTCCTCTCTGAAGACTCCGCCACCAGTTTATGTCTTATCATTTCTCCTCCATAGTCTTTCATATCCACATTAACTTCCATGTTAACCTACTTGTAAGATCTTATTTTATTTTAATCATCCACATAAAGTTGATAACCCTTGGTGAATGTGGATACTAACATACTTCTCTATGTTGTCCTTTAAAAAAATAGCATATTGATATGAAATACATAACGATGAAAGGTATTTACTTCATCTATGTATGTATGAATGGTGTAACCCTGACTTATATAGTGATAGTAGAAACCCACCACTGCCTTGATGAAGACCCTAGAATTAGTTTTCAAGGTAACCTAATACTATATAATTTAATTTTTTGGTCAAAAATAAACTACATATATGAAATGATATAATCAAATTTATACCCAAAATATTATTTCCATCCATGTATGCATCATCTAGAGCTATATTCTCAACTACCATTACAAATATCTAAATCAGCATGAAAATAAACATTGATAGAATATCTAGCATCGGAAAAAAATAAATCCTCATGGAAGTTACGTACAAGTTAGTGAAAAAATTAGGAATCATGTACACCAATTTAGGAAAATAGATATATTACATCTAAATTGTACACACGGCCTGCAACAATTTCAGACACTATTGGGTATTTTCTATATATAATGTATTTAGTTACAACTTTTAAATAAATATTTTGTTGAATTAGGCCTATGTAATGACCTAATAAAATATATCTTCAAAAAATAGTCCAAAAACATCCTTTAATGTCCCTTCAGAATGTATTTGAAAAAATCCATATTAAGTTCTTCTGTAATCCCCAAGATGATACTTTTTCACTCAATTCGTTCAAGCCACTCCTTAGATTCCTTCAACCATTTTTACTATAGGATATTGATGAATAATTATTAGTAAAATTAGAGCTATTATCCACCACACCTCTTGGGTTCCCAATACCCACCTAGCCTATAGTTAGAAATGGGTAGATTATAAATTCTATCAATGAATGATCTGCTAAAGGATTCCCCTACAGATTCTTTCTTATATCCTCCTTTATCTTATTTGTAAGATCTATAGATAGAGGAATTTTATAATAAAAACTATAAAATAACCCATTAGATCCTGATAATATTCCAAAATCATAGAAACAATTTCTGAATTTAAACCAATGCACAAAAAATATAAATATAACGTAATTAAAAATTTTACCAATGAATTAAATTACATAAAAAGTCAATATGTCCATTTAAATAAAATTCACATATTTTTCATTTAATTGACCCATAATTACATGTCTCGAACATGGTAAAATTAAAATCCCACCACACATGGTTTCTCAATTTCTGTCACATAATTGGGATGGTTGGGCCCCATTTCGATACATACTATCTGAATTGTGATGGATATAACTTCTGATTCCCAAGAAACATAACCAAACTAAAGAATTGATAAAACATTTAGGATAATACAAAAAATAATAAAATGTTACAATTGAAAAATAATGATCCAACCAAGTACAGACCTAAACCAGCCATAATGTGGAATGGTAGAAAATGAAAAAGTAAAATTATTATGGAATATATCATAGAAAAGACATACAACCATATTACAAATAGGGTAAAAATACATAAAATCATGCATATAAAATCGAATCCAGAATAAATTAAACTAGAATATATGATGATTCTCTATGTTAACATTGGTCACCTCCAAAACAACTCTCTATGAAGGAAAATTCCGAAGCTGAATAAAATAAACTACAAGATTCCCCTCTATTTACATGTATCCTGAAATATGTTATCTTCCACCATCCAATGAAAAAAATAAGATGTTATCCCAAATTATAATATAATTCTACCACATATTATATAATATTTTAAATATCACGAATTAAATAGTTCGGTCTATTAAACCCAAAACATTTTTAGAATGAACATTCCTTAAATTGAAACCTTTTTTAAACCATTTTCACGTTATATTTCATAATATACTATCATATTAACTATAATGGTTTGTTTTTTATTATTTGATTACATTCCATCATTTTGGGGTTATATATTCTTAGAGGATCGCTAGAGTAGTCCTATAAATGTTTGGCTACTAATATCCAAATTAATAGGAAATACTATACACACAATGTATAGTTTACATGATATGTATATTGGACGATGGCTAGTTAAAAGAGGATTGTGGTATAGTGGAGCATGTGTAATATTTCTAGGTTAAATATAACATTTATATTTTTTTCACTAAAAAGACATCATTAACATGATGTGTAATTTTATTCTACACCATTTTAATCATTTTTTCATCACATTAAAAAAATGTACAACATCTTGAGGATTTATCAAACCCAATGATGTGTCAAAATTTCCAAAACCCAAGGAATAATCCCATTTCATTATTGATACAATCATTTAAAGTCCAATTATGGATTATGTATTCCTTTCATTGAGATGTGTTTGAATCATATGTATTTTCCTTGTTCGTTTTCATGTAGGTTCTCTAGGTTTGATCTTTTTTACTCATGTGTCTTCACTCTAACAGATGGTATTAGTTCTCTAGATTTTATAATGGGGTTTTCTTGGATGTTTTTAATGTGGTTTTTTCATGGAATCCATGTATGGATTTGATTCTCCTCGTAGGGTTGATCGAATATTCACATCTTGGACCATTATAAAGTGAATTATGTTAATGAGTTTTGTGTTTGGGGGAATCCACGATCTTAGATTTTTAAGAGCATCATGTATAACTAGAATGATTTTCCATACCATTAGGTTTAGGGTATGGGTCATCATATTCATACATTAATTTAATTGTCTATAATTGATTGGTATGGGGTGTTATCACATGATTTATATAATTGTTATATGATTTCAGTGTTAGTCTGCATGCATACAAAAAATTCAGAAAATAGTAGCATTTGGGAGCCTTTATTTTGGTTTTTTTATTATTTAATGGACAATGATTAATTGTCATGTGATCAAACATATTTAAAAGGTTAATGATCATATATTTGGATATTTATTTTTTACCCTTTGTTATCTGGATTTTTTTATAATTCCATTGATAATATGAAGAGTTAATTTGATAAATATCCTAAATAAATATTGTATTCAAAATTAATTTTTTTATGCAACCTTGACCATGTTGAGTTTCCCAATCTAGTATGGGAAATTTTTCATGATTTATGTGACTGATTATGTTATTTTGTGTGTTGGTAGGTTATTTTATTTTTTTGATGGAATGGATATGATGTGGGTATTTTTGTGATGTGCGTAGTTGGGTTTTGTGTGAAGCTATGTGATTTGATGTGATGTAATTGTTGTGTAGATATTCTAGGGTAGTGGTTGTGGAATAGTGTTAATGGTGTAGAGTTAGCGGAATAATGGTTGTGGAGTAGTGGTTGTGTAGAATTGGTTTTGGTGAAGTGTATTAATATGTTGGTATGGATGAGGTGCTGTTATGTGATGATGAGGGTTTATGTGTGGTGTTTTGATGGTGGTTATGTTTTTTGGGTCGATTGTGTGGCATGGTTGAAGTAGTTTTCCTCATTTTAATGGGATGAACAATGATAAAAAATATAACATAATAGGATGATAAATAAAATATGGGGGACTGGAAACATATATATGATAAATAGACATAAATGAAATATTTAAATGAATGTGTTGGTAATAGAATGTAATGGTATTAATGTGAAGTGTGTTAAATGTCTTATCTAAAAATGGTGGTGAAACATTTCAAATGATAATACAATTTTTTTTTGTGTTTTGTGGCAGATGTGTATTCTATTTCATATAGTGGTGGATTTAGTTATGATAGAAGGTTTTTGGTATGAGGTTGTGATGTGATGTGTGCTGGTGTTGTTAATGTTGACCTAAAGGCTGTGTTTGTGTTCTATAATTTTATAATTCATGATTAGGTTATTTTATATGCACTACATATAGGTTGGATAACAATTCCGATACTCAAAAAATTTGATCTTCCTATATATTTTCAACATCTAGGAGGTAGTAAAATTGATAGCCAGCTAGCCCCTCTTACCTGGTATTCCGTCCGTAGTGATGTGTTGACCCTAGGGTGTTCGGGAAACATGTGATGTGTTTGTATTTTGATATATAGTGGGTGTCATGGATGGTAGGAGAATGGAAAATTTTTGATGTTCTTCCTATTCATGGTACCCCACTGTATGTGTTAGGGTTGAGATGTGTCGTCCTACTTGTCTTAATGGTGAGATGTGATGTCACGTGTGTCCCATGGTTTTGTGGCTAATGCATAATGGATTTTTTGTCCCATGTGTGTGTGGGAACGATGTGATGTGATATGTGCCAATGTGAAGGAAGTATAATAATTATAAATTTGAGGAATGAGTGTAGAAAAATAGTTAAGAAGAGAAATACAGGTTACATTCTTATTGTGATATCGATATTATAATATTATACTAGTTGTGTGATTTGGTGAGTGATCCATGGTGAATCATGGTTTGTATAGATGACCTATTTAGGTTCTTGTTGGTTTTGATGTTTGTTCATTGTTATCATATCATTATCTATTCATATATTCACTTGATTCCTTGGTTATGTCCCTACTACTCAAACATGTTATTATCACCCTATGTATATAAATTATTAATAAATTTTTAACAGGGGTTTGGAAAAAATTTTGAAATAATTCAATGGGTTTGAGTTTCTGTTTAGATACTATCACAGACTTGTCTTTTTTGTTAAATAATTTTCAAATTTTTATATGAATAATTTTATTAGAACAATCATGGAGGGATTATTTTTTGTTAACATTTTTTAGTGTTCTATAGTTTTTTTGTTATTTTTTACACTATCCCCTTATCATATTTATTTTATATGGGTAATTTCTACTATATTGATACCCTCAATTCTAGTCACAAACCCATGGCCTACTGAAAGAGGGACTTGGGGTTCATTATCTCACTCTCTTTTATGTAGAATCATTGGTGTGATGGGGTCATGAAATAATCACATCAAAAGTGATTCTTGAGATAAATAATATAGTTTGGAGTTGTGAATTGTGAGTATTGCATGGGTTTGTATGTATGTGGTTCCATTTGACCATTACTCATCAAATATTTTTCGTAGACGTTCAAAGAGATGGTATTTTATGACCCAGTGCATGGAATATGGGCATATTAAATAACCCATTGTGGTGTACCTGTTTGTAGGGTAGTGACCTAGAAGAGGCATATGCCTAATAATAAAATGACTTCATATTTGAATTGTTTGTTTTCAGAAGATAAAATTAATAAATTAAAAAATATTTAATAAAAGTACGTGTTATTGGGATTAGTATTTTTAAATTTCAAAGTAATGACTCCATTTATTCATCCTCTTGCTGCTCAAGAAGTTGAGGATAAGCAGGTGGATCTGGTTGATCATCAGTGGGATAACACCAAATATAAGGATGGGTTATAGAGGTGAGATTTTTTTAATGTCAATGATATCTTTTGGGCTATGTATGTGGGGAGTGTCCTAGATATCGATACAAAGTGTTTGATACTGAATCTCATGATCCTTTTTTCATGATTTAAGAACAAGAGGAATTTTGGCTTCCAATAGTTGTTCATAATATGTTGGAAGCATGTTATTTAGGGGTGATGTTTCTTCTCAGAGATTGATAGGACGAGGATTTAATGTTGCCAAAATTCCATAGGGAGTTCTAGGTAGATTTCCTATCACAATCAATGAGGCAATAAAAGAGGGGGATATTATATCCTATAAGAAGGGTTGTTTGAGCATGAAGATTCAAGGTATTTGGTCCTAAGATCTTTTAATTTTTCTATATATATTTTTTTTCTATATGAAGAATCAAGATAACAAATTTTAGAGGAGGATTTTTATTCATTGAATCGGTATTCCATCACACCATTTATTCCCTCCTCATACCTAGGGGCACAAAAAAATTATGATGTCGTAGAGAAGAAGGATTTATTGGTAGTTGATCCACATCTGGGTGGTCGTCTGGTTTTTTAGGAGTAGCTCATTGGAAAGAGGTTTGTAGATGTTTATCTAGTCACAATTTTGTTAAATGGTGATCTTCCTAATCTTGTTTCATTCAAGACCCATAAGGATTAGGGGATTATGATAACCATTAGAGGGTTTTTTATTTTTTCAATATATATGGAATTTTTTTACTACTAGGACAATGTTATACCTTCACAGAAATGTCATATTTTGATGGGTGGTAAGACCCCATACTAGCATCATTAGTTTCCCCCAAGGATATTTTATGGGCAGGGACTGCATGTTGTTATTCAATGGCCTAGAGAATAAAGATTTTGTAATTTGTGGCCTTGTGATAGTCCTTATACATATGGACCCAAGCTAGAGTGTGATCATGGAGGGTACTAGAATATAGGTATAGGAGTTCGGTGTGGTCAGATGAATATGTTAGAGGCAGCAACACTAGTAGATCTGGGAGTTGTTCGAGGTAAGTCCATATTATCATTTACCATTGACAGGGATTTTTTTAATTTAAGATCCCTTAAATCCGTTGTTTATCCTTTTTGGTAATTATTGTAACACCCTAGGTTAATAAAGAATATGAAATTTTTATATTTATCCCTATTTGTGAATAAAATGTTAATATTAATTTAAGGGGAACTCTATGCTCAATGGCTTACCCAACACGCAACAACGAGTTCCTTTGAAATCTTACATTGCACTCTAATAATAAAATAATTTTATTTTAAATGGTAGTTAACACCTAGCCATTGTAATGACGGGAATGAACATAATGAACAACAAAATGATTATATATGTTTGTCAAATATTTTTACTTTTTACAATAAATTTTAGAGGATTAAAAATGCGAATGAATCCAATTTTAAGCATTAACAATCTAATATTATTTAAAAGGCCGATTAACCACCTTTTGATGCCAAACCTCTTTTAAATCTAATTTTTGACAATTTTAAGTGTTATATTTGACAAAAGAAAATTTTTCTTTAGAATCAGGACATAAAAATTTACTTTCTGTAAATTTTTGGTATTTGTTCGATAATGTTCATTTTTTAATTAATAGTGAAAACTGTTGTATTTTAATTCAAAACCAATTTTTGATTAAATTTATTTATATGATTATATTATCTTTTTAATTGGTTTTAAAGTGAAATTATAATATATTTTTACCATTTAATCCAATGGTGGTCATTGGAATTAATATCACATTGAGATTGGACATAAACGAGTGTCAATATTTTGATAAATATTGTTTCTTAAAAACATGCTATTTGATTTGACAGCGGAATTTAATTATAAAATTAATTAATTCAACTTCTATGTTATAAATTTGGAAAAAAAGACATCATTTTTGAATTCAAAATATCAAATATATCTTCGGGTGAATTTTTGGTATTTTTCTGAAAAACCGTAATTCTTGATGAATAGTGAAACCACAAAGTGGTAGTTACAAAAAATAATTTTTCATTTAAATGGATCTTTACCACTTCTGTGATTTGAATTTAAAAAATCCAATATAAATGGTTTTCATTATTATGTAAAATTTGGTTCAATGGGATGAAAATAATTTATGATGAAAAGTAACCTTTAAGTTTTATTAATCGTGATTAAAGGTAATTAGTGTGATTTAAGGTAAAAATGATATTATAATAAAATGAATATATATTGACACATTTCCTACCCCTATTGGATGAGTCATGGCCGAGAATGACAACCCATGGGTTGATTTGTGGGATCCCATGGAGCCACATGGGTAAGATAATGACATTTATGCCTTTTATTTAAAGTAAAAGTAAAAATGACAAAAACATGTATTGTTTTACTAAAATAATTTTTACATGGGGATATACAAGTCAGATATATTACTATAATTATTAATTGGAATTATGAAAATATTTCCTCCATCATGTTATTTTTTTTATAATTTTTAGAAATTAAATAAATTAAATTATTTATGACATCATGATGATGTAGCGATTACCTAATTATATAACGATTTAAATAAAATGAAAAGATAATGTAAAATCTAAGACCTACACATGTCAAAAACCTATTGTATGGGTGGAATTCGAACTCTTATCACCTTATCCTCGAAATAAATCAACGTGGGACCTGTAAAATCCGAAACTCATTTGAAAATAAAGTAACATTTTATACTTTTCCAAGAGTGCACCTCCACTCCTCTTATAAACGGTCCCCACCTCTAAAACCTTACCCACACCTCTCAAGCCATTGTCTCGGACAAGATATTATAATTTTATCTCTACAAATCCCTCTCCTCATCCTAGAAGCCTTACCTTAGGTAGTAAGCTCTTCAAAAATCCATTTTGGTTCAAACCAAATGGAGTTACCCGATTTTAAGGTAACGTCATCACTTGTGCTATTTTGTGTTATTTTGCTTATCCAACCCCCTAAAGTCTCTTTATTCATTTATTTTGTAACAGATCCAGTATCTTCCATATACTAGGATGTTGTTATAAGAATCATTCGAGCTACACTTACACAAACCTATATCTAATGGTTAAAGAACATATTGTTTCTGTGGATGGTAAATTTCTGCATCACGAAACGATGATTGTTCAATATTCTTTCAACACTTTCAAAGGTGGACATTAATATGTCACTATTTTTATATATGATATATAATATTTTTATGTTTTCCTTAAATTCTGTATTTTTCATTTATGGCATACCTTTATGGTTTCCATTATGGGTAAACGCGATATCTTCATTTTAGGAAGTGCAGACTACCGCCCCCTCAAAGTGATTCGATTCGTTGATACCATATGTGGTACGTATAAAGGATTGATTTAATGATATTATATATGATACCATACTGGAATTATAATACTATTATGTATCATTATGTTTTAATTCCATTAAATATGAAATAGAAATGGAAGTAGTGTTCATGCGGACATACGACTTACTGTCTCCATGAACAGTGCATTTCATTTCTTACCTCTAAATGTTGTGTAATATTATAAATGAATGTATATAATTGATATATTTGATATATATTATATCTAAATAATGAATACAATTCTGGATATAATGGATATTTTACCCCATGAACAAACTTGTAATTATAAATAGTTTATTTTTGACTCAAGTAACAATGATGGTTAAAACGACCGTTATTAACATAAATAATTACATAGTGTTAATGACATGGTAATAAGTGATATATAGGATTAATGAACTACAAAAAGTTTCTTAAGAAATTATAAATTAAATCAATTTTATTATTCAGGATATTAAAGAACGATCGAGTCAAGTCGGTGCGAGGTAAGGGATCCTACCCATCTCTTTCTTTTTTACATTCTTTTATGTCATTCCTTTTAAGCTCATTTTTATTATGATTGGGATGTTATTTTATATTACTATTACAGTATGTTTTATTTTAATATGATGTAGAGACACTATTTTCTCTCATCAATCCATTTTGGACGTTTTGAGTGGCGTCGTTAGGCTGCAGAATTTTCATACGAAATCCAACCTCTCTCTTTCTTTTTAAGTACTCTCCTTTATGTCACTTATTTTAAACTCCTATTTGTTATGTTGGGGGATGATATTTTATATTAATCATTCATTTAATTTGATGTTAATATGATGAGAGACCCTATTTTATCTCATCAATCCATTTTTGGATGTTTTAAGTGGCACCGTTTGGCTGCTGAGTTTTCGTAAGGGATTTTTCATCTCACTTTTATTCCCGTTAGATTTATGCTACATTTTCCACAATTTCCTTTTAGTGGTATATTTACTACCCATTATTCCAATCATTGTGTAATATAATTTCATTTAGGAGTATTTACATCAATTTTTTATTGTACTTATTTCATGGGGTGTATTTTTTGAAAGATACCCAAGTCGGTGAGGGAACCTTTCACCCTTTTTTTTAAAGACTTATTTTGTTGGGCTTTTAATTTACATATTGTAATGTTGGGATATGTTATTATATAACCTTATTGATATAAATTTTATGTCAAAGTGATGGGATAACCTTTTTATCTCTCATCAACCCATTTTCTGAATTTTGAAGTGACGTCGTTAGGCTGTCAAGTTTTTGTAAGGAAGCTTCTTAACCCAATTTCCGTTCTTTGGGTTAATCTCCAACATTCAAATTATGTCATGATATTATTATGTCCTATCTTGTATTTGTACTTTATTTATGTGTAATTATAGTGAATACACATAATAAATCTATTTTATTTAAAAATGATCTTTGTATAGGACTTCGTCTCAATCTTCTTTCATTGAGGCATATTTTGTTTTATACACAAAATTCTTTTATATGGTGTATAAATCCCTTTGACTTTTACTTATATTAAAAAGGAATGTTTTTTATACGAAGTGTTTTACTAAACGACACATGGAATGTTTTTTTTCGTACATATGCGGTGACAACGACTTCTCCACCATCGTGACCATTATTTGAGTTCCGGCTTCATGTACAAGCCATAACTTTTTTTTAAAATGAAATATAAATACCATGTCTTACTTTTCATTTATTTTGGTATTGAAAATGGTTTTCATAATGTTTTTATTATAAAAATGTGTTTTATTAATGTCTTTTGATTGCAATATGGAAATGTTATGTTTACTTTATGCATGTTTTATGTGATACGATTATGTTATAGTTCTTGGGCATTGTTATGAAGACGGGTGGTTCCGTGATAAACTAAGGGCAGGTGAGCCCGATATAGCTCTCCAATTCATTGGTTAACGCGAAGGAGTTAAACATTATGATTTCTCCGATGATATTTAGGGAATATACTATGATGGGTATTCCAAACGTAACTATAAGGGTTACACCCTACGTAAGAATGTTATGATTTCATCATGTTACCTTTTTGTATAATGATTTCTGTGATATTTTCATGATTTGGTGAGGTATTTGATTATGTATTATTAGTAATGTATGATTTCATGCATGGAATAATTTTATCATTTCATACTTCTATATCCCTTAATGAGCTTTTTATGCTCATCCCATGTTTTTGAAATGTTTTCCACTGGTCAAAGGAAAGGTACATGATGTGATGATAATGTCAAGGAAGTGTCAAAAAAGAATCCATGTTATATTTTAAATATGTTTCCATTGATGGAAAAAATGAGTACTATCTTTTATGTACCAACTTTGTTTAAATGTGGAATGTAATGCATGTTTTATGATCTAATTCTCTAAAACTCTAAACCTAAAAAGATCCTCAATGTGTATTCTTGAAGTAACTCAATATTAAGTATGGATTAAGGCTGGGACCTTATAGTTGGTATCAAAGGTCGGTTTGGACAACTTTAGGGATTAGGAGTTTTTGATAGACACATGGTTAGTCCCTATATCTATTATTTCAGTTAATCCTTGTTTTATAAATTTTTTCAGGTCATGTAAAGTCAGTTACAAATTGGAGGAGGAGGATATCAAACGACATTCCTATCTCTTCCTGATGACATGCTTGCAATAATTATTGAAAAGTCATGTTCAGATGATTGTGAAACTTTTTCTAGCATACAACTCACTTGCAAGCAGTTGTTTGAGATACCAAACACCTCCACTATAACTTGATATCGTCGTGGATCATGGGTTATATTTAATCAAATCATATTTTCACAATATTATAATATTTTCCAGAAAGGTAAATATTATCAAGGAATTTTCAGATATTTTACCTTATCACAAGATTTTGAGGCATATTATGATTTTAAAAATGGTGCTGAAGAAGGAAACCCTTGTGCAACATATCTATATTTTCTTATAAAATATAGTCTCTCAGCACATACCTATGGTATTTTAAAAGGACAATTAATTTAATGTTTCAACTCAATTTCGGTCCGACTATTTTATAGAAATCATATTTTATCAGATGTTTTGAAATTATATGTCATACACGATTATTTTCCAAAACTATTTTTCTGTGAACACCCATATGACCCATGTTGTACAAGGTGTATTTGGATGGAGGAATAAAATTATGTTTAAGGAACTATAAATCATTTTTGCGATGCATGGACCTTATACCTACATGAAAAAGATGACGATGAAACCCAATGGATGCCATGATCAAGGTATGATGTTCTTCATTTTGGGGATGGATTTATTTTATCTTATGATGGTGAAGTAAGACTTCAAGAATTAAGATGTTGAGATCGTAATGAATTTGGATGAAAATGAGAGGTATAAGGAAATTATTGAGGTTAAAACATGTTAGGGTTATTTTTGGAGTTTTATCAAAAGGACAACACGGCGACCGTGTGACAACCCGTCGCGTCGGACAAAGCTGCAGGAATCGAAACCATAACTAAAGTGCGACTTGTATTTATCACCTACCACTGGACTACATGAAGTCCCTTATTTGTATGACTTATTCTTTTATGTTATATGATTTTATGAATTAAGATTAAGTTGATTTTGGGTTATCTATGGAAATTATTAACCTATCATGGAGGATATGTGATTAGGTTAATTAAATTTCAATATGAGACTTTTAGAGCAACTGATGTTATTTGGATATAAGTGTTAATTTGTATCTTGGAAGACTATGTGACCAAATCCTTCAAATATTTGGGTTTCGATCTTAGTTTGGTTTAATTTGAAGATTTATATGGACCAATTGTTTATCGAATGGTCCTCGTTGAACTGTGGGTTTTGTTGGACAAATTTTGGAGATTAAGAGTATATTTTATTTTTATAAAGGGTTATCCTTTTCACGTTTATCTGATCTTGTTCTAACAATTTTGGTTTTGGTAAGGGTATACAGACATGGGAAATATATAGTTCTCTTTTGTGGATAAGGTGATTATCAATAAGTTGATTATAGTACTCTTAATGTGAACAAGTCTTCCTAAATACTCGTCTTTTGGAGAAAGTACGAGTTTGTGTAAGAAATCTAGTAAAATTTAAAAGTCCACATGACAAGTAAGTATGATTCCTTAAGATCAAAAATAAATTCTTCAATGAAAAGTAACTTAAAACAATTTTTTTTCTATTAACTTTTCCTACTGGGGAATTGAATACCATTTAACCAACCATAAGTTTGTGATTTTATTGTGGTTAACTTTCTCCTAAACATGTTTTCTATCACTCTCCCTTAGAACATGGCCCTTTGTTTTTTCTTACATATCCATGTTTTCCTACATGTAATCCTAGTATGGATTAACTCTACTGACCTCCGTACTTCTCTTTCTTTCTTTTAAAATGATTGTTTTACCGACTCTTTTTCCGATGTGGGACGTTCAATGATGTTTCTAAGCCCAATTTTAAAATTGCGAGGACGCAATTCCTAAAAGGGGGGAAGGATGTAACACCCAAGGTAAATAAAAATATGAAATTTTTATATTTTTCCATATTTGTTAATATAATGTTTATATTAAATTAAAGGGAACTCTATGCTCGATGTCTTACCCAATACGCAACAACGAGTTCCTTTGAAATCTTACGTTGCACTCTAATAATAAAATAATTTTATTTTAAATGGTAGTTAACAGCTAGTCGTTTTAATGACGGGAATGAACAGAACTAACTACAAAATGATTAAATATGTTTTTCAAATATATTTACTTTTTACAATACATTTTAGAGGATTAAAAATGCGAATGAATCCAATTTTAAGTGTAAACATTCAAATATTTTTTAAAAGGTTGATTAACCGCCTTTTAATGGAGAACCTCTTTTAAATCCACTTTTTAACAATTTTATGTTTTATATTTGAAAAAATAAAATTCATCTTTAGAATTGGGACATCAAAATTTAATTTGTATAATTTTTTGGTATTTGTCCGATAAAGTTCATTTTTTAATGAATAGTGAAAACTGTTGTATTTTAATTCAAAACCACTTTTTGATCTAATTTATTTATATAATTATATTATATTTTTTAATTGGTTTTAATGTTAAATTAGAATATATTTTTACCATTTAATCCAATGGAGGTCATTGGAATTAAAATCACTTTGAGATTAGACATAAACGAGTGTCAATCTTTTGATAGATATTGTTTCTTAAAAACATGCTACTTCTTTTGATAGCGGAATTTAATTATAAAATTAATTAATGAAACTTATATTTTATGAATTTGGTAAAAAAGGCATCATTTTTGAATTCATAATATCAAATATATCTTTGGGTGAATTTTTGGTATATTTCTGAAAAACCATAATTTTTGATGAATAGTGAAACCACAAAGTGGTAGTTACAAAAAACATATTCTTCATTTAAATGAAACTTTACCACTTCTGTGATTTGAATTTCAAAAATCAAATATAAATTATTTTGATTATTAATTAAAATGTGGTTCAATGGGATGAAAATAATTTTTTATGAAAAGTAACATTTAAGTTTTATTAATCACCATTAAAGGTAATTAGTGTGATTTAAGGTAAAAATGATATTATAATAAAATGAAAATATCATGAAACATGTCCTAACCCTATTTTATGAGTGATGGCCAACCAGTACAACCCATGGGTCGATTTTTGGGACCCCATGGAGCCACATGGGTAAGAAAAATGACATTTATACCTTTTATTTAAAGTAAAAGTAAAAATGGCACAAACATGTATCATTTTACTAAAAAATATTAAATGGGGATATACTAGTAATATTTTTGACTTTAAATAGTCTTTGTAAATCTAAAATGATTTCATACATCAAAGTTTTTTTTTAATTTTTAGACATTAAATAAATTAAATTATTTATGACATTATGATGATGCAGTGATTACCTCATTATTTAACAATTTAAATAAAATGAAAAGATAATATAGAATATAAGACCTAAACATGTCAAAAACCAATTATATGGGTTTATTTCGAACTATTATCACCTTACCCTCGAAATAAATCAATTTGGTACCTTTAAAATCCGAAACACGTTTGAAAATAAAGTAACATTTTATACTTTTCTAAGAGTGCCCCTCCTCTCCTATTATAAAAGGCCCCCACCTCTGCCACCTTACCCACACCTTTCAAGCCTTTGGTTTGGAAAAGATCTGAACATTATGTCTCTCCACATCCCTCTTCTCATCCAAGAATCCTTACCTTAGGCAGGAAGCTCTTCATGAAACCCTTTTGGTTCAAACCAAAGGGAGGTACCCGATTTTAAGGTAACGTCTTCACTTGTGCTATTTTGGTTTATTTTTCTTCTCCATCCCCCTAAACTCTTTTTATTAATTTCTTTTGTAAAAACACCAGTATCTTCCATATACTAGGGTGTTGTTATAAAAACTTTACGAGATACACTTACACACACCTACATCTAATGGTTAACGAACATACTGTTTCTGTGGATGGTAAATTTGTGCCTCACGAAACGATGATTGTTCAATATTCTTTTAACACTTTCAAAGGTGGAAATTAAGATGTCACTATATTTATATATGATATATAATATGTTTATGTTTTCCTTAGGCTTATGTATTTTTCATTTATGGCATAACTTTATGGTTTCCTTTATGGGTAAATGCGATATCTTCATTTTTGGAAGTGCGGACTACGTCCCCCTCAAAGTGATTTGATTCATTAATACCAAATGTGGTACGTATAAAGGATAGATTTAATGATATTATATATGATACCATTCTGGAATTATAATACTATTATGTATCATTATGTTTTAATTCCATTAAATATGAAAATGAAATGGATGTTGCGTTCATGCGGACGTACAACTTACCGTCTCCATGAACGGTGCATTTCATTTCTTGCCTCTAAATGTAATGTAATATCATAAATTCATGTATATAATGGATATATATGATATATATGATATATAAATAATTAATATAATTCTGGATATAATGGATATTTTACCCCATGAACAAACTTGTAATTATTAAGAGTTTATTTTTTACTCAAGTAGCAATGATCGTTAAAATGACTATTATTATCTTAAATAATTAAATCGTGTTAATGACATGGTAATAAGTGATATAAAGGGAATAATGTAATTGAAAAAGGTTCCTAAGAAAGTATAAATTAACTCAAGTATATTATTCAGGAGATTAAAGAACGATCGAGTCAAGTAGGATATGAGGTAAGGGATCCTACCCCCCGTATTTTATACATTCTTTTATGTCATTCATTTTAAGCTCATATTTCCTATAATTGGGATGTTATTTTATATTACACTTACTTTAATTTTTATGTTCATATGATTAAGTGACCCTATTTTCTCTCATCAATCCATTTTTGGATGTTTTGAGTGGCGCCGTTAGGCTGCCGAATTTTCGTAAGAGATCCAACCTCTCTCTTTCTTTTTAAGTACTCTCCTTTATGTCACATCTTTTAAAATCCTATTTGTTATGTTGGGGAATGTTATTTTATATTCCTCATTCTTTAATTTTTATGATAATATTATGAGAGACCCTATTTGATCTCATCAATCCATTTTTTGATGTTTTAAGTGGCATCGTTAGGCTGTCGAGTTTTCGTAAAGGATTTTTCGTCTAACTTTTATTCCCGTGAGATTTATGCTACATTTTCCACCATTTCCTTTGAGTGGTATATGTATTTTCCCATTATTCTACTATTTGTGTATTATAATTTCATTTATGTGAATTTACATCAATGTTGTATTGTCCTTCTTTCATGGGGTGTATGTTTCGAAAGATACCCTAGTTAGTAAGGGAACCTTTCACCCTCCTCTTTTTAAAGAATTATTTTTTTGGGTATTCTAATTTACATATTGTAATGTTGGGATATGTTATTATATATCCTTATTGATGTAAATTATATTTCCAAGTGATGAGATACCGTTTTTATCTCTCATCAACTCATTTTCTGAATTTTGAAGTGACGCCATTAGACTATCAAATTTTTGTAAGGGAACTTCTTAACCAAATTTCTGTTCTTTGGGTTAATATACTACATTCAAATTATGTCATGATATTATTATGTCCTATATTGTATTTGTACTTTATTTATGTGTAACTATAGTGAATACACATAATACATCTATTTTATTTAAAAAAATGATCTTTGTATGGGTCTTCGTCTCAATCTCCATTCATTGAGGCATATTTTGTTTTATACACAACTTTCTTTTATACAGTGTATAAACCCCTTTGAATTTTATGTATATTAAAAAGGAATATTTTTTATATGAAGAGTTTTACTAAATGGAAAAAGGAATGTTTTTTTGTCATACGTATGCGGCGACAACGACTTCTCCGCTACTATGACCATTATTTTAGTTTCGGCTTCCTCTACAAGTCATAAATATTATTTAAAATGAAAAATAAATACCATGTTTTAATTTTCTTTTATTTTGGTATTGAAAATGGTATTCATAATGTTTTTATTATATCAATGTGTTTTATTGATATCTTGTGATTGAAATGTGGAAATGTTATGTTTCCTTTATGCATGTTTTATGTGATACAATTATGTTATGGTTCTTGGGAATTTTTATGAAGATTGGTGGTTATATGATAAACTAAGGGCGGGTGAGACCGATATAGCTCTCTAATGCATTGGGTAATGCAAAGGAGTTAAACTTTAACGCTTCTCCAAAGATATTTAGGGAATATACTGTGATGGGTATTTCAAACGTAACCATGAGGGTAACTCCCTACTTAAAAATGTTATGATTGCCTCAAGTTAACTTCATGTATTATGATTTCTATGATTTGTTCATGATTTGATGAGTTATGTGATTATGTTTTATGAGTAATGTATGATTTCATGCACGGACTAATGTCGTTATTTCGCACTTTTATATCCCTTACTGAGCTTTTTATGCTCATCCCATGTTTTTTAAATGTTTTTCACAGGTCAGGGTAAAGGTACATGATCTGATGATAGTGTCAAAGAAGTTTCAAGAAAGAATCCATGTTCTATTTTAAATATGTTTCCGTTGATGGGAAAAATGAGTAATATCTTTTATGTAATCACTTTGGTTAAATGTGGAATGTAATGCATGTTTTATGATCTAATTCTCTAGAAATCTAAACCTGAAAAGATCCTCAACGTGTATTCTTGAAGTAACTCAAGATTAAGTAAGGTTTAAGGGTGGGGCCTTATAATTATGTTTTGAATATACATGTAGACGATACCAGTTCCCCTAGTATTAACCATACTAGTTGGAGTTTAGACTTCCTAAATTGATGTGCTCTATGAATTTAGATCAATGATGGGGAATCACCAGATAGGTGAAGAATTATTGTAATCATAGATAAAGCCAAATGATATTATCCTTGGTATGGATTTTTTATTATTATCTATTTTAAATAATTAATTTTTTTATAATTTGAGTATTATTTTTTGATAATAGGGACAATGATAAGAATTAATTAGCAACATATATTATCAGTTGGGTGGTTGGATAATAAATCATATATTCTTAAATTAATTCAGCTTTTTATAATAGAATATGTTCGTAGTGTTCCCAGTGTTGTTTTAAAGTTCATGGATGTTATCTTATATAAGTTTGTGACAATAAATCCTTGATGGGACATTGAGATTAGAATATATTTACAACACATTATGTATTCTATTTTAATGCCTATTTATCAGATGGAACCCAAATATGTGTGTGTGTTGAGGATACAAGTCAATGAACTGATGCATATGGGATCATCTAACATCGTGTGTGACACTGGGATTCTCCATGTTGGTTTTCCAAGGAGGTAGATTTTTTCTAAGGTTGTGTGCATACTATCAGTGGATAAATTAGGTAAAATTATGTAAACATTACTTCATTATGAGGTTTAATGAACTCTTAAATATATTGAGAGGAGTTATTTGGTTCTTGAAGATCAATATGAATTTGGGATAACACTCATTGAGAGTGATATATGATGACATTTAAGAAAATTAATTTTTAAACATTTTTTTAAAAATCCACTTGGTGGTACTGAAATTTGAAGTTATTACCACGCATGTTGTGTTAATGGGACTTATGAACTCTTTATTCCATGAGTTTTGGACCATTTCATCTTTTTATTACTCGATGATATCATTTAATTCTATATGTAAAAAATATGATAAATTTTAACATCTCATATTTTTACTGTATGCCCTTTGACAGCATGGAATTTATGGTATGTTGTTGAAGTGTTATTTCAATATGTGATATGAAAATTTTATTAGGATTGTGGGGTCTTCTATGGGTGTGCATTTGGACCCATTTAATGTCTAAAAAGATGTTTCTTGGGAAACTCTTAAAAAATAGGAATATGATTACTATTTCTGGAAATGCTCAACTACTCGAAGATGAATTTGTTCTAGCTAGTTATGTACCCATGAATCAGACTAAAATAACTATGATCTATATTTTTAGGGTGTTTTCCCTCACTAATGTTTTAACATACATATATCATCGGTGATGGATTTTAGTGAGTTATCCTAATTTTATCTCAATTAATCATATATATTCTCTCTATCCTATTATGTTAAATCTCTAATGTTTTAAATAGTTTCATCTTTTTTATTGTTGGTGTAATAGTAAAATGACATCCTATGATGGATTCTTTTCCAAAGGAGGGGTGATCAGAGATCTAAAAAATGTTCCAATCACATGTGATGGATGTTGACTATTTTTGAGGTTGGGGAAATTAGCTTTCTAAGGATTTTAAATGAAAACTATAAAATTTAATGGTTTTTATTAGCTTTATGAATTTAATAGTTGTCCACATAATCATGTAATTAATTTTATGGTCTAAAATTGATAATTATATAGATGTTTTCAAATTACTTGCTGATTCATAATATGTTTTTCTTGTCATAATGATTAAATATTAACAATTCCAAAAATAAATGATGTTGTGAGCCTTTATAATGTTGTTATTGTTATTCTGTACAGATCAATTGATCATTATTGTGTGTCCATATCTAAATTAAAATTTAATTAATGCATATTTTTTAATCATTCATTTCCACTAGATATTTTGTTTGTGTGATTATACACATTCTTATATAAATAGGCAATGTGATAATGCACCTAAATGAATATAGAATCTCTAATGTCAATTGAAATGTGATAGTATGATTTTATATAATTATTTTCAAAAGAAACTAAAAATAGGAGCCAATCAAGTTAGTAAAAATAAATTAAGAATTATAGAATCACCTCTAACAATTGTTACAAATTTAGGGGGATGTGATGTGATGGCTGGTTGATATTGATGTGATATAGAATGATGTGTGATGTACATATTTGAATGATGTGGTATTGTGTGATATTTGATTTTATGTTCCCCACCTAAGTTGGATAGCCCCACGAACCCTCAGATGTGGTGACTTCCATGAGCTTTCTCCAAATATATGTGATGGATGTGATTTAGATAGCATGAAACCCCCTATCCTCTGCTCCTACATTATCATTTATGTATGGAAACAATATTTTTAGGAGATTTTTGAACTTTTTTCACATGTTTCAATGTGTGAGAACTAATATGGTTTCATGTGATATTTGATGGGGGTCCTGTATAGTAAAAGGATGAAATAATGTTTATTTCCGTGAATTTCAAGATACCATACTAATCTAGTTCTAATATTGATTTGTGATCCCATAAGTATTCAACATGATATGACATGTAATGTTTTCCCCAAGTGTGTGTGGGTAGGATGTGATTTGAAGTGTGGACCAGATGTGTGGGGGTGTGATGTGATGAGATATGTGAGGTTAGTAAGAGAGGATATGAGGGTCAATTTTAGGGCATGACAGTGGAAAATCATTAAGGAAGTTGCAGTCATGCACCATTTTTGTTATGATGTCCATGTTTTAATGTTATATTGGATGGATGATTTGGTGAATGAGAAATAGTGAGTCTGGTATTGTATTAAAGTCATGTTTATGTTATTATTGGTTATGTTATTTCTTCACTGGAGAATTAGAAAGCACTTTTCACATGATTACTTTAGGCCGTTACTATATCCCAACTTAGTATAGTTGTTATACGAATCCAATGTATATAAACTATTCTCAGGTTTCATGAAGGGCTTTGGATATTTATATATACATTTCTATCTCGGTTAGAGTTACAGTTGAGTCACTATCATAGAATTTTTATTTTAACAGATTAATTCAGAGTCTTATATATATCTTTTTGCAAAATATTAATTGTGGTATGTTTTTTCTTTTACATTTTTTAGTATAATGAAGTGTTATGGTGGATTTTTAACATATTTGTTAATCTTATTTCTTTGGTAGTGGTTAATTTCACCCATATTGTGATATTTTTTATCCCTTGTTGCTATTCTCCAAGTCGAGGCCTATTAAAGGCGGGACTCGATGGACATTATATATCTCTATTCATTGTGAAATAATTGGTGCAAGGGGGCCTGTAATTATCAAAAAATAGATATTATATGTAGTATTGATATAAAAAAAATTAAATATATGCATGATAAGGTATGAATGTGAACACATATCAAGGAAATAATATTATTTGATTTAATGTGAGACAACCTCATATATAAAAATATAATAAAAAATCATGGAAACAAAATCATGTGATAAATAACCATAATTGAAAAAGTGTAGGATATTGTGCCCAATACTATGATACAACATAATAGAAAATAAAGTTCCCAGACATGTATAATGTTTGGTATAACAAATATCACTTCTTTCCACAATATATCGATATCCCAAAGCCTACGTCCTAGTGGTGTCAGAAGCACTAAGGCTACATGTGTCTATTACCTAACACACCCAAAAATCAAAATGTACCAATTGTAAATAAAATATTTATACTCAAAACCATCCTCATAAATATTTGATTCTTTATAAAATCCATTCAAATCCTTTTTGGTGATTGAATACACATTTCAAAATCAATAAAATATGTTTTAAAATAAAAACCTCAACAGAGAAATTTTCCATTAAAAAATTTAATGTGGAATAAAATATCAATCCTAATAAATGATCAAACCAAAGAAAATTTACAATAATGATATGAAATTCAAAAAAATTAATCATAGTATTGAATCAAAAACCTGAATATCGATATAAACATAATTATCTTCCATATGGTCATTGAAAACCAAGACATCATCCTTTGAATGATGATGCAAAAAAATAAACTAAAATGGATCGATAGAAAGCACTGTGTAATCATGAATATAAATCATTACCACACTCAAAAAAATATATTATTGAAGTGAAGAAGAAGAAACAATAACTATTCCCTTGAGTGGTCCATTATAATAAACCGGGCGATCGATCAATGTACATGGTGACATAAAAGGGAGTGTATCTCCCAATATCACATAGTGTATGCATTGGGTTGAGATAGGGATTGATATAGGAGGGAAGACAAAAAATATAATGAAAAACACCTAAAACCTATAATCCACAAAACATTAATAATTTTTAATCTGATTAAACATCATTTATTCCATGAAGGCAGAAATAACCTAAAAACATGTCACCATATATTAAAAACCAGAATTATTCAATTACCTGAAAAGAACCATTATATTACATGTAATGTATTCACTTCATGACCTATTTCATAAAATCATCTTAGTGACCATTACACACCATTTAATCCCTTTGAAATTTTTTTTATCCCACAATAAATAGAAATAAAACAAATGTCTATAAAAAACACTAATATAGTAAAGATGTCGTCAAAACATGCAGATAACATCTAAATTACAATAAAAACATATATACCTACAATAAATTAATTCAAAAAAAATAATCCCCTCAAATTAAGTAATTTTTAGTAGCAAAGTATTTATATCCCTGATAAGACTGTAGACACACCAAAAAAGGATGATTAATAAAGCATAAAAATATATTATATGAAATAAATATTTGGGTGTTACACATATCATGTTGAAATTTTTATAATCATAATATGGACCACATTAATCAATCATAAACTTGACTAGAACCTCAGTCCAACATCATATCCTTGGTCATCCCAATCTATATCACCAACATAATAGTCCCCCTTGTGCCACCTATACAACGTCATGCATCCCTAACTATTATTTTTACCACATATAGTTAATATTAAATAACATTAATCCTCTAAATCAAAATAGAAAAAAAAATTTATAAATCCATAAATAATTTTAATGTCAACTATTGAAAAATCAAACAATTAATTCATGCTTTTGTGAACTATTTCGAGACTACTCAACCCAAATGTAATGTTTTAAGTTAACCATAAATTCTCATTATAATCTAAAATTATATAAATAATTTAAAAATAAATTTCAAAATCGTTGAACTAATAAATTTAAAAGGATTTTTATTATCTAATTAAACTATAATTCATCCCATTACTTCATTTTCATGAAGAAATTCATCAATCTCGATTATAAAAATTATAGCATTCTAATCATTATATAACCAATGAATTACCATCATTATGTAATTATAAAATGTCCATGCATATCGACCATGCCTAATGACCATAAAAACTGATATAACACTATCTAGTAAATCTCATAGGAAAAAAGATATATTTCAAACAAAAAATAATTATAAACATGACTATTAAAATTTTGACATGCGATAATTGTTAGGGTTCATACTTTTAATAAAGAAATAATATGATATAATCATCTTCATTATTGAGTAACGATATATAAATTAAATATTAGACATTATAAAAATAATGTCATTAATTACACATGAACTAGTATCACCATAAATTTTCTAATATATTGAATTATAAAATATGTTTCTTATATATTGTTAATTTAATTTAACAAAATAGCATGATATGATATTTCTTAAATCAAATATTCATTATAAAGTGGAATAGAATTATTTTATTATCACTCTTTGATAATTTCCAAAAAAAATCAATATTATACACCATGTAAATATTTATTTTGACTTTCCTATAATAATATTACATATTATATATTTTTTAATTATATGTAATAAATCATTGATCTTATTTTATGAAATTATTATAAAACAATTTAATTCAAGAATCAAATTATAAATTATATAATAAATAATTTATATGTCACATGTTTTATAATATATAAATCATGTAAGGTATTTTATTTGTAAAAATATAACCATTATTTTAAATTTTCATATATCAATTTAATTTATAGAAATAAATTAAAAAAGTAAAATTTTAAAAGTGGAAAAAAATCTACTATGAAAATTAGTCTTTCATTTAATAGTATAAAATTAATAATATTTTATTATCAACAACACAAAAAGATTACATGAATTTTACCTATATCTATTGAAAATTACCAATTACAAGATATTACTTCAATATGAGGTCATATGTTCATACATTATTATATGATAAAGCTTTATCAGATTCATCTTAACAATGTAGTCTAAAGGATAATAATTTAACAGTTTTATATTTTGAAAAAATTAATGTAAATTCTCCAGACTCCTTAATTGTATTATTACCTTGTAAAAACATTTTATCCAAGCAATATAGTACAGATTTTTTTTGATCATAGAAAATAATCCAGTGTAGCTGCAATCAATTTTTAAAATTAATCACAAAACATAAACATCTTGGGTTTTTGCGATGGGAAACTGAGAGAATGATATTGAAACTCAAATAAGAGAAAGGAAAATATCATTATTATTTAAATATATCCATCCTTCATTACACCATCTAATTTCAATTTATTACATATTTATTTTTCACAATGGTTTCTAATGGTTGGGTATTAATTGTGGATAAATTGAAATATCCTAAATCACAATAAATTTAATTACCTTAATTAGGGATAGATAAAATCATTGAATAGTATTTCAAATGATTACATATCGAAGAGGGAAAATAAATTCAAAAATTAGGGAAAATATATATACCCATTCTCAACATGTATGAAATATTTAAGGGTAACAATATTTTTTCCTCTCATAGATACTGACTATTATACATTATTCATAAAATAAAGTGTACTCTTATGTGAGACTCTAATGACACATATATACGTCGATAATAATATTCATTTCCCTTTTTAAAATCTTCGATACTATAACATGTTCATGAAAATTTAATAAATATCCATATGATTCTCACTCCTACCCTTATAAAACAATACCCTCACATAAGCTAGTATCCTTATACAAGTCCCTAGATATAATTACATATGATTCAAAATCTACATCTTACCATTACAGTGTAAATAAAAAATCATTGTTAACCTTACCATTCTTTTAGATATCAATTTTTCATGATTTAGTACTCATGGATTACACTTATTAAAAATATTAATTTCAAATATACCCTTATATAGATCCTAGAGAATTATATTTACCCTTACAGAATGAAAAAAACTTGTTACTTGCTAAATAACATTTATAAACATTACAAGATAAAAACTAATATTATAATAAATTATAAAATATATCAAACTACTCCCAAACCATTAGAAACCCTATAATTTAAAAGAAAGGGATTAAAAAAATCCACAACATAATATTTTATATAACTAAAAAAATTATTGTGCACAAGAATTAAAAGGATTTGATAGAGGGAAATGAAATTATTAATAATTTTACAACTATGAAATATACATCTCAATTTTCTCTCTATATGTTCAATACATAAACTATAAGGTAAAACTTGTTTATTACGAAAAAAACATTAATTATTCAAATTAGAGAGAGAAATTCCAAACAATACATATGATGTTGATGAAATATTACATAAAGAGGGGAGTCAATATATTATAACAATATGGGATTAAATAGTTCATCATAAAAAATAAAATTTAAAAAAACATATATTATTGAGAACATATATATGACTATCATTCATAAGAAAGGTCATATAAAATACTACCCTAATATTAAATAAAAAATAAGTAATCCAAAAAAATATATCAAATAACTTATTTTGAAGAAAACCCCTTCAAGATAACAAATTCATATTTACTTAAGTATAATGAATAGAACATCATCTATTTTATAAAATCATGTCACCCAAAGAAAATATAAATAAAATTTATTATCATTTATTACACTTATATAAGAAATTTATAACATTGGGTACACACAATTCTAATCATTTCAATAGAAAAGTATATTAGAATTCATATATAGAAATTTATATTAAAAATTAGAAATGTTACATTAAAAAATATGTCACTTATTTAATCTAGTTAATAAGTTCAAACCATAATGTTATTTTCCAAAAGATTAATTTCATTCAAGACAAGTATCCAAACATTCCATATTAGAATAGGATAAATAACAAAATATTATCAAAAAAAAATCAGCAATATTTTTTGGGATTATAATATAGATTGTTATGAATACATTAAATGAAAACCAATTTTAATCATTCTGTATACAGTATTTTTTATCCAAATCTACTTTGGTAAAACACAATCATTGTTTATTAAAAACATTTTTTACAATAAATAAAACATCCGTGGATGAATGGAAAGTTATTATCTAAAACATTTTTGTTCATTGTTTTTGTAAGAGGTTCGCACTAAATATTATTATATGAATCAAGATATGATTAATGGATAGAATATTTAATGTTATTTCTTCCAAAAATAATAATATTTCACATGAGTTTCGTGATCACTCATCAACATATAGATATTACAAGCTTTCATCAAATTAATTTTATTCAATTAACATAAATCTGTTGTGATATATAAAAATATAAAATTAATATATAATATCCAAACAATGAAAAACTGAAACTTAACACATGACATTAAACATGGAAAATTATGAGTTACTAACAATGATTTTTAAACATCATAAAAATATATCCATGATTTTTAGTAAATCCATATTCACTAGGGGAAACACTCATGTCAAATCTAAAAATGATATATTGTCAAATCTACAATATGTGCATGCCAAAACATTCATTTGTTATATGTCAACGACATATAACATTCCCTAATCATCACAAGGACCAGGATTATAACATTCCAACCTTTTTAAATTAAATATCCTTTGTAAATGATTAAATTAATTATTATGTAACATTGATATAGAAAACAGATAAAGTAAAATGGTGATTTCATACCAGTATACAATATAGATGGTAATATATAAAATTCACTTAATCTTATTAACTAATTAAAATATATGCATTAAAATGTGATCATTAGGATTGGTATTTATTTTGGGTTATGGTTATGTCTAATTGAGATAAATGATTAAAGTGATGGCTTTGAAAAGAAATATTGTACCCTAAAAAGGCAATATATAGAATCATATGAGGGAGATGTCCACGTTGGAAATTTCCCTTGACCATGAACAAGACAATATTCAACTAAAAATTCATTATTGGAACGATTTATGTGATATGTTTATTCTTATAAAGATCACGACCAAAACCACATACTAAAAATAATACCACGAATGAAGAACCACCACAAACATTATCCATTGCGTATCCATTGGTGTAATTATGTGATTTTTATCATCATCATCATAATATTTATTTATAATTATTATTTTAATAATATAATGATAATATATAAAAATTTTCATTATTATATTATTAATGATTTTATAATTACTTCGATATAAATTTTATCTCTACTAGAAGAACAGAATATTTTTTGTGGGAAATATATAGTTTCAATTAATTTAACCAATTAACATATTACGAAATTTTATATAAAAATACTATTTTTTAATAATTATTCAAATATAAATGATGTTATAATTTAATGATGTCTAATGAGATTTATATCATATATAGAAAGTGGTTAATATCATAAAACTATTACATTCTAGTAAATATATTTTTTTTAGATAAAAGTTAATATGATCATATTTTCAATGTAATTTTTATAAAAGAAATATTATTTTCTAAATTATTAGTTCAAAAGTATCCAATGAATTTTTTTTCATATTTTTATGATGTAGATGAATTTTTGGAAATAAATTTAAAATAGTATATATATATATATATAATGCCTATATTATGAGATCAAACGAGAGAAAAGGTGGGGAAATATATTATATAAAAGAAATCGATGACTAAATATGTATTATCAATTTTAAATAATGAGTTTTTCATAAAATTTTATTGATTTTTTAGTACAGTAAAAAATCCACCAACAAAATAATATATATTAATGTTATAAAATAAATTCAATATGAATATGACTAACTTCTAAATAACCAGGGTCAATCTATTTATATTTTCAGTTCTTGTCCTTATAAAATATTTAAATCCACACTACATTTGAAATTAACCTAGGAAAAAAATTTGGAATGTTTTTGGTTATTATTATTTAATCATAGAGTACAAAAAATATGATTGGAAATTAATATAGAATTACGTTATAATTTTATATAAATATAAACCCAACCTCAAATAATACCCAATAAACATACATTTATATTTAATTTAGTATTGATAACTCCCTTTAAATTACATAAAATTTTTCTAAATGCTCATATGATATTATTCCAATGCTTTAATAAGTTCTTCTTAAAATAGAAGAATTATATCCTCTTCATCATCATTCATGAATATTTTTTATACTATTTTATTTTATTTCAAATCCTCATATTGAAATATATTGTTAAACATTTTAATTGATGCCATTATTATTTCTAGTTAATTAATGACCCTATTTCACTACCATTAAACTCTTCCATGAGTCATTTGGTACACCCATTAAAATATTCTATATGAAGTATGATTTCTAAGGTCTAAAATTTATATCATGAATACCCATCCCCATTTACAATAATGTGTATCAACCTATATATTACTATTATTCATATATTGGTGAGTACTTTTTTTCTAACCCACACTTCTTAATCTCTTGATTAATATTTACTAAATACATATTTATGAATTATTATATATAGAGAATTCAAATTTACATACAACATATTAATGTGATGGGTGGGCCCTGAATTATATATCCTTACAATGAATTTGGTAACATTTTTATCTCATTATATACAATTTATAGTACCTGAGATATTATCCAATGAAAACAACAGAATGATGTATCCATGTTTATCATTTTCTTAATTTTATTCTTTTATATTTTATGTTTTCATACAAACTAATATTTTCATGATTTTGTCATATTATGTTAAGATTGAATGTTGATTTTTATTATTCTAACCAATTTTATCTCAACTTGTAATGCATCAGGAATACAATTATAAATTTAAACATGTTATTATGTGACTTTTCCATTACTGGTCTTTATATCTCACCTCTAGTTATATATATTTCCAGTTATCCCATCCAATCTATTAATAATAATTTGAATTTAATATAATATAGAAGAGTTATTAAATATTATTATTATACACAAGTTTGTTCTTATTAGAATATCCATCTAATTACCCATAGACACAATAGTTAATTTTTTTGATATTTTATTTTGTGTCTCTTTATGTATGAAATCATAAATAAATGTTTATTAATGATACAGATTGTCATATTTTATATCAATGAATGTAATTTTTTTATGGTTAGGATTTTGGAACATTAGTGAAACCATTATAGATTAGAAACATTGAAAAACATCGCGAATTTTTTAAAAGTAATGATTATGACATTTTGTAGAAAACAATCTGTTTTTAATTTTATATGAAGATTTTTATGTGTTATAGTTGTAGATTAGGGTAACAACAACGAAATTTGTGAATACAAATTTTAATCGATGATCACATATTACAAAAATCAAAGGCCTCACTACACATCTGGTTTTATACACATGGGTAAAATGATTATCATCATATAAACCATCATGGGGGAAAATCCCACAAAATTATATGTTTGGAAAAAATAAAATGGATAACTTAGATTAAACCCATGAAATTCATCAGTAATGGAATTTAAATGATTTTTAAGTTATCCCTTGATTTATAAATGGTTACATTTTATTTGTTAAAAATTTTAAATATTATCATCCAAATGTTGTTTATTGATAATGTAAATGATTATAACATAAATGAAATTCTGAATTGTTTTATTATAATCCATTCCTGGACGTAAAATATCTTATATGGATTTGGCATTACCAATTCATTCTTGTTTTTCATGTATAGTAAACATATTTTTGAAAAAAATTATAAAATGTAATTAAATTTATCTTAGAAAATGATAACATATGTATTTATTTCATCCAAAAAATATAAAATCATCCTTATCTATATTTGTAGGAAAGACTTCCCATCAAACTTTATGATCCAAACATTACTGCAATAGATTGAAATTATCATTATAAAATTTCCTACCTTATATATAGATATTATAGTTTTTTATAGGATAAAATCACACTCTATAAAAAAAAATTGTAGTCTAATTCAACAAAAATACAAATAAGAGGTTGAATATCAATAAGTATTTTCTTCTTAACCATCTATATTATTTCATTTTGTGAAAATTTATCTATCAATTGAATGAGAATACGTAAAATGTCATCCTTAATGACATGAGCACTGAAGGGAAATATGATGATATGTTTCCCAAATATTGTCACAGGCTTTCTCTAAAATGTAAGGTAGAGGTATCAATTAAGATTATAAAAAATTATTTTCTATTAACAAAGTCTCTATATTAATTGGCCTCCATTAAACATGAGTAACAAAATAAGATAAATAAATATAATCTAGAAATAAAGTGATCATATAACCAATTGTATCATCCTAGTGTGTATTAGATATCATCATAATGAAAATAATGTTTTAATACAAATATTTGAATATTATATTCAGCGCAATAAGGTTATGATACTGAATAAGTCACATTTACATAGATTTATGACTTGACCAATTATATGTTTAAATCAATGCACTTCCATATATTGTATATTCAGTTTGGATGTTATTATGTTAAGGTGAAGAGTAAGAATATCCCTAAAATTATTCTTGTAAAATAAAGTAGAAGTATAACATCATTTTTATTTCATTCTGCCTCACTAATTATCCATCTATGTTCATTGCCATAATGAATAGTGTCATTAAAAATTACCTTAACAAATTTATTATATTATATATTTATGATATTCTAATCCACCTGAAAAAAAAGATGACCAGGTTGAGAAGTTGAACATCAAACCAAAGACCGTGTGAATAATTAAAATTGAATGAAAAGTAATTTAAATTTCATTTTATGATGTATTATATAAGAATTATTTGGAATGACATTACATAAAATGTGATATGATTGGATCCTCCAGAATGTTTTCTGATTGAATGGTGTCTAAGATCTGAATCATTGATAGAGACTATTTCCCAAGTATATGACGTGTTTCATTTTTTCCCTTAAGGAGATATATACTGGACAACTCACATGTATTGAATCTGTTTGTGGTATAATTGGAGATCAATATTTTAGGCAAAGAATATCCATCATGTAATATACTATGAAAATGATAGGATATATCAAATTCATGTCTTATATGTACTAATTATTTAGATATTGTAGAATTATATTAATAATAAGAATATTAAGAGATTCTTAGTCAAATGGAACATAGATATATTTGTAAATAAAATGGGTTTCCATAATTTTTTTGGTTTTATTTAATTTTTTTTTCAAATTTTAAAAATTTTAATTTTAAAAATTTATTTTCATTTAAGAATTCATAAATAAAAAATATCTAAGTATATTTTTTTCGGAATTTATGAAATCATTTATTTCTCAATGAATACCGAGAAATATATATTTTTATTTAAAAATGAATTTTTATTTAATGAAATTAGTATCCAAAATTATATTTTTTTACTATTAATCTTTAAATAGTAATTTTTTTTGTTAAAATTATCTAATAATGGGGAAAAAACAATTTTTCAATGTGAATTTATTATCAAAATAGTTTACATTTAAATAATGAAATTTTCAGAGAAACCATTTTTCATTATGTATTATGGTTTAATTATAATTCATATTCATCCACTTATGTGTATTTAATTTTTAAAAATCAATTCCATATTTGGTATAACAATTAATGTATTTTTTCAGTAGTTACCATTTATTTTTGGCCAATATGAATAATAATCTTTAGTAATATTTGTTAACAAAATAAAGTGTTAATATTGTCATTGAATTTATTTTTTTAATCATAATGATAATAAATTTACCCTAAAAAACAAATTATTATTATATTATTAATTTTCAGCCATAATAATTCTTGATATAGATATATAGAATTTCATTTCATTTGTTTGTGATTTTAAATATTATAAATGTTTATTTAGTGAATTACATAAAATGTCAAACTTGTATTTTTAATTACTATATTATTTTTAAGATATGTTTAGAAAGAGTCCCTTTTTTATTTTAAATTTAATAATTAATAAATGATTTTCCTTCAATATGGTAGGTTATTTTTTGTTTCTGGAAGAAATATATATCTTCAAAATTTATAAAGCGCAAACGTATCAGTAATAAAATTAATAAACAAAATCAAACAAATGGTATTAAAAAAACACGGTAATATAATTTTCAATTATTAATGTAATTGATGAATTTTTCACTTGTAACATGATATGTTGTGAATGCAATAAATTATTATTTTTTCAAATTTTACTTATTTTTTATTGTTATTAAAATCAATTTAATAAATAGTTCCAAAAATTAGCATCATTATTGTATTATATTAAATTAAATTTTATTAAATTATATAACTTTAATATAGAAATATTTTATTATGAATATTGATTATTAAAGTCGTTATAATATCATCCAGGATTCATTTATGGCACTTGTCCAGTTTAAAGTAACTATATTGACCCCAAGAGAGGAAAAATCATTAGTGTATTAGTATGTTAGAATGGGTTTAATGAGGGATTAAAACCAATTAATATTGGGGAAAAGCAGGTCAGAAAATGATTAATTTTTTTATGATGTTTTTTGGTCCCATAAGAATTCTATATTTTAAATCAATCAGGTTAGAGACATTTTTTAATTAAAATTATTTTATATTAATTTAATATTTCATAAATTATGAATGCTCCCTTCAACATTCTTATAAAATGAAATATATTCTTCCTTTTATATCACATATAAAAAAAATTCATTGGAAAATATCATCCCAAATATATTTCTAAAATTTAGAATTATGTAATATAGTACTTAAATGTGAAATTAGACCAAACTGAAAAGTCATAAGTTGTTATGTAAAAGAGGTTTCTTAATGATGAAATATTATTCTTAATGAAGTGATAATATTTAATTTGATCATAAACCCAAATAAAATATTCATAAAACATTTTTATATATTAAACATAGTACGTTTTTTATTATTAGGTGTTGTTATGTTAATCTATAAACCTATACCTATATCTTCTTCGTTAAAATGGGAAATAGACACATTGTTTGTTTGTATGGTGGACTACCACCTAGGAAAACCAATGTAATTTTTTCTCCATCAACATGTATCAGGGATATAATATAATTATTTAATTAATATATATATATATATGATATAAATGTAATATTTATGATTATTAATGGATGACATATCATTTACCTCTTTACCATTCTATGCACAGAAGAATGATACCATCATTTACGAAAATATGTGGACTTCCACCTCCACAATGAAATGTTATATTTTTATCATCACCAAATTAATTGGATTAAATATATAAAATATTCTAAATAAATAATATTTTATTTAGTATATTAATAAAAAATTTAAATTTATAATTAACAACTATTTATTTACATATTACTTATAAAAAATGGAAATGTTTCTCATGCGTGTGTACATACTACCATTTTCAAGATTGTAACTTATATCACTTTTTATATAAAACATCCATGATATGTTATAAATTTATCATTGATGAAAAAATGATAATTATTCTGTTATCATAAATATGGATATGGGGTAATAATTACCTCTTTCTCCATCAACAACATATGAAAGTCTTTTCTCTCAAATAAATAAAATTTCTTCAACTGGAAAAATGGGAATTTATTGGATTATTAATTTGTATATAAGATGATATTTAGAAATATAAATGAATATTTATCTTATAAATGTTATTATGAAAGTATAAAATTGTTATATTCTTGTTATTTCGGATGATAATGAATGTACATGATGATTCTGCCCCGTGTTAATATACATTATTTTTGAAATACTCACTTATATTTCCCCTTAAAATATCATTTTATTTCCTATCTATATTTTATGTGTAATATATATCAATATTATATATATATATATATAATTGATTTATAAAATAATGTTTATGGATCTTTTGAATTTCATCGACATTATTTTAGATTTATTCTTTTCTACATAATGTTTTACTCTATAAAAAGTCAAAATCTAAAGACCTATATTAATATATATGTTGAAAAAAATTAAATTCATCACATGCATTATTTTATGTTTTTATTACACTATAATAAATAATTTTTTATTTGTTTAAAACCCACCATTCCATTTTTTGGGTATTTTTTATTAAAAATAGTTTTTTATGGTCAAATTGTATTTTTATATCTCAAATATTTTTCACATATAGTAAAAATAAATTTTAAGTGTTTTATTCATAATATTATCAGTGGACATCATTTATCAATGGTTCATCGAATTTATCTCATGGGTTTCCTGGATAGAACTTATATAATGGGTGGAAAAAATAATATTTGTGATCCAATTATAGATTATTTAATGGGTGCACCCATATAGTGTTACAACGCATCAAGTAATGACTATGTTTTCCCAAATATAATTTTGGAGACCAGCTAAATGGTTAATCTGATTTCCTAGGAATTTAAACTGGTTTTTAGATGACGATTTTCTATAAACCTATACTACTCTACTATTTTTAAAATTAAGTTTTCATTGAAATAATTTGACACCAAATGGTGAGATAATTATCATTTTAATAGGAAATAATTCTTATGTTTGGTGTAAAGTTTTATTTTTTATAAAATGATTCTTATTAGACTAGAAAATGTCTAATTTGGATATCCCATGCTGATATTTTTGTTCTTATACATAGTTTTAAAATTCCATTAATTGGATTTATTGATGTGTATGGGAACAAAGTCATTTTTAAGGTTGTGACAATAGTTCATGAATATAAATCATGTTTTATTTTAAAAAGAATATATAATTGGAAATATGGATACTTAATAGAAGTATCCACATTGTATGATATTATTTTTTTATCTAATAATTATAATCTAATTTTGTAAAACTATAAAGGAAAAAAAATATGAGAGTGGAATTGTATTAGCCCATGTAATTATAACGTAATATTTTTTCATATTTATTAATATTTATTAATTATAAATTAATTATAAGATTAAATATTATAGAAAATGTAAATGATTAAACAAGTTTTAAGGTAAAAAATAATTTTTCTAAGAAATTAATTTTACCACATTTTGATCTCATAGATGAATTAAATGTAGTTATTTTAAGCATTTTATATTATATTTGACAGAATAAGCAATTTAATAATATTTTCAAAATAATATTTAACATTGGTATATTTTTTGGTATTTTTTTGAAAAATTTCTTATCTAAATGAATAAGGATTTTAATGAATTTTAATTCATGTATGATATTTCATTTATTTTATTTATTTAATGATATGATCCTTTTAATTGATTTTAAATTATATTTATATAATTTTTTTAAATTTAATCCAATCTAGGTCATTTGAAAACATTTCTTATTGATATTGGATATAAAAAGTATGTTTAATTTTGAACACTTTACATTAAAAACATGTTTCACATATCATCAATAAGATGAATTTTAAATTAATATTGTTAAATTATATGTTTGGAATATTGAAAAACAAACATTCATTATTTTAATCAATCTTAAATTTATGATCTAGTATGATCAAAATATATTTTTTTAAATTATGATTTGTAATTTCTGTAATTTGTTTTATAAGTAGAGTTAGGGGTAAATTAGTTAATTAAATGTATAAATGATATTAAAAAAACATAAAATCAACCATACACTTATCATAATTTCATTATATGAGGGTTTTGAGACAAATGTTTACCTGGGGAAGAAGAAATTCCCTTTATATTCCACTTGGGTGTGAGAAATAAATATATAAAATTATATTCAAAGAGAAGAATATTTTTTATTCACTCTGATTATTGGCATGTAATGTATTTTAATATGGTGTTGTACATGAGATTTATTCATAAATAAATACAATTTTGGAAAAAAATAATTAACAACTTCATTTTAATTTATTTATAATTTTTTATTAAATAAATATTTATATTAAATAGTGACCCAATGATAATTCAATAATTAGCTCATTAATAAAGGGATCCAGTAAATTTTATTACATATATTAATATAAATATGACTTTAAATAATTTATTCCTTAATAAATTTTTTTATGACATTAACATTTTAGGGATGTGTAGTGGAGTTTCTTTGTTGATATAAGGTTTTTTTGATAATTTTAAAAAATAATGTAATTAATGGTGACAAAATGTTATGTAATTATATTTTTTAATATACATTTTTTATTAAATGATAATTTTTTTTATCAACATCTAATATTCATCAAAATAGTTGGGATATGTCTTACCATTTCAAAAATGACTCATTAATTGTTCTTTTTCTATATTATAGAAAATCAATTCACCCTTTAATAGTACATTCAATGATACCATGGTAAGAATTAATAAGGCCTAAAAATAAATGATAAGAATTTAGAAATAATAAAAATTGAATAATTTTAACTGTATGAATATATTTCAACTCATAATCATTCAATATTCTAAATAAAAAAGTTTTTACAAATTTTTAATAGTAAATTAATTTATGTTAATTTAATATTTTAATGTTTTCTATGATTTTAGTCACCTATTCTATAAAATATAACCCATTGTTCTCTATTTTTCACTACTAAAAAACTATTTGGTTAGGCCAATATCAACCCATGTAATTTCATAGAATCCATTTTTGTATTATAGAGGACTTATATTCGGTATAACACTGACTTTAGTGGCATTAATGTGTTTATCAATGGATATTTTATGAAGGAAAAGTATAATTATTTTTGTTTTTCCATTTTCTTCTTCCACATCTTAAATTATTATTCAAACATGATGAAATAACTAATATATTATCCTAAATATATTTATATTTCATTATGTTAATATAATAACCTAATTCCATATCCAATTTCATCAAATTAGAAATTAACTATTAATTCATATGTATAATGGACTACCACCTCACAAACAAAATTTTTTTCTACCATCATCAACTCTGAATATCTATATAATTATGGAAATACTTCGTATATATTATATTCATTGAAAATATATCATTATTATGTAATAATATATCAATTATATTATTACCATTCCTTGACAAAAAAATGTTAATGTTGATCATGCATACCTATGAACTATCACCCCCATAAAGAAACATAATGATTGTACATGAATAGTTATACACTAGGTAAGGTACATTTTTTTAAAACCCACTTTAAAAGTTACTATTTCAACAATTTTTACAAAAGGAAAAAATAAGTTTTTTTTACTTTTATGGAATTAACATTATTTATTAATTTTATGTCACTTTAATTTTTTGGAGCTTCCTTTATAGTATAAAATTTCAAATAATGTGTGTTTTTCTTATGAGTGTGTGGAATTTTAAAAATTAAATGTTATTTCTTTGGGAAAATATCATTTATCATTAATATTTTTTATATAATATAATTATGTTTTGGTTCATCAATATTGATTATGATTACAGTTCATTACATGAAAATCCTATGGTGGTTTATCCCATGATAAATCATTAATGTATTGGGTAATGGATGAGTAGGATAATAAAATGTTAAAAAACAATTACAACATATAAGGATGAGTAGGAGAAATATGAAATTCATGTTTGATGATAAGAAGATCTGTTATTAAAAATAATCAATTCTTAATTTTAAATATTTTATATTATGAACTAAATTGATACTATTTTAGAAGTATCGTATTCTTAATAATTTTTGATGTTATGTACAAATCATTACCTAATTATATAAAAATATAAACTAAAAAATTTATTGAAAGTTAATTATAGTTATGAATAAAAATAATATGTTACATTTGTATAAGGGACAATATAGTTATTATCAAGGAAAGGATTATATAACATTAGCAATTATGATATTATTAATAAAAAATTCATAAAATATTTTTCAGTATTTCTATGTTGGAATGATATAGTATTTGAATAATATTATGTTTATTTGCATAAAATATGATAGTTCAGAATGTATTTCCATAGTGGGAAATTGGTAGCTATTCTGGGAAGGCATCTAGATAAAATGAACCTTCAAATAAGCAACCTGATAAGGTCAGAATCAGAAATGAACTGTTTTTGGTAGTGATGGCACATTTAAATCAGACTATAAATAGTTGTGGAATCCTTGTACTAGATCGGTTAGATGAAGAAAGTGGTTAATGTCATGAGGCAACATCCTCCATCATTCAGTGGATCATGAGACAACGTTCATGATGAATGGTCCGTTAAATCCCAAGAAAATATTTTCAATGTCATGGGGTATTATACAATCAAATCCATAGTCTTACTATTTAATGTTTAGAAGGATAAACCAATCAGTGGCGGTATATGTTTTTGAATATCAGTTATATTGCTGATATTTATTCTCTTTATTGAGACAAATTCAAAAATAATATTTTGTGAATATAATTTTTTATTGTGGTTCAAATTTGGATTGAAAAATTATCATAGAATTGAGGCAAGATGAGGATCTATTGGCTACATATGATGAAAAATTCAAATGACTTGAAAGTTAATCTCTAATTCCATCTAGGATATTAAGATTAAAATCATTCATTTTTCCGATTATTAATTCTAATGTATCGAATGTTGTTGGTTTCTCATTAGTTAAATAGTTAAAAAAACTGTTTTTATCTGCATATAAAGTAGATACAAAGTGTTTTTGGCCAATTTTTCATTGTAAAGTAACATAATATGAGGTTATAGTGGAAGAATAAATCAATTAATTCATCAATATGTCATATTGAAAGAAAATTGAATTTATTGTTTGTAAAAATGAAGGTAAAAAGACACTGGATAATGTTGTCATAATTATTTTAAGTGCTTCGGATGTGTTAAAATGAGATATATGGATCTTAAATTCTAGAAAAATATGATTGTAGTTATAGGACAAAATAATTTTTATAGTCAGAAAAATGATTTAAGTGTAATGACATGGGATATTATGAAAATGAGTGTTAACATAATAACTCAAACGATGGTATTAAGCTAGACTATAATAAAAAAGGTGTAGTGAAATTCATTGGAACTACATTAGTAAATGTCGGGGAATTAAATAATGTGGTGTCTAATATTGTTTATTTATTCATATTATGTAAATTAGTTATTTAATTTTAGGTACAAGCATTATTTTATTTCAGAGAAATATACCATTAAATGTGAAATTACACATCTGAAAAGGAATACATATTTTATAAATTCAGATGGGGAAAACACATAATCAATAATAAATTACAATAATCCTCATGCATTTTAATGTGGAATTTTTTTTTCCAAAAAACCATGTTTTTTCCTCTATTTTATTTTGATTTTACTCTGGTTATATAATGGATTTCAATTTACAATAATAAGATTGACTATAGATATTGCACATATACTTTTCATAGAGAGTTTCAGTTTGTATACAAGAATGAATCATTCAATTGTTAATATATTAGGAACATGAGAAGCTAGTAAAATATGGAAATTAATTTTATCTTTCACATATTATTGAAAATAAAGGAACAATTCAAATCAATGATTTGTTTATGGTACATGTGTATCATGATGCTTTTCATGAAGATTGTTATCCCGAATTGAAAATAGGATTAGCGAATGATTCAGTTTTGGACATATATTTTAGAAATGGTGAATTATTTATCTATAGTGATGCTTCATTCAAAATACATGGTTTTTTATAATGCATATTGGTCATGTAATTGATTATTCTTAATGTCATCTGAAACTTCGAGAGTTAAAATACCCAACACATGATCTGAAATATTGTTCTGTTATTTAAATAAAAAAAATTGAGGCATGATTTTTAGGGATTAAAGGGTGAAATATACCATGATCACAATATTTTATAATATATATTGAATCACAAAACTGATCCTTCGAAAAAGAATATAAATAGATATAATCAAGGATTATGATCTCCTAATTCATTAACATAATGGATTATAAAATAAAATGGATGAGGATTTGAGTTGATGAAATAATGCTACATTGACAATGTATCATTTGGAATTTGATCATTTGGTTAATTATTTGATGAATTTTTTCATAGAAGTAGTTGTCACTAGAAATTAATCTTTTTTGTTTTAGGTTTTAGGGAAATCGTCTATATCATACAGAATAAAGTATGCACAGAAGGAAGACTTTAAGTTGTAGAAAATGATGAATTGGATCAAAAAGGTTTGATAGCTGATTTTAACATTAATAATGATTTTTCTTGATATTTTGAAAGATATTATTTGTGCCTTGCGATTTATAGATGATGAAAATTATTATGTGAAGCTCATAGATCTCCATTTTTAGTTCATTAGGGAAGCACTATGATATACATATATCATCAAGAATATAACAAATGGAATGGAATTAAAAGAGATATTTTATAAATTATTGTGATGTTTTTTAATTTTCAATAGGTTAATGTAATGATTAATTTAATGAATGGGATGAATAATCCTTTTACTTTGAAAGTGTGTAAATTTTTAAAAATATTCATTATATTTTTAGTGGGATTATTGAAGACATCTTGAGTTAGGAATTAAATAGGGTTATTGATTTTTAATTGAAAAAATATACTCATTTTCATCTAATTCTAGACAATTAATCTCTTGATAACCATTCCCTGTATTCTCATAAAAATATAATCTTGTTACCCATAATTTCTCTATACATTGTATCATATCATGATCACAAGTTCTCTTATAAATTTTGGAAATTCCATTAGAAGTTGTTAGGTACGAAATTAAATTTTAGATCATTTTTTCATCCTTAAGTAGAAGGTTAGATAGAACAGAGAATTAAAAATATGGAGGAAATTTGAAATTCTTACTCAATGAATTACCATGGAAGTTGTGATCAACAACATTCTTTGGTTGATTTTTCTTATAATACTAGTTTTTATTTAGCTATGATGGCTGGTCTAACCCATGAGTTACAGTAGTATAATCTACAAACCATCATAGGTAATGGTGATACACAACATGCAGTGTCTTAGATAGAGGAAACCTTGTCCATATATGAGACATTTAAGAATCCTCTAGAAGAGAGGGTGAACTTTTGAAAATTAATAATGCGTTATTCTTCCTATACTTGGTGGAATTTGATTACCCAGGCTGGAAGTCATCAGGGAATGATGTGGGATTATTTCAGAAAAATAATTTATGATTTTTTTATTCCACATACACTGTGTAAAGACTAAGAAATATACCTCATGCATCTCGAGTGTGGATCTATGTCAATTATTGGTTATTCTTTCTTAATTCACTGATATAATGCACTTTGTTCCACATTATCCCAATGAGGAGATATTTCGAGATATATTCTATGTGTATGGGATTTAGTACACCATCTATAATCATTTTAATCAATTTTTCATATATTCCTTCCCAATAATAATCAACCAGGCTCTAATCATTGAGTATATCTATAGGGATGCTAATACTACATGGCAAGGAGGACTAGTTTAGAGGCCGGTTATTAGTTTCTTTGGTAAAATAATACAGTCCACTGATGGTTCATTTCAAGGAAGTAGATGCTTGATTAGCCATGATGGTTAGTCTATAGTGTGTCAATAATGTGGAGTGTTGATGAATTTGAAACATCAGTGTGATAAAGAATCTTTGGAGTGTCGGGCTTATAGTTTTATAGTGGATATTTGTCGATTTTTTCAGACCAATCCATCATCTTCTAGTGCTAAAGTTTCCACCTCAGCTCCAACATTTGGGGTTTTATATTTTATGCAACTTTAGGCATGGAGTTGGAGTAACACTATTAGGAATGGATGAAGATGTGGTCATGGTCATTGATTCCAGTCTCCTAATCATTAGAAACCCCAATATAACAGTTATGATCATGGTAGTCTATCAATTTCAAAATCTCATGGATAATTTCAATTGAATTCACTATTTTTTATATTTAAGGATCAAGATATATGAACATATACAGTAAATTATACATTCTAGAAGCCTCCACTATAGTATCTAATTTTTTGATATAGGTTCATTAGATTCATTCATCTCTATATAGTTCATGTACTGTCTTCAGATTGTTACAAAATACAACTATGTTGTAATGACCTTGGATACACCCTTGAAGGTATGGTATGAGGTAATAAAACAATTATGGGACAACCCCCCTGAGGATTGATGTTTTCCCGTCTTATAGGATAAATTTTTTCTTGAGAAGACATGATTTGATGTCATTATTTGGATCAATTGACTGGTTATGTATCATGACATTGTAGTCTTCTATCTTCAAAGGGTATCATTTACATCACTAGTGATAAAAATATATCTACACAATGTTGAATATTTTGACCATTCAAGAAGGACTGTACTAAAACATCAAAGTCATTGAAGACTAAACTCACATATCGCTATTCATATCTTAGAGGATAAATCTATAAATCTTGTTGAATTCCCTCTGGTAGTTGATCATTTCGAATATGTTTTTCAGATGATTTCTCTCAATTAACTTCCTAGAAGGAGGTATACTTTATAATTGAGCTAAATCTGAGAGTACATTTTATGTGGATTCATCTATGTAGGATTCCCCTATAGATCTCCATGTATCATCCCAGTGAGGATAATTGTATCACTGAGTGGGGGAGAGGGTAATCTGTGATATCATTTTCTTTTATGTTTCCACAATATTTAAACAAACATAGAAACATGTTAATTATTTGTTTCCCTGCTGAAACAAATCAAAAAAACATCCATATGAACAAAAGTATTTATAGGGTTAACTGTTCAATAAGAATAACTACATACATGGAATGGTTTTGAAATGATCTAATACAACAAAATCCACTAGAAAATAATACTTTGTATGGAATAAAATGAGTATGATATACCCTTACACTCATACAGGTATTTGTAATCAAACTAATATTATATGTTAATTTTCAAGAACAAATGATATAATTTAATTTTTTTGTATGAAAACATATTACAGTGCTTCGTGACCAACATTCATTGATATTATTTTTTTAAAATCATTCAATTTCTTACCTAGAACCAAATGACATCATTTATGGACATTTTAATAAAACATAATATGATTTCCCATTCTAATTCTACTTGAATAATTTTTAAATAAAGGAATGTATAAATATAACTGAATACCCTAGAGACAATAATGAACTAAAACTTCTTCAATATAGAAATCCAAATCTAATATTTCTTCTCAATAAAAAAACTGGATAAATATGATAATCCTCTCAAATATGATAATTGGATAAATATTATTATCATATGAATACGTTGATTAGTGTAATAAATTTTTATATTTCCTATTCTCCATTTTCATTGTCTAGAATTAATTCATCATGAAAATTAATCATGAAACCACTAATTCTTTCTATAATTTGTTTACTTCTCTACCTTTTCACGTCATTTATGTTAATAGTAAATATTTCAGAATATAAAACGTATTATCCCTTTTTTACTCTACCTAAAAATGGTTTGAGATGGAGTCCTAATAATTTTACAGCTCAAAAAAATTACTCTAATCTAAATGTTACTTTGAATTTCATGATCATATTGACATCGTAAATTTTTATAAACTCTTCTCATTTCATCTCAATACTTATAAACTATTAAAAACACTTCATATCTCTTCTAGAATTGTTCACAAAGCATCATCCTGATTTCAATTCTCTATTGAAATTTTCCAATATGATATCTACATTATGATAAAGGAATTATGTCACTTCGATTTGCTTAAACCACATTAAATAATATCAGAAAATAATATTCCTCACAATGTTTCTATTAACATATTAAAAAAAATTCTTCTTGAAACTCTTCTTGTTTCTTGATCCGTTTGTCAATAAATATCAATGACACTTTAAACAAGAATCTTATTATTATTATTTCATCTATGATGATGATCCTAACACTGACTAATTTATCATTGTCATTTTAATTATTTTTATTGGTCTCACATTAATATAGACAATAAGACTCAACTTATAGATAATAGATCTTGACACATTCAAAATAAAAACAATTAACCTGACAAATGGTTGACTACATTATTTACCAATCTATAACATTTAATTTTGAAAAGGATACAAAAATCCCAATTCAATTATCATTAGTCCCAACATCATCATGATGAAAACTATTATGCCCTTTACTAAGACAATGATATAGAGAATGTGATGTATCAGTTCTAGTTTCATCGTCTTTAGAAAACAGCTTTTTTCATCACCATGATCATCACACTTATCCTTTATCAAATTATTCATATTTCAAACACATTATGATGATCTTAAGACCAGATAACATTGGATTCATTAAATTTGTTTATTCACAATCATAAAAAAGTAAAATTAATTTATTCATGACTTTGGTTACACTGAGGATCAACATCAACATCATTTTTCTCATAGTGGAATGTAATGTGACTTCACAGTCTACATATTTTCTTCCTTCCAATCCTGATTGTGATTTTTATGATTATTATTAAACTAAATATTATGTCTAGAACCCACTCACCCCCTTTATTTTATCAATTTTTTCTCACATGTTTTATAATTTTTTTTTGATTTATGATAACTTCAAATTCTTCAAAGAATTATCACATATATATCAGATCCATGATAGAATCTGGTTATGATCAGAACCTCATTAAAAACTGAACATCATTACAATTAGTACACCATTTTGAGCAGAATATTTTTATGATTATATTTTCCTTAATAAATTCCATGGTGGATCTGATAATCTTTTTCTTTTATAAAACTACTTATATATAAGATGGTTTTTATTACGTACCTTATGTAAGAATTTTTTATTACGTTGAATTCTGGAATAAGATGATTTCTTAAAAATGGATTTGAAGACTTATAATGATATTTAACAATGTGAAATTATTTATATTTCCTTTTATCCATCAAAACAAATCTCCAACAATATTCTCATTAATAAGGATGGTGAATTATATTCCTACATGTTTATCACTCTTTATCAGCAACCCAATCTGATGGACTGTATTGAATCATTCTCATTTCTAAGATTTAATTCAAAATTTTATTGTATGGATCCAATTAAAAACATTATTATATTTCTATTGACATACATCATCATCTAAATATAATTTATTTCTTAATAAAAATTCATCTATAGTGAAAAAATACAAAAAATATAAAACATGCTCCTATCAATCTCCCCTTTTTCTTTGTTGGCAATACCTACTTAAACCTCTAGAAAACAAGAAGTGGAATTATTTATTTTGTCACCTTTTATTCTCTACATTAATATCATCCTCTAACAATTGAATTTATATCTCCCTTCATCTTATCTATCCCCCTTATTAAAAATCCAAATCAATGGGGTCATAAAAAAAGTTCCTCTCTGTTTGATAAATGATCTCATTTCAAGGGTTGTAACATTTATCATACAAATCATTAGAATCTAAGTAAACATATGTATCACATGAGTTTAATAAAAAATATAATTTAACTAAACAACTCTAATTCTATGTTGGAGAACCCATTGTAGAAAAAATAGATATTAATCAATGTTTTCAATGTTGTCCATTGTACAACATTCATGTAATTCCATTTTCATGATTCTTTTAAAATTATAATGATTGTATAAATACATGAATGTATTTGTTTATTATAAAAGTATCCTACACCCATCTCAACATACATATCAAATTAATTAGGTTTATAAAAAACACATCCTCTCAAAAACCTCATATTTTTCATATCCTCATTACATTAGTTTCCATGAATAGTAAGTGATGAATCAATTACATCTTCTTTATTTTCACATCTTATATTTCTTTAATGTTAGTAAAGATATACAAATGTATTTTAATAATTATGATCCTTATTTGTTTCATAGAATATACAATTAGATTATTATCCCTCTGTAATTCAAGGAATTTTATTTTTTCATTGGATATTTCATTTGATTTATTTTCTTCCTTCTATTAAAAAATTTTGAACTTCTTACCTTGTTGATATTGATTGTCTGGTAATTTTTTTACATGAATTGCTTGTTTAATAGATGTAATATATAAATATAGAACCAACACATATTAGAATTATGTCAAAATCCACTGCAACTTTAGTAGTATCTATTGAATGACTATTTTATTTTGTAACATTCATAATACAATGATTTGGGAATACATCTCTTAGACCGTCATAGAATAACATTATTTATCACTAAATTTTCAATTTTCAATTAATATCTCATTCTTTATCTTCGATTCTATTTCGTACATATCATAAAAAAGTATTAGAATTTTTTTTATTCAGAATATATAGGAACATTTTATAACATAGGATTATAAAGACATGACTTCTCCACTTTTTTAATATCTTAGATGTAAATAACATACTAAAATTTATTTATGTTGAAAACAATTCCATGTTTTATCTCATGTTCCTCCTTGTGATAATTTTCATCCACTTTAGAGAGAGATATTTTTAAACTTGATCACCATATTTTAAAATGTGAAGTGATTTTATTTTCCATTTTGGTAGAGAAATTTAACCCCAACATAAATATTCATATTTATGGTGGTAATTATGATTTATACTTGCTTCTGACTTTTTATCAACATCTCAGTCTGATAGATCCTATTGAATCATTAAAATTTTGTTGAACCAAATATTATAACGATAGATTGGATTCTTTTTACGACATTCTTAGATATGTATTTCAATCTATTTTATTGTAAATATGGATTCATTATTAACTATAATCAACATAATAATCTATTTACAATAAATAAAACCATGGAACATCCTGAGCCTAACAGTCAAGATGATCAAGCTGTAGTAAGAGGATGTAGACAACAATGGTTTCATATATCCTAGCACATCAGACTAGGATGATCCCATAATTATTACCACATTTTCATATGTGAAAATTATTTTATGCATGTATTAATGATGGTTGACCCATCTTAATATCTAGAACCATTATCCCCTCCCTTAGATTATTGATCTATTTTACAAGCTCAACTTTGCTAGGGTGATTTCAAAGTTTTAATTAAGTTTTGGATATCATAATGTCTGAGTAAGGAGATCATACAATCCTTGACCATATTTTTTTTGCGGGTTTTTTTATCAGTACCTCATTTTGTTTTTTTCGGTATTATAAACATCCTCAATTTATTAATGCCTCTAATGAGTAGAGTGTTCCATCCCTATTAAGTTTCCTACAACATAGATTTTTTGAATACATTTTGGTGTAATCTTACACTCTTATTAACCATGATATCTACCTCGAGATCATTCTGATTATACTGGGAGATATCCATCATTATACATATATTGATAGGTGTGGCTTCTAAATCATCAATGAAAAATCATGGGTCACATTATCTCATAATAAAAAGTCTCTTTTGGCATAGAGATTGTTAGTGTTGTGGTTTTATGGGGGAATACTAAGAAATGTTTTGATAGTATGAGTTTCATTGGGTTGGATGGATACTATAGGCATTTCAGTAAATATGTATCATCAATTTTTACCGATTAATTGCTTTATTATGAAGGGTTCTATGTTAATGCGGTCAGAGGTGTGAATGAAATCCAACGAAGATCTGAAAGGGTGGATTTTACTTACACCTATTATGATTCTTGTAGATCATAGTGACACTATATCGTGTTATGTGATGAATTAGGAATCAAACTATGATCGGTGATGATGCGTGATAACATTATTGTCATGTATGAGTCTTGTAAGTCGATGAATCATTGGGAAAATTACCTATCATGTGAGCTTGAGTAACAACTACATTTCTCTTACTATTTTTGTAAGAGAAATATCTATTGAGTGATCTCTTAATTTTGAATAACTACAAATAGATCCTCAACATATTTTTATCGGACATGCCATTCAACCAAAACCATATACATTGGTTTAATATCTTAAGTCATTTCATTTTATGTATGGAAATATTAATAAAAATTAAATTGTATTAAAGGATATTATGAGTCAAAAAAATGTAGTCACACACTATATGTGATTTAGTTGAAGAATGGAAGTTGATGGCCCTCTTAAATGAGATTCATCTATAGTTTAATGATTGTCATGATAAGTATTATTTCTCTACGTTTATCGAGACAATATTCATTCTATGAGATGGAAATGGGAAGGAAATGTTGAAATCGTGAGGGGTTGGTCACAATAAGATTATATCAGGAGATGACCCATCTCTATATTGTTTTTTGGGGGGAGAAAACACCCAACATATACGCGGACATGTGTGGGTTCTTATAGAAATTATTGAAAAAATAACCGAGGACTAACAAACTTATTATTGGCTTGTTAATCATGGAATGTAAGAGATGTATCAAGATACGTGACATCAGTATTGGTGGAATGTGACAATGAATCAGACAGTAGGCTTTATCACAAGGTGTTCCCCCCTTCATCAGGTGAAAGAGGATCACCAAGGTCCTAGAGGATTGTTATATCAACTTAGAGTCCTCGAACAGTAATCAGAAGATGCCTTTATGGACATTGTATTTGGATTTTTAAGATCTCTTAGAAGTATGGATGTTGTATTGAATTTCATTCAACAACCATTATATATAGATAACTTATTTCCTCTTCAGAATTAATTCTCAATTAATGAGATAAGATGATTTATTGTCTATTATATCATTCAATTAGGTGGGGTTTGATGTAAAATATTTTTGGATAAGTACAATTAATTTAAATTACGGTTCTAGTATTGGTTAACTAAATCTATGGGAATAAAAGTGATTTTTAGAATATCCTTTTAGCCTTAGACTGATGAATAACTGGAAAAGAAAAAACATGTTATAGAGGACATTCATTGATCATGATTCTTCGATTTTTAGAGGTTATTATGAGATGAATATCCCTCCCATAATCTTTTTCTATAATAATATGTTTTTGGAGACGGTTCGTATGCATCTCGTTGAGTCCTTTTATGGTAGGTTCTGTTGTTCACCCATGAGATGGATAGAGTTAGGATATGCATCCTTACATGGTTATCGTATTCTACAAGATTGTTCGGAGTAGGTTCATCTATTCATGAACAATATGTCTACTACTGAGTAATTATAAAATTCATTTTTATATTTCCATCGACGTCCTCTAGAGATCGATATTGGGCATTCTGATTTCTTATATATATTTTTTAGGTTATGAAATTGATTGATGGAAAGTAAAGTGTGTCTATTTTCCTATTTTTGCTGAGAAGTCTGATATTCTACAATGAGTTAGGCTAGTATCCTACATGTTTTTACTATATTAAATGTACCATTACATAGATGAGTTCATCTACATTTCATAGCTTCAACATTATCATGTTGACCCACCTCATTTTTTTAATCCTATGGAGGATGAGATATATGTCAATTATTCATTAGAATATTATTCTATACTTATTGTTTCTCAAATCATGAAGGATCTATGTGGATGGTTTGTCCCACTAGTATAGGTTCTATGGTAGTACAACAATGCACGGGATGAGACATTAGGTCGGGAGATCAATTTACATACCTAGTGGCCATAGTTGATCTCTAATTGGGTTTAACAACCCTCAATAGGTTATCTTGGGGAAAAGTTACTTTAAATGGTGATGAACGTATGAACTAGGTTATTCAACCAGCTATAGATCCTTTATATTTTTGTATAATTTTGTGTTATGTGACAAATACGGTTTCATAATGAATTATTGAAGGTCTGTGAGATGTTTGGGGCTTGATTGGAGGCTGGAGAATAGTTTTATTGGTGAAAAAAGAATTCTTCATGGTTAGCTTAATTCATTTGGGGTGGGTTATATGGTTTATTTTAAAAGTGCATGGATGGATAGAGATCCTTATGAAGGCACCTAGTTTTTCCATGCCATGTGATTTGGGATACATTATTCTTAAAAAACCACTGACCAAATTGCAGTGAATTTTAACATAGCTGGTGCACATTTTCCTAAACCAAGTGGCCTAACCCTATTGTAGAACCTCACTTTAGTATAAAGTTCATGTTTGGTGCATAATTATTATAAACAAGTTTCCAACCCATGAGAATGTTAATTTTGTGTGATATTTCAACTTTCCTCTCAAATAATGTTTTAAATCCAATGATCGCATCATTTATTTTCCCTTCTGGTGAACCCCAATTTTTTATTTGAATCAAAAAATCTTTCTTATATAAGAATTTAACATGATTGTATATTCATATTCTGATTAAATAACTTTTTTCTCATTGGATTTTCACCAGCAACATGTAGATTACTTTTTAATCATTATCCATTCAACTTCATATCAGTGATCCTATTTACATGTACTATCACCCGCCTCAATATTAGTGAATTGATTCATTATTATAATTTTATTAAATATATGATAAAAATATTGTTGGTTCTTCCTGAGGAGACTCGTACGAGTATGAGGTAGATTGTTTATTACATATCCCTCATTTTGGTTCAATTTATAAATTTTAATGTGGTCAATATTAATTAATTATGAATCTATAATTTAATTTATTAGACATTATTTTAGTCAATATAATAATTTTTTATGATACATTCAATATAATTTATCATCATTTGGGATAATGACCATTCTGTCGACCCTCTCATGTATAAGTATTTCCATAATTAGGTTTTCCTAGAATTCATTTTTTTTTCAATCTCCAACATTCATGTGTGACAAAGAAATTCCTTTCTAAATGTAAACTCCCCATGTTAAATGGATATGGATTTGATAAATTTAATGTATCATTTATTCTCATCACATGACCCACCTAGGGTATGTGTTTCACCCTGATTAATCAATGTAAAATAGTAAATTGGAATCTAGATTTTATAAATTTAAATTTACGTTGTATACATTAATAGAATTATATGTGGTTGTTAGTTCACAGGCCTAAATTTTCATGTTATGGAAGGCTAAGGAGATAACGATGTAATTAAACATGAAATGAATTAAATTTTTTCCTTATTTCCTATACATTATCACACTAATGAAATTTTAGGATTGAACATATTTAACTTGATAAAATGTATGCTTAATTACATGCCATTAATTATTTTCTAAATAAATTTTTTCGTTAATAATAATATGTAGACCTTGAACCAATTTTTGGAGTGTTCAGATGTTAGGACTCCCAAGGGAATTCATTGTGCACTTTTGGATTCCAATCCTAATTAGAGGTATCTGTTTCCATGGGTGATAACCACCTTGTAATATGATATATATATATATTAGTGGATACATGGTCAGAAAATTTTGGGTCCCTTGATTATTATTTTCATTTTCCTTTTATTCACTCCTTGGATTAATCATTCATTCTATGTAAATTATATTCCTTTGTTACGGCATTGCATCTGTGCACTTTTAATCCTATTTTACCTTGGATGTATTCCTTGAACTTTTTTAGAGTGCACTAATAGGAAATAAATTCAATGATTCTACTGGGATTACGTTCTTACCCCATATATAGTCTAATGTAACTATATATTTAGTGACCAATGAAACCTATATCTCCCTAGATATATCCCTGGATCCTTTTTAATATAACTAACATCATGGATTCCTTGTTCATCTTGGATCCTACAATATTATCATGTCAATTATTAATATAACTCACATGACTTATATATATATAACTGAACATAATTTATTAATGAGCTAGTTACATGTTCAAACACTAGCTGATGGATGAACTAGTTACTTGGGTGTTTTCATAATAGTACTAATTTACATTTTTATAAGCATTATTACATAATTATTAGTTTTATATTACACTCAATAGACTTAATAGAGGATATTTTTGGTTTCCTAATAATATTTATCCAACACCATATTAGTGAGGACATTGGAACCAATGAAGACTACATGAATGATGCTGTTGAAAAAGGGAAGAATAAAACATTTGAAACTTGATTTCTTTATTGCATAGGATATAGCTGGTATTAGATGACTAAGGAGGATATTGGGATGCTAGGGATAAATTTTGAATTACTTTTTATAATTTTTAATGTCATGTATTTTATTATTATTATTATCGATATTTTCAATATTTATAAATACATGAAATATCATCATCATATTTTGTATATGAGTATCAATTGTCTCATTTAACTATTACTTTAGTGTTCTTCTGATGAGTTGTCAGAAATTATATTTCCTTTTCTATTTACATGTGATCTTTACTTGAACTGATGTGCTACACTCTGTTAATGAGGGAATTGTATTACCAGGGACACAATGTTGTCCCTTGCTGCTAGTCGCTATCCTCTAGATTTCATGTATATTCCCTTATGTCAATGTGGAAATCCTAGATTGGGCCGCCTCTATGTGGAATTTAGTTTTGGTATGTCACACATATTAATAAATCTAAAAGTAGAAAAAATATTTATTTCTAAATTAAGAGGAATCATATCGAATTTTATGAGGTGGATTATATTTTCATGAAATTATCTCTTTGACTAGGAATCATATGGGACAATATGAAGTGAAAATTAATCCCCATGTACATTATACCATTTGTAAATTTGGAATGTATTAGAGTCGTGGCCTACTGATTGACAATGCCACTAAGCCACTATAGAGTACAAGATGAATTCGATAATTTTTTTCAAGGAATTAAATTTTATAATTAATTGTTTTCATCACCGATGAATACATATAATTTGGAACCAGAAATATCCAACAATAATTTTCCCAAACTAAATCATGAAATAATAGAGTAAAAATTAAGGAATGTGAAGACTCAATTAGTAAAGGTACTTTATATAAATCATTTAATATAGGAATAAATGTGTTAAATGGGTGATGATATGAATAAAACGACAACAAATTTTTATAAGGTAATGCCCATGATATTTCAATTATGAAAATCTAGTATGATGGAACAATGTAACACCCATAGGATTTATGATAATTAATCATTTAAATAAAGTGTATCTATTTCATAACTACTTATACATGCATCCTCAAACCTCAATTATAATTAGTGAACAACCTATATTTAAAAAAAATTATTCAAAATTAATTTTTATAATTTAAATGAAAAAAATTATAATTTCTAAGTTTGAATAAATATTTTCATTTTCTTCATCAAAATAAGTATAAACAATATTTATAAAATCTTCCCCTTAGAAGAACATTTTTATAATATATAAAAATATTTTATTAAAAAAATTTAAGATTATTTATAATAAAGTATAATAATATTTATAATATAAAAATATTAAATATTAATATCATATTAATTAATTTATGAACATTTTTAGGTAATGGTGATAATTTTTAAAAGATATTATTTCCCGGAAAACATTTTTTAGATGTCAAAATGACTTCCCATTTTAATTGTATAAAATAATAATTAATTATGATTGATTTGAATGGAAATTAATCATAATTTATAAAAATATATTAATATAAAAAATTATAATTATTATTTTTATAATTATATTCAATATAATATGGTTTTATTCTGGAAAATGTATATATGTAAACACATTAGTTCAGCACAATTTATGTAATTTTACTTTCAATATATTCATCCACTGATATAATGTTAATTTACATATCAGTTTTTAGTTTTTAAATAATAATAAATAATAATATCTATTATGTCCCAAATAAATTTATCCCATAATCATCATTAAAGGAATTTAAAACTAAATACCTCTATTATGGTTTAATGAGGGATTTCACTCTCTATGTTATTGAGATAAAAGTTACGGATTCAAACATACAGAATTTTTATTTTACAAATTTTATTTAATATTTAATATTTTTGGGTCTATATTAAAATATATTTATGATATTATTTTGGGAATAATTGTTTAATTACCATTGATAGAAACAATTTATTGTAGTGAAACCAAAAATATTAAATATTTGTAATCTACGACGATATGGAATGAAAAAGATTTAAATTGTTTCTTTTAATATAAAAGAGGTTTTTATATACCATTAGTTCAATAAAATTTAATATATATAAATTTTGGATTCTCCTAGGGTGTGATAGATTTCCCATAACTAATTAGTTTAGGTTATTTTCAAAATTTCCATTCCTCCTCATTTATATTAAGGAACTCTCAAACATCACATATTAAAATAACTAAATCAAATTGGATATAACAACCCATTTAATAATATTAAAAATTGTATTTATACTCATTTTATAGGTTTTATACTTCATCAAATACAAACCATAGTTTCATTATAAACATATCTAAATGAGGATACTCTATGAGAAGTTAATCATTTTAATGAATTATTTTTTATTTATTCATTTAAAACATTCAATTATGTCATAATAGTATCAATATAACAAACAAAATATATACCATATATAAGATGGTATTATTTTAATGTAATAATATATATATATATCATATCCATCCAATTGGAATCCAAAATAATTGATCATGATTATGGTGTACAACCACCTCGTAAACTGATGTAATTATTTTTCTATCAACACATAACATTGATGGATATATTGATAGATTTTGTTCTTATATGTAATATTTGTGATATAATTATACATATGGGATTAAAATACACATATACATTATTTCGTTCCCTTTCGTTTAAAATATGTTAATGTTGATCTTGTATACAGAGGACTATGTCCTCAAAAAGCAATGCAATTTTATTTCACTAAATGGTTATGTAGATGTTTGTAAGGTAAACATATGAAGAACTAATGTGATATATATATATATATCATTTTAATAAATATTTAAAATTAATAAAATGTCAACATTTTATCATTTTAATTATACGTGAATAATGTTGTCGACAAACATATATATGGCCTACCATCTCCACGAAGTGATGTGATTATTTTTAAAATTTATATTTTATGGAATTATTCAGGATATGTATCTAATGACAAAATAAAATTTATAACAGTACTATAATTACTTATACAATGTAACTATTTCATATTTTCAGGAACTATAACATTTCTAACAAACCTTTCATGAGAAAAATTGTAATTAGCACATAAAACAATATTGATAATGAATTATTGTGAACGAATGGGTAATTATTGGTTATAAAAGTCTTATATATGATATTTTGAATAATAATTGTGCATTTATATGTTATTAACTTGTTTTGAAACATTAAACATAAGTATTATGAGTGATCGGCAAAATGGATGTGTTAGGTATGATATTGTTTTCTCAATTACTATTTCATTGAGATAAAATTTTTAATATAAAACTAATCAATTTTATGTTCTGTATATAAATCCACATTAATACACATAAATAATTATATATGATTAAACAATGATAAAGGTATCATATCAATTTAACCCTCAAGGGTTTACATTTTAAAAGATACAAAAGAATTATACAGTATTCTATATTCTCACATTAATTTTTATTATTTTATTTATCTTAATATAATCACTTTATTAGGATGATTTTTAATATTAAATTAAATTAGTATTAAATATCCCATTTATTTTTATCAAAAACAAAATAATTTTATATATAATGATTCATTTTTATCTATTATGAATAATTTTATTGTATTTTGGTTAACAAATTTTATATTGAGAATGATATATTATTTACTCAATATGGGTATATTATTATAAGATTTATAATCCATGAATTTTATAATTTATTAGATATATAAAGAATTAATTGGTAATACAGTGATGTGTGGGACCAATAATTATATATCCCTCTAATTCATCTGTAGGTTTTATGAGATATATTAGATGGCTTAAAAAATGGGGTTTTACCATATGTTTAAACGATCGAGTGAAAAGTTTTTCATGTATAGCTATTGTAAGGAATGATAACATAAGTTATAATAATTAATAATTTAATTATTTGGGAATTATCTTAACATTATTACCCATGGTAATTTTTCATTGATATTATTCCTATATGAATTTCATTTTATGTTTATTGACTAAATGAAATGTTTGTTTAGTTATTTATCATGTCATATTCATTATAGATTATTTAATTCTCTTTTCATTGATATAATGTCATATATTTTATTCATATAACATTCTATTTTTATTATTATATATTTACTCATGGTTAAGTCCACTTAAATAAACCCTTACTGAGATCTTTTCCCTGCATTTTTTTTCTCTTTCACAATGTTTGGATGACAAATTTATTAAATAAGATTAAATTATGCAGATCATTTCTATCGTTATGTCTTGTTATTTTATATCCAATGTAAAATTGGTATCATGTATGTATATGTTTCTCAAAAAATATTTAATTGATTTTCCCTTTTAGATTTTACCCACTCTACTAATGATAATGTAATTACATAGAACTAACCGCATGTTATTAGACATTTGGTTGTGAGAGACATTTAAGAATTATTATGTAATTTTTTTTCACTATTGAATTTAATCCAAATGATATTGAAATGAATATTTTTAAATAATTTATGAAGGTTTTTTAAAAAAACAAAATATGAAACCCCAACAAATATAATTTTGAATACTTTCATTTCAACATATATGGTGACAATTACATATCACACCCAACATCAATTATTTTATCATTGGATTCCACTAAATATTTCATTTTTTTTCAAAGAAAACCCCTCTTTACTTTTCTATATTTATTTGAGTGATGATATGTTTTATGAATAATGAGTATATAGATTTTTCCAAATGGTTACTCATTGTTTTAAAAGTGCTATTTATGGTATTTGGTCATTATTTGGTCCATGTGCCTTTTTTTTATCGTTTTAGCTCTATAATATATCACGATTAAGAATAATATATATAATATGACTTGTTTTATGAGATTTCATAGGGTGATAATGTAATTTAATATATTATGTGTTCCCCACGATAGTACTCCAATTCATTAGGTAATAACTATATTCTTTAGAGACATATACTGGATGTTAATGAAATAGTTATTTTAATTTTTGGTTGTTTTATATGTGTGTATGATGATTATTTCCCAAGTCAAATACATAACACTTTTATAATTTCTAATTATTTTTTATTGAGTTTTTTTTATTCTCAAAAGGTTTGATAATTTCATTTTATTGAAAAATTATGATATATTCAGTTAAATTATTACGTTTTTGAAGAAATTTTTATCATTATCTGTATGTTTTTCTCTGGACTAAAAGATTTTTTTATTTTTAGGTTTTTTATTTAGATATTCATTCTCATAACATATTTTCAAATTTTTCATCGATATTTTTGTTGTGTAATACATAGAAAAACATATGTTTGAATGTGATCAATATATTTAATGAAAATTTATATTTTTGTATTTTAAAAGTTATATATTGTGAGAAAAATAGATACTAAACAGTTGTTTACAGTTTTTAAAATATGTTTTTTATTTTAATTTTTACGAACAAATTTTATCAAACTATAATGTAAAAAGTTATATTGTAATTAATAAAATTCAATTATGTCAAAAAAATATTATGTTATTTTAATTATTAGTTCCTAACATAGTGAATATTTTAGATTATATTTGCAATATTCTATTAAATAATGTAACACACCTGGACTAGGTGTTTTCATGGAACCACATATTATAGGAAGACAAATTTGAAATTGAAGAGGCAATGAATCATATGTACCCTCATCTAGTTTATTGTATATTATAATATCTCCGGGAAAAGAATTTAAGGGAGAGGAATGAAATGAAATTACTTATAAAAATTAAAATCCTTTTTTGAATGAGTAAATGTCATATTTTGTAATGCGTGTATTGAAATTAAATGCAGTAAATTAATTATTTTGAACCTTTATAAAAATGTGAATGATTTTTGAAAAAATCATTTTCTAAATTGATAATATAGACAGTGTACCATTGAAATTAATATTGGTATATTATATTTATTTAGATAATGTTAAATTGTCATAGATGAAATAAACGATGGCTTCAATCAGTACGATCATAAAAAAATAATCCCAACTATCAGATATTCCAAAGGGAGATGGAATTTATAGGATATAACCTTTCTTAATACAACGTTGAGATTTGGAAACTAATATTTGAGAAAAACCATTTATGGGAGAATATCAATCTAATTGAAATCATGACCCAAACCATGTTCGTAGATCCAACATAAGAAAGATCCACCATCACACACATTACCCATGGGTGAATGAAACTATAATATGTTGTAATTTATGTATACCATATTAATAATATATTTTATATTTTTTTGAAGTAGTTTATGATTATATTTTTCAATTTTCATTATTATAGTATTAATGATTGTATTATGGCCTTGTCAAGATTTGTATTTCCTCATGTAAAAATTAATTTTTTGGGTAATATGAAGTTTAAATTGAGAAACATCTATGTGAAATTATTTTATATAAAATAAATTTTATTTTAATGAAATATTATAATTATATGAAACAAATTTAACAAAATATGTTATATATTTTATAGAATTGAAATATAATATTTATAATGGGTAAAAAGGTGTTTACATAGAATAAAATAATTATTTCTTGTAAATAAGGATGTTTAAATAAAACTAGAAATCATAATATTTATGATATAATTTTTTTGAAATAAATTATAGTAGTGAAATTATCATGTATATATTATAAAATGGTAATTTTTTAATAATTTTAATAGATGGTATATATTTGGATAAAAATTAAATATAGTCTAAATATAGATTCTATATTATTAAAACATAATTTCCCCAAAGTGATTTAATAAATATAATGAATATAATACAAGTATATATTTAACATTTCCATTTTAAATATTTAGTTTTTTATGTTTTTTTTATTTAATTTAGAATATTTTAATGAACTCTCTAAAACCTATAATACATTTTAATGTTTCAAAATAATTTTTTTTTGAGCGTGTCTATCTTTTACATCACCATTATTATTATTTTAATGTGTTATGTTAATGGAATTATAAAATATTTCTATCTAAATTTTTTTTGAATCCTATGGAAATAAAATGGGAATGTTTTTATTTTTTTTACATTTTTATTCATTATAGTAAATAAACTATGTGCATAAATTGATAAATAATTACACTCCCTTATGGTGTAAATACATACACATCCTACCGGGCAGATTCACTAAAACCCCATTGATCATTAATTTTATCTCTAATACATGCCTAAATATATATGAAATTGTTTTTATTCTATTATAAGCTCTTCTCATTCATCATGAATAACACCCATTTGGTAAAAGATTATCTCCTCTTTTTTATTTAGGGACATTATTTTTATTATGAAATATTATTTCCAATTGATAAGTTTTGGATATGTTTTAAAACATTACATTTATTATCCTTGTGATTTCATTGTAATTATATACCTCAATTACATATAATTAAACTTTTCCATCAATATATATGTATACCTATTGTACTGGCAAAAAAATGTTGTGATTTACCATGATGAAAATTTTTATAGTGAGTACCCTTCCCCCTATTCAGTCAAGGGTATTCAAAAATGTCTAAATATTATTGTTTGATCATGTAATTTTCTATTTGTAGAACCATATTTTTAATTAGGGGTTATGTGTGATAAAATGCAGCGTTTTCTATGATATCTGAGAAACACAAATGTATTTACATGATATGAATTTTAGGGGTGAGGGAGAAATTTTATTTCCCTCCAACACATTGGGTTATGTTTTCATTTAATGATACACCATGTATGGTGCACTTGATGACATAATGAGATCATTATGACCAGATTTCTTGAATTATATCCTTGAAATATGGTCATCATGTCATGTTTTATTTTGTTTCCATATTCCTATGTTTCCTTAATGTTATCATATTATATCATTCTAAAATGTTCATGTTTATGATTATATATATTTTAAGTCACATTCATATACTCTATGACTAACATGCATCATATTAATTTAGTTATACTATACTTATTACCTTACAAGTTATTATAACTAACCCCTTACATATTTAAATAAATAGGTTATCCCCTTCATTTTTAGAATAGTGATGGATGTTTAAGATATTGTTTTTTTTAAATATGTTAATTCTACTCTAAATTCATGTTTTTGTTACTTGTATCTAATTATCGAAACATATTATTACTCCAAATATTTTGTTATAATATTTTTTTATCTTTATGTATGATACCTAAAAGAAGGTCTATTAAGGATTTTAGTTGTTATAACGATAAATAGATATACAAAAGATTAAAAAGAATATGACATCATCCTATATTGCAAGATATTATCCATTTTGGGCCTTGCATACTCATCAGAATTATTTTAAAAAATCATATTATGACATGTTATTAATTGTGATGTGTGTGATCTATTAATTTTACCATACTCATAATATATGTAAAAAATATGAAATAATGTAATTTACGGTCCATAGGAACACTCGACCAAATAATTTACTTAAACAATGACATATGCACAATGAAATTCATATATGAATTTAATTACTAATAGATATTGTAATTAACCTAAAACTAGGTAGAAATAATCTAAAAATATATAAAATATTCTCATCTCCCAATAACATAACCTATATCACATAGAAAAAGTGATGAGTATATAAATTAAATCAAATTAAAACAAAACTGAAACACTTCTACTTCCCAAATACCAACCATGATGTCCATGAGAGAATAATATATGAAGTACATGGTGAGAAAAACCTATACATTCAGAAAATTCATTGGCCTAAAAAGATATTAATTGAATTATATTAATATTTCTTGATAAATACTTCACATAGACCAAATCTTCATCTTCAAAATTCACAAAAGAAATGAGTTATTCATATTAAATATAAATTTAATTATGTATCAGTTGGTAATTAAATTTTTTAAGTGATTTACATTATCATGGTCAAATATATATTAGGTGTGTTAAATTGAGTGGATGAAGTGGATTTACTATACTCATTATCAATGGGATTTGTATTGAATCATGATGATAAACCTGGAAATTCACATTTAAGGGATAATAATATAAGAGTTTCAAGACAAAAAATTATATTAAATGGTATTAGTTGAAATTAATAATCGACATCCGAAAACCCATAACGAATGAAAAATCAAAAGATAATAAACCTACCCTCTTAGGGTTCAATAATGAAACTCAACTTGGGAACATTCATTTAGAACATCCACCATAATATATCCAAATTTCCAAAATCATGAACTCTATAATGTAATTTCTCTTTGTTTTTTTCTTTCATATATCACATATAATAACATATAGAAAACAACTGAATCTTAATAAATGAGTAATGAATGATATAATATGTATTTCTAGATTTCACAGAACCTATACTAATGAAATTGTAAATTGACCATCCAAATATTAATATGACCCTTATGAATAGTAAACAAACCAAATTATAAGTTACAACACACATGAAATTTTAAAAAAAATTATGTTTCTGATAGGTTACAATAAGATATAATTATATTATAGTATATGTAAATGAATATTTCAAAAAATTATTAATTAAGTGTTTATATTTTTATGTGTCATAAATATTTAATTTAAATATTATAATTAATAATATTATTTTAAATAATAATAATCATCATAAAATTAATTCTAAAATAAATATTTTATTACTCAATGATTTGAGAATAATTTAACGAGACTTTAATTGACTTTTATATGGTGTTATAAAACCAGTTTTAAATTTAAAATTTTTATTTTTCGAGTAAAATAATGATTTTACTCAGATATAAAAGTTCACTTATCTATAAAATAATTTTGATAAAATAGTTCCCATTTTTATATTCTATTAATAGGAAAATATATCAGTAAATTTTTCGAATTTTCTAAAATAACTGAATATATAGTAAATAGTGAAATAAGATAAATAATGATAAAAATTATATAAACGATATATTTAGTCATATGAAAATTTTTCTGATTTAATCCCAAAATATCATACAATCCATCATTGTTTTAATTTAAATTATAATAATTCTCAAAATATTCTTATTCTTGAGGTAAAAAAATAAACAAGTTAATATGATATTCAAAAATCAACCCTCTCCACCACTATATATACCACCCATCAATCCATTTTCTTCTCAATTTTATATTCCTTTAATCATGTTATTTTATGAAAAAAAAATCATATTCACTAGGATCTTCCCACACCTAGGACATCTTGGTCTTACCCAAAGACCAAAACCACTTTCACTTAGAAAGTTCTCAAGGAGGATAATTCAATTGGAAAATGCTCATTATTTTCATTTAATTTTATTTTCAATTTATTTTATTTTATTATAACATCCTCACCTAATCTATCCAAATGAACATGATTGATCTAATATAATATATACAGTGGAATTATATCAGGTATCTGGATTATTCTTCATAAATCTTCTTACACCCCCACCTTAATTATAAAAATGAAATCATTGTATGGGAGGTGATGATATAGAACAATCATGGACTAAGTGCCATAATTTTTCAATCAATATTTCAAGTCTAGTAATGAAACCATTTTTATGGTTGAAAGATACAATAATATATTTATTATAACCTATTTAATGTTTTCTTCATGATCAGTCCCTTGGGGCTCGTGTGGTGACTACCCCATGCCCGCCTTCTGTAGGCCATATGCAAGTGACTAGCACATGAAATGTGTATCCCTAAAATGGGAAGGCATTTCCTTTTTAGCCTGTATAGACACATAGTCAAAGAGAACAATAAGAAGCCACCACGATATAAACTGTTGTAGTAAATTTTGCTGAATGTAAAGGGGTTGTAGGAAAATCCCTACTGAAAAGTATATGTACAAATGAATAGTAAAAATAAAACTTAAAATTGATAAACAACTCATGAATCATCCACCGATGATCCAACCTGAAGGGTAGGTATAGCTCACAATCATTAGTCCTTGCATCATGTAATGCCAATTAGTCTACCTCCGAGCACCGTCCAGACCTGGCTCCCTCAGCCTCCATCACTGATTTCCTTCATCTGCACAAGAAAAAAGAAGGCTCTAGTGTAGCCCGTGAAGGATGAGTATTACTATACACAATATGGAACCTGAGACCCTCGTAGGTCTCCCAGAGTTACACATATGAATACCACAATGAAAGACCATCATCTCAATGAACTATGTGATAAAATCATTTCTAATTATGTATATGACCAGACATATACCTATGTTATTGAGATATACCCATATCACACATGAGAGAAGAATACCACAAAGGTAACACCATGAAGGTAGATGTACCACACAGGTAACACCAAGAAGACATCACCATGAAGGTAGAATAAACACACAGGTAACACCACATTGGAAACACCACGTTGGTAGAATTACCACACAAGTAACTCTACGAAGACAACACCCCGAAGTTAGAAGACTCCTCTCACAATCCGGTATAACTTAATTACAAAAGTACATATGATTAGTCGTAAGATAGATCATCATATTTTATTAAGATTCACTACTTCTTACCCACATAGGATCGATAGGTAAAACCCCCATTGACCCACATATGATCTAACCCACATAGGATCAGTATGCACTGACCCACACAAATTCTCTATGCACTCACCCACATGGGATCTTATAGATGTCAACCCACACAAGTTCTATAGATGCTGACCCACTTAGGATTGATGTTATTTCTTCATGTTACAGCTTTCCATAGGATTCCTTGCACTTGGTGTGCTCGAGTTCCATAGAAACTTCCCCTCGAGATATCGGCCATACCTCGACCACCAATATTCTACAGAAATGAGTAACCCATATGACCACCATGTCATAAGGGTTTCAATGTGACAGATCATGCGTCAATTGAACATCCATTCTATGAGTTATAAGCATTTTAGTTCTGAGGGCCCAGTTAGATTCAGTTTCTATCCAACCCAACTATACTCCATCTATTTCCAAAACTCATGTGGAGTATACCAAATGGATTGTCTCACTCAAATTGTGTATCACCCCATGCTTTCATGGAACATTATCTTTTTAATGATACAATAGATTGTGTTGTACGGAACTTCATGTTCAAACCCACCACAACCAATCAAACTAATTGTTATGAATAGTAATACCCGCTCTTTTAGATTTTATGAATTATATCATTCAAACCTGACGTCATTTTTTTATTCAAAATATTAAAATTATCTTTGTTTGAATTTTTGGTATTTTTCGGAAAACATTCAATCTTTGATGAATAGTGAAATCACTGAGTGATTGTTTAAAACAAACTTTTTATATAAATAATTATTTATTTTACTAAATTTATTTAAGTAAAATTGATAAATAATACCTATATATGTTCAATTTAAATCATTGGAGTCATTTTATAATGAGTTTTGATATATAAAAATTTTATTGAAATTTTTACCATCTTTTAACCACCTCTTCTGAGCATTTGAAAATATGAATTAAATATAATATAGACACTTCTATTTGTATAATTTTTAAAATCTAAGAGACATGAATAATATCAGCAAGTAAATTGTTTTTCAATAAGATGAAAATAATTTTCGGTAAATATTTACTTTTGACTTTTATTTACCACGGTTAAATGTAAATAGGGAAAATAAGGGAAAATGATATCATAATTACCTAAAAACATGTGATAATTCAATTGGATAAGTATAATTCGACCAAAATCAACCTTAGGAATAAAATTGGATCATATTTGGTCCACATGGATTAGATTAGGACATTTATTATGATTTTATTTAAATAATAGTTAAAAGAGTTAAATTCAATGTTTAATAATTAAACCATTTTTAATGTATGGTTACACACAATATAAATTTCGATTACAAATATTCATTAGAATGATAAAATGTTTTCCTACATAATGGTATTTTATTTATAAATTTAAGACATTATATAATTTATTTTATAAATGAAACAATGATGATGCAGTAATTACCTTATTAATGAAATATTAAAATAATAGATATTATAAATATCCAAAAAATGTCAATTAAGGCATATAATGAATTACAACAATTTTTATGTTATTATAATATTTTAGGATTGGTTAAATAAATTTTATTCGAAGTGATAACTTTTTTAATGTCTTTTAAAAAAACAAAATATTAAATATTTGCAAAATTGGCCTAATTGAGTTTTTAAAACAAATGCTATATTATTAATTGATATAATATTTATAAAAAACTTAGGATCATTAAAATGACATATATAAGTTTATATATATGAATAATTTTCCACAGGGGTTTTTTTTTGCTTCTTATATATTTTTTATTACCCATATAATATAAAAATACAAAGAGACATAGTAAATGTCAAACTATTAAACTAAGAGTTAAATATAAAAGATATGGTAAATATGATGACCTAAACTAGTCTAAAACCTATTAGTTGTGATGATTTTTACCCATAACCTCCTTAACCTATAAATAATTAAATTATTAGATTAGAAGCCAAAAATTATTTTATTATAAAATAATATTTCAAACTTTTCCTAAAGTGACGATCGCCTCTCTTATAAAAGGGAACATCCCCTTTTCTTAATTTGACACCTCCAAAGAAATTTGGCTAGGCCATTCCCTGGAAAAATTTCACACCATATCCCCTCACATCATCTTAGAGGATTTTATTTGGTCATAAATCCAAACAAGGGAACCCTTTTGATCAAATCCAGAGGAATGATCCAAAGAAGAGGTAAGTATTTAATCACCTCTTTCATGTTCTGTTCTTCTTCCACATCCTCAATCTTTTCTGTTTCCATTCTAAAATAATAACTCTAGAATAATTTATATACATTGATGTAATTATAAGAAATGTACAATGATATTTATTATTCTATCCATTATTTGAATGACAAAGTCACCATATGTGCGTACATAAAGCTTACCGCCTCCACGTCGTGGTGTAGTTTGTTATTCAAAAACATCATTACATGGATGGGTATAATAATGAGTATAACTAATGTAAATAATAAATATAACATGTTAATGATTCATTATATATGATATAACATCAAATTACATACTATTTCACCATCGATATAATTATATTGTCGCTCGTACGTACGTATTGATTATTGTCTCCGCGAACAAGATGAGATTCATTCCCAACCGTAATCATTCATGAATAATTTTCCTTTTAGGATTAAAAATAACATTTATAGACAAAATATAATTCTTCATATGAATCAAATAAATTCTATTCATAATAATCATTGCTTATATAACCATTCATATAATGGAAAATGAATCAGTTAACACCTGAAACGATGATACTACTAAAATATTATTAACAAAGCAATATTAGAAGATCATATATGATATCAAATTTACGTATATGGTTCATGTATAATTTAATAACAATTATTTTAATACTATACAATAGGTTAACATATCCTCAACCACGGAAATGTTCAAGGTAATGGTTAATTTCACAATTTCATTATTATCTGAGTTTTTTTTGCGTAAGTATCTACTAGGACCTCTTTATCATCCACAACAATTTTTCTTAAAAATGTAATTCAAAACATTTTTAATATTTACTATTCTATAGGTTAAAGTAATTTATACCCTTATTTGACCATATTTTTCTTAAAGGGATCTCTCTGTTGTATTCCAGACAAGGTACATGATGTCATTTCTGACAAAATTAGGGTAAGAATGTATTTTTTATCTTATACAGCAGGTGTGACTATATTATTCCATTATAAAATTTTCAATTCTTACCATTAAATCATATAAAATTATTTTTAAAATAATGTTTTTCTCTTATAATTACAATATTTTTAATTGATTTCGAAATAGAAAGATATATTTCTCTCAAAAAATTTTGATTTCATCTATTCCATCATCCTTTAATGGATTCTAAACTTGTTTAATTCTGATTTATTATGATTCAAATATTCCATATTGTATTAATGGTTTTGTGAAATGTTTGACTGTGGATGTGTTATTTTTACACCATTCATTGTTTATAGATAAAGTATTGACATTTTTTATTGTAGTTTTTATAAGAATGTTTATGTTAAGTTTAAACCCTTTCATATGAAGAATTAATTGGACATAGTAAGTGAAGGGTGGATCCCTCTGTATATCTTTAATGCATCAGTGGGTCTCATGAGACAAACCAGGGTCTTAGCACAAGTCCTTTAAAAATCATATTTGTAGTCTTGGCACCAGGCCTTGACTATGTGGTTATGATGTCTGGAATTATGTATTCCATCATTATGAAAGTTCTTATTGAAATTTCATGTAAATATTTGACTAAAATAATATTCATTTGATTATATAAATGGAATTATCTAATTTTATAATTTCCAAATTATGATTATGCTTATGATTAAAATTCTTTTGTTAAAGTATTATTCATTGCCTCAATGGTTTATGTGTATTTATGAATTTTGTCACTATATATTTATCCTTACTGAGTATCTGAGCTCACCCCATTCTATATTTTATTTTTTTCTAGGATTTGAAGAAGTATTTTATGGATGACCTGTAAGGATAGGCTAAGGATTTATGTGTTTTAAAAAGGGGATAAAATGTTGGTGATGTTTTTATATTATTATGTAATGTAATACTTGTGAATGTATCTAGTACTTCCAAGGCTACTAAACTGGTCGGTCTTTTGGGACCAGATTTCTTGTATTATTCTAATGTTATGTAATAATGCAATGACTCTAGGTAACTAGGGTCGAGGAATGAAAGTTGGTATCAAAGGAAGTTTAGTGAAAGCCTTCTAAACTAGATTTAGAAATACTCTGATTAGAGAACATTACCCTTTGATAGACTTTGATGATTGGTATAGAAGAACTTCCTAGAATTTTGGTAATGTAGATATTTTGATAGATTTCCATACAATAAAACCCTATCTAGATAAGATCAGGTATAGGCAGCTCTGGCACAGATGTACCTAGGGGTAAATCCCGAAAACACTACTTTGAGCTAGACTCGAATGGGAAATGATGCATGACAACATGACATGATACACTATTGTTTATGACACACCAAGGGGATATGTTTAAGATAATTATTATTTCTTCCAAACCATTATTAATGATTCATGAGAATATACCGCCTCAAAGAAATTTTTTTATGATTATAGAATATATCCATAAACTGTTCAACTTATTTTATGTGTTTTACACATTCGAATTATGTATTTTGATTCATAAAATAATCTTCTTTATGAAATTGTTTAGAAATGGAGACTTCAGGAAGGAATGGAAACCATATCAACACACATAATCCACGTAATGATTTCCCTTATACTCTATAATTATAGTGGATAATCTGATGCAACTGGTGATGATCAACTTATCACAATACTGGTAAAAATATCTCTAGTTATGAATAATAACCTTACCCATATGGAGCACCCTGATCCACAACATAGAGCATTAATTTTATATTAATTCATGAGGAAACAACCACCAATATTAATTGGGACTATATATCCATTTATATCTGAGCAATGGATACGTTTCTTAGAGAAACAATTTCACACATTAGGGAGTAGCGAAAGGGAAAATGTTTTCATTGCAGTTTATCGCCTCAAGGGAGATGCAGATCAAAGGAGGCTATTGATTCAATACACAGATAAAAATGATCAATTATGAAATATTTAATGGAGGGAATTTAATGTGATTTTCTTAGAAAATATCTTTTCTAGTGACCATTGAGCAGATATGGAGTGACAATTTTTGAGTCTAAGACAAAAGGAGGATAAGAATGTCTCAAAATATGAGGCTATCATTACCAAGATATCAAGGAATGATTCATATTATATACATAACCCAAGGAGTAAGATTGATCGATTATTTGATTGCTTAAAACCATTACTATGGCAACCATTAGTCCCAAATTATTTCTAATCATACTAATATATTGTCTCATGTGTTATCAAGAGAGGAAAATAAATCCCTATTTCTTACGCCTTTAAAGCGAAGTATGAGGAGATAAGATCTGTTGAACACTTTGAAAATGGAAAAAAGGGAATGAAGGGAATGGATGAATATCCATTCCGTGGTAAATGGGTGAAGAAACACCCCGATATTTTCCTAAAGGGAATGATAGTCTATTACAAGTGCGATTAAAAGGACACCAAGCCTGTGATACCATGGGGAAGAAAGATGTTGTCAATGTTGAATGCTACAATTTTCGAGAGAAGGGGTATTATGAAAACAAATGTATTATGTGCCAAGGAAACTTACCCCATAAAAGGACAAAGGAGAATGACCAAGATTATGCAATCATTGTTGTTTTGTTTGATGTTTCGAAAGACGTGGTGGAAGGTAATTTAATGGTTTCCTAAATTTTAGCCAATGACTTATTTGATTCTGGATCATAGCATTGTTTCATATCTTCTTAGTTTTCTAAGAAACTCAGATAGTTTCAATTTGAATTAACAAGGTAGTTTTCAATCAAAACACCAAAGGGATGTATCATTGAAAAAATGTTTTATGAATCAGTACCCAATAAGTCATATAAACAATATTTATCTACTGATCTAGTTATCATACCCATGGTTGAATTTGATATAATCCTTGGATTGTATTTTCTTTTATACCATGATGTGAAAATTTATTGTAATAAAGAGGTTATAATTCTTTATGATGATAAGGTATACCTTATCTTAAGAGAATAAATGTCACCACATGATTTTTATCTAGATCCACCCCTGGTAGCTCTACTAAATACAATTATTATAAAGAATGGGAGTGAAATAATTATGGTTGTGGATAAGAATTTTCAAATAGAGGATGTAGCTATTGGGTACGAATATATTGACGTGTTTCAAGAGGATTTACCTGGATATCTTCTAGAACAAGAAATTTAGTTTTACATTGATTTAATTCAAGGATCAAGGACCATATCAAAGACCCCTTATATAATATCCACTGTAGAATTAGTGGAACTAAGGAAAGAACTAGATGAATTGAATAGTAAGGGATTTATTCTCCCATGTGTTTCTCCATGGGAATCACCTATCCTTTTCGATATGAATAAAGAAAGATCTATGAGTTTGTACATTAACTACATGGGGATCAATGCTATAACAATAATGAATAAGTTTCCCATACCTCGCATTGATTATTTATTTCAAAATCTTTATAGATCTCAATATTATTCAATGATTGACCTACGATCTGGATATCATGAGTTGTTTGTGATGAAGGAAAACATTATGAAAAAAGCATTTCGAACCAAGTATGTCCATTACATGTTTACAAAAATGCCTTTGGATTGACTAATGCACCCTATATCACTATAGATCTAATAAATAGACTCTTCAACGAATATCTTTATGATAATGTAGTGGTATTTATTTATGATATTTGGGAATACTCCAAAAGCTATAAAGATCATGAAAATCACTAGTGCATTATCCTAAGGACACATATATGAAATGAATTATTTGGGAAATTTAACAAGTGTTAATTCTATCTTCCAGTGATTTCTTTTCATAGACATATTATCTCGATGTATGGAACCTTTTTTGCTCATTTAATGAACAAGGCAATCTATGATTGGCCAGCATTGACAAGTATTACTGAGGTACATCATTTTATTGGTTTAGTAGGTTATTATTGACTTTTCCTCTAGAATTTTTCCCGATTGGAAAACCCAATAACCAAGATCACATGTAAAGGGGTAAATTTTTTTTGACCAAAAGATGGTGAAGAATGTTTTGTAGAACCGAATTTAATTTTATTCAATGATCCTATCTTGACTCTACCATTAGGGAATGATAGTTTTGTTATTTATAGTAATTTGTCATTGAAAGGACTTGGTCGTGTCCTTATATAGAACAACAGTGTTATTACTTATGAATCACGAAAACATAATATTCATGAGAAAAAATATCATATTTATGATCATGTGTTAGCAGTTGTAATATTTACTCTGAAGATATGGAGACACTATCTGTATGGTGAAAATGTGAAATTTATAGTGATCACAAGAGTTTGAAATATATTTTCTCACAGAAAGAACTCAACATGATAAAAAGATGATGTCTTGAACAACTGAAGTATTATGATTGAACTATACACTACCACCAGGGGAAGTCAACTAATATGGATGATTCATTGTGTAGAAACTATCATGGAGTTTTGAATAAGATGAGAGTTTTAATGTTTCATGTTTTTAGTGATCTTGTAAAGATGGATATGGGAATAACCATAGAAGGTGAAAAATCAATATTTTTTCAAATGGATACCAAACCAACATTACTAGAAATGTTAAAGAGTTCTCAGACTGATGATGATGAGTTTCAAATGAATATTAAGGTTGTGAATGATTGGATACTGAGTGAGATCATACATAGATATGGAATTTTGAAATTCGGGAAGAGGCATTGTGTTCCTAACAAGCCTGATCTAAAAAGGGAATTATTGGATGATACTCACAGCTCCAATATTTCTATACACCCTTGGAGCACCATGATTTATAGATATTTGAATGAACATTTTAGGTGGGACAACATGAAGAGGATGATTACTAATTTGGTATCACGGTGTATGGTTTTTCAACAAGTGATAACTAGAAGGAAACAACAAGGAGGATTCTTTCAACCTCTTCCTATACCTGAGAGGAAATTGGATAATATTACGATGGAACTTTTCATGGGGCTACCAAAGACTCTTAGATGGAATGATGCAATATGGGTCATTTTTTATCTTCTTAAAAAGCCAGAACCTTTTCTTTCAATAAGATAAGATTTAACACTTGAATGTATGGGACGAATATATATATTAATAATGTTTTAAGACATCATGGAGTACACCTATAGATTATTTCTCATCGTGATCCCCATTTTACATCAAGATTCTGGAAAGGTCTTTAGAAAGCCCCAAATACTGAAATTCATTTGAGCACTGCCTACCACCCTCAAACCGATGGACAATCAGAACAGAATATTCAAAACTTACCAGACATGTTGAGATCCTACTAACATGACTTTCAAGGTATACGAGATCATTACTTACCTTTGGTATAATTTTCCTATAACAATAGCTTACATTCCAGTATTTAGAGGGCACCCTATGAAGTATTTTACATAAAGAGATGTCGCACACCAACTTGTTGGGATAATGATGGTGAGAGAAAAATCATAGACCAAGAACTTGTAGAAAAAAAATGGAGAAGGTGATGGTTATCTAATCCCACATCAAACCAGCTCAATGTAGGCAGAAAAGATATGCCAACAACTGAATGAAATATTTATAATTTCAGGTATGAAATCATGTTTTTATATAGGGATCGTCATATTTGGCAGTTATACAATTCAAAGAGAAGGGTAAACTAAGTCACAGGTACATCAGACATTTTAAAATTCTAGAATGAATTGGGGCAGTAGTATACCATTTGCCAATGCCACCATGTCACTACATTGTTCATGATTTGTTCTACTTATCACTATTGAGAAAATACATGCCTTCCCAATGCATGTACTCACCTATGAGGAAATTGAACTAGAACCTGATTTAACTTATTGTGAAGATCCTATCATGATTCTTGATACAAGTGAAAAAGTTTTTTGAAACCGTACGGCTCTTCTAGTAAAAGATCTATGGTGAAACCATAAGATGAAATAGGCAATGTGGGAACTAGAAAAACATATAATGAAGAACCATGTGAATCATTTTATGTAGTAAAAATCTAGAAATGTCTATGATGAAATTATTTTATGGTGGGGAGAATGTAACAGCCCATGATTCCATGGTACATTTCCCTTTGAATAATACAATATCTTGTGTTGTATGCAACTTCGAGTTCAAACACACCAGAACCAATCAATCTAGCCATTATGAATAGTAATACCCATTTGTTGAAATTTTATAAATTTTAATTTTCAATATGTAATTCATTTTTGGATTTGGAATATCAAAATTATCTTATGCAAAATTATTGGTATTTTTATGAAAACATTCAATTTTTTATTAATAGTGAAAAATAATGAGTTTCTGTTTAAAACCAAAATTTTATTTAAATAATTAATTATTTTATATAAATTTATTTAAGGTCAAAATAGATACATAATACCTATATATGTCCAATTTAATTCATTGTAGTCATTTTATAATTATTTTATACATATAAACATTTTATTGAACTTTTTACCGTCTTTTACCCACCTCCTAAGAGCATTTAAAAATTTGCATTAAACATAATTTTAATGCTTCTGTGAGTTGAATTTAAAAATTCAGAGAGCCGCAGATAATATAAGTAAGTAAAAGGTTTTTCCATAATATGGAAATAATTTTTTTGAATAGTAAATTTTGACTTTTATTTAGCACTATTAAATGTAATTAGGGTAATTTAGGGTGAAAATGATATCATAATAACCCTAAAATATGTCCTAATAGAATTGGAAATGTTTAATTAGACCCAAAAAGCCTTTGGAGATTAAATTTTATCTTCATTGGTCCACTTGGATTAGATTAGGACATTTATTAGCATTTTATTTAAAGAAGAGTTAATAGAGTTAAATTGAATGTTTATTAACTAAACCATTTTTAATATTGGGTTACACACAATATATATTCAAATATATATATTAATTATAAATATAAAAATATTTCCTTCATAATGGTATTTTATTTATAATTTTTTAAAATTTAATAATTTAATTTATTTATGACACAATGATGATTTAGTAATTGCCTTATTAATGAAATATTAAAATAATTGATATTATAAATATACAAATAAATGTAAATTGAGACTTCTGATTAATTGAAATGATTTTCCAGGATAATATGGCATTATAGGGATGAATAAATAAATTTTATTTGTTGTGATAAAGTTTTTAATGTCTTTAAAAAAATAGTGTCAAAATTGAAATATTTGAGTTTTTAAAAAATACTATATTATTAATTGATATAATATTATATAAAATATAAGGATTAGCCAAAGGACATAGATAATTTTATATATATTAATTATGAACCATATGGGGTTCTATTTTCTTGTGATAGTATGTTTATTAAGCATATAATACAAAAATACAAAGAGACATGGTAAATGTCAAACTATTTTATAAAGAGTTAAATCTAAAAGATAAGGTTAATTTTCTAACATAAACCAATATAAAACCTATTGGCTGAGATGTTTTAGACCCATCCCCACCTTATACGTGAAATAATTCATATTTGTGCCATTATAAATGAGAAATTTTTATATTATAATATAATATTTCAAACTTTTCCTAAAGTGGCCTTCATCACTCTTATAAAAGGGCACATTACCTTGGAATTATTTTACTCCACGAAATCCATTTGGATCGACCAAAACCAAAGAAAATATCCTCCCAAATCCCATAACATCATCCTAGAGGACTTCCTTTTGTCAAAAATCCATTCTAAGGAGCCCTTTTGATCAAATCAAATGGATGAACCTGAATAAGAGGTAAATATTTTATTACCTCTTTCAAGTTCTCTACTTCTTCCACTTCCTCTTTCCTTTTTGTTTCCAATCTAAAATAATAACTCCAGTATATTCTATATATTGCTATGTTTTTATAAAAATTTTACAACCATATTCATTATTTTATTCGTCATATGAATGAAAATGTATGCATACGTGCATACGTATGACTTACCGTCTCCACCTCGTGGTGCAGTTTGTTATTCATACACTTCACTATTTGGATGGGTATAATAATGAGTACAACTATTGTAAATAATAAATATAACATGTTAGTGATTCTATATATATGATATACCATCAAATTACATAAGATTTTACCATCAATATAATGATATTGTCACTCGTGCGTATGTATGGATTACCGTCTCCATGAACACGATGAGATTCATTTCCCATAGAAATAATTCTAGAATAATTTCCATTTTGGGAATAAAAATAATGTTTATGAACATAATATCATTATTCACAAGACTGAAATTCATATTATTCATAACAAACATGGCTTGCGTATCCTAGCATATAAAGGAAGACAAATCAGATAACAATTGAAATGATGATACTACTAAAATATTATTAACAAAGCAATATTAGAGGATCCTATATGATATCATAATTACATATATGGTCCTTGTATAATTTAAAAACAATTATTTAATTATTAAGAATAATTTTATTTTACCCTCGACCAATTAAATGTACATGGTAAGGGTTAATTTCACAATCTCTTTATTATCTAAGGTTGTTTTCACGTAATTATCTACGGTGACCTCATTATCATCTCCATCCGTGTTTTCTTAAAAATGTAATTTTAAAAAATATCTATTTACAATACTATGGGTTAATTTCATTTATACACTTATTTTACCATATATGTTTTGAAAGGAATATTTTAGTCATTTTCCAAACAAGGTATATTATGACCTTCTCTACAATATTAAGGTATGAATTTCTTTTTTAACTTATACGACAAGTGTGGAAATTTTCCACCATTATATGATTGTCTAAGAATCCCATACAAGCTTATAAGAATATTTCCAAAACAAAATGTTATCTTTTATAATTACATGTGTTTTAAATGATTTCATACAGAAAGAGATATTAATCTCAAATTTTTTTGATTACATCTATGTTAACATCTTTTGATGGATTTTAAACATGTATGAAAATGATTTATTACGAAACAAAACATCCATATATTATTGAATTGTTTTGATATGTATGACTTTAGATGTGTTATTTTTAAACCATTCAATGTTTATGGATAATTTATTTGAATTTCATATTATAGTTTTAATATAAATGTTTAAGTTATGTTTGAACCTTTATATATGAGGAGTGCATTGAACTTAGTAAGTGACAAGTGTATCCCTATATAGCTCCTTGATGAATTTGTTGGTATCATGAGACAAACTAGTGGCTTGGAACCAGGCCTCGATAAATTATTATTTATAGTCTTGGCACAAGACCTTGAATATGTGGTTATGAAGTCTAGCATTATGCATTTCATCATTATGAAAGTTGTTTTTTATATTCCATGTGATTATATAACAAGTAGACAATCCTTGTGATCATGTAAATTGAATTTTTTGATTTTATCTTTTCTATATTATGCTGTAGATTCTGTTTAAAAGGATTTTGTTTTGGTACTATATATTTATTTTACAATTTAATCATATATATGAAAGTTTCCAATATATTGTTATCCTTACTGATCATTTCATCTCACCCCTTTTTGTGTTTTATTTTTCCCTAGGATGTGAAGAAGTATTTTATGAATGACTTGCGAGGATAGGCTAAGGATGTAAGTGTGTTCAAAAGGGGACAAAATTCTTTTCATGTTGTTTTTCATGATGTCGTGTAAAACAAATGAAAGTATCTAGTACTTCCAATGCAACTGAATAAATCAGCCTTTCGGGACGTGATTCTTTATATTATTCCAATGTCATGTCAAAATGAACCAACTCAGGGTAACTAGGCTTGGGGCATTACAAAGGGTCCCAGCTTTACAGATGGTTCATCAAATGAATGCCCATATTTAATGTTTTTGTCCTTTAAATTTTTCTGGGCCCGATCTGACCTGGTCAGACTGACCCGACTCAGTCCGGTCTAGGCAGACCCACAGGCCCGAAGTCTGGCATGACCCTAATCGCAAGGGGGTGGTCTAGCCCACAAAGGAGGTGTGTCCCTCTTAGAAAATGGCATGTGGCAGGGCGGAGTGGATCACTATGGCGGGGCTCACCTTAGTCACCACCGGGGGAGTGACCCCTTGATTTTCCCAAACGACCGCGGGGGCTGTTCAGTTTCTGCACATTGGTGGTGCAACGTGGCGCTGCTAGGTTGAATGCAAGACCCGTTGGAGGGATTGATTCCTCCTATGGAAGGCGGTCGATGTCATCCACTATTTCCAGCAATGCGCGATGGCACAATGCTCCGCCACCCATGGTCGGCTGGTGTCCCTGCCGCCTCCCTCGGTATACCACAGCTGCCGAACCCTGGCCTGCATACTTCGGCGATGCGCTCGTCGAACGAGCCACTTCTTCTCCGGCTGACTCGTGTTCCAGTAACTTCCTCTGACCACATTGACTAACGAGTCTTGACTAATTCCTCTAGTGTCCTGGTGGAATCACCTCCCCCATCACGATTTACTGGTGCTGTTTGCCGTCTTTGTCTCAGCTTGTGCCTATCACCAGAACCGCCGCACCGGCATTATTCCATAGAGAATGAAAGTGGAGAAAGGTAACAGAGGGTCCGATATGGGTTTGTTAGGCCCAATCCTTCCGTGTTAGCTTGAAAACAACATGAGATAGGAAAAAGGATTCTACAATTCTATAAATTAAAACCAAATGTAATCCCTCCCTCAAAAACGATATAGAATGCCCACGATTGAGGAAGTGGTCTTCTGATCATTTTTTCGGCAACAAGCATCAAACAACGTTTCTCAAACATCATCCTCCGGTTAGTGGTTTGGTGTCACCCATCATCACCCATTGGAACTGGCTCCATCCTCCAAGGGTTCGATGTCGCATCACTTTACCATCACATTGCTTCTATGTGAAGTAGTTTTTATTTCTCTCCCCATGCTCCATATAAATAAAATAGGTGGAAAGTGGTCAATGTTTGTAGAATTTATGTGGGAAAATTTTTTAGGAGAATTTCTAAATTCTAATGATGATGTAACATAATAATTGAAGGGTAATGACATTTAATGTCTTGAAATGTCACTGGTCCCATTTTTTCACTTTTCTATTGGAGGAAAATAAAGAAACAAAACAAAATAACAATATTAATTTATTACTCTTTTGAAAATGTCCAAAAGATGATGTTTTCTCCAAACCTACTATGGTTGAATTGATGTATTCCTTAAGTGAATATCAGCACTGTGGATTCAATAGTTCCCTTAGATTATTAACCCAAGAACTGGTTCAAAAGATAAAAAATGTAATTCATGCATTTACTGAATGAAATTAAATAAAAAATCATTATGGGAACACCTGGCCTTAGAATCATGCGCTGTCAATTTCTACGGACACGTAATAATTCCATATTACTAAAACAATACATGTAGAATCACGTCCTTTACCTTATCCCCACATTAAGGATTTTCATCTCCAAAAGCCCCATCATAGACTGAGAAAACAAATGGAGCTACAGATCATGAATCTGAGCCTCCTGCTCACAAATTCTCTCCTAGAGGTTCCCATGCTTCTAGAAAACACAGACTAGAGGAATCAGCCACCAAAGGAATCACCCTTTCCATTCCTCAATATCTACTAGAACCTCCATAAACGTCACCCCATCCTCAATGTCTAGATCACCATGTTCAATGATGTGATATGGGACTTGCACGTATATCCTCAGCAAGGATACATGGAAGACGTTGTGAAACCTCTCAAACAATGGTGGTACTGAGAAGTGGTATTTCACCTTTCCAATCCAATGAAATATCAAATATGGTCTGATAAACATCAGTTATAAGTTACTACCTTCAAAAAATCTACACAATCCTCGTCGAGGTGAAACCTATAAGAATACATGGTTTCCCTCCTCGAACTCCAGTGGTATCTACCTCCTGTCGACATAAGACTATTTTCTACTCTGTGGAGTCTTCATCCACTCCTGGATGATGTTCACCTTCTTGGTGGTAGCTCGTACCAACACTAGAACCATAAATACTGACTTCACTAGGTCTATCCAACATAGAGGAGATCTACATGGTCAACCATACAAGGACTCAAGTATTTTCATAACGATGGTGGAGTGATATCTATTATTGTATGAAGAAATCTACCAACGGAAAGTGATCCTCCCAACTACGACCAAAATATAGGACCCATGAATGAAGCATTTTATCCAATGTATGAATGGTATGCTCCGTCTGACCATATATCTAAGGAATAATGATTGTGCTCAAATGTGGTTGAGTCTCAAACTCCTCCTTCAACCCCTTCCATAGTCAGGAAGTAAAACATTTTTCACGGTCAGAGACAATCATCAATGGCACCCCATTAACTCACAAAACATCTTGTACGTAGAGGCATCCAAAGACCACTATTGATCCATTATCTCAGATAGGTAGGAAGTGGGCTGGCATGGACAGTAGGTCGACGATAAACTGGATTGTATAATGTACCCTATACATATGTGGAATCATAGTCCTAATGTCCATGGAGATTCCATCCAACTTCCACTAAGACAGTTCTAGATGTTGTGCGAAGCCTATTGGATGCTGATGCTCAGAATTCACCTGCTATCAAGTGAGGCATCGTGAAACAAACTCTACCACATCTTTCTTTATCCATGGACACCATTTCTGACATTGGAGGACTTGGTACATATTCTACACTCTAGGATGCACCACCATTGGGGATGTAATGGACTCCCTCACACCTCGTCTTGTAACTCCACTGATACCATGGTACGTCCTCTAAAGAGAATGATATGCTCCTCGCCTTTAGAAAATATTTCAGTTGCCTGTTTGTAGGTTATACGAGCAGGTTGAGCCTTGCAGTCAATCTCCCCAAGTTGTGCCTCCCTGATTCTCATAAAGAGTGGGGGAGTGACTATCATAGACTGGAGGTAAGCAGCTTCATCTCTATCTGCAAAGGATATCTATAACATGGATAGATGCTCTGTCGCCTCACTCAGCAACTGTAGACCAAACCTCCTTCTGAGTGTATCTGCTAGCATGTTCTCTTTCTCAAAAGTAATGTCTATCTCAATTTTATAGTCATTGTGATAATCTATCCATCACAACTATCTCATGTTTATGTCTTTCGGAGAGAATATATACCTGAGACTTTAGTAATAAGAGTAGACTGTAAAACATTCTCCCTTCATGTAACGTCTCCACATCTTCAATGTGAAGACCACTACTTCCAACTACTGGTCATGGGTATTGTAGTTCTTCTCATGCCATCTCAGCTTTCATGAACCATAAGTTATTATCTATTTCTCTTGCATCCAGAAACATCCATGCATTTTCCTTGATTTGTTGCAATAGACTACATACCCAACACCCTTTTTTGGAAGCCTCTAAAGGGGGAACTGGTCATTCTAGGCCTCATATCCTAAAAACATTGCTTGAATATATTCTTGTGTATGAAGTATTTTCCATTATTCAAAGACATTAACAAGGGTGCTGAAACTTTGGAATAAGCGAGCATGAATCTCCGACAGTATCCTGCCAACTCGAGGAAACTCAACCACTTTTTAAAACTCTATAGTGGATCCCAAGAAAACATATCCCCTATCTTTTTCTAGATCCACTACAACTATAGCCTACGAGAAAATGGGTCCCGGAAAGTGGACCTCTCATATCTAGAAATGCAACTTCGAGAGTTTAAAAAAAAGATGGTGTCCTCAGAGTGTATCTATAACTACCTACATATGATAGGAATGTTCCCCCTCTGTTGTTGAGTATATTAAGACGTCGTCGATCAATACCACCACGTGGGGATCGAGGTATGGATAGAAGATCCTGTTTATGATTCCAATTAACACTAATGGGGCATTGGTAAGGCCGAACGACATAACCAAGAATTCATAGTGGCCATACCGACATCTAAAGGGTGTCTTAGGCACATCCTCATCTTGTACCCTGATCTGATGATATCCTGATCTGAGAACTATCATTGAAAATGAATGATATCCCTTCAGCTGATCGAAAAAGATCTTAATCCTTATAAGTGGATATTTGTTCTTCACGGTCACCTTATTTTGTCGTAGGTAGTCCACACAGAGTCTCAAACTCCCATATTCCTTCTTGCCGAACAAAATCGTGGTTTCCCATAGAGAATGAATTGGCCTTATGAACCCCTTCCTCTAAATGCCCTACAACAATACATGTAACTCACGAAGCTCTGTGAGATCCATCTCATATGATGGTGTAGATATCGTTTATATCTCGGGGTACAAGTCGATCTAAATTTCTACCTCTCTATGAAGAGGAAGTCATAGAACATCATCAGGGAAGACATTATCATACCGGTCCACCACTATAAGATAACTCATACTCTCATAATCAAATACCCTGATGGTAAGTCTGGCCGACTGACATGTGATCGGATGTAGCCTCCTATGTGTAAGTACATCATTCTCTGTAAAGGATCCCTTCTCTCTTGTGAATAAAAAACATGGTCCCATCTAGACGGACACATCACACATTCCCCCTAAAATACCAATCTATTCAAGGATTCTTGATGACAATTCCATACACAAGATGTCATCATAAGGCCTCGACACCACTACTATACATTCATAGCTGATGCTCTCACCTCTTACAAATATCTCACACTACTGACACCATTGTGTAATCATTTAATCCTTTCTCATGGGATTCTCAAGGTATAAAGATCAAGTGAATGGCACCACGAGAATCTCCAAACACTGAATGAGGGTCATGGTAATAAATGAGTGATCAGAACTTGTGTATATAAGTTCCAAAACTAAGGTGAAGTAGACATATATCATACCTATAATTATCTCATGATTGTCGTAGTTGTAGGTCTCAGCTTCTTGGAGATGATCTCATCTCTATCCACCTGCACCATGTGGTCAGGGTAGACCTCATGGAGGTGGCATTGATAGAATCTCAAATTTCAACCAACATCTTATTGCACAACTAGCTCCTCTGCCACATTCACGTACTGCATGTAGACCTCCCCAATTAAATCTATTCATGTACCTCAACGGTCACTCAACTATCAGTAGGTCGTCCGTATGGAAGGGGAGGCAATCGTGTGCTATGTGACCCTACCCTCCAAATGAATAGCACTATCTGCCCCAAATTTGTCCTCCTCTATCCCATGAGCTCCACATCACTGACCATGTATCCAGAGGTCGTCCACCAGAAGGTTGGGCCCTCTTGGGCCCCTGTGTCATCTATCTACTACCCGCTTCAGATGAATCCACTACATGACATTTAGTGGTGGCTCTTATTGTCGGTGCCTAATTAGATATAATTCTCTCCAAAAAAGTTCTTTCTCTAGTACACCAGTCTGTGATGGAATGGTGATCGATATCATTGATGCTTTTATGTCCCATCGAAGACCCTGATCAAAGGTTTGGTCCCTAAAGAAAGGTTCTTGTACCATGTAAGTGGAGTTACGGGAGAGATCAGTGAACCTCGCCGAGTACTGGGCCAAAGCCATGATGCCCTATTGTATGATCAATAGCTCCTGTGTACGCCTAAGTCTAGAGTCGTGGGGACAAATTATCCCCAGAAAAGGCTCTCGATGCCTTTACAGATGAGGGTCACCTCGTCGTTTATCAAGAGTGTCAGAATCCACCATCTCACAACTATTCCCTTAAAGAGACTGGAATCTATGATCACCATCAGATCACATGGTGTCCCTATTATGAAAAAAACAAGGGCCACTGCCTCTAGCCAGCCCTTAGCCGCATGCTAATTCATCTGGCCATAGAACCTCAGAGGCATCTACCATTGGAACTTGTGAAATGTGCTCAGTCAGTGTGCATCCTCCACTGGTGGGGCTGGTGGAAATGGCTACCCAACCGGACATGGTGTTTATGGTACTCCACCTGATGTTGCTAACACCATAGGATATCCATGCACTGATAATTCATCACTCGGTGGACAGTCATCATGTACTCTTTTGGGAATCCTGGTTTACAATCAATGTGGTGGAATGCGTAAAGAACATAGGTGTTCCCCAATCAATAATTTATACTTGGTGACCTAACTCAAAGGAATCATAAGATATACTCTTAAAAACAAAGACAATTAGTGTTTCATTGAACTGAGTCGGAAATCAGAATTCATGGTCCTGGAGTATTGACACATTTTCCTATGCACCAACACTAGATTCCCCATAATGAAGGGAACACTCGTAACACTTATCAATATTTCCACCAAGAAAATACCAGATTTCTAAATCTTCGGTAGAACAGACTCCTCTGATACGACTTTGTCACAAGTCGTCCCTCGGGCCCCATGTCATTACTACACCAAGTTGCCTTCCATTTTCTAGGGGCTGATGTCTATCACCAAAAAGATTTATCCCTAAAATGGGAATGAATTACCTATTTAACATTTACAGACACAGTGTCCAAAAACACAATAAGAAGCATCCATGAAGTAATTAGTTGGAGTAAAAAGGTATTGAAAGTAAATAGGTTGGAATATAAGACCAACTGAAATGTACACACACAACTAAAATGTAAAAATAGATTTGAAAAGTGATAAAAGCTCATGGATCATCCACAGAAGATCCTACATGAAGGGTAGGTACAACTCACCATCAGTAGTCCATGTGTCACAGCACTCAAAATGGTCTCCCTCTGCGAACTGTCCAAGCCCGACTCCCTACGCCGCGATCAATATTGTATACTTTCTTCACACGACATAATAAAGTTCGGACATATCCCATGAATAGTTGAGTATATCATCACTCAATGGGGACCATAAGACCCCTGTAGGTCTCTCAAAGTTCAAGAAATGAAAAACCACAAGAAAGAACTATATCTCAAAGCACAATTATATATACATCAACTCTATTTATGTATATTCCCATATATATACAAAAGATATTGGGATATACTCATCTCATGCATGAGAGAATAATACCATAAAGGTAACAACACAAAGGTAGATGAACCCCACAGGTAACAGAATGAAGATAGAAGAACCAAACAGGTAACACCACAAAGGTAGAATTACCACAAAGGTAACAACATGACAGCTACTCCACGGTGGTTGAAGTACCTCATATGTAACACCATGAAGACAACACGAAGAAGGTATAACACGTAGATCACAATCATGTATTACATAAGTACATAAGTACATATGATTAATAGTAAGCTAGATCCTCTTATTCTGTTAAGATACACTTCTTCTGACCCAGACATGATCAATATGTAAAAACCCCTGCTGACCGACATAAGATCTGACCCACAATGGATCAGAATACGCAGACCCAAATATGATCACTGAGCATTGAACCACACATGATCTAATAGATATGGACCAATATATGATCGATAGATGATGATCCACAAAGTATCAATGTTCATTCATTACGATAAAATCATCCATTGGATTCCTCGCACCCAGTGCACTTGAGTTTCGTAGAATCTTCCCCTAGATGAATCGTTCAAACATCAACTGCCACTAAGCTTCAAAACAGAGTAACCAAAATGACTGTCATGTTATAAGGGATCCAATGTGACAGGCGGTGCATTAATCGGATGATCAGTCAGTGAGTTATAAACCTCTTAGTTCCCACGCCCCAGTTGGATTCAGGTTCGATCTATCCATGCCAAAGTCCTATTGATTCCAAAACTCATGTAGATTTTACCAAAAGGACTACGTCACTCCATGGGTCAAATAACCACATAATGTTCATCAATGGGATTCCTGAATTTCATGTTATGGCCCTTTATGTGTTTATTGGTCTTGTTGGGCCCGGTTCTGGCCCGAATGAGTTTGACAGACCCAACGTGACCAGTTCTGGGCCGACCCGACCTGGTTTAGGTCACTTGACCTCATTCGGGTATGACCTGGCTAGGTTGGGCCAGGGAGGGCTCGACCCACTGGGTTATGGTTTGGTCCAACCCATAGGGGGTGCTGCCTAGCTCGGCCAGCTAGGATTCACGGCCCGCAGGGCACATGGCATGGCCATGTGAGGTGAATCCTGCTGTTGGTCGGAGACGCCTGCTGTGTTGTGGCCAACCCTAGCCACTACAGGGTGAGTGACCCCCATTTTCTCGAATTACTGGTTTGGCTGTCCCGTTTTCTCCACAGTAGCAGTTCCATGTGGCACCACTAGGTGGCATGCTGGATATTATAGAGCATGTCCTCCCACACGTCACAGTTGGATGATCTCGGTCGCCATCTGTAGCAGCGCAGGATGGTTCGATTACTCCACCACATCTAGCCAGCCGGTGTGTTGGCCGCCTCCCTCAGTCCTCCACAACTGACAAGTTGTAGCCTGCATCTATCGGTAGTGCAATGGACTCGCTGCCCTCCACTTCTGCTGCTAGCCCAAGTGCTGGTCTCCTCCTCTGACTTCTGCGGCTAAAGAGCCATAGTCAGTTCTACTGAAAACATGGGTGTTCCGCCTCCTCCCTCATGGCTGTCTGGTGTTGGCTGCAGCCTGGGTCCCTGCCAACGCTGGTCGCCAGTGGTCTTCCAATGTAACGACCCGAATCCGGAGCCACATAACTGGTGCCTCGTACCCAGTTTGCCACATGACCTCAAGCACATTTCCCCAAACACAAGAGGCTTCTGACTAGGAGTGATGGCCTTAGTGAGTCAGTGGGTAAACTATGCCCTCAGTTGGTAAAGTATGCAGTGGAAAAATAATCATAATCAATAGAGGAAGTAGTAAACACCATATGACAACTGAACTAAAAGTAGAATAAAATTCTGATATAACAATGATGTAGTACAGTACATGTATCTATGGAAAGAAGTAAACAAATCAACATGATGAAATACAACTGAAACCAAAGTACTAAACGTAAATAGAAACTCAAGTAGCATCCTGATCCAAATCCCGTTCCCATGCTCTCCAGCTCCAACCAGCAATCATGTACCTGAGGGAGAAGGGCCACAATCCCTATCTACACCTGAAACCATATAACCTGTTTGTGGCTAAAAACATGACCCAAACAGGGTGTGGGACTAATCCCAGTAGGCAACCACCATAAGATTTGTGCCCTACTATTAGTGAGTAATATAGAAAAGTAAAGGAAAATAAATACAATAATGAACTAGGAGTACACCAGTAAATAATCCTACCAATTACCATTCACATTCATTTAATTAAACAAGTAGGAAATACTAGTAAAGCCTCTTATTCCAAGGTAAAGCAAGTAACATAGTAGGTATCCAAAAAGACTACGTAAACAAAAGAAGTACAAAATCCATGATTCTTCTTTGGCTTGGTGGACTCATAACAACCAACCATCAAAATTCACACTGAAACTCTAGGTGGCTTAAACTAGAAGACCCCTATAGTCCAGTAATCAAACAAGGCACATACACTTTAGGAAGATCTCACGTTAATTCCCCTATGGTTTTTCAAGGATAGCTACAGACTCTCTGAGGAAGCACTTACGTCTAATTCCTTATGTGGTCTCGATGAGGGGGTAAACTAAAAAAACTATTGGGAAGAACAGAGTCCTATTCTAGTAGGTCATGCATATGAAATTAAAACCAACAGACCCTCTAGAGAAGTACTTAATCGTATATTCCCTCTTTGATCTCCCGCACCAGGTTCTCACAGCCCTGAGCAGTCCAGTTGTGTGTAATCGACTGTCAGCAGCCCTATGTAAGTTCAATAACTACTTGGCTAATAGCTACCATGAATCAAAAGAATTTAACATCAAGAAACACATTAAATCAGTGATAACAAGTAAACTAAAAATTGCAATAGGGTTTGCCTCAGAGGAAAACGGTGCCAAACAGCGGTAAACAGCCAAACAGGGGGAAAACACTCATGGGGTGATACTCAAACATGAAACCAAGAATATATTAGCATCAATTAATCATAAGATAACAAGAAATCTAGGGAAAATAAACAATAGGATCAAAATCCATAACCCAGGATTCCCGATACATGGGTATCCGGCAGTTTTGCAACCAAAACTCAATGAACTTAAACATAGGGCAACAATCCACCTATCTTGATCATCGAAGATTGATATACATGAACCAAGGCCTGTGAATCTGCCTAGAAGGGAGTAGATCTGCAAAAACGTCTAAAACGTTCAACCTCGGATAACTCACATGGGAAGAAGAATCTGAAAATGAGGCCATATAAGAACCAAGACCTCACCACTGTGATTCTTCTGCAATCGACAGAGTTCAATTCAAACAACTGGTGAAAAATCGGTGGCTCGGAGAATAATCGGCCACCTCAGATGCTCTGGACAGAAAAAGGTGTAGAAGAAGATGTTTATGAGCATTAGGCACGACCCAGATCCGATTAATGAAATAAAATGAAAGTACACGGCGTGTACTAGGCCTTTCTATACTCCTCCAAAATCGGCTTCCATGTCACCCCTACCCACCATGTGTGTGGCACAGGAAAGGAATTCACACGGCATTGAGCAGGGAAAGAGTACACGATGTGTACTCCCAAAGTACACGACGTGTACATCAAAAATTTCCAGATACTTTATTTTTCCCAAAAACTCCAGAAAAAGGAAAAACATACCTCCAATGAATATCCGGGTTCTAACAAACTTCCCCCCTTAAAGAAATTCGTCCCTAAATTTTCCTAATGAGGCATAGAAGAAGAAACCCAAACAAATCTAGCCATTGTGATCGCTTATCAGCCTCCCTCTCTCAAGTCTCATCCCGTATACGGCCATGCTGCAATAGCACCCATACTAGAGGAACATACCATCCATGGAGAACTTTTTTATTGGGATCAAAAATCTAGATAGGTTACACCTCGAAAGATACATCCTGGTCCATCTCAACATCCTCGGGATGAAAAACATGAGACTGGTCTAAGAAATACCGTCGAAGCTGAGAAACATGGAAGACTTCGTGCATAGCCTGGTACCTCTGAGGTAACTGCAACCAGTACGCAACCAGCCCGACTTTATCCAGAACCTCAAACGGCCAGAAGTATCTCGGTGAGAGATCTCCCTGCCTTCTAATCCTCTTATGTCCCAACCTCGGGGTAACGCGTAGGAAAAACTGATCTCCGACCTTGAACTCCAGAGGTCATCTCCTCTGACCAACATAAGAATTCTACCGAGACTGTGCTATAGCCATCCTCTTTTAAGTCAACTCTATCTTCTCTGAGGTCTCCTGAACAAGACGATGTCCTAGAAAAGCTGCATCTCCTACCTCTATCCAGAATAAAGTTTATCAGAATGGCATACCTTACAATGCCTCGTAAGGTGCCATCTGAATAGTCGCATGAAAACTGTTGTTATAGGCGAACTCCACCAGAGGAATATGCTTCTCCCAAGAACTGCCATAGACTAGAATGCAATCTTGGAGAATATCCTCAAGCACTTGAATCGTACGATCAGGCTGCCCATCGGTCTGGGGATGGTAATATGTAATCAGAAGTACTTGTGTACCGAGAACCCTCTGTATCCCCTTCCAGAAGTGAGAAGTAAAACGTGAATCCTTGTCTGAAACAATAGAGTGTGGAACTCCATGCAGACGAACAATCTCTGGGATGTACAACCTTCCCAGCTCATCAACACTAAAGGTCTCCTTGATCGACAAGAAGTTTGCAACCTTCATGAGCATGTCCACTATAACCCAAACATTGTTATTTCCTCGAGGCGATATTGGTCACCCTGTCACGAAGTCCATCACGACATCATTGCATTTCCACTTAGAAATGGGTAACTACTCTAAAATCCTTATTGTTCTCTGAATTTCTACTTTCACCTGCTGACAAGTCAAACATCGCATGAAAAAACTAGCCACATCCTTCTTCATACCTGGCCACCAATACTGATGGTGTAAGTCTCAGTAAAACTTGGTGACACCAGAATGAACTGCCCAAGTTGAGCATGAATCTCCTGCATCAGCTCCTCACGTATGTCCGCTGAAACCCATACGCGACCATGAAAACGTAGCACCTCAATATCACCCACTGTCCACCACGGAGTAGGGTCTCCATCTGACACACCCTCCCATAGGACTAGGCCTTCTGGGTCTGATAGCTTCCTCATTCGAACTCGATATAAAAGAGTAGAGGTAAAAAATATTGAAGAATGAACCATCTGTCCCTGTCTGTGGTGCACCTCCAAATTTATCTCCGAGAATAGAGACATAAGCTGATACTCATTCCTGGCCTCCAGAACTGCCTGCAACTAGGTCCTCCTGCTCAGTGTGATAGCCACAAAATTACCTTTCCCATGCATATAAGAAATCTTGATATAGAAAGACTGTAGGTACCTGACCCACCTCTGCTATCTTAGATTCAAGTCACGTTGTGTGAAGATATACTGGAGGCTGTTGTGGTCAATATATACCACAAAATGGTCTCCCATGATATAGTGCCTCCAACAACGCAATGTATGAACAACTGCAGCCAACTCTAGGTCGTGCATAGGATAGTTCTTCTCAAGGGTCCTCAACTGCCAATATCCGTATGCAAAAACATAATCTTCCTGCATAAGCACTGCTCCAAGCCCGATGCTAGATGCATCACATAAAACTATATAACTCTTTCCTGTCTCTGGAAGAACTAGAATCGGTTCTAAATTCAATCTCCTCTTCATCTCCTAGAAGGATGAGTCGCAAGCTTCTGACCAAACATACTTCACACCATTCATAGACAAGCCCTTCAAAGGAGCTGATAAGCATGAAAAGTCATGTATAAACCACCTGTAATAACCAGCCAATCCCAATAAACTTTGTACCTCGAAGACATTCTTCAGCTGCTCCCAGGTAACTATAGCTCTCACCTTCTCTAGGTCTACTGAAATTACTGTCTCTGAGATGACATGACCCAGGAAGTGAATCCCATCCATCCAAAAGTGGCACTTTGAGAGCATAGCATATAACTGATGCTCTCTCATTGTATTCAATATGATCTCAATATGGGTAGCATGATCGTGTTGAGTGTGAGAGTACACCGAGATATCTTCCACAAAGAAAATGATGAAAGAATCCATGTAAGGATAGTAAACTCTGTTCATCAGTGCCATGAAAAATTCTGGCACATTCGTGAGACTGAAAGACATTACCAGGTACTCGTACAGACCATACCTGCTTCGGAAAGCTGTGAGAGGTATATCAGATGGCCTGACCCGCAACTGATGATAGCGGGATCTCATGTCGATCATCGAGAATACCCTAGCTCCGTGAAGCTAATCAAAAAGATCATCAATCATTGGGAAAGGATATCGGTTCTTGACCGTCAACGGGTTCAGCTTCCAATAGAACACATAGAGAGGTAAGGAACCATCCACCTTTTTCACAAACAACATAGGTGAACCCCAAGGGGAAGTACTGGTTGGATAAAACACTTCATCAGAAACTCCTCCAACTTCTTCTTGAGTTCTTAAAACTCAGAAGTACCCATCCTATAAGGATGTATGGATACCGGTGATGCTCCTGGCACAAGCTCAAAATAGAAGCCTACCTCACGCTCCTGAGGCAACCCTGAAAATTATTCTGGAAAGACATCTGGAAGATGGTCAACTACCAGAGGGAAGTCCATCTAAGAAGTCCCCCGATCATCTAGATATAAACTAGCAATCTGGGTTATAACACTGCCCAACCCATGATGCTCTGGTCCAGCTCTTCTTTCCTGGACATCCCATTCTCCCTTGTAAAGAAAAGACCCGCCCTCTGGTGACGTGAAACTCACCCTGTGGTGATAACAATCAAAAAAGTACTGAAGAGGGACTAGCCATTCCATTCCACGAATGACATCATAACCCGTCATCTCAAAGATATAATGATCCCACAAGAAGTGACACCCACCAACCTCAAGGGGGAACTCCATGAATTGACGCACACTAGTAGTTCTATGTCCCAAAGGAGTGTCTAGTGCCAACGTATCCTCATATGTAAGGATAGTAAGTCTAAGGCTATCCATAGTGTGCATAGAAATAAAGCTATGAGAAGCTCTGGTATCGAAAAATGCAGAAGATAAAACTGAGGCTACTAAAATCGTACCTCGAACTGTGAATGGTCCAGGATCCTACTCCCGATCAATCTGCTCTACCACAAACTTCTGGCCAATACCGCGTCCCTGTGTAGAAGACATATATTCTTGAGATGATCTTCCCTGAGCCTGACTACCATGTCCATGAACTCTTCCCTATCATGAACGACCTGAAGAAATCCATCCCTTAGTCTGTTGTGGAATTGGTAATCCTACTCTTGTACGAGGAGTAGAAACTGATCCTTCTTCACTAGATGCTGGATGAAAAAACCTACAAAAACGCTAGAGGTAAACCATCTTTACCCAAGCTCGGCACTCCAATAGATCTATCAGGCACTGAGGCTTTTTATGACCACTCCTTACAGACCGATAACACACTACCTGGTTTCTAAAAGTAAGATCCCATCTACCAGAAGAAATACCTCGCTTCCTCGAGTCTCCTCGAGTAGACTCTCGGTGGCGCTTCCTGCTGTCGGTATGGAATGAATCAGCCTTAGATGCTAAACCACCCAGGTCAACAGCTTTAGTATCCCTCAGATTTCGTTCTGTGATCAGCGCTTGGTTGACTATTAGGGTAATAGAAGTCAACTGGAAGACGTTCACCTGCGATCTAATCACTAGTTTGAGGCCTTCCTCAAACTTCCTTTCCAAAAACATCTCGTCATTTCCCAGAACGAGAGTAAAATGCTGTAACTCAGTGAAGCGGGAGGAATACTCCAAAACTGAAAGACTACCATATTGCCGGTTTATGAACTCTCTGGCTTTGTCATCCCTCAGCATTGCCGGATAGAAATAGTCTTAGAATGTACACTGGAACTTGTCCCAAGACATTGTCCATTGGTGCCCTGCCTGCGAGACAAGATCCCACCATCTCATGGAAGAATCTCTCAGTATGTAAGTTGCGAGATTCGCCATTCTGTCTGTTGGTCTATCCAGGTTATCGAAGTTAGAAATCATGTTTTCTATCCATGACTCTGCAGCTTGTGGCCCTCCATCCCCTCTGAATGTGGGATGCTGCTTCTACTAGAAGACTCACGTCTGCTCTGCCATAGACGGGGCGGGATGCTGAGCTCACTGGAAGGTCTGTATGAACCTCATGAAACCCTCTCTGAACTAAGAGTCAACACTAGTGTCTGGACTCACTGCAGGTGCCATGTCTAGAACAATCGGCGGAAATACTGGTAGTCTATAGTCTGCTATATCAATTGTACTGTCACTTCCTAGTTCTTGGTGTGCAACGAGAGGATGTTTTGGTGCCATATCTTTGAGAAAACAAAAGCACACTCAGATTTTGGATTAACAGGGACAGAAAACAGAAGAGTAAAAAACAAGAACAGGAGAGAGAAACACTTAATTTTGCAAAACAAGGCTACACAGCGTGTATTCAAACTACACGGCGTGTCTGATAAGCCTTCCACCTGGGTGTGTACTTCCTCCACCTCTAGTAGTGTAACATACTGTACTAGACAACATGTTTTCCAAAAACACGGCATGTACATCAACTCAACTCCCCTACCCGAGTCTATTTAAACATTTCTACTAATTTTAAACTACACGGCATGTTCACTAAAGACACGACATGTACTAGATAGGTTTCGGTGACCCGTGTAGCAGTGACACGGCCGACTACATGGCTAACCCCTACACGGCGTGCTCCGAAAAAACATGGCATGAATCAGAATAGATAACACCGACCCATGTTTTTCATGACAGGGTTGGGTATTTAGAAGAAAACTACACAGCGTGTTCTTATAACACATGGCGTGTACTACACGAGATTCCCTGACCCGTGTTTTTAGGGACACGGGCGACTACATAGAATAAAACTACACGGCCTTTTCATACATAACACACATTGTACTACCTGACATTCCCCGACCCGTGTTATTAGTGACACGATCGTGTTTACAGTTAACTACTACACGACGTGTACTTATGGTACACAACATGTCCCCGAAGACTTTACGATGCCTTGTGTCTCTGTTCACATAGTAGTAACATGGTTTAAAAACCACACGTCGTGTATTTATAACATACACGGTGTGTATAATGGTTTTTCCCAAGCAGTAGCTCAGAAACTGCACCGAATTCCAGAAACACTAAAAAACAAAAATCTATGTGCCAAATTCTGATCTATGGGGGCCCATACTCCCCACGAATAATTTCTTGACATCATAACAATGCATATATCAAGTAAAAATACATAATATGTATGTATGTCACAACAACTATCACAATAACATGCATAATTTATCACGACATCTATCACAAAAGAATGAAATTCTAATTCACCCTAGATGGCATGGTAACAAGAATGACATTTGATTTCCTACCCAGTGAATATATGATGTATGAGATGTCACACCCTCATTTCATCGTGTTGCAACAAAATAGAACCATAATCATATAAACTGTAATAGCACAAAACATGTGCATCACCAAATTGTTAATTATATTAAACTGTATCATTTGCAAAAATTGAAAATTGTAATTATGAGGTAATATAGTCTTTCCCTATACACAGGATAATTACTCATGGGAAAAGTTAAGTAATAACTACCCATTTATTACTATCCATGTTTTTTGTCGCAATAGAGTAAGGAAATAGAAAATAAAAAAAGTCCCTTGATACCACTTTGTAACGACCCGAATTCAGAACCACATAACTGGTGCTTCGTACCTGGTTCTCCACATCACCTCAAGCGCGTTCCCCCAAATTCCAAAGGCTGCCAACTAGCAGCGAGGGCCTTGGTGATTCAGTGGGGAAACTATGACCTCAGTTGGTAATGTATGCAGCGGAAGAATAAACATAATCAATAGCGGAAGCAGTAAACAAAATAAGAAATATTAACAAAAAGTAGAAGAAAAGTATGATATAATAATGATGTAGTACGGTAAATGTATCTATGGAAAGAAGTAAACAAATCAACATGCTAAAATAAAACGGAAACCAAAGTACTAAATGTAAACAGAAACTCCAATAGCAACGCGAGCCAAAGCCCAGTCCCATGCTCTCCAGCTCAATCCAACAATCAATTACCTGAGGTAGAAGGTCCACAATCCCAATCTAGACCTGCAACCATATAATCTGTTTGGGCCGAAAAACAGGACCAAAACAGGGTCTGTTACTAATCCCAGAGGGAAACCACCACATGATTTGTGCCCTACTATTAGGGAGTAATATAGAAAAAGTGAAGGAAAATAAATACAGTAATGATCTAGAAGTACACCAGTAAATAATATTTCAAATTACCATTCACATTCATTTAATTAAACAACCAGGAAGAACTAGTAAATCCTTCTATTCGAACGTAACGAAAGTAACACAGTAGGTATCTAAAAACACTACCTAAACACAAGCAGTCAAAACTGAAACTTGTTCTTTGGCTTGGTGGAATCTTCACAACCATCCATCAAAATTCACACTGACTATCTGGGTGGCTCAAACTACCAGACCCCTATAGTCTAGTAATCAAACAAGGATCATGAACCCTAGGATGAACTCACATCAACTCTCATATTGTCTTGCAACGATAGCTACAGACACTACGAGGAAGCACTTACGTCTAATTTTATCATGTGGTCTCGATGTATGGGTAAACTAAGAACACTCTTGGGAAGCAAAATGTTCTATTCATGTAGGTCCTGTATAGGAAACTAAAACCAACATACCCTCTAGGGATGCACTTAATCGTCTATTCCCTCTTTGATCTCCCGTACCAGGTTCTTACATCCTTGAGCAGTCCAGTCGTGCGTAATCGACTTTCAACCGACCTAATTATGTTCAACCACTACTTGGCTAAAAGCTACCATGCATCAAAAGCATTTAACAGTAGGAAACACATGCAATCAGTTATAACAAGTAAACTAGAAATTTAAATAGGGTTTTCCCCACAATAAAACCGTTCCAAATTGTGGTAAACAGCCAAACAAGGGAATAAACACCCATGGGGTGATCCTAAAACATGAAAACAAGCATATATTAGAAACAATTAATCATAAGCTAACAAGAAATCTTGGGAAAATAATGAATAGGATCAAAATCCTAATCCCGGGATACCCGATACATGGGTATCCGACACATTTGCAACCAAAACTAAAAGAACTTCAACGTATGGCAACAAACCACCTACCTTGATCCTCGAAGATAGATATACTTGAAACTTGTCCCAAGAACCGGCCTAGAACGGAGTAGATTTGCAAAAACATCTAAAACGTTCAACCTCAGATAAATCACACGAGAGGAAGAATCAGGAAACGAGGCCAACGAAGAACCAAGAACTCACCGCTGTGATTCTTCTGCAATTAACGGTGTTTGATTCAGAAAACTGATGACAGATCGGTGGCTCGGAGAAGAATCAGCCTCCTCGGATGCTCTAGACGGAAAAAGGCATAGAATAAGACGTTTATGAGCATAGGGCGTGACCCCGGTCCGATTAAATTAATAAAAATAAGTACATGGAATGTATTTTATAAGTACACAGAGTGTACTAGGTCTTTCCGTACTCTTCCGAAATCGGCCTCCACATCACCCCTACACACCGTGTGTGTGGCCCGAGCACGGCCAGCACACGGCTTTGAGTGGGAAAAGAGTACACGGTGTGTACTCTAAAAATTTCCAGAAACATTATTTTTCCTAAAAACATCACAAAAGGGAAAAACATACCTCAAATGAAGATCTGGGTTCTTACATACTGGAAGAAAAAAAGTGTAGCAATGGTAGAGGTGGTCCGTGCCAGATTTGTTTGGCTCACGCCCTCTACGTTAGCTTGAAAATAGAACGAGGCAAGAAAAGGATTATATAACTCTAGAAATTAAAACCAATATTGAACCCTACCTCATGAACGATATAGAACTCCAATGATTGAAGAAGTGGTTTAGTGTTCATCATTCCCGCAAAATGTTTCCAATGACGATGCTCAAACATTATCCATCGGTTCGTGGATCGGTGTCACCCATCACATCCCTCTATAACTGACTCCATCTTCTAAGTGTTTGACATCGTGACACTTTATCAGCACTTTGTAGCTGGGTAAAGCAGTGTTGATGCCTCTTCCCAAGCTGCATATAAATAAGAGAGGGGGATGGTGGGTAATGCTTGTAAAATTTATAATGGATCATTTAATAGGAACCTTTTTAAATTCTAATGATGATGTTACATAGGTATTTAAGGTTCAATCCATTTAATGGATTGACACGATGCTGGTCCCACAGTACCATATGTCCGTTGGAGGAAACAAATGAAGCAAAACAAAATAAAAATGTAATTTTATTATTCATTATAAAACTATCTGAAATATAAATTTTTCTACAGACCTACTACCGTCAAATTGAAGTCTCTCTTTAGTGAATCGCAATGCTGCAGATTCAACAGTGACCTAGTATTTTCTATCTGAGCACCAATTGAAATGTTAGAAAATGCTGTTCACGCGTTTACTGAACATTCTTAAAATAGAGTTTGGAAATTCATTCTAGGCACACCCATTCACAAAATAACACACTGTCAATTATCAAAGACTCTTAATAATTCCATATAATATAAAAAAATCACATGTAATATGAGATAAATTGGTTGATTTGATATTTTTATAGTGTATAAAAATAAAAAAAATTAATTAAGTATAAAAAATAATAAAATCATGATTACATGAAAATTTATTTGTGTTTATTTTTATCATGATCCCACATTGAACATTTTAAGGGGGGAGATAAAATAATTAATAGGATATTTTTATTGAGATTATATATTCATATCCTGCATTATTAGTTAGTGTATAAGATACATTTTCAGTGTTAATTCGCTTCACAATATAAACCACCTACATAATTAATTTAGATACATTTTATCCTTTATTCATGTACCACATGGTTAAATGTGATATAAGTATTTATGAGGTATATATGTGAGATAATTTCCAAGAATATGGTATGTCACATAATCGTGAGGTATAAACATATATCAATCGTTCAATTCCCCCTTTATGGTGAATGTAAGAATTAAATGTGAGGTTGACTTAATATATAATGATTATTTATAATTAATTGAAAAAGTAAAAAGCCTAATTAATAATTTTTCATTATTTTTATAGAAGAAAAATAAAATATATGTTCAATTTCGTAGTTTTTAATGTTTGGTGTTAATGAAATATTTTATATGAGGCACCAAAATTTAATTCCCAATTTTTTCAATTACTTATATTGATGATGAATTTGAATGATTGTAATAGAGTTATCCATTGTTGTATTTTTTGATTCCAAATTTGAGAACAAGTCTAAATAAATTTGTGGGGGATTTTATACATGAATTACATGAACCTTTTGTTGTTATATAAAAACCAAGATCTTTTTAATATAATTGATATTAATGCGAATTCTGAAATTTTTTAATGATATTAGTAACTTTCAATTTGATAAAATAAGTATTTGAGATAAAAATTAAATAGATGAATATAAGGAGAGTTTCTATGGCATGATACTGGGAAATTAAATCTGAATTCAATTTCATGTTGTTGGAGAATGAAAATATATATAATATTTATGTTAAAAAATCCATTTAATAAATTTTTACTTCTACTAAGATTAAATTAAATATTATTTTATGATGTGTAGAAGCCACAACAGAATGATTTTCTTGTAACACCCTGTGAATTTGAGAATTTTTTTATCACTTTCCTTTTAATTATTTCATAATTTCATATGAAATTAATATTTTTTATTATATATAAATATATAGATATTTTAAAACAATACAGAAAAAAATCATTCCCTAGAAATAAATACATTGTTTACGCTATATGAAATACCAACTATGTAACACCCTGAGCTTCCATGATACACTTCTAATTCAATAATGTAATAGCTTGCATTATGCGCAACATCGAGTTCTAACACACTGTAACTAATCAAAGTAGCCGTTATGAATAGTAATAACCACTTTTTAAAATTATAGAAATTTTATATTTCAAAATGGACTTCATTTTTGTATTCGTAATATCGAAATTATCCAAAGTTGAATTTTTTGTAATTTTCTGAGAACTTCCAATTTTTTATGAATAGTGAAAATTACTTAAAACAACATTTTTAATCAAAATAATTTATAGTGATAAATTATACTATTTAGTGGTTTTAAAGTAAAATTAGAATATATTTTTACCATTTTATCCAATGGTGGTCATTACAATTAATTTAACATTGAAATTGGATATAACCAATTGCCAATCTTTAGATATAAATTGTTTCTTAAAACACGCTATTTGTTGTGACAGCGGGAATTAATTATAAAATTAATTAATGCAACTTATATGTTTGGAATTTTGTAAAATAGACATCATTTTTGAATTCGGAATATCAATTATAGATTAGGGTGAAATTTTGGCATTGTTCTGAAAAACTTCAATTTGTGATGAATAGTGAAACCACTAAGTGGTAGTTAAATAACTGATTTTCCGTTTAAATGAAATATTACCACTTCTGTGATTTGATTTTCAAAAATCCGACATGCATGGTTGTCATTAAGAAGTAAAATGTGGTTCAATGAGATTAAAATAATTTTTTGGTGAATAGTAACTTTTAAGTTCTTAATCGCGATTAGAGGTAATTAGTGTAGTTTAAGGTAAAAATAATGTTTTAATAATATGATATGAGCTTGAAACTTGTCCTACTCTTATTGGATGAGTCATGGCCGACCAAGACAACTCATGGGTCAACTTGGGGACCCCATGGAGCCAATTTTGTTGGAAAGTGACATTAATATATATTTATTTAATGTTAAAATAAAATTGACACAAACATGAGTTATTTTACTAAAATAGTTTTTAAATGGGGTTACACAAGTACAAATTTTGAATATAAATATTAATTAGAAAGATAAAAAGATTTCCTACATCATAGTATTTTTTTTATAATTTTTAGACATTAAATAAATTAAATTATTTATGACATCATTATGATGCAGCGATGACCTCATTATTTAACGATTTAAATAAAATGAGAAGATAATGCAAAATCCAAGGCATAAACTTGTCCAAAGCCTATTGGATGAAGAGATTTCGAAACCTTATCACCTTAGCCTCGAATTATATAAGTGTGGGACCTTTAGAATCCGAAAAGCATTGTGAAATAATGCAACATTTCAATCTTTCCAAAAGTTCCCCTCCTCTCCACTTATAAGAGGCCCCCACCTCTCCCACATTATTCACACCATCAATCCATTTGGCTCGGCCAACCTATGCCCAAATACTCTCCCAACTTCCCCCTCTTACTACTAGAAGCCTCACTTTGGGCAGAACTCTTCCCAAGGAAGCCTTTGGCTCAAATCAAAAAGAGTTACCCGATTTTGAGGTAATGTCTTCTCTAATGTTGTTTTGTTTTATTTTTCTTTTCCAACCCCCTAAACTCTTTTTATTCATTTATTTTGTAACAGCAACAGTATCCTCAATATACTAGGATGTTTTAATAAGAAGGATTTGAGCTACAATTACACACACCTACATCTAATGGTTAAATAACATACAGTTTCTGTGGATGGCGAATTTCTGCCTCACGAAACGATGATTGTTAAACACTCATATAACACCTTCAAAGGTGGCCATTAAGATGTCACTATTTTTATATATGATATATAATATGTTTATGTTTTACTTATGCTTCTGTATTTCTCATTTATGGCATACTTTATGATTTACATTATGGGTAAAACGCGATAATTTCATTTTAGGAAGTGTAGACTACGGCCCCCTCAAAGTGATTTGAATCGTTAATGCCATGTGTGGGATGTATAAAGGATGGAGTAAATGGTATTATACACTATATTATACTGGAATTATATTATAAATTAATATAATTATGATTTAGTTCCATTAAATATTAAATTTAAATGAAAGTAGCGTTCATGCGTACGTACGGCTTACCGTCTACATGAACGGTGCATTTCATTTCTTTCCTCTAAATGTTACGTAATATTATAAATGAATGTATATACTGGATATATATGATATATATGACATCTAAATCATGAATATAATTCTGGATATAATGGATATTCTACCACATAAACAACTTGTAATTATAAGAAGTTTATTGTTGACTCAAGTACCAAAGATCGACAAACCGACCGTTATTAACTTAAATAATTACATAAAGCTCATAACATTGTAAAAAGTGATATAAAAAGGATAATGAAATTGAAAATGGTTCTTAATAAGTTATATATTAACTCTAGTTTATTATTCACGAGGATAAAGAACGGTTGAGTCAAATAAGACACGAGGTAAGGGTTTACTTCACAACCTCTTCATTATCCAAGGTTGTTTATACATAATTATCTACTGGGACCTCGTTATCATCCACATCCATGTTTCTTCAAAATGTATTTCACAACATTTTTATTATTTACAAGAATATGGTTTAAAGTCATTTATACCCTTTTTTACTTTTTATAAGAGGAATCTTTCCGTCGTTTTCAAAACAAGGTCCTTTTTAACCTTTTCGACAGAATTGAGGTAAGAATGTTTTTTTTAACTTATACGGCGGGTGGGGTTATTTTCTGCCATTATAAAATCTTCAAAGCTTTCCTTACAATATTATAAGAATATTTTCAAGAAAATGTTTTGTTTTATATGGATCTTAAATTATTTCAAAAATAGAAAGAGATATTTCTCTAAAAAGTGTTTTGATTTCATCTATGTCAACATCCTTTGATGGATTTTACGCTTATTTGAAGTTGATTTATTATAATACAAAACTTCTATATTGTATTGAAGGTTTTATGATATGTTTGACTGTGGATGTGCTATTTTATACCATTCATAGTTTATGGTGAAATTATTGACATTTCGTATACTAGTTTTAATACGAATGTTAATGTTATGTTTAAACCTTTTCATATGGGAATGCATTAGACTTAATATGTGACGGGCGGAGCCCGCTATAGCTCCTCGATGAATCGGCAGGTCTCATGAGACAAACTAGTGTCTTGGAACGAGGCCTTGAAAAAATCTTATTTGTGGTCTTGGCATGAGGCCTTGGCTACGTGGTTATGATAGTCTGGCATTATGCATTCCATCATTATGAAAGTGGTTATTGATATTGCATGTGATTATTTGACCAGTAGAATATCCATGTAAAGAAGTAAATGGAATTATTATCATTTTACCATTGCCATATTATGTTGATGTAAATGTTTAAAAGGCTTTTGTTTTAGTTATACATTGCCTTAATTGTTTATGTTTATTTATGAAAGCTTCCGCAATATTGTTACCCTTACTGAGCATCTGAGCTCACCCCTTTCAATGTTTTAATATTTTCCAGGATGTGAAGAAGTATTTTATGAATGACCTGCAGGGATAGTCCGAAGAGGATATTAGTGTGGAATATGATGACTTTGTTATTAGTTTCTCACTTTATGATGTAATGTAACATTTATGAATTTATCTAGTGTTTCCAAGGCTACTAAACTAATCGGTCTTTCGAGACTTGATATTTTGTGATCATGCCAATGTTACGAACTAATGCACCAACTCTGGGTAGCTTGGGTCGGGGCGTTACTGTTGGAATCAGAGGAAGTTTAGTACTAACCTTGGAAGCTAGATTTAGATAAACTCTGATTAGAGCACATATCCCAAAGATAGACATTGAGGATTAGTATAGAAGAACTTCCTAGAATTTTGGTATTATAGAGATGTTATGAGTTTTCCGAACAATACATCCCTGTCTGGATACGAGAAGGTAGAGGCGGCTCTGGCACAGATGTACCTAGGGGTAAAACCCGAAAACACCGCTTTGAGCTAGACTCGAACGGGAACTGGTGCATGACAACGGGCCTTGCTGCACTCTTGGTTACGACACTCCCGGGGGATATGCTTAGGATAATTCTCATTTTATTTAAAAACCACTATGAAGGGTTATGAGTATATACTTCCTCAATGATAACATTTCTTTTTATGATTATGGATTATATCCATAAATAGTTCAATTTATTTAAAGTGTTTAACAAGTATGGAATTATGTATTTTGATTAATAAACTAATCTAGTTTATGCCATTGTTTAGAAATGGCGCCTAGTGGAAGGAATGTAAACCGTATCAATGCACGAACTACATGTAGGGATTGCCCTACTGCTCAAGATAATTATTGTGGATATGGAGATACAACGGGTTCTGATCAACTTATTACCATACTGGGACAACTCACTCAGGTTATGAATAATAACCTTACTCGTATGGAGCACCCTGATCCACAACATGGAGGATCATTGATAGACCGTTTCATGAGGCAACAACCACCAAACATCAATGGGAGTAAAAATCCTATAGTAGCTGAGCAATGGATAAATTCCTTAGAGAAAATATTCCATGCCTTGGGGAGTAGTGAAAGGGAGAAGGTTGTCAGGGCAGTTTACCGCCTCACTGGAGATGCCGATCAGTGGTGGTCGCTGATTCAAAACACAAAGGAAGATGATGACGTATCGAATACGGAATAGAGGGACTTCAAAGAGATTTTCTTAGAAAAATACTTTCCTCGTGACCATCGAGCAGATACGGAAAGACAATTTCTGAGTTTGAGGCAGAAGGTGGATGAGAATGTCGCAAAGTATGAGGCTAACTTTACAAGGTTAACGAGGCATGCTGCCGATTATATACGTAACCCAAGGAGTAAGATTGATCGTTTCTTTGATGGGTTAAAACCATTTCTCCATCGAGCTTTAGTATCACAATCCTTCTCATCATACGAAGATATTGTCTCGTGTGCTATCAAGACAGAAAAGGAATTCTCTAAGTCATATGACAACAAAGTAAACAAAGAGAAGAAGAGAATGGTGAAAAAAGAGACAGATAAAGGGAAAAAGGGAAAGAAGGATTTTCCATTATGTGATAATTGTGGGAAGAATCACCCTGGTACTTGCCTAAATGGAATGGGAGTTTGTTACAAATGTGGAGAAAAAGGTCACCAGGCGCGTGATTGCAAGGGAAAGAAAGAGGCTATCAAAGTTGAATGCTACAATTGTAGAGAAATGGGTCATTATGAAAATGAATGCCCTAAGCGTCAGGGAAACTTACCTCAGAAAAGGCCAAGGGATCAAGGACAATTTTATGCTGTTACTACAGTTGAAGCAGAATAACTAATGTATTCATGCTTTTGGACTCATGGATTATATTCTGGTTATTAGAATAATGTGATATATATATAAGGATTGTACTGCAGTACTTGTTGATTTCAGTAAGGTTTTAATATGATGAAGGTAATTATATTTTTAGAATGTGACAATAAGAGAAACTTTACTTTGTTTGGGGAATCTGATAAATTGATTTTGGAATTAAGAGACCTTTTAGAGAAAGTCTGGACAGAGGTATTTTGGATAACTATAAAGGTTGGAGTGGATTAAGTTGATATTTGGATAGTATTGTTTAAGGTTAAAAAATTTATGAAGATTATTTTTGGAATATTATGATACTATAGTTTTAGGAAAAAGACAACCTGCTGGGTGGGGCATAACCCGTCGCGTCGGACAAAGCTGCAGGAATCGAACCCACAATCATAGTGCGACAGGCCTTTATTTCCTACCACTAGCCTACAGGAAGTCCCTGGTTATTACATAATAATTTTACTAATCTAAATGGTATGTGTTAACATTTGGAACCTTATACAATTAGGATAAGTATAATATTTTTGAGTTCTATTACCCTTTTGAGTGAAAGATGAGTTGAAGGTTGAATCACTAATTTTCAAGCATAAATATATATATATATACCTATCTCTTATTCAATGAATAAATTAATTCTTAAACATTAGTAAAGGGATATTAAAACAAAAGAATGTGTTATCCTAATACCTTATGTCTTGTTTAACTGATGATATTTGAAATCAACATAGATTGATGCCTTTGAGGCCCTCAATTTGACAGTTGATTGTGATTAATGACCTCAATCACTCCCTACAAATATTTACGTTTTTCCTCCAATCATATGTCTTTAATTGCCACCAATGTTCTCCTAATCGATATCATAATTGGGTGGTGACTTTTTCATTTCCCTTCCCCTCTTATTAAGGCTGAATTTTATTAATCTTATTTCCGATGTGGGTTTTCCACAAAGGTATTTTCTCTTTTCAACCTTTTATTTACAAAGAAAAATTTCAAATTGCGAGGACGCAATTTATTGAAGGAGGGTAGAATGTAACACCCCGAGCTTCCATGATACGCTTCTAATTCAATAATGTAATAGCTTGCATTGTGCGCAACATCGAGTTCTAACACACTGTAACTAATCAAAGTAGCCGTTATGAATAGTAATAACAACTTTTTAAAATTATAGAAATTTTATATTTCAAAATGGAATTCATTTTTGTATTCGTAATATCGAAATTATCCAAAGTTGATTTTTTTGTAATTTTCTGAGAACTTCCAATTTTTTATGAATAGTGAAAATTATTTAAAACAACTTTTTTAATCAAAATAAGTTATAGTGATAAATTATACTATTTAGTGGTTTTAAATTATAATTAGAATATATTTTTACCATTTTATCCAATGGTGGTCATTACAATTAATTTAACATTGAAATTGGATAGAGACAATTGCCAATCTTTTGATATAAATTGTTTTTTAAAACACGCTATTTGTTGTGACAATGGGAATTAATTATAAAATTAATTAATGCAACTTATATGTTTGGAATTTTGTAAAATAGACATCATTTTTGAATTCGGAATATCAATTATAGCTTAGGGTGAAATTTTGGCATTGTTCTGAAAAACTTCAATTTTTGATGAATAGTGAAACCACTAAGTGGTAGTTAAATAACTGATTTTTCGTTTAAATGAAATATTACCACTTCTGTGATTTGATTTTCAAAAATACGACATACATGGTTGTCGTTAAGAAGTAAAATGTGGTTCAATGAGATTAGAATAATTTTTTGGTGAATAGTAACTTTTAAGTTCTTAATCGCGATTAGAGGTAATTAGTGTAGTTTAAGGTAAAAATAATGTTTTAATAATATGATATGAGCTTGACACTTGTCCTACTCCTATTGGATGAGTCATGGCCGACCAAGACAACTCATGGGTCAACTTGGGGACCCCATGGAGCCACTTTGGTTGGAAAATGACATTAATATATATTTATTTAATGTTAAAATTTAATTGACACAAACATGAGTTATTTTACTAAAACAGTTTTTAATTGGGGTTACACAAGTCCAAATTTTGACTATAAATATTCATTAGAAAGATAAATAGATTTCCTAGATCATAGTATTTTTTTTATAATTTTTAGACATTATATAAATTAAAATATTTATGACATCATGATGATGCAGCGATGACCTCATTATTTAACGATTTAAATAAAATGAGAAGATAATGCAAAATACAAGGGATAAACTTGTCCAAAGCCTATTGGATGAGGAGATTTCGAAACCTTATCACTTTATCCTCGAATTATATAAGTGTGGGACCTTTATAATCCGAAAACCATTGTGAAATAATGCAACATTTCAATCTTTCCAAAAGTGCCCCTCCTCTCCACTTATAAAAGGCCCCCACCTCTCCCACATTATTCTCACCATCAAGCCATTTGGCTCTACCAACCTCTGCCCAAATACTCTTCCAACTTCCCCATATTACTCCTAGAAGCCTCACATTGGGCAGAACTCTTCCCAAGGAAGCCTTTGGCTCAAATTAAAAAGAGTCACCCGATTTTGAGGTAATGTCTTCTCTAATGTTGTTTTGTTTTATTTTTCTTCTCCAACCCCCTAAACTCTTTTTATTCATTTCTTTTGTAACAACACCAGTATCCTAAATATACTAGGATGTTGTTATAGGAAGGATTCGATATACACTTACACACACCTACATCTAATGGTTAAAGAACATACGGTTTCTGTGGATGGCGAATTTCTGCCTCACGAAACGATGATTGATCAACACTCATATAACACCATCAAAGGTGGCCATTAAGATGTAACAATTTTTATATATGATATATAATATGTTTATGTTTTAATTATGCTTATGTATTTCTCATTTATGGCATACTTTATGATTTACATTATGGGTAAAACGCGATAATTTCATTTTAGGAAGTGCGGACTACCGCCCCCTCAAAGTGATTTGAATCGTTAATGCCATATGTGGGATCTATAAAGGATGGAGTAAATGGTATTATACACTGTATTATACTGGAATTATATTATAAATTTATATCATTATTATTTAGTTCCATTAAATATGAAATTTAAATGAAAGTAGCGTTCATGCGTACGTACGGCTTACCGTCTCCATGAACGGTGCATTTCATTTCTTACCTCTAAATGTTACGTAATATTATAAATGAATGTATATACTGGATATATATGATATATATGACATCTAAATCATGAATATAATTCTGGAGATAATGGATATTCTACCACATAAACAACTTGTAATTATAAGAAGTTTATTGTTGACTCAAGTACCAAAGATCGACAAAACGACCGTTATTAACTTAAATAATTACATAAAGTTCATAACATTGTAATAAGTGATATAAAAAGGATAATGAAATTGAAAATGGTTCTTAATAAGGTATATATTAACTCTAGTTTATTATTCAGGAGGTTAAAGAATGGTTGAGGCAAGTCAGACACGAGGTAAGGGTTTACTTCACAACCACTTCATTATCCAAGGTTGTTTATACATAATTATCTACTCGGACCTCGTTATCATCCACATCCATGTTTCTTCAAAATTTATTTCAAAACATTTTTATTATTTACAATAATATGGTTTAAAGTCATTTATAACCTTTTTGACTTTTTATAAGAGGAATCTTTCCGTTGTTTTCAAAACAAGGTCCTTTTTATCCTTTTCGACAGAATTGAGGTAAGAATGTTTTTTTAACTTATACGGTGGGTGCAGTTATTTTCCGCCGTTATAAAATCTTCAAAGCTTTCCTTACAAGCTTATAAGAATATTTTCAAGAAAATGTTTTGTTTTATATGGCTCTTAAATGATTTCAAAAATAGAAAGAGATATTTCTCTAAAAAGTGTTTTGATTTCATCTTTGTCAACATCCTTTGATGGATTTTACGCTTATTTGAAGTTGATTTATTATAATACAAAACATCTATATTGTATTGAAGGTTTTGTGATATGTTTGACTGTGGATGTGCTATTTTATACCATTCATAGTTTATGGTGAAATTATTGACATTTCGTATGCTAGTTTTAATACGAATGTTTATGTTATGTTTAAACCTTTTCATATGGGAATGCATTGGACTTAATATGTGACGGGTGGAGCCCGCTATAGCCCCTGGATGCATCGGAAGGTCTCATGAGACAAACTAGTGTCTTGGCACGAGGCCTTGACAAAATCTTATTTGTGGTCTTGGCACGAGGCCTTGGCTACGTGGTTATTATAGTCTGGCATTATGCATTCCATCATTATGAAAGTGGTTATTGATATTGCATGTGATTATTCGACTAGTAGAATATCCATGTAAAGAAGTAAATGGCATTATTCTCATTTTACCTTTGCCATATTATGTTGATGTTAAAGTTTAAACGGCTTTTGTTTTAGTTATACTTTTCCTTAAATGTTTATGTTTATTTATGAAAGCTTCCGCAATTTTGTTACCCTTACTGAGCATCTGAGCTCACCCCTTTCAATGTTTTAATATTTTCCAGGATGTGATGAAGTATTTTATGAATGACCTGCAGGGATAGTCAGAAGAGGATATTAGTGTGGACTATGAAGACTTTGTTATTAGTTTCTCACTTTATGATGTAATGTAACATTTATGAATGTATCTAGTGTTTCCAAGGCTACTAAACTAATCGGTCTTTCGAGACTTGATCTTTTGTGATCATGCCAATGTTACTAACTAATGCACCGACTCTGGGTAGCTGGGGTCAGGGCGTTACAAACTAGCCATGAACTACAAGCATCACAAAGATGGCATACGAAGAACATGACCCTAAGATTATATGAAACATATTCATATATATATATAACTGATAAAGAGAGATAATTAAAACTAAACAAAATTAATATTTATCGTAATATTAATAATTATATACCAAATACTTTTATAATTTTTTTTAAATAATAAATAGATTGATAATGAGAGATGAGATTTTTGGTAAAGTCGTTTTATGATAAATATTCTATTTTCTTGAGAGGAAAATTTGTAAATAATGAACTTATTTTTAGACTCATTTCTAAATAAAATTTGATAAAACTTAAACAATTTTTTAATTCATAATTTATAACATAACCTAGGGTTATTTTTTGTATTTTTTGAAGAAATATATTTTTTTATGAATAGTGAAAATACATCTTTTTAGTTAAAAACTATCTTTTCTTATAATTAATTATTATTTATTAATGATATTGTAAATATTTTTAATTTGAATATAGATAAATATTAATACCATTAATAAAATTTAATTCATTTGATTAAATTTCACTTCGAAATTGAATAAAAAATCTTAATAAACTTTTGAACTTTTTCCTAATTTAAAACCCCTTATTTTTTCCCATCTACAGAATTAACACTAATATTAATCATGAAACATCAATGAATTGAATTTGAAAAATAAAACATTAATCATTGAATTCATTCTAACATATATATTCTAATAAGAGCACGTTAATTTTAAATCAAAATGATAGTTAATTGTTATAAAAATTAATCACAACGGTTAAGGATAAATTAAGCTTATTTAGGGACTAAACATTAAACTTAAGCGCCCAAATGACAAATACACAAGTTAAAACCCAATTTAAGGTCCTATATCTCCCATAAACCATCCTTTATTTAGAAAAAATTCAATATAAACTATTGATTCCACTATTATCTTACTTTAAAACCACTTATTTCGTCTCGTCTGAATGATTAACACTAATATTAATCATGAAATTTCAATGAACTGAATTTATAAAATCCAACATACAAATTTGAATTCATTCTAATATTTAGATTCTAATAAAGCCATATTAATTTTTTATCAAAAATAATAGTAAATGTGACTAAAATTAATCATAAATGTTAAGGACAAATTAATCTTATTTAGGGACTAAACTTTAAACTTAAGTGCCCAAATGACAAATACACATGTCAAAACCCAATTTAATTGTAACACCCCGAGCTTCCACGATACGCCTCTCTTTCAATAATTCAATAGCTTGCATTGTACGCAAGTTCGAGTTCTAACACACCGCAACTAATCAAAGTAGCCGTTATGAATAGTAATAACCACCTTTTAAATTTATAGAAATTTTATATTTCAAAATGGACTTCATTTTTGTATTCCTAATATTGAAATTAGCCTATGTTGAATTTTTTGTAATTTTCCGAGAACTTCCAAATTTTTATGAATAGTGAAAAATACTTAAAACAACTTTTTTAATCAAAATAATTTATAGTGATAAGTTATACTATTTAGTGGTTTTAAGGTATAATTAGAATATATTTTTACCATTTTATCCAATGGTGGTCATTAGAATTAATTTAACATTGAAATTGGACATAAACAATTGCCAATCATTTGATATAAATTGTTTCTTAAAAACAAGCTATTGGTCGTAACAGCAGAAATTAATTATAAAATTAATTAATGCAACTTATATTTTTGAAATTTTGTAAAATAGACATCATTTTTGAATTAGGAATATCAATTATAGCTTAGGGTGAAATTTTGGCCTTGTTCTGAAAAACTTCAATTTTTGATGAATAGTGAAACCACTAAGTGGTAGTTAAATAACTGATTTTTCATTTAAATGAAATATTACCAGTTCTGTGGTTTGATTTTCAAAAATATGACATACATGGTTGTCATTAAGAAGTAAAATGTTGTTCAATGAGATCAAAATAATTTTTTGGTGAATAGTAACTTTTATGTTCTTAATCGCGATTAGAGGTAATTAGTGTAGTTTAAGGTAAAAATAATGTTTTAATAATATGAGATGTGCTTGATACTTGTCCTAATCCTATTGGATGAGTCATGGCCGACCAAGACAACCCATGGGTCAACTTGGGGACCCCATGGAGCCACTTTGGTTGGAAAATGACATTAATATATATTTATTTAATGTTAAAATTAAATTGACACAAACATGAGTTGTTTTACTAAAACAGTTCATAAGTGGGGTTACACAAGTCCAAATTTTGACTATAAATATTAATTAGAAATATAAAAAGATTTCCTACATCATAGTATTTTTTTATAATTTTTAGACATTAAATAAATTAAATTATTTATGACATCATTGTGATGCAGTGATGACCTCATTATTTAACTATTTAAATAAAATGTGAAGATAATGAAAAATCCAAGGCTTACACTTGTCCAAAGCCTCTTGGATGAGGATATTTCTAAACCTTATCACCTTATACTTGAATTATATAAGTTTGGGACCTTTATAATCCGAAAAGCATTGTGAAATAATGTAACATTTCAATCTTTCCAAAAGTGCCCCTCCTCTCCACTTATAAAAGGCCCCCACCTCTCCCACCTCATTTACACATTCAAGCCATTTGGATCGGCCAACATTTACCCAAATACTCTCCCAACTTCCCCCTCTTACTCCTAGAAGCCTTACATTGGGCAGAACTCTTCCCAAGGAAGCCTTTGGCTCAATCAAAAAGAGTTACCCGATTTTGAGGTAATGTCTTTTCTAATGTTGTTTTGTTTTATTTTTCTTCTCCAACCCCCTAAACTCTTTTTATTCATTTCTTTTGTAAAAACACCAGTATCCCCGATATACTAGGATGTTTTTATAAGAAGGATTCGAGCTACACTTACACACACCTACATCTAATGGTTAAACAACATACAGTTTCTGTGGATGGCGAATTTCTGCCTCACGAAACGATGATTGTTCAACACTCATATAACACCTTCAATGGTGGCCATTGAGATGTCACTATTTTTATATATGATATATAATATGTTTATGTTTTACTTATGCTTCTGTATTTCTCATTTATGGCATACTTTATGATTTCCATTATGGGTAAAACGCGATAATTTCATTTTAGGAAGTGCGGACTACCGCCCCCTGAAAGTGATTTGAATCGTTAATGCCATATGTGGGATGTATAAAGGATGGAGTAAATGGTTTTATACACTATATTATACTGGAATTATATTATACATTTATATCATTATGATTTCGTTCCATTAAATATGAAATTGAAATGAAAGTAGCGTTCATGCGTACGTACGGCTTACCATCTCCATGAACGGTGCATTTCATTTCTTACCTCTAAATGTTACACAATATTATAAATGTATATTCTGGATATATATGATATATATATGACATCTAAATCATGAATATAATTCTGGAGATAATGGATATTCTACCACATAAACAACTTGTAATTATAAGATGTTTATTGTTGACTCAAGTACCAAAGATCGACAAAATGACCGTTATTAACTTAAATAATTACATAATGTTCATATCATTGTAATAAGTGATATAAAAAGGATAATGAAATTGAAAATGGTTCTTAATAAGGTATATATTATCTCTAGTTTATTATTCAGGAGGTTAAAGAACGGTTGAGTCAAGTCAGACATGAGGTAAGGAAATTTCTTAACCCAATATCCATTCTTTGGGTTAATCTTTTACTTTCAAATCATGTCATGATATTATTATGTCCTATTTTGTATTTTTACTTTATTTATGTGTACCTATAGTGAATACACATAATATATCTATTTTATTTTAAAAATGATCTTTTAAGGACTTCGTCTCAATCCCCTTTCATTGGGGCATTTTTTTTTATACACAACTTTATTTTATACCGTGTATAAACCCCTTTGACTTTTACATTTATTCAAAAGGAATCTTTTTTATACGAAGAGTTTTGCTAAACGAAAAAAGGGTAATGTTTTTCTTTCCGTACTTATGCGGCGACAATGACTTCTCCGCCGCCGTGACCATTATTTGAGTTTCGTCTTCCTATACAAGACATCTTTTTTTAATGAAAAATAAATACAAAGTTTTAACTTTCTTTTATTTTGGTATTGAAAATGGTTTTGAAAGCGTTTTTATTATATCAATGTGTTTTATTGATATCTTGTGATTGAAATGTGGAAATGTTATGTTTCCTTTATGCATGTTTTATGTGATACGATTATGTTATGGTTTATGATATGTTTAAACTTATTCATATGAGGAATGTATTGGACTTAATAAGTGACGGGTGGAGCCCGCTATAGCTCCTCGATGCATCGGTAGGTCTCATGAGACAACTAGACGTGGAATCGGTCGAGGCCCTTTCCCAATTTGATTTATGGTTTTGGCCGAGGCCTTATTCATTTTAGACGTCTTGGCCGAGTCCTTGACAAAAGGTTTCAGAATGTCCGGCATTATACATTCCCTCATTATGAAAGTGGTTATTGATATTTCATGTGATTATTCGTCAAGTAGAATATCCATGTGAGTAAGTAATGGCATTATTTTATTTTACTTTTTCCATATTATGCTGAAGTTCAAGTTCAATAAGGCTTTTGTTTTAGTTATACATTTCCTTAAATGCTTATGTTTTCTTATAAAAGCTTCCGCAATATTGTTATCCTTACTGAGCATCTGAGCTCACCCCTTTCAATGTTGAAATATTTTCCAGGATGTGAAGAAGTGTATTATGACTGACTTGCAAGGATAGTCAGTGAAGATATGAGTGTGGACTATGAAGACCTTGTTATTGTAGTTTGTTTAATTTTGATGTAATGAAAGACTTATGAATGTAACTAGTGTTTCCAAGGCTACTAAACTAATCGGTCTTTCGAGGCTTGATCTTTTGTGATCATGCCAATGTTACGAAGTAATGCACCGACTCTGGGTAGCTGGGGTCGGGGCGTTACAGTTGGTATCAGAGGAAGTTTAGTACTAACCTTGGAAGGTAGATTTAGATAAACTCTGATTAGAGCACATATCCCGAAGATAGACTTTGAGGATTAGTATAGAAGAACTTCCTAGAATTTTGGTATTGTAGAGATGTTGTGAGTTTTCTGAGCAATACATCCCTATCTGGATACGAGCAGGTAAAGGCGGCTCTGGCAAAGATGTACCTAGGGGTAAAACCCGAAAACACCGCTTTGAGCTAGACTCGAACGGGAACTGGTGCATGACAATGGGCCTTGCTGCACTCTTGGTTACGACACTCCCGGGGGATATGCTTTGGATAATTCCCATTTTCTTTACAAACCACTATGAAGGGTTACGAGTATATACTTTCTCAAAGAAAACATTTTTATAATTATGGATTATATCCATAATTAGTTCAATTTATGTTAAGTGTTTTACAAGTATGGAATTATGTATTTTTATTCATGAACTAATCTAGTTTATGCCATTATTTAGAAATGGCGCCTTGTGGAAGGAATGGAAACCGTATCAATGCACGCACTCCGTGTAGGGATTGCCCTCCTGCTCAGGATAATTATGGTGGAGCTAGTAATACAACTGGTGCTGATCAGCTTCTCACCGTACTGGGACAACTCACGCAGGTTATGAATAACAACCTTACTCGTATGGAGCACCCTGATCCGCATCGTGGAGGATCAATGCTAGACCGTTTCATGAGGCAACAACCGCCAACCTTCAATGGGAGTAAAAATCCATTAGTAACTGAGCAATGGATAAATTCGTTAGAGAAAATATTCCATGCCTTGGGGAGTAGTGAAAGGGAGAAGGTTGTCATGGCAGTTTACCGCCTCACTGGAGATGCCGATTAGTGGTGGTCGCTGATTCAAAACACAAAGGAAGATGATGACGTTTCGAATATGGAATGGAGGGAGTTCAAAGAGCTTTTCTTAGAAAAAAACATTCCTCGTGTCCATCGAGAGGATATGGAAAGGCAATTTCTGAGTCTGAGGCAGAAGGAGGATGAGAATGTCGCAAAGTATGAGGCTAACTTTACATGGTTAGCGAGGCATGCTGCCGATTATATACGTAACCCAAGGAGTAAGATTGATCGTTTCATTGATGGGTTAAAACCATTTCTCCGTTGAGCTTTAGTATCACAATCCTTCTCATCATACGAAGATATTGCCTCGTGTGCTATCAAGACAGAAAAGGAATTCTCTATGTCTTATGACAACAAAGTAAAGCTAGAGAAGAAGAGAACGGTGGAACAAGAGACAGATAAAGGGAAAAATGGAAAGAAGGATTTTCCATTATGTGATAATTGTGGGAAGAATCACCCTGGTACGTGCCTAAAAGGAATGGGAGTTTGTTATAAATGTGGAGAAAAGGGTCACCAGGCTCGTGATTGCAAGGGAAAGATAGAGGCTGTCAAAGTTGAATGCTACAATTGTAGGGAAACAGGGCATTATGCAAATGAATGTCCTAAGCGTCAGGGAAACTTACCTCAGAAAAGGCCAAGGGATCAAGGAAAATCTTATGCTATTACTACAGTTGAAGCAGAATAACTAATGTATTGGTGCTTTTGGACTCATGGATTATATTCTGGTTATTATAATAATGTGATTGTACTGCAGTACTTGTTGATTTCAGTAAGGTTTTAATATGATTAAGGTAATCATATTTTTAGTATGTGACAATAAGAGAAACTTTTCTTTGTTTGGGGAATCTGATGTTACAATTGATTTTGGAATTTAGAGACCTTTTAGAGAAAGTCTAGACGGAGGTATTTTGGATAACTATTAAGGTTGGAATGGATTAAGTTGAACCATGGATAGTATTGTTTAAGGTTAAAGAATTTATGAAGATTATTTTTGGAATATTATAATACTATAGTTTTAGGAAAAGGACAACCTGCAGGGTGGGGAATAACTCGTCGCGTCGGAAAAAGCTGCAGGAATCGAACCCACAACCATAGTGCGACAAGACTTTATTTCCTACCACTAGCCTACAGGAAGTCCCTGGATATTACAAAATAGTTTTACTAATCTAAATGGTATGTGTTAACATTTTGAACCTTATACAATTAGGATAAATAGAATATTTTTGAGTTCCGTTACCATTTGGAGTAAAAGTTAGGTTTGTGGTAAAAATTTATTAATGAATGAAACTAAATATAAGAAGTATGTATATTCTCTTACGTTCATAGTAAATCTCCTAAATAAATTCCTCAACATTATAAAAGGTAACTTAAAACAAAAATGTTGTCGGTTAACTTTTCCAACTGGGGATTCAATGACCGTTTAACCAATCACAAGTTTGTGAATTTCTTGTGGTTAAACTTTCTCCCAATCCTGTTTTCTATAACTCTCCATCAGACCTTGATGGTTTGTTTCTCCTCCATATCCATATTTTCATATAATCCTAGAATGGGCTATATCGGGTGACCTTTGTACTTATCTTACTTTCTTTTAATGTTATATATTTATTAACCTTATTTCCGATGTGGGTTTTCCTCAAAGGTATTTTCTCTTTTCAACCTTTTATTTTCAATGAAAAATTTCAAATTTAGAGGATGCAATTTATTGAAGGAGGGGAGAATGTAACACCCCGAGCTTCCACGATACGCCTCTCTTTCAATAATTCAATAGCTTGCATTGTACGCAAGTTCGAGTTCTAACACACTGCAACTAATCAAAGTAGCCGTTATGAATAGTAATAACCACCTTTTTAGTTTATTGAAATTTTATATTTCAAAATGGACTTCATTTTTGTATTCCTAATATTGAAATTAGCCTATGTTGAATTTTTTGTAATTTTCCGAGAACTTCCAAATTTTTATGAATAGTGAAAAATACTTAAAACAACTTTTTTAATCAAAATAATTTATAGTGATAAGTTATAATATTTAGTGGGTTTAAGGTATAATTAGAATATATTTTTACCATTTTATCCAATGGTGGTCATTAGAATTAATTTAACATTGAAATTGGACATAAACAATTGCCAATCTTTTGATAAAAATTGTTTCTTAAAAACACGCTATTTGTCGTAACAGCGGGAATTAATTATAAAATTAATTAATGCAACTTATATGTTTGGAATTTTGTAAAATAGACATCATTTTTGAATTCAGTATATCAATTATAGCTTAGGGTGAAATTTTGGCCTTGTTCTGAAAAACTTCAATTTTTGATGAATAGTGAAACAACTAAGTGGTAGTTAAATAACTGATTTTTCGTTTAAATGAAATATTACCACTTCTGTGGTTTGATTTTCAAAAATACGACATACATGGTTGTCATTAAGAAGTAAAATGTGGTTCAATGAGATCAAAATAATTTTTTGGTGAATAGTAACTTTTAAGTTCTTAATCGCGATTAGAGGTAATTAGTGTAGTTTAAGGTAAAAATAATGTTTTAATAATATGATATGAGCTTGACACTTGTTCTACTCCTATTGGATAAGTCATGGACGACCGAGACAACCCATGGGTCAACTTGGGGACCCCATGGAGCCACTTTGGTTGGAAAATGACATTAATATATATTTATTTAATGTTAAAATTAAATTGACAGAAACATGAGTTGTTTTACTAAAACAGTTCTTAAGTGGGGTTACACAAGTCCAAATTTTGACTATAAATTTTCATTTGAAATATAAAAAGATTTACTACATCATAGTATTTTTTTATAATTTTTAGACATTAAATAAATTAAATTATTTCTGACATCATTGTGATGCAGCGATGACCTCATTATTTAACGATTTAAATAAAATGTGAAGATAATGCAAAATCCAAGGCTTACACTTGTCCAAAGCCTATTTTATGAGGAGATTTCGAAACCTTATAACCTTAGACTCGAATTATATAAGTGTGGGACCTTTAGAATCCGAAAAGCATTGTGAAATAATGTAACATTTCAATCTTTCAAAAAGTGCCCCTCCTCTCCACTTATAAAAGGCCCCCACCTCTCCCACCTCATTTACACTTTCAAGCCATTTGTCTCGGACAACCTCTACCAAAATACTCTCCCAACTTCCACCTCTTACTACTAGATGCCTTACTTTGGGCAGAACGCTTCCCAAGGAAGCCTTCGGCTCAAATCAAAAAGAGTTACCCGATTTTGAGGTAATGTCTTTTCTAATGTTGTTTTGTTTTATTTTTCTTCTCCAACCCCCTAAACTCTTTTTATTAATTTCTTTTTTAACAACACCAGTATCCTAAATATACTAGGATGTTGTTATATGAAGTATTCGAGCTACACTTACACACACCTACATCTAATGGTTAAAGAACATACAGTTTCTGTGGATGAAGAATTTCTGCCTCACGAAACGATGATTGTTCAACACTCATATAACACCCTCAAAGGTGGCCATAGAGATGTCACTATTTTTATATATGATATATAATATGTTTATGTTTTAATTATGCTTCTGTATTTCTCATTTATGGCATACTTTGTGATTTCCATTATGGGTAAAACACGATAATTTCATTTTAGGAAGTGCGGACTACCGCCCCCTCAAAGTGATTTGAATCGTTAATGCCATATGTGGGATGTATAAAGGATGGAGTAAATGGTATTATAAAATATATTATACTGGAATTATATTATACATTTATATCATTATGATTTCGTTCCATTAAATATGAAATTGAAATGAAAGTAGCGTTCATGCGTACGTACAGCTTACCGTCTCCATGAACGGTGCATTTCATTTCTTACCTCTAAATGTTACGCAATATTATAAATGTATATACTGGATATATATGATATATATGACATCTAAATCATGAATATAATTCTGGAGATAATGGATATTCTACAACATAAACAACTTGTAATTATAAGAAGTTTATTGTTGACTCAAGTACCAAAGATCGACAAAACGACCATTATTAACTTAAATAATTACATAATGTTCATATCATTGTAATAAGTGATATAAAAAGGATAATGAAATTGAAAATGGTTCTTAATAAGGTATATATTAACTCTAGTTTATTATTCAGGAGGTTAAAGAACGGTTGAGTCAAGTCAGACATGAGGTAAGGAAATTTCTTAACCCAACTTCCATTCTTTGGGTTAATCTTTTACTTTCAAATTATGTCATGATATTATTATGTCCTATTTTGTATTTTTACTTTCTTTATGTGTACCTATAGTGAATACACATAATTGATCTATTTTATTTTAAAAATGATCTTTTAAAGACTTCGTCTCAATCCCCTTTCATTGAGGCATATTTTGTTTTATACACAACATTATTTTATACGGTGTATAAACCCCTTTGACTTTTACATTTATTCAAAAGGAATCTTTTTTATACGAAGAGTTTTGCTAAACGACAAAAGGGGAATGTTTTTCTTTCCGTACTTATGCGGCGACAACGACTTCTCCACCGCCGTGACCATTATTTGAGTTTCGGCTTCCTATACAAGTCATCTTTTTTTAATGAAAAATAAATACAAAGTTTTAACTTTCTTTTATTTTGGTATTGAAAATGGTTTTGAAAGCGTTTTTATTATATCAATGTGTTGTATTGATATCTTGTGATTGAAATGTGGAAATGTTATGTTTCCTTTATGAATGTTTTATGTGATACGATTATGTTATGGTTTATGATATGTTTAAACCTATTCTTATGAGGAATGTATTGGACTTAATAAGTGACGGGTGGAGCCCACTATAACTCCTCGATGCATCGGTAGGTCTCATGAGACAACTAGACGTGGAATTGGCCGAGGCCCTTTCCCAATTTGATTTATGGTTTTGGCCGAGGCCTTAATCATTTTAGACGTCTTGGCCGAGGCCTTGACAAAATGTTTCAGAATGTCCGGAATTATACATTCCCTCATTATGAAAGTGGTTATTGATATTTCATGTGATTATTCGTCTAGTAGAATATCCATGTGAGTAAGTAATGGCATTATTTTATTTTACTTTTTCCATATTATGCTGAAGTTCAAGTTCAATAAGGCTTTTGTTTTAGTTATACATTGCCTTAAATTCTTATGTTTTCTTATAAAAGCTTCCGCAATATTGTTATCTTTACTGAGCATCTGAGCTCACCCCTTTCAATGATTAAATATTTTCAAGGATGTGAAGAAGTGTATTATGACTGACTTGCAAGGATAGTCAGTGAAGATATGAGTGTGGACTATGAAGACCATGTTATTTTAGTTTGTTTAATCTTTATGTAATGAAATACCTATGAATGTATCTACTGTTTCCAAGGCTACTAAACTAATCGGTCTTTCGAGACTTGATCTTTTGTGATCATGCCAATGTTACGAAGTAATGCACCGACTCTGGGTAGCTGGGGTCGGGGCGTTACATTAATTTCCCAATATCTTTCATAATACATAAATTATATAGTTTTTTGGGGTTTTTTAGACTTTTTAACGGTAATAACATGGGCACACCTATCATATTTCTAAAAATTACAAATGAGTCCTTTTCCATCACTATAAAAGGCCACCACCTCAACCAATTCCTCACAGCATTATAAAAACTTATTTTATGCCACGATCAACCCAAATATAATCCCAATAATACTTACTTATACCATGTTATATCCCATAGGTCATAAGGACTCTAAAATAAACCTTTTGGCATAATCCAAAAGGAGTTACCAACTTTATAGGTAACAGCTACTCTCATGCTCCATTTTTTATTTCACTTATTCACCCAATGCACAAACTTTTTCTCATTCATGTTTTACAAAAATAGTTTCATAAATATATTAGTGTGTTTTATGAAAATATTTACATCTCCACATACACACACAACCATCTAAATGATATCAACTACATTGTTTCTGTGTTTGGAGAATTACAACCTCATGAAACGATGATTGTTCATTTTTCATTAAACACCAATCATGGTAACCATTATGATGTAAATTATACATATATATGTAATATATTGAATTTATTGTTTCTATAATAATTTTTATTAATTTAACAGTACAAGACTCATTACTTTACAATTGGTTTTAATTGGATAATCTTGTTTGAATTAGTGTGCAATACCGCCTCTCAATGAATTGTGATTCATTCACACACCACATTAAATGTATTATAGATAATTGTAATGAAAATATATGATATATATATATATATATGATATATTAATTATACTAGAATAATTATATATATTTATATATATAAATATTTAATTTTAAGAGTTTCAATCAAAAATACATTAAAAACGGAAACAACGCAGATGCATACGTATGACTTACCATCTCCATGAATAATGTTTTCAATTTCATTATTTTTTGGGATATAAATTATTTTAGTATGAATATATATTATATTCTAGATAACTAAATCATTTTATACATTTTTAAATCATGATATAAGTATAAATACCTTGATATAACTAATTAAGACCCATGTAAAAAACAAACAAATATCACCCAAAGTGAAACCGTAAGAAATGATCGTTTATAAGAGAGTAATATAATGGGATAAAAAAATCCATATATGGTCTTTGATATAATAATATTATTTTGTTAAATTTTTATATGAAACTTATATTTACTATATGGGAATCTTGTATGAGTGTGGAGAGAGTCAGAACACAAGGCAAATAGATTTCATCTCACTTCTAATTTCTATGAGCTACATGTTATGTTAGAAAATATTTTTTTTGTTAATGTAATTTTGATGATTTTATTATATTAATTATGTACCTAAATTAATGTGTATTCAAATTCCAATATGATCTTCTTTGTTTCATTGGTTTTAACATTCATAATTTACCAAATTGTAAAAAATATCTCGCCTCTATTTTATTTTCTTTGATATTCATGTTTTGTTATGCACCAAAACTCTTTTCCAAGGTTTATATACTTCCATTTAATATTTTATTTCACAAATATCCTTAGTTTTATGATATATTCAACTTTATATAATTTAATTTTCCTAGATAGTGTGTTTTATCACATGTTACTAAGTTAGATTTGTTTATTGAGACAATCTCAACATTTTCTGAGATTCACTATATTTAAGATTCCATTGATAAATTCATATCATCTATCCCTCAATAATATTATTGACTTTATTTAACCTATAATTTTCCTTGATATACTCATGTATTGGTCCCATATTATACTATTTAGTATATTATTTATCTGAGAAAGTGTTTTTAGGGAAGGCCTAATTTACCATTTCATTGGTTTGAAATATATGTTTTCAAAAATTATTTTCCAAGAATATAATACCATTATCTTATAATAATTTAAATAATTTTTTTCCCTTTTATTATTTTATTAATATATTTATGGGATTATTCGTGTCACTTTCAAAACAAGGAACATTTATATCCTTTTTTCACATCTAAAAGGAAACTTCTTTTGGCCTCATATGATATGTACTAATTTACATAACATCATAACATTGAAGAATAAATTGAATATTTTTTATGATTCGTATTTATGAAAATGAATTTAAAATAAATTTTCAATGAAAATATTTTTTAACAATTCTTTTATATGTTTCCATAGTATTTTCCAAGAACTTTTTTTCAAAATTTTTTCAATATTATTTAATATTTTTCTAAGGAAAATGGGTTTTAATACATTTTCAATATATATTTATCAATTTTCAATGGATTTTAAAATAACTTATTTAGTAAAAAAATTCAATATTTTTTTTTAATATTTCAAGGAAATTGTTTTTTAATATGTTTTAAATATATATTTATAAGTTATCAAAATATTATCATTGAAGTTAGTTTCAAAAAGTTTTCAATCATCATTTTTATGTTATTGAACAAAATGGACTTTAAATTTTTTTCAAGCACTATTTATAAGTTTTCAATGTATTTTCAATGAAATAATTTTCTAAAAGTTTTCAATATTTCTTTATATTACATTAAATATTAGTTGATGAAAATCAATTTTAAAACATATTGATACTTACTTATAATGTTTTCAATGAATATGGTTTTAAAAATGATTTCATAAATATCGAGGTATTTTATAAGAAAATTATTTTGAAATATTTTTAATTTTTAAATTGAATATGTCAAAAATGAAATGATTTCTCCCTCAATAAATGATTTTAGTGCATATATCGAAATTATTTTCGATCATTGATAAAATCTATTAATGATTCTCGTGAGTTTATATGAAATGGCATAAATACTAAATTCATATCCTTTCTATGAATGAGCTATTTTTAATGTAATTTTTAATGAAAATAATTTCCCTTTCATGGGATACACGTATATGAAATCAATTTCACTTTTTCATGTTATTTTTTTGATAAAATGATTCTGAAACATGTATCTTTTCCCACGGGTTATGAATTGTTTACATGTTTATGATACACAAAAAAATTTATGGTGTATTAAATGGTTAGTTTTCATCTTGGGGAACATGTATGTATCATTTCATTATGGGATGGATGGTTCCAATATCACTCTATAAGGAATTGGGTAATTTTTTATACCCTATGAGATAAACTAATTTAGTCTTGTTAGTGAACCATGACCACAATGATGGATATGTGAGTGAACAATTGCTACTATCATAGAATAAGGAGTGAACTCATGATACTATAATGGACAAGGTTGTGAACCATGACTACTTTGATTCTATGGTGACTGAACCAATACTACTAAAATGGTATTATTAGGGATTCCTTGTCTATAATGGAAATCATTATTTGCTTATGTGTTTTTTAAAATTACATGGCTTATTCCTATCTTAGGCTTTCATGGATTATTATCATTATTTCATATGATTCATGTATTATTAACTGGAAATATTTATGCCATGATTTTGGTAATGATATTTGATATGCATGTTATGTTATTCTATTTATATGTTCTCATTCATATACCATTATAGTCATGTTTATGATTAATTATATCACTTTTTTACACTTAATAAGCATTTGATCTCACCCCTTTTATGATTCATTTCCCTCTGTTATGATAATATTGACTGTGTTTAATATATTTAAGTAGGGTTCTTGTCATGAATAAACAAGTGGGAGATGATGTAGCTCACATATGTACCATTTCTTTGGGTTACATATTTCCAAAGGCACTATACCACCTATGGTATTTTGGGGTCTTTTTGTATAATTTTTATTTATTTCAAAAAAGGTATGTGATGTTAATATTTGAAAAGTGTGGGTCACTATAGTTAGAATGATAAAAAAAGGTATAGTAATCCTTTAGACTCTAGGATGATAAAAAACATATTGAAGTCCTTATGTATATTTTTATATATATATATTTATATGGATTTATATAAGGATAAGTATAAAACTGAGTTAATTTTTAGGAAAATGTCTTGGAATTTAGGTACATGATAGAGTAACTATTTTCCAAGAAATATATCATTGTCTTGATATTACAATTGCATGTGGATCCAACATAGATTTATTTATTGGTAACAATTATGACAAGATGATCGAGGCTTCACCCAGGGTAATATGTTACATGAAAATTGTCCTTCATGCACATCTAGTTTGACACTATTAGGTTATATGCTATGGGAATTAAAAAAACTTAACATACAATCATGATGTATTTAGATATATGTTATCTATGAATGACCAAGGATAATCCCATGTTAGTATATATTATAGACGAGTCATGATTTAGGCATCCTATAAGTAATTCATTTCATGAAGGTGCACTTTTCTTCTTTGACAAGTAATTATCACACTATACTTCTGGTTTTAGTTAATAGTTGTAATCAGAAGGAACAATTTAATTATTTAATGTGATGTAATATTTTCAAATTATTAGTAAAGTGGGATCATCACTAGAGTGAAGGATTTCATTATTAGTCCTAATAAGTTTTCATGGTTGATGATTAATTGTGATTACCTTAACTAACTCCTAAACTCACCATGGAAAAGAAAGAAGGGGTATGATTAGAGTTGGGGTAATTATGATAATGGAGGAATGTAGATTTGGTTTCATTTTTTTCATTAATGTGGAGAGAATCACCTATTTGAATTTCATAGTGAAATAAGATGATGTTTTGATTGATGAAAAGAAAAAAAAAAGAAATTGACCACGTAAGAAAAATGAAAACTTTGGTTAACAAAATCTATGTGAATTTCGGCCTCCCTAAGTCTTCATCAATGTCTAATTATTTTGAGTGTGGAGTAAATGGTCATTATGAAACCAAATTCCCTTAGAGGAATATTCCAGAAGCGATCAAGAAAGTTGGTCTGATTAATGGTTGCATTGCTGAGGATGATGATAATACATATATAATGTTAATTTAATGAGTTATTATGTAATAGGGTTGGGTTTCATTATTAATTTATTACGGTGGAAATAATAGGAGTAGTTATGTATTCAGATTCATATGTTATGAATAATGAAATATCTATATGAAATGTTGTAGATATGTTATTAACAGAGTATATTAAATTTCATGTTGAATTTTTTCAATGGTATTTTAATGTGACATAATTAAAATATTATATTTTGACTAAGGGTAGATAAAACATAATATTTTAGTTATGAAAATATAATTTTGTATGGATAAACAAATATGGGTATGAATATTTAAAATGGACAGTATTTATTACCATTGAACTACGTATGGTATTTTTTATAGGGGGTTGATTCAACAACTAATGAGGTTTAAAATATTTTAATAAGTTGTAAATACAATATACTTTTGAATGTGAATGAATAAATTTTTTCCAAAAGTATATCTGGAAATTCAGAATAATACCATGTGTCAAGAGAATATACGATGAAGATATTAAAATGTTTAAAATGTGAAAACCATGATCTTATTTGTGATATATAGGAGAATCAATGAATCTTTTTCCATTGTTTTGTATATTTACATTTGAGAAGGGTTATAAGGTTAATCAGTCAATAAAAGTCTCTGTTAAGCTTCAAGGGAAGTATATGTGCACATAGTTTGTGTTTAAAACCATGGTTAAACATCAAATCAATTATTAAACTTATTTAAATTATGTCCATCTTATATATTATATAATTGTTGTTTTATAAAGGGACATCATATCTGTTGGGTGACAACCAATCATGTCTGGCATGACTGCGGGTCATAAAACCATGTCCAAAAAATGATAAGGGTTTTAGGGCTAACAGTAGCATACTTGATAACCTGAATAATGTGTAATTATTTGTGTTATATAAATATATATTATTAATTATTTGTGTTTTATTTTATTTTTATATATTAATGAAATTTCATTATATTAAGTGACAAATAATTATAATTTTTTCTATTACGGGCTTTAAGATCCATTAAAAGTGTATTCTAGGGCCTTATTCATCAATGTTAATTTTTATGTATTCAATCAATGAAATAATGGATTTTTTAGAAATTGATCAATGAACAACACAAGAATGAAATTATGTTTATATAAATTAATCATGAATTAATCAACATTTTAAAACTAATAAAAAAATTGTTGACATTATAAGTTAAATTTTTTTGAACCAATGGAATTTGGAATCATCACTAATTTTTGACATTGGGACCCTATAATTATTTTAATAATTCACTTTTTTTACATATAAACCCAATAATTGAATATAAATATCTACACATATCTTACGTGTCAAATCTTCAACAAAACCCTATGTTCTTTTATGATGAAACCCAGTTATATGTTACTTTAACCAATGATTATAGTTCCAAATTTCTCTTTTTATAGGAAGTTTTATTATCAATTTTTACAATGTGGGTTCCTATTTATTACTATTCGATTTATTAAACCTTTGATAACCCATACAAATTTCGGGGGGGGGGGGGATTCATTTTAATGGTGGAATAATGTAACACCAACAGATTTTGAGAATTATTTTTTTCAAATTTACTTCAGTTTTGAATCATTTCAAATGAAACATTATATAGTCATATATGTATATATATATATATATTAAAACTCTATTGTAAAAATTCCAATCACACAAAAAACTAACATGGATTACTCAACGCACCATTCCACATAGGTTGGCACTACAAGCAATAGCGACTTGGGAAACGAACCACGAAACACTGAGTTTTTAGGATTCATATTCTTATAAATATATAATTAATTAAATGTGTTCATTATAACATAAATATTAAATATAGTTATATATATTTTAATAAATAATTTCAAAATATTTCTAATGACTGTTTTTTATACATAAAACATATTGATAATCAAGTATGATATTTTTTATGAATTCATTTTATATTAGAAATACTTTTTTTCTAATGGATGGATTTATAATAAAAAAAAATTAAGAAAAATTAGAAAATTATATTTGATACAATAAAAATATGTGTAAAATATAGAATTCCTAAATTAGAATAGGGTAAACTTTTGGGTTTTTTAGAACTGTCATTTTTTATGTATACTGAAAAATACAACTTTTTAGTTGAACACTTCCTTTTTGAGAAATTAATTATTAATGGTAAATGATATCAAAAATATTATATAATGTAACATAAGATAAATAGTACGTCTATTAATACAATTTCTTTCATGAGAATCAATTTTACTCTGAAATTGAATATAAAATCTTAACAAACTTTTGATGTTTTTTCTAATTTATAGCACTGTTATTTAGTCCCTTCTTCAAAATTAGCACTAATTTTCATATTTCCACATATGTTAATTTAATTTAAAAAATATAAAATACACCATTGTATCCATTCAAATATTTTGATTATAATTAGACCATGTTTATTTTTGAGCTAAATGATTAGTTAAGGTTATTAAAATTAGTCATAGTGGTTATGAACAAATAAAGATTAATTAGGGTCTCAACCTGATAAGTAAGTTCCCAAATGACCAGTCTACTTTAAAAACACTATTTTAATGTCCATATATCTCCTATTAACTTTCCATTAACTTTTTGGTGGGTTTTTATTAATTTTTTAGGCAATAACATTGGAAAAAATAACTTTTTAAAAAAAATTCAAAATGAGTCATTTTCCATTAGTAAAAAAGGCCAGCGCCTCTACCCATTACTCGCACCTATAAAAAAATTTATGTTTTTCCAAGATCTGCACAAATATACTCCCAAAAATTATACCTTCAACCTTGTTTTATCCATTTTTTTAGAAAGACTCTAATGGAATCCTTTTTTCTAAAACCAAAAGAAGTTACCCGATTTAGAGGTAACGTCCTCGTTCCCACTCCTTTCATTTATTTCACTAATTCTCACCATCCAAATTCTATATTACATTATTGTGTGAAAATATATTATGATAAATATACTGGGATATCTTCATGAAAATATTTCTACCTACACTTACACACACCTCAATATAATAGATATCAAACATAATGTTTCAGTGTTTTGATAATTACTACCTCATGAAGGATGACTTATTTTTTGAATTTACCAGAAATCATGGTGTCCATTTTTATATAAAATATGTTTATATATTTTATATGTTTTATTTATTATTTATCTAATATCTTTTATTTAATTTTATTATTCTTTTTATTACTATAAATTTGGTGTTAATACAATAATTTTGTTACAGGAAGAGTGGACCACAACTCCATTAAACCGATGTGATCTGTTCACACCATATTGAATGTAATGAGGAAGATTTTATTGATCTTATTTGATATATATATATATTTATATGTCACTTAAATACTTTCTTTCAACACGATAATAAAGAAATAAACATCTTTCAGGAATACGTATGACTTACCATCTCCATGATCGATGTATTCCATTTCATTATTATCTATTCTATAGAAAATTTTAATATAAATATATAGTATATACCATATATTTAAATCCCATTTTAAATTATGTAATCATGATATATGTATAAGGTCAAACTATATAACAAATTAAGGCATATGAGAAAAACAATGCAAATATTACCTGATGCGAATCCTTACCATAAGATCATTAACAAGAGTGTATTATAATGTCATAATAATACCATATATGAAAAAATATATAAAAATATTATTCATTATAATATTTATAATAAACTTATATATATTATAAATGATTCTTTTACGAGTATAGAGATAGTCCAGACACAAGGTAAGGGGATTTCATCTAACATTTAATTTCTGTGAGGTACAAGCTATGTTCTCCAATCATTAATTTTGTATTATGTATATAGTTAAAATCATTTTATTTTTGGTATAATTTAATTAAATTTATCATTATTCAAATCCATATTTTATGAACCTTATTTCAAGGGGTTTACATTCAAAAGTTACCAAATCATAAAAACTATTCGGTCTCAACATTAATTCATTGATATTCATGTTTTCTATGCACATAGAATCCTTAAAGAGGTCCATGTACATAAATTTTAAATGTTAAATAATGAATCTACTTATTTTTATAACATATTTAACTAATTTTTAATTTATATTTATACATGTAGTGTATGATCCCATGTTACAGAGTTATAGAGTATATTGAGACATTCTCGTCACATTAATATTCATGGGTTTACTTACCCTTTGTTATTTCATGATATGCTAATGTATTGGTAGCATATTCTACTATTTGGTACAAAAGATAGTTAAGAATGTTTTTTAGGAAAGCTAGTCATTACCCTTTATTCGGTAAGAAATATATCATATCTAAAAAGGGATTGCAAAATATTATACCATATTCATAAAAGTTTTAATAATATTTTTTTACCCTTTTTATATTTTACCAAGCTATTAATATGAAACTTCTTGAATCTTTCAGAAAAACAATATTTTCTAACCATTTTTACTGTGAAAAAATAATTTTTTTTCTGTCCTGGTACGACATATACAGATTTACCTTCCATCATTACATTGAAATATACCTTCAATTTATTAAAGGTCCATATTTAAGAAAAAATACTTATAATTATTCTTCAAGGAATGTATATTTTAACACTTCTTTATCATGGATTCAATGTATTTTCAACGTAATAGTTTTCATAACAATTTCAAGCTTCGTTTATATTTACATGGAAAATGGTTTTTAAAACGTTTTCAACTACTAATTATATATTTTCAATGTATTTTCAATGAAATTTTTATCAAAATATTTTCAAAAATGTTTTATATTTTTTCAATGATAATGGCTTCAATATTTTTTTCAAGCTTTTTTATATGTTTTCAAAGTACATTAAATGAAATGTTTTGCAAAACATTTTCAATATGATTATATAATATTTTTAGGAAAATGTTGTTTATAAAGTGTTCATTAAAAATTTATAATTTTACTACAAATTTTCAATGAAATGATATTCATAAAATTTTCACGAATTACATATATTATTTAATTAATTTTGGAAGAAGATTGTTTATAAAAAATTTTGTAGATTATTTTATTTGTTTTCATGGAAAATTGTTTTCAAAATGATTTCATAAGCTTCGAGGTATTTTCAAAGAAATTATTTTTCAAATGGTTTTATATTATAATTTTTTTTCATACATGAAATGATATATATCAAAAGAAACTTATTTGAAGGATAGTTAAAAATCATTTCCATCAAAGATGAAATTTATTGATTTTACTCATTCTTTTCAGGGACATATTCTAAAGGTTACAATAATATAAATTTTCTTATTTAGTTATTCTTCATGTCATGGTCCATATGAAGCCTTTTTATATTTAAAGGGTTATATTTTTATGAGATATATTTCTCTTTTAAGGTTTAGGATTTTTATGAAATGATTAGGAATAATGAAACTATTTCCACATTTTAATAAAGGTTTACATGTTTATGATACCGATTTTATTTCATGGGATATGATATTCTTATTTAGGATCTTGTGGATCTTTTATATATGATTTAGTTATGTGATAAGTGGGACATATATCTCTCTATTATTAATTATGTATTTTTTTATATATCAAGTGATAAATAAAATGGCCTTAGGAGTAATACATGACTACTATGATGGTCATCAGAGTGAACTGTGACTTCTAAGATTGTATGAGGAGTGAACTCATGCTAATACGATGGATATGTGAGTAAACGATGACTACTATAATGGTGTGGAGAATGAACCTATTCTATCAATATTGTGTTGGCTGCAATTCCTTGAAAATTAAAGAAATCATTATAAACTTATATGTTTTCTACAATTCTACGTCTTATTTCTATTTATGCATTCATGTATTGTACTCATTATTTCATATGGATCATTTCAAATGAACTACCAATATTGAATTCTCGATTTCGGTTATGAACATGGACATGAAGGATGTGATATTATATTTACAAGATAATGTTCACATACCTTGTTACTAATGTTTATTCTTACATGTCTCTATTTTTAACCTTTACTGAGCATCTGAGCTCAGTATTTTTATATTTCGTTACCCTATGTTATAAAGACACATACTATGTTGGATATTTCTAAGATTGGTAATAGCCATGATAAACCTAGTGGGATATTATTTATCTAACATATGAATCAGTCTTTCTGTTTCCTGGTTTTCGAATGCACAATAACAACTGCGGTCTTTCGGCATCGTATTAAATAATGTATATGTATTTTGAAAAAGTTATTTAATTCTAATATTTGAAAAGAATAGGACTCCATATTCCCATCATGAACATGAGTTATGAAATTATTTTTTTAGAATAAAGGTTTTCCAAACCCATAACTTTTACTACATAACGAAATCAATAATGTCGTAAATATTTCTTAACAGACCAATAAATTATATGTAATTAAATGGAATAAAATGGAGTGTTGTAACAAGGATCTGGACCACCTTTAATGATTTTAATTCACCTGATTCTCTGTTATGACTAAGATATTTAGAATTAATTCAACATAGGAGGAGAATAAGACTGATAATTAGAACACCAATATGATGTGGACTATGAATGATCAATATACCATAGATTGGATTGAGTAGTTGTGATATTTATGGTTATTAGATTTTTTTCCCACATTTTAATTTATGTTTTTTTAAATTATTCAATCCCATTTACTAACTAAATACTTTAATGAGTGGGTAATAACCACATTATTCCAATATAATGTAGATAAGGGGGAATTCACTTCTCTGTTTTATTTTTTAATATTATTCTTATTTTGTTGCTATAATTTCATAATCTAAATTCGAATTCCATTCCTTTTATATTGACATGAAAATTTTTAAAGCATCTATAAATTACAAATTTTAATTTTATAACAAATTTCCTTATACTATTCCATTAGTAGTGAATAATAATTGGAAATTAGTTTCAATTGTAGTATAAGGATAAACCTAGTGTATCAACACCATTAATTTCCAAACCATAGGAAATGAGGCATTTTTATACTATGGATGTCATACCATTATAATCAGATCCTCTGCATCCATAATTCGATATCAATAATGATGTAATAAAATTAACATAAATATAAAATAACACATAACCCAAAAATATTCTAAACTCCAATATAACATTAAGACATATTATTAAAAATATGATATAATTTTATCTTTGCATTTCCATCGAATCAGTCAATAATTATTTATATACTAATTAGTAAAATAAAATTATTTATTTCCTATTAAAAATGCAATAAACTAATTTAGTCTTACTATGTTTTTGAACTCGACTCACTTTAACTTACACTTTATCTATCAAGTCACACAATTTTGAGTTCAAATAATTAATTTCATTTTGTTAGCCTCATAGAAAAATATAGTCACCCCCTCGGGGATCAAACCCATAATGCTAATTTTCCACTAACTACACCATAATCTCCCAATGTATAATAGGGGAGACTTGATATGATATGAAGGATATTAGTCCATTTGTATTGTATAATTCAATAAAAAGTTAATCTATTGACATATATGTATTAAAATGAATTTTTATGGACAGAATACAAGTCATCCTACAATATTTATATAAGAACTATGTCAAAATAACATAGTACATCGATGTTTAAACAATTTATATAATGGGGGATAGTTTGAATCTTATATCCCATGAACCCCACATATACCGCAAGTAGGACCACCACTCTATTGACGGTGGTTATCGAACAATCATTTTATAGGATCCTATCCCTCCTATGATGATAATCTATGATCCTCATACCATATGTATCTATTCCATTATAATAATTGATTAATATTATTTATGAAATTTTTCATCACCTACAATGTTAATCTCTCTCCTCCATGAATTATGTTTCATTATCAAATGTTGTGAGAGGTTTTGGAATAAATTCACATAAGGATCATTATATATAAAGATAGTACAAATGAACCATTTGAATATCAATATGTCAAATAAAGGATGTGATGTAGAAATTATGAATTCCATTTATGTTTATAAGAAATAGAGGTAAAATATAGGAGAAATAGATCATTATATGAATCATATCATGTACAAGTTGATTAAATACCTCTCGAGATTATAACCAACAACTATATTTTCATCTTTCCCTCATTTCTTGTTGTGGAATAACTTTGGGTAGAGGTGGAAGTAGATTATTCCATCAACCCCTGCCAATATCTCATCCTAATGGGGCTTTTCAAACCAGTATTATTAAACATCCCCCCAGTGCTCAATCATACCACCATATGGAGGTGAATGATCAGGATAATACATTATCCTTGGATGTTAATCAAATGTCTTCCACCTACATTTGAACACCGGCCTAGTAAATCATTGTACATTCTGATCTTTTCTTCACTAGCATGATATTTTTTAAATCATATATCTCTGAATATAATTCATTATTTCTACACATTTGTTCCAATAGATAGAAAAACATTTTATAAAGAAATATTGTGAAAATAATTTAACAACTAACATCATGTAGTATATAAAGATGACTATACTCCATGATATCTTCTACCATATCTAGTGTCTTGGTCCTCCTCATGGAAGGATCATTTAATAACCATGGACAAGTCTATAAATTCATCATAAGTGAGAATTCATATATAGATAAAACTAGATCACATTTCCCATGGAGTCCCTACTGAATCATACATTATACAAAGTGTATATATCACAACATGTCATGATATTATCACATGCGGATCGATAAACATGATGTATACTCTCTAAGACAGATATCAAAATTATAAAAAACTAAAATAATTTCAATTTTCATAAATAAATTTCTTAAAGATAATACTCGTAAGATAACATTCACTTGAAATATTTCCATGTGAGAGTCATATCATCATGATTCTATGAGTCCATACCCAATAAGAACCTACAAATTATAAATGAATAATAATTATATGTGTACCTATGTGATCATTAAATGTTCATAAGATATGGAAAACATGTAACACAAGCTAAAACTAACACTTTACAACATGATGATACAAATCCCAAAAAATACATAAGAGATCTATACTACTAAAACACATAAAAAACACAAAGCCTGAGTTCATTATCGTCCATTTTATCTGGAATAAGCAGACAAGTGTCATGAAATTAAAAAAATTTATAGAACTACTAGAGTCAAGTCCATGAAACAATCAATGCGTAGAAGCACTGGTTTATTCATTCCTTGAGGATGTCACTTTTTAAATTTACACTGCATAATTTAATCATCACTAAACTTGTTTCAATTAGGAATATAACATGGAAAGCTTTAGGTATTTCACCCTGGAGGCATGTTATATATTGAAAATACATACAACATTATGATAAGAAAACCTAGGTATTGTACTAAAGTAGGAGATGAAACTCAATATCATGTTCTGATAAGATTAATTTACCATTGGTTTTCTTGTAACTAATCACATAGCATGACAAGACATCATGCATGTTATCAGATTATTGTTCTATGGATACATTGTTTACCACACCATGACTAGGCTCCCTATACATGGATCCACATTAGAAAATAATATATGTTATTTCCTTAAGATCCAAAACCAATCCTCACAACAAATATAACTTTTAATACTATATATGGGCCATACCGTCTCTAATACCACTCAATCATTAGTTCACACACTCGGGCCCCACATTGACCACATGTAAGCTATGAGTGACACCTTATGTCCAACTCCAATTTACCAAGGGATTGTTATTAGATAAATATATAAATATAAAAATCATGGGATTATTTAGCCTAATAGAATAGTAGACAGACACACCTCAAATTACATCATACCCTTAATAGTTTACTAAAAATTTATAATCCTATGAGGAAAAAAAGGTATAAAATAATATTTTGAGTAAATCTAGTTCACAAAGTTTAATAAATTCAATTATTTTTCGTGAAAAATATACACCAAACATGAATCATAGGTTTTACCAACCTAATAATATAATTGGATGAATATAATTCTCATGAAATCCAAATAAAATCAATGGTTGTGGAATTTTTTGTGAGGTAAGGCTAATCTCCACCAACACTATTCCCTCCAAATTCGTCTTCTAATTTCTAATAATATATATTAGAATCCGAAATAGTGGTAAAATCTCATATAAATATTATTATTTAAATATTTTGTTTGATTCCCATGAAAAAATTGTGGAAAAATATAAATAAACATCCATCTCAACCAAAAATACACATTAAGGATAATGTAATTCAACACAAAATATTTTATTAGGAGAACCCATGTCATCAAGGAATGTAGAGATAGATATCTCAATATTCACAACTAAGTACAAATGAAGAATCAATAAAAAAATCCATGATTGTGTTTTTTTCTCTTGCTAGTATCCCAACATAATGTTCTCTAGAACAAATACTTTGGACCCACACCTCTTTTAAGGGCGTTTTGGTCAATTGGATGGAGAAGAAAAAATGGTGGAGAACCCACAACTCCCTTGATCTCGAAGGAGATGACATTATTCTTTGTAAATAAATGTACCAAACCCTGAGGAGATAATAAGGGTTTTCCTATACAACATGTACTATGGATTTAGGGAACCTAATACCTATCATAAATGTGACATGATGTGGGTTTTTAAACTCTATATATCATAATATATCATAGTCGAGTATCCAAATTAGTCTAACATTCTATAAATAGTGGTTTTATCATTCCAACTCATGTCATATCTATACTATCTATAAAAATTAAACCATCATTTTCAATGTATATTTCTATATATGAATGACTAATAATCAGTATAATTTAGTGTCCCAATCGAGGATATGTAATATATAGATCATTTGATGAAATGTACTCATGTTATCCCTTTTTGTACATGGGGTGTACTCACAGATGGGCTCTTTGACTTATCCCACCAATCGAAATGGCATGAAAAACCATGAACATCGAATGTTACTTGAGTTATATGTTGTGTGGGACCACACATGGTCGTAGGTCTGATATAGTCTTAATATGGAATAGTTTTCCATAAATAGTCACATAATGTTTTCCCTCTACAAGAACAAGTGTTATTTAACTCATCCTCAAACCCTATAATCCACATAATATAGACTAAACAATGTGTGTTATTCCAAAATACAAAACATGTGATTCAGCAAAGGATTTAAAATTATATATTATTCTAAGACCTAATAAGTATGATAACATGTGATACACACAACACCAAACCACATTTAATTATGATACAATATATAATCAATAAATATTTTGTATCAATTAGATGTTATAAAATTCTGAAATATATCAAAAACTAAAAAATTAATTGTTAATATGATTTTGTTGATAAAATTAAATTATTATATCTAAATAAATAATAAGAATAATTTATCTATTAAAATTAATCCTGCCTAAAAGATTGAATATTGTGCACTTAATTTAATGAAAATGATTATTTATAGGAAGAATTTATATTACATGAATAAAAAAATATTAATAAAAAATTTGACTAGCAATTGATAAGAAATAACAATAATAATAGTTAATATTTTAGTATTCAATTTTTAAATAAAAAATGATTTAATTATACATTTAAGAATTTAATTAAGAGTTCAATTATTTATTACTAAATTAAAAATTTAAAAAAAAGAAATTAATTTTGTGACAAATTAAATAAATAATAGGATTAGAAATTTTTAAAATTTTATAATGTAGTTAATTTTAGTTAAGTCATGAATATTTTTCAATTTACTAAATTGTAATGCATATAAGATTATGAATAAGTATATATATTTGAGGAAAAATTTAACTAAAACCTAAATATATTTATCTCTTAAAATAAATTATTCATAAATAAAAATTTGAATTTACAAAATTGATTATTAATGTTTTCGAAACAGAAGTACTATTTCACACTAAAAATTATTTTTATTCAGTTATATAAAATTTTTCCATCACAAGTACAAATTTAATCAAATAAAGTTTATTTGATATTTTTATCCAAATTTTCTTATTCTTTAATAATATCACTTTAATTTTTTATTCATGAAATTGTGATTTATATGATTATGGTTAATGATGATAATAATAGGGAAAAATTTTGAATGTATTTTTATATCAATGTAGTGTATTTTGTTATCAATGAATTTAACTAAAAAAAATTTATATAGTGATTTTGATATGATATGAAAAAATAAATAAAATTATTATAATACACATTTATTTTTGTAATTAATGTAATTAAATATCATGAACACATAAGTTTTTAACGATAATTTTTTTTCCAAAATTTTTTGTATATATTAAATATATTAATTTAAAAGTTAAGTTTGAGATACTTATAAATTGAATTAACGTATATTTTTAATTAATTTATAATTTTAATATAAATTTTTGGTATTAATAATATATATATATATATAAAAAATAACGTAAAATCTTATTTATTATAAACTAGGAAATAATTTAAAAACCAGAACGGTGAAATGAATAAACATTGAGATAGTAAAAATGAAAAAGGAATAAATTATTTGTTAAAATGAGTTGTAGAGTATTTATCAACCATATAACTCCCCACACCTCATTACTTCCTAATTTTAGATTAATTGACCCCTTAAGAGTGTCATTCAATCATTTATATTGTTTGGGAATTTTAAAAAATTTTCATTGTCTTCACATGTGGAAGAGGATTGCTTCCAACAATTCACGGTACACATATTACATAAAATTTAATCCCGTAACATTTCAATTTTTATCCACCATTACCCCCATTCCATTTTCATAATCCCAAATATAAATTAGTACTCTTCTGTTCTATATTTCAAAATAGTTATCCAATAGAAATCCCAATTTCTCTGTATGATAATTTCATAATACATACTCTTATCTTCTTAATATTTATCATCAAATTATATTTTATCTCCCATAATAAAATAAAAATAATATTGTTATTATTATAAGAATAATTTTTTATATTAATTGGAAAAAATATGATATCAATGATGTTATGTGGTTCCATTTTCATCACAACCTTTAATTGAAGTTAACATGGATCGATTAAATACTAAAAATGTTTCATATATGGAAATTTTTATTCACAAATGATAATTTTTAACTCAACATCATTTCCTTCCATTAATTTATTAATGAAAATTTAAAAATGTATATGTGTGTAATATCAAATCTAGTAATTTATAATTTAATTTATTATTATAGCCCCTAATTAATAGCTTTAATATTGATTTTTAATATATATTAATTTTATGAAATATTTAAGAACATTAAAATTTTATATTTTAAATAAATAAAAATAAATCATTACTCATTTACCCATTATATAATTATAATTTTTTATTCATTCCATTTTTTAAATTACAAAACAATATAACATTACAAGATGATCAAGGAAATAATTAATTGATTTAATATTCAATTCTATATACAAAATGATAAAAAAATATTTATATATGAGGAAGAAAATTAAAAATACATAGTATTGAATATTTTTATATGTTTTAATTATGTATTCATATTACAGTTTTGAAAATAAAATGTGTGAAATTTTGAAATATTAAAACTTTTTCTTAATTCTTCATTAATTTTTTTTATTTCAACTTTATGGATGTCTAATATTTTTGAAAAATATGATTCATAGTGACTATGTGTGTTGGATTTAAAATAAGTAATAAAATTATAAAAACCCATTCGTTTACTTCTATAATCACTCATACAAAAATAATTTTGATGTCCAATGAATATCATTGAATGACACTAACCTATTATTGGATTTTTCAAATTGCCCTTTTTTTTGTATGGTTTTCCTATAAATATTTTATATATTATTATTCTTTTAACTAAATTATTAACAATAAAAATTGTTTTTCATACATAAAGTGGTGTCAAAAGTAGCTGTATAATGATATTTATTTTATTAAGTATTCTATCATGGATTTTCGCAACAAATTGTTTTTGGATTCAATTCCTTTTTTTCTTAAAATATCATTTAGGTTGTTGTTAGTTTGATACGAATAACATTTATTTATAAGAAAGGGTTTATTTTTGTCCATTATATCAAAGACAATATCTAGGAAAACCTATTGTTATTAATTATTCAGTAGGTTTTTTGTGTATATAAGAAAAGAAAAAAATATATCATAATTTCATTTAATTTATCTAATGAAGAATTATTTATAATAGAAATATTTAATACCTCCTTATATTTTAAATTATAATGATTAAAACAATATAAATTATCATATTAGTAAAGATGTTATGTGGTTTCTATTTATTTTAATTTATGTGAACCAATTACATTAATGTTTTGAATTACTTCAAGATGAATGTTAATGTGTAATTCAAAAATATATTCACATAAACCATCTATATATTTATAATTGATAGTATATTATTGTAATCCATTAATTTCATATCAACATTTAACAATACTTTTATGATGTTCAAGAAATCATTTTGTGATAAAATCATTATCATGGTATTAAATAAAATATTAATATTTCATTTTATCCAACATATTAAAATATATCACATCAAGCTCACGTAATTCCCCAATGTATCATGAAATATCCCATATAGTTGAAATATTGGACATAATGAAAACTATTAATCTTTATAGAGATGTATTAAGAGGTTTTTTGTATAGAATATAATAACATAAAATTTCTATTTGATGAAAATTAATGTACCTCCACCTCAATAATTATAACAACTCAACCATATTGAACAAGTTTTAATGAAAATTTTATTATATTATTATAAAATATATTTGTTCAAATCCTATTTTTTTGTCTGTTTAGAAACATAGGAAAACATATATATAAATATATGTAATTTTTTGGAAATATAATATAGTTTTCATAAAAATATTTGTGAATCCATGAAATCAATCATAATATCCCTCTTCATATCCTAGAGAAAAGAAAACAAATAACTATGCACGTAAAATTCTGAGTATGGGTTATCTATAATATAAGATATCCTGATGAAATAATGGAATATAAATAAGGTTTAGAGGATAATCAAAACACATTATATTAAATCCATAAATCGAGTGTAATGAACTTACATGGATAATATCCATTATGAAATATAATAGTTAATTGAAATGAAATTATTAATAATGGAAATACATAATTCTATATTTTATTTATTAAGGTCACATAATAATGATATGATGAACCATACTATGACATCCCGAACCCAAATTCCTCCTAATAGATTACCAGACCACAGGGACCACAATGCCTCACGCACACCTCCAGAAATTCCAAAGGCAACCAAATAGTAGTGAGGGCCATGGGTGTGTATATGTGGAGAATATGGCCTCATTACTAGAGTGTTTCATATAAGAAAAATAATTGATAGACAAGGATATGAATTGATTAATGAACTATAATAACCGATGATGATATGTCATATAACTAGAAGCTAATAAACATATATATATATAAGAATATAGCTAAAAATTCTTCCAAAAATGGTAAATGGAAATAAAAATATTATCCCCAACATCCTGAGCTCAGAGTTGGTCATATGCTATCATTATCCATCCTAAACAGAAATAAATCAAGTGTTCAAAGTGGTATACATTCATGTATCAAAGCTTACATTTATTTAATCTTCACTAAGAACCAAATGGTGCTTTGATAGGGTGTGAGATAATTCTCAATGGGGAACCACAAAAAGTGTCCATAACATTTGTCCCATTTAATAGAAATGTAACTATGTGAAATTATGAATATATAAATTAAATAATTCCAATGTAATTAAATTCAGATGTTCCTAATTCATCCCTCGGTTAGTGTTGGAACATGTAACCAATTCATTATTTTAATATTACATGACTATAAATAAGTCACACATTACCATTAGTTAAGGTTATTGTATGTTTCAAAGAAACCTATCTTGATAATAAATAATGATGTTACATTGTAAAAACTAAGGCTACATAGACATTATGGGCCACCATCTCAGTAATAACAATATAATGGATAAGGGTAAGAGTTTTATGTAAGCAGTAGTGTCCAAGACATTCCTCAATAAGATACTTAACTAGTCCAAGTAGTTGATCCTATGTATAGTTGGGATAATCAATCACTGAGGATTATGGGCTTTAACCATGAAACACAATTTCATTTTGGGATCCAAGGAGTGTATCTCTTGCATTTTGTAATACTAAAAGAGTGATCTTGTTGTGTAATTCTGTGAAACCAATGTTATAAAATTACTAGGTTCATATTTTGTATAAATCTATGAAAGTTGAATCCTAGAATTCATAATGGGTTCCTTGATTGCTCAAGGTATTTCTTCGTGAATCCAAGGCGATCTTGAATCACAACAATCTTATTGTTTATAATGATTTCTTGTACAATTCATAAGGTTAAATACACAACCTTTCAATAGTGTTAAAATTCTAATTGAGCATGAAACCATTTAATCTAGAAATAATTAATCAATAAGTTCCTTTGGTTCACTGATTCCCCATTCATTAGTGTAATAGGGCCATGTAGCCTAAAACCAATCATTTAATCCAATTAAAGAATTTTCAAAATCATGGTTCACTCTATTTCCATCCATTATCTTAGTAAGGTGTACTACATGCATGTGACCTATTATTCATTTACATATAAAAAGGCCAAGTCATATACATAATATATTGGCCAATTTCTATTTCTCATTTAATTATCAAATTATAGAATATACCATTAGATGGTAAAATGGCGTGCATGCATGGTACCTTGAATTATTCAACTAAAAATTTAAATCAATCCTTTTAATATAAAATCCTACCATTATAATGGTACAACCAAGGAACACCCAAATAGAGTCTAAAATTTGTCAAAACACTAAAATGTCAATTATTGAAAAAAAAACCTACACGATATGGACGATGATATGGACACAACTACTGAAAACAAATAAAATATTTGTAAACATCAAAACTATATGGTTATAATTACTATAACCATGCAATATAAATACAATAAATGAAATATGATTAAATCGATGGGCCTCCCATGTAATTTTAAAAATTAACAAAATTGAATGATGAGTTATAGAATACCCACCATAGGATAGTATGACACTCCAGTCCTCATATTTTCAATATTTATTCATAGAATTATGTAGATCTGAAAATGAGTAAAAATATTCACACCTTGATAACTAGGTCAAGAGAAAGAGGGATGAAGAATGACTAAATAAGACTGTAGTATTTTCCATTTTGCATCCAACATGATGAATAAGAGCATTAAATGATCCCAAATGAATGAGATATATTTATATCGATGGGATTCCTCAAAAAATATCCATAATGATAGAAGTAGAGGTTAATACCACTTTGGATAAGATTAGGGAAGACTGAGGGGATTAATATGATCATTAAAAGAAAAAATGTAATACTATTGAAAATTTATCCTCTGCATGGATTTTCTACATGGATTACAAAAACCTTTTGAAAAACCAACACGGTTACCTATAGAAAGGGTAATCCATCACTTTAAGGGAAAACATATGCTAATCATGTTCGGAGGATCTATCAGAAAATTCATTCCACTCAAACAGTTTTCTACCACAGTGCGGCCTCCCGGCACAGTTTACTACAAACCATGCACTGTTACTAGTTCTCCAAAAAATTATAGTTACATTGTGTGACTATGTTATGGACCCCCATTAGACCATTTATAACTCATTCAACATCCATATTATGTCTAAAATGATGATTAAAAAATTATAGGATCCATACATGAATAAATACCAGGTTGTTACATTCTTCCCCCAATTAAAGAACACATCCTTTAGTTCACCTTCCACGGTTGGTAAAAAACAATCAGAGGAAAAATATGTCCATGGTGCATGTATTTCAGCCTCCTGCTGCCCAGCCTTGTCCAACTTGTGATCGTACTGCCATAACACTCATAGTAGTGGGACAAACTGGCCCAATAGAGCCTTCATGCCCCGGTCAATGATATGTAATGGATACTCCTCAATGGTATCATTGAAATCAAACTCCTTTTCTTAGTGGAAAATTGTACGAGATGGGTCAACATTATATTGGAGAAGCTGTGAAACCTAGAAGACGTTCTGAATGGAATGGTTACTTTAATGTAATAACAACCGATATGCTACTGGTTTGACACTCTCTATAATTTCAAAAATATTTATGTAATGGGGTTATAGATTTTCTTTCATATGTTATAATATATTACCATGTCTGGGTGATACCCAAAGTAATACATGACCCCAAACTCATACTCTCTAGGTCTTTGGTGGCTATTGGCATAATATTTCTTTCTAGATTGTGTAGTTGTCATCTGCTTTGAGATTAGCTGAACCAAATCTAATGTCTCATATGAAAGACGACGACCTAGTAGTACTACCTCAAAAAACACTAGCCAACATATGGGTGAATGTAATTCCCTACCATATATGGCCTCCCAATGATCCCTTAGAATAATTTCCAGAATTATATTATTATAGAATAACCTCTAGATAAGGATATGATTCTCCCAATAAACTCCAAAATCAAGGAACCATTCTCAAGGTATGTACTCTAAAATTTCTATTGCCCATTCTAATTTTCCATTGGTGTGAGGGTGAAAATAATTTCATAGAATGTATTATGTACCATATATTTCTACAAGACCTTGTTAAACAAGGATGTGAATCACGTTTCTCTCTCTAAAACGATTGAACATGGGTCCTCGTGTATGCCTATGATCTCACAGATATAATGTATTCACATCTCATCAACTGATAATGTCTAAAAAATATGAATTAAGTGTGCTACTATCGTTATTCGATCAATAACTACCCCAATAGCATATCTAACCATCATCAATATAGATAATTACACTATAAACACCATAGAAATATCCACACATTTCCATTTTTGGACTGGATGCAGCTGTAATAAGACTAAGAGTCTCTTGTTCTCTTGATTCACCTACTCAATGGTTGAACACCTAGTGATAAACCATACTATTGGATGTTTCATCCCAGGAAACCAACATCGGTGTTGCATATCTCGATAATTTTTGGAGATTCCTGGAAGAACATCCCCCATAGAAGTGTGTGAATCTCTTAAAACTCATCCCTCATATCTGTCAGTACACTAGAAATGACCTTGAATACACTTGATGTCATCTCGATTCACATACCAATCATGAGGCGATTTATCACATAATCTACTATCATTGACAACCAATCTCCTATGATACGAAAATTTTCTACCCTTCACATCCTCAAGGAGGTAAAAGGTAACTAACAAGGATGAGAGGTAATAATTTACATGACTCTAATGAAACATTATATTCATCATAATGAATAGGTCCATTAATTATCAGTAATCAATGTCTTCTCAAACAGTTTTTAGACTCAGTGCATCAACAACTAATTTAACATTTTTAGGAATATAAAAAATATTAAAATCAATGGACTAATGTTATTTGAATCATCTTCACTGTTTTAGATTGATGTCAAATTTTGAAAAGTCATTTTTGATGATCCTATTGTCTCTGTACACAAAAAATCACTCTCTTAATTGATAATATATCCAGTATCATAAGGCATGGAAAACTAATGCTATCTCGAGGTAAGGTATCATGTAACTTCTCTCATTAATCCTCAACCACCGTGATCCATACACAACAACTATATACTATTAAGTCAGAACTTATCTTGTATCGATACCCGATGAATCATTGAAGATGATATGACCTCTCCTAGATATTAGAAGACTAAAAATATGGTTTGAAACAATCATCCCATTAATCTCATAAATGTATTTTTCAAAAACTTCCTTCAACATGATCAAAACACATTAATTTTCATTTTCATTAAGAGTTGAATAAATGTGGGATAATTCCTCTATGAAATATATTTAATATCCCAAAAACCTAGAAACATTATATATTAATAATTTTCTTGGGAATCGACCAGTATTATACCGAACTAACAATTTCTAGGAAATGGGATAATCTTATTTATGATATGATATGACCCAAAAAATGAACCTTGTCAATCCAAACGGTGGTTCTTTGCAAGCATAGAAAAATGATGATGCACTTTTACTGTACTATGAATGATCTGAAGGATCATGCAATTGTTTTTTAGAGTGTGATAATACACCGATATATGTTCAAAGAGGACCCCAGAAAATATAATATAGATAGGGATGTAAACCCATATTCATTGGAGCCATTAAATCAGTTGGGGAATTTGTAAAATTGAATGATATAAAAATGTACACATGTAGACCATACCATCTATAGAATGTTGAATGAGGCATGTCTGATGGCCATACTCAAACATGGGGATATCATGACATCATGTAGATCATAGAGATGCCACTATCTCCTAGAATATAGTCCAATAGAACATATATTTGAGTTATTGGATATTATTTCATCAATTTATGTTGGTTCAACCTTCTATGATCCAAACTTATATATAGGGTTGCATCCACTATTTTATAATAAATCACTGAAAAAACTCAAGAGGATGTAATAAGCTCTATAAATCATTTTCTTCTATAGATCCCCTAACATCATCATGAGTTCCAAAATCCTCGTCGGTTCTATCCTGTATAATGGAATGGGCATGGGTGTTTCTCCCAGAACAAGCTCGTTTGTAATCTCTACCTCCCTCTGAAGTGTTTTTCTGGAAAATTCATCACAAAAAACATCCTTGAAGTGATCTACTACTAGATGACATTCATCTATTATTTATCCATGATCCTCCTTGAATATATGTTCAATATTGGTGGTCACTAAACCAATCCTACGAGATGTGGTCCTTCTCTACCATCCTATACATCCCACTCACCCTTTTGTAGATAACTGCTACCCTCTAGTGATGTAATAGATACCCTTTGTTGATAGATGTCTAGAAAATATTGATATTAAACCGAACAATACATCCTCATAATTAAATCTATTCTTATAATTTTCATGAAGAATAGGTTCCATAATAGAGGGTAACATGCTACTTCATGGGAACAATACCAACATTGTTTTATACCATCAGACTGCACTTTTACTAGTGTATATGAGGATATTACAGCAAAGTAATATTGTATATAATGTCTAAGGATTTCCATGATTGTTAAAATGATAAAAGTGTTTGAAGAACCTTTAATAAATAATGAGTAAAATATTGTTGATTTCACTATAATAAATCCTCAATCTATAGAGGTTATTGCATGATGATACTCAGGTATTAGTTGTTGTGAGTGAAACTAGCCTAATCTCTAGACCTGTGCAATAGATTGACTACCATGGTCATAAATACTCTATTAGAACTGATGTGGATCAGGGGTCTAAAAACCATTTACATGAGCACTAACTCATCCACTCCTCTATATGCCTTTCTAACAACCTTCTTAACCTAGTGCTAAATAACCCTCTCATGAATGTGGAGCTAGTACTGATCCTTTTTATATCGATGTTGGTGAAATGGTCTTGCAGAGACTATGATGATGACCCAAATTGATTCAAGAATAAAATTTCATTAGTAAAATATCAAAATGAGTCTTTGGGTTCCCTGTTCGTCCACACTGAAGACACACCATAGTGTTTTCAAAATGTGTAACTTAGTTTCTACTCCCCTAATTAAAAACCTTGTGGGAACATTTTACGGCCACCAGAAGAACTGCTGGGCTGCCATGGAACTGATCCAATATGCCTAGATTTATTTGAATCCATCATTTTTCACCTAGTGATTTGAAAATTATTGACTATTTTGGAAAAATTAGGCTTAATAGATATATTAACTTTCATAAGGATGGAATACAGAAGCCAATCCTCGAAGAGAATAGTAGGCGAAAGCACGTCTTCTTATAACAATCATGAAATGTTTTTAAACTCTATGAAACATGATGAATACTATATATATGACATATGACCATAAATGATAGGCATGAACACTCATGCTCTGTCAACTCATAGCATCTGAAGAAGGAACTGATCATATAAGACAATTTGAAAATCAGCTCATACCATGCCCAGATGGCGACCATCCATTGTAATCACATACTACCAATGCTTGGAATAATTCAAAATAATGTATATGGAAATCATGACCATACTCTCTAATGGTGTTTTTAGATGATAAAACATAGACAAGGTGGACTCCAGCCAGTAATCTTCAGCTTGAAGACCTCCATCCCCAGAAATACTAGATGGGTGCTTCTGCAGGAAGTCATGAGTCAGTTCAGCAATCATAGGTCTAGATCGTAGAGGACCATGCATGGACTACATCAGATGTATGAAACTATCAAGAAAACAATTTTAAGTGCCCAGTTCTAGAACAATAGGTAGTTCCTCCAATGCCACTCCTAAAAGTCATACTGGTGGCTTAGGTCCTACCACATCTAATGTATGCTAATCACCCCCCATCCTGGTATTATATATGATGATGTTGTGGCACCATTAATCTAAAAATTCTAATTACAATCCTCATAAAAAATAAATACATACAGATCGTAGAACATATTAAATCTAAAAATGAATGTCTAATTACATATGGTATACTACCAAAATTCACAATTTAATAGCTATGTACTTGTAAGCGATCATGTATATGTTTCAGGGGTTCTTATAGATGGAAGTTCAATCGTACAATATCATATAATTTATTGGAGCCATTTCATTTAATTATATATTTAATTATTAGTTTCACTGCTCTAACACTCATAAAGATGACATTGGGGGATAAAAATGTGAAACCACTTCATTTTAGATGTCATTTATCATATTATAATGGATAACTGTTCCCAGTGAATACGTGTCAATATTCCTAATCCATGAAAATTACACCGATTGGTTTATATCGTAATTTCTCAACTCAGTAAATTACACATCCCAACCCATGAAGTCCCATACATCTCATGAATTATGAATGATAATCAGTCAATCGAAACCAATGAATATCACAAGATTCAGCCTACTATCACATAATGACTCACTAATCTCAAGAATATCAAGCAATGAATGTTGAAAAATGATCATATATTGCATGGAAATTTTCATTACCTGCAAATTATATGTTCTTATAATGACTCATGAACTATAAACTCTTCCCTCAAATCATCACACCAAGGATTGAAGAAATACTTAATTAGAGAAAAAATCAACAAAACAACACACCATTGATGTCTCTTAGTGGTGAAATAATTTCAAATTTAATTAGGAAAACATACCAACAATTGTATTTTGGTTAACAAGGATTGAACCGTAAAAATGGTTTCACAAACACACATGAATGAATTAAAATGAAATACCATATCATTGCTAATTTATAATCTATTTTATCGAAATAGTAATTCAAAAAATTAAATCATCTCTCTAACACGACTTCGTGAAATCCTAGAACTAGATTAATATTAATAGATTCTACAAGGAAAAGGGGTCACATTCCCTCACACGCATCTACCCAAATGCTAGAGGCTATAGACTGGCAGTGAGATACTAGGGTGTGTCCATGTATATATTGTTCCCACATTACAATTTTTATCACAACAAATAAATAATAACTGAAGGTAATTAGCTGATTCATTATATGTAAATAGTAGAATTATAAAAAAGTAATTGATAGACAATGAAAATAATAATTGAATCAACCAGAATGAATAATGATGATAATTCTTGTAATTATAAACTATATTAACATGGATACACGAAAACATGAATAACATGCTCCATAAAATTATAAAGGATATTAAATGACTATACAGAGAATCCCTTAATCCAACTTGGTTATCTTCTTTCAAGATCCACCATAAATAGTAATAAATTGTTTTTTCGAATCCATATGCTTCCATTTATCAACTCCGGTATTTATGTAATATTCCACCTATTCAAAATGAATAATATAGAGGGTGTGAGATAAATCAAACTCGGCTAGCACATATGATTTCAATATCATATGGCCCATATAATGGAAATGTAATAGTGTGCAAACATTCATATATAAAATGAAGTAGTACAATGAAACCAACTACCTAGGTACATGATTCATCCATCAACAAGTGTATGAATTTATAAGATATTCATTAATTTAAGAATACTAGTTTATAAATCTATCACATATAATCAATATTTAAGGTTCCATGATTTTACAAGTCAACCTATAATTACATTAAAAAATGAAGTTCCACAGTAGAATGAATGGCAACATAACCTTCAGGGGTCACCAACATAGTAATGACCTTAGTCTTTTTTAGGGTGTTATTGTAATCCATGGAGTATAGAGCATGGTATTCCATAATAATATTCTTCACAAGTCTTAGGATTTTATCCAAGATAAAACATGGATATGTAATGATTTGGACTATTGTGCCTTAACCATCGATTATACCTTCAATGTTAGCTAAATGGAGTGTATCCATGAATTATAACATCAATACATGATTGAAACAATGGTGTAATTCCAAGAATCCAATGGTAGATAATGATTGGGTTCTAGGTGGGTCTGAGCCTAAGAAAGTAGTATCTTTGAATTTAGAATGGTTTCCTTCAGTGATAAAGGAATTCCCTTATGAATCCATGACGAGATAGAGTTACACCACTACTATTTTGAAATTGAATTCATATATAACTTACTTGTTTTATGGAATTTCTTTTTATTAAACTGACAACTCTAATTGAGAATACATCTGCTTTATTTATTCATAATTAATCAACAAGTACATTATGTTCAGTCATAACCATTTATTTGTGTGAAAATTCCTGGTATCATGAAACCAGTCATTTCATACATTTTATACTATTTTAGAAATCAATATTAACATTTCTACCATCATGAAACATTGTAATGGGTTGTAGAGTCATGAAAACCTATTATTCAATTTCATTTAAAATGGCCAATTCATATACTTAGCATACTTTCAAATTTCCATTTCACGTTTAATTATCAAATTGAAGAACATATCTTAGGCAATTCAAGTAGTAAGAATACATGGTGAATTACATTTTTGAAATGTATTTTTAAATCAATACATTTAATATATATAATATTAACATTATAATGTTCAAACCAAAGCACACATGAATGATGTATCAAGCATATCTGAAAATGAAAATGCCAATTGTGAAAAAACATCCAACATGAGACGGATGGATTTATCGGTGTTACCACTAATAACTAATAAAATATGTAAAAATATCATAACAATATTAATATTATGATTATATGAATGGAATATATATTTAATAAATGACAGATAAAAAATTTGTATTCCTGACACATAATTTCCAAAATCAATGAACATGATTGATTATTTATATACCACACACCTGTGACTTGTATGACTTTCATCAACCAGTATTAGCCAACATTTTGGATATTGATAGTGTAGATAAGTGAAAATTTAACCAACCTTTACATATTGTTAATATATATAGGGAAATAATGATGAACCACAAATAAAATGGACTTGAGTACTCATCATTATGCATCCAACGTGAGGAACGAAACCAAAAAAGGATCCCAGATGTTACACCCCAGGCTTCAGTGATACACTTCTCTTTTAATAATACAGTAGAGTGTGTTGTACGCAACTTAGAGTTCTAACACACACCACAACCAATCAAGCTAGCTGTTATGAATAGTAATACCCACATTTTGAAATTTTATAAATTTTATCTTTCAAAACGGACTTCATTATTTTATTCGGAATAACAAAATTAAATTAGGGTAAATTTTTGGTATTTTTCTGAAAATACTCAATTTTTGATGAATAATGAAAACACTGAGTTATAGTTTTAAACCAAATTTTTATTTAAATAAATAAATATTTTATTTAAATTTAATTTCGGTAAAAATAGATACATAATACTTATAAAAGTGCACTGAAATTCAATGGAGTTAATTTAGAATAATTTTAAATATATAAAAATTTATTGAACTTTTCACGGTCTTTTACCAGCCTCCTAGGAGAATTTGCAAATTCACATAAACTTAATTTTACCGCTTCAGTGAGTGGAATTTCGAAAATCCGAGAGACGCAGTTAATATCAAGGAGTAAAATGTGGTTTTATAAGATAAAAATATTTTTTGGTGCATAATACCTTTTTATATTTATTTATTACGGTTAAAAGTAAATTGGGTAATAAAGGGTAAAAATTGTTATTAATATTACCCTAACACATGTCCTAATTATATTGGACCATTGTATCTCGACCATAAATAACCTTAGGAATAAAATATTATGATTTAGGTCCAAGAAGTTACAAGTCAACCTGTAATGATATTAAAAAATGATGTCCCATGGTAGAAACAAAGGCAACATAAACTTCAGCGGTCACCAACTCAGTAATGACCTTAGTCTTTTTTAGAAAGGTACTCCTTAATAATATTCTTCCCAAGTCTTATGATTTTATCCACGATAAAACATGGATATGAAATGATTTGGACTATTGTGTTTCAACCATCGATTATACCTTCAATGTTTATTCAATGGAGTGTATCCATGAATTCCAGTATCAATACATGATTGAACCAATGGTGTCATTCCAAAAATCCAATGGTATATAATGATTGGGTTCTAGGTTTGTCTTTAATGACCCGGACCTCTCTGGCCCATTCCTTTGTCAAAAATGTGGCCATGAAGTGTTCTGGAAGGTAAAATGGACTTTTCCAACACTTTCCAGAATTTTGAAACGACACGCTGTGTAGTGTGAGTACACGCCGTGTATCCGATTTCCGGGTATACCCCGTGTTGAAGGCTGTGTCCTTGCCGTGTGAAATAAGTGGGTACACTTCGTGTGTCCATACTACACGCCATGTACCACTTTGCCAGGTATACCCTGTGTTGAAGGCCGTGTCCTTGCTGTGTGAAATAAATGGGTGCACGCCGTGTGTCCAGTACTACACGCCGTGTAGTCTTTCCCCGCATATGTGTTACCCGTCAATGGTCGTGTGATGTGTTTGAGTTGTTTCGTTGCTGTGTGAAATAAATGGGTACATGATAGCTGTCCAAACTACACGCAGTGTAGTCCTTCCCCACATATGCGTACCCACAAACCGTGTGTTGACCAGTCAATGGTCGCGGAGCCGTGTTGGATGTTGCATGGAGACCGTGTGAAATAACCGAGTACACGCCATGTATCATAATGTACATGTCGTGTACTGTTTCATATCTAGTCTATAAAATGAGGGGTCCCCTCCTCCTTTTCAACTCACCCCTCTCCTCCCCTTTCCTCTGAGAAGAGTTCTCCCAAGAGACTCGAAGGCTCTTTCTTCCATAACATTTCGTCCGAGCTCTGATTTACGATCCGTCAACGGCCACGGGATCATAACGACGAGGGGGAACATCTATGCTTGGGTCCGTTGTCTTTCCTTTGGCCTTTCCATTCCAAATTCCACCTAAAGAGGTTTTTTTTGGGACTCGACAAATGTGACAGATGCTGACGTACGTATTTTAAAGTTGATCTAGGGGAACGTTCCGATCAGAACCTATTGAGGTAGGGATCTTACCTTCATCTCTCTAAATTGTGCATCATACGGGGTGGGTATCCTCTTGATTTCATGAGAAACAGTTGACCCATTAAATAAAGATAATAACTGGTTAAATAAGGTGATTGGGATGTTTGTGATTGTTGTTACATTATATCCTGTGATATTATGTTGTGAATTGAATATGCTTATGCCTACTGAAAATCACGGTCGTTGGGGGCCTTTTCTTGCACAATTATATGTGACCCTAACTTTCTAGAACATTTTTGTGGATGGAAACTTTTTTAAATGAGGAAATTGGTTAATCAAGTAAAGTTGGCAGATTAAATATAAATAAGAAACCATTGTGTGATAACCCCGGTTGAACAAAATGGAATAATGAACATGTGGGTGTTGTCTTGGATATGTGGCATTTGATGGGGGAGTTTTGTGGGTTGTTATAGATAGGGTGAGCAGTGGGATGTGGTTGGGTTGGTTGTGGGTTGGTGTAAATGTTATGTTGGTAATGGGAAGTGGGGCTGTGATAAATGGTATTAAAGGGATATTGATGTACGGGTTTTGGTGTGATTATGGTTATGGTGTTTGGCAGCAGGGCTGTAGGGATGGTCTTGAATGTGAATGAACAGTGGGTTGTGAATAATATATAATAGTGGAAGAGTTAAAGAATGGCGGGTCATGGTAATGGAATGGGATTAATAATCAATGGGTTGGTTGGTTGATAAGAAGGAATTGGTTGTGTTGCATGTGGTTCCCTAACTTGATTTTGTGGATGGAAGGGATATGATTTACGAATGATCGATGTGGTTGGTTGTGGATAGTTCCCCAGTAGTTAAGGAACTAAATAAACTAATTCTGCTGAAAAATGAAAACCTAAATGGGGTTGGGGTTGTTTGTTGTATGCATGCTTCGTAGTAGCAGTGACGCGGCATGTGCTCAGTTTCTCTGTTTAAAAGCCATAGGTTGGGCTGTGTGTTTTATATATATATATATATATATATATATATATATATGTATGTTTTGTGTTTTCTTGCACCCCACCCATGTTGATCACTTAGTTCCGAACACTCCCATTTCATGGGAGATGGTGTTTTTCCCTTAGTTACTAGATCTTTCCTTCTCCTTCTCCCCAAGGTTGTGATGGCTTGAGGTGACATTACACATAAGACTCTTCAGGTAGGTTTCGATTGTGGTGGTTTTAGCCCATGTCTCTTCAGGCAGGTTCTACTGTTTCCCATGAATCATTGGGATGCGGCCCAGGTGTGTGCGGGTGGGAGACGTGGTTGTGAGGCCCACGTGTGTGCGGGTGGGATACATGGTTGTGAGGCCCAGGTGTGTGCGGGCGGGATACGTGGTTGTGAGGCCCAGGTGTGTGTGGGCAGGATATGTGGTTGTGAGGGCCAGGTGTGTGTGTGCGGGATACGTGGTTGTGAGTCCCAGGTGTGGGTAGGCGGGAAGTGTGGTTTGTGAGGCCCAGGTGTGTGCGGGCGGGGAGAGTTTGGCAGGGTCTGGACATTCGTTGTTAGGAAGATCAGCTAACTACTGGGAAATGGTGAAGGGTACCCAATACTCTTGTTTCTAATATACTACTACCTGTTGTGATTGTGTTTTTTGTGAGTGTGGCTGGTGAGGTTGGGTGGATAGAATTACTTTCTAGGTTTCTTCGGTTGCTCTCACGGGACATTAGGATGTCTCCCCACGTGTGCACGAGAGATTTAGGTTTCCCTACTGAGTATACTTGTATTCTCACCCTACATTTACTTTCAGGTTTCCAGGAGGACTACCAGGGTCGTGCGGGACCCTACTAGATGGATAGTTGGAGTTGTTTCTGTTGATGTACACTTGTTTCTTTTGTTATTGTACTCTGAGCTTTCTGGTTCTTGCACCTTGTTATAAAATTGTTTAAACATGCACGTGGGCTTGGATTGGGTTTATTTCTATACACTTGTTCATTTCCTTTTTGGTGGTTGACTTGTCCTATTTACCGATCTTAAAATAATAAAAGGGTAATGCCTCCCATTCTTGTGAAAACTCATACCTTTGGTGCTATTTGCGAACCTGGGGCCTTCTACAGGCGGGGCCCGAGGGTCATTATCTCCCTTTCACCATTTCCAGCTCAGGATGGGGAATCTTTGGTGGAAGGGGGTCGTGACAGAATGGTATCAAAGGTGGTGTTTGAGAGATAGGATGGAGTCTAGAGTTATGAACAGGGAGGATTTCATGGGATGGTAGGGAAACAGTGTTAGTTAATCTTGGTGCCTGACATAGGCCAGGGAAGACCGACTAGGACACGCGATTTTAGGGCCCCCCGTGATCTGAGGCAAGGACTCTGAGCCTACCAAACGACTAAGTGAGACTACATTGATTGTAGGGTAGAGACCCCAGGGAAGGTACATACATCATCATGATTGTGTTTTACTTGGTATGGGTGTTCTGGGAAATAAATTGAAATAAAATGATAAAATGAAAACTTCAGAATTTCCTAACTACTTGGGAATATGTTATCCTTGTTTACCATACAACTATGGTACATGGACGTCGTCCCCGGGTGGCTCTGACGGCCGAGGCCCAGCAGATTCAGGCTGTCGATCAGTTGAGGATTGACCGAGAGGAGGAATATAGCCAGTGGCAGAAGACTCTCCATTCTTTTTAGCAGCAGACCCTCAAGAAGTACGAGGGTAGTACATCAGATATATAGATATATGGGTGGATTGAGGAGCTAGGGATCACATTTACCTTGGTACGTGCTCCAAGGGAGTACTGGGTTATCCTAGTAGTCATTCATCTGAGAGGTGCGGTGCGACAGTGGTGGATGCTCTACCTCGGGGAGAGGATAGAGGCAGAGGTTCCTTGGGCTGACTTTGAGATGGAATTCCGAGACTAATTACTTTCTTCTATAATCATGGCGGAGAAGTGGCAGGAGTTGCTCTCCCTTTAGCAGGGTAGTATGTCAATACGAGAGGTGGGTATCAAGTTCAAGGATCTCATGCGCTTTTCTCCGGATCTCTTTCCGGATGAGGACTCTCGGGCGAGACGTTTGGAGTAGGCGCTTTGTCCTTCGCTCAAGTATATTGTCAACCCCTTCACCATTCCAAAGTACATGGTAGTACAGAAGAAGGAAGAGGTTGTAGAGAGGATGAACTCACTGGGAGGTGCACCATGAGAGGGGATCTAGCCGTGCTCATCGAAGGGGAAGGTAGTCAGCAACATGTCTCGTACAACGGGACCTTCCAGGTTCAGGCTAGTGGGGAGCAGGCCCCAGCAGTTCTAGTTCAGATCTTCGGGTCCTCGTCCCTTTTTCACGAGCCCAGGACCGAAGTGTTTTTCTTGTGAGGGTTTCGGGAACATTTAGAGTCGGTGCCTAACTGGAGCTCAGTACGATGGAGGTGGGCAGTTTCAGCGCCCACCTCAGCAGTACCAATTGCTGGCAAGGCCCTTCCAGAAGCAACAGAACCATGCTCCTCCGAGGGCAGATTTTATGGGAGGAGGCCCACCTCAGGGTGCTCCTCAGGGACCTCGACCAGGGCATGTTCGGGGAGGTGGAAAACATCATATAGGTAGAGGATTGGGGCATTGATAGTTTCACGCAGCTGATTTGACAGCTCCATCAGGACCAAAGGTGTTGCAAGGTACGATTTGTTTGTTCAACACTCTTGTTTCTGCTATGTTTGATTAGGGAGATTTGCACTCCATTGTTGAACCTGTTCTATCCCATACTTCGGGAATAGATGTGGAGAGAATTTCAATACAACTGGTGCTGAGTACACCAGTTGGAGGCCAGACCAGTATATCTTGTGGTTGTCGGGGATTTGGGTTGACGATGGGAATACATCGATCTAGTGGGGACATTATTCTGTTATAGATGCAGCCATACGGTGTCATCCTAGGCATCAAATGGTTGTTTTATGTTAGTGCCATTATCGACTGATTCCAGAGAAGAGTCGTGTCTCTGATGTGGATGGGCAGCTCATATCTTTTGTTGGTTAGATGAGCTATTAGGTAGGAATCCGACATGTGAAGCCTCTCCATTACTTGTTAGGTAGGTTATTAGAGGTTCTAGCTGATACAAAGAAGATGGATGTCCCTGAGGTTTTTATGGAGTTCCTTGATGTTTTTCCTAAGAAGGTTGCGACTCTACCCCCCGATGTTACATTGAGTTCGGGATAGACTTACTGCCTGGTGCCCGTCCGATTTCAATGGCCCCTTATCGGATGGAACCTTCAGAGTTGCGGGAGTTGCGAATTCAGATTGATGATATGATGGAGAAGGGTTTTGTTTGAACTAGTGTATCACCATGGGGTGCTCTAGTTTTGTTCGTGAAGAAGGTAGATGGTGGTCTCAGGCTATGAATATACTACCGAAGGTTGAACCAGGTAACGGTCAAGAACCGCTACCCCCTTCCAAGGATAGATGACCTCTTCGACCAACTAAGGGGAGCAGGTTGGTTTTCCATGATTGGTCTACGATCTGGATATCATCAACTGAGGGTAATGGACAATGACATCTCAATGATGGCTTTCAGGTGCAGGTATGGGAACTTCATGTTTGTAGTGATGTCGTTTCGAGCTACGAATGCACCGGATGTGTTCATGGGACTTCTGAACATTTTCTTCCGATAGTTTCTGGACCGGTTTGCCATTGTGTTTATCGATGAAATCATGATCTACTCAAGATCAGAGGAGGAGCACGTTGAGAATAACAAGGTAGTCTGGGAAGTCCTTCAAAACAACCAGCTTTAAGGGAAATTATCATAGTGTAAGTTCTTGACACAAGAAGTACACTTCCATGGGCACGTAGTGTCTCAGAATGATGTGTTGATAGACCTATCGAAGGTGGATGAAGTTGTTTCATGGGAAGCACCCAAGAGAGTGGCAGAATTTCATAGTTTCCTCGGGTTAGTAGGATACTATCGGAGATTCATTTTAGGATTTTCTTGAGTTTCTTCTACATTGACATCTTTGACTAGGAATAACTAGGTCTTCTTATGGAGCGAGCAGTGGAAGGAAGCTTTCGAATACCTGAAGGAGAAGTTGGTAAGTGGTCACACACTCAGGTTTCCAGAGGAAGGGTTGTTGTATGAGGTCTTTTGTAATGCTTCTGGCCTTTGTTTGGGGTGTGTGCTGATGCAGAAGAAGGGAGTGATCTATTATGGGTCTAGGCAGTTACGCCCTCATGAGCATAACTATGCCACCAATGACCTAGAGCTTGCAGCAGTAGTGTTCACACTGAATTTTTGGCGACATTGCCTCTTGGGGGAGTCCTTTGTGGTCTTCTCAAATCACAAGATCCTGTGTTATATCTTCTCCCAGCATGACCTGAACTTACGGCAGCCGAGATGGGTTGAGTTTCTCCAAGAATATGACTTTGAGATCTCTTACACTGAACGTAAGGGAAACGTTGTGGCTGATGCCCTGAGCAGGAAGTCACATCAAGAAGTGTTTCGGGAATCCGCTGATGCTTGGAAAGAGATGGGAGATTTTTCCGCCTTGCACTTGGATGCCAGGGTAGAAGGTGTTACAGGCTGTTTGTTTCAGATGACGGTGCAATCCTCATTGTTGTAGTAGGTGGATGAGTCTCAGTGGGGGGAATCTGAGGATTAAGTGATGCGGGATCCTACCGATCAGGGGAACGCTTCAGAAGGATGGTCAGAGGACATATGACATCAGATGCTTTTCCATGGAAGGATGTTTGTCCGAGAGACAATGCGTGAGGGATCTCCCCATGAGTTCCATAGCTCAGCCTTTGCGGTACATCCAGTAGTTTCAAAAATATACCAAGGCCTGAGGTAACAGTTTTGGTGGCCCGAGGTGAAACGGGCAGGTGCGGAGTTTGTGGCTAAATGCCTAGTGTGTCAGCATGTGAAGGCTGAACACCGTGTTCCTAGTGGTTTTTTTTCATCCATTTGATGCCTTCGAGTGGAAGTGGGATGACATCTCAACGGACTTCGTCATAGGACTACCCAGAGCTCAGGGTGGTTATGATTCCATCTAGGTAGTGGTGGATTGACTGATGAAATCAACTCACTTCTTAGCAATTAAGGAGTCAGGCCTGGTGAGTACCTTAGCACCAAGGTACGTAGACGAGGTGGTGTGTTTCCATGGAGTTCCGAAGAAAATCGTCTCATATGGGGATAATAGGTTTACGTCATGAGTCTTAAGGGGGTTACAACATTCTTTTGGCACCCATATATGCCATAACACTTCTTTCCACCCCCAGACCAATGGGCAGACAGAGCGGAATATCCAGAAATTGGAGGATATGCTCCGAGTATGCGTTCTGGATTTCGGAGGATCATGGGTACGACACTTGCCTTTAATAGAGTTTGCATATAACAACAGCTTCCACTTTACTATTATCATGGCACTGTTTTAGTCATTGTATGGAGGGACATGTCGTTTACCCATTTGATGGGCAGAGGTTGGTGAGACAGGTGAACTTGGGCCAGAGGTAGTGCAGAGCACCACAGAGAAAGTCTAGCATATACATGAGAGGATAACAGTGGCTCAGGACCGACAGAAGTCTTATAATGATCATCGGAGGAGGCCCTTGGTGTTCGAGGTGGGAGATCGTGTGTTCTTGATGGTTTCCCCTCGACGGGGGAACCATAGGTTTTGGAAAGGGAACAATCTCTCACCTATGTTCATCGGACCTTTTGAGGTGGGGCGGCGAGTTGCCGAGGTGGCATATCAGCTGGCCCTACCACCGCAGTTGGAGAAGGTTAATGACGTCTTCCACGTCTCTCAGCTTTATCGGTACTTGCATGAAAAATATCACATTATCGACTGGGGAGAGTTAGATATTGGAGACGACGTGACCATCGAGGAATGACCAGTCAGAATCGAGGACCGTAAAGAGAAGGTGCTTCGTGAAAGAACCATTCTGTTGGTTCATGTGTTTTGGAGGCATGGAAGCCTCATGGAGACCACTTGGGAGAAGGAGACCCAGATGCACGTTCAGTACCCGGAGTTGTTTTGACTTGTGTGCTTCCATTTTTTCTCTTCTGAGCTTTCTGTTGATGTTATACTCGGTACCTTTGATATATAGAATGCTTGGCTTGTCGGTTGTGAGACCTTTTGTTTCCTTGTTCCCTGGTAATGTGTAACATGTCTGGATGTGTGGGGAAAGGGGAAAAAACCTGACCCTTAATCGAGACACATTAATTCAGATGCAATTGAACCCGTGTGGGCGAGTCAGTGTCGCCTAAAGAGGATAATATATCGACATAGGAGAAGGAATTTTTTCCCCAAACCACATGTTCAGGAAATGTGTTGGTTGTGTGTTGTTGGGGGTAGTGCAAGTTGGAAAATCCTAATATATGGAAGTGGGAAGTTCTAATAATTAATCAAGACGCATTAATGCGGATGCAATTAAACCCGTATAGGTGAGTCAGTGCCGCCTAAAGCGGATAATATCTCAACATAGGAGGGGGAATTCCGAACACTTATGATTAGGGTTGTTGGTTGGGTTCCTATTATAACAAGAACCCTAAGAGGTATCTTGTTGGATTCCTCTGGGTTGGTTTTTGAATTCTCTGGGACAAGAATATTTTAAGAGGTATTTTATGTAATGACATGGAGCTCTCCGGCCTATTCCTTTGTTCGAAAGGATGCCACGAAGTGTTATGGAGGGTAAAATGGACTTTTCCCAAACTTTCTAGAATTCTGTATCTACATGCCATGTAGTGTGAGTACACGCTGTGTACCCCCTCCCCAGGTATACCCCATGTTGAAGGTCATGTCCTTGCTGTGTAAAATAAGTGGGTACATCCATGTTTCCATACTACACGACGTGTACCACCTTACCAGGTATACCCCGTGTTGAAGGGCATGTCCTAGCTATGTGAAATAAATGGGTGCACGCCGTCTGTCCAGTACTACACGCCGTGTAGTCCTTCCCCACATACGCATTACCAGTCAACAGTTGTCTGTTGTATTTGAGCTGTGTCTTTTCCATGTGAAATAAATGGGTACATGCAGTGTGTCCAAACTACATGTCGTGTAGTCCTTCCCCGCATACGCGTTACCCTCAAACCATGTGTTGACTAGTCAACGGCCGCGAAGCCATTTTGGAAGCCGCATGGAGACCATGTGAAATAACTGAGTACACACCGTGTACCATAAAGTATATTCCATGTAGTTTTTCTTTTCACTCCTATAAAAGGTGGGGTCCCCTACTCCTTTTCAACTCACCCCTCTCCTCCCCTTTCCTTTGAGCAAAGTTCTTCCAAGAGACTCGAAGTCTCTTTCTTCCATAACTTCTTCTTCCGAGCTCCGATTTACAATCCGTCAGTGGCTACAGGCTCATAATGATGAGGCAGAACCTCTAAGCTTGGATATGTTGTCCTTCCTTCGGCCTTTCCTTTCCAACTTCCACCTAAGGAGGTTTTTCCGAGACATGACAGAAGTGACGGACTCCAACGGATGTCTTCTAATGTTGATCCGGGGGTGTGTTGTGATCAAAACCTGTTGAGGTAGGGATCATACATTCGTCTCTCTAAATTGTTCTTCATTTAGGGTGGGTATCATCTTTTTTTCATGAGAAACAGTTGAACCATTAGATAACAATAATAATTGGTTAAAGAACGAGGTTGGAATGTTTATGATTGATGTTACTTTATATCCTGTGATATTATGTTGTGAATTGAATAGGTTTGTGCCTAATGAAAATCACGGTTGTTGAGGGCCTTTACTTTCACAATTAAATGTTGCCCTATCTTTCTAGACCATCATTATGGATGGAAACTTTGTTAAATGTGGAAATTAGTTAATCACGTAAAGTTGGATGATAAAATGAAAATATGGAACCCTTGTGTGATCAACCTGGTTGAAAAAATAGAATAATGAACATGTGGGTGTTGGCTTGGATACGTGGCATGTGATGGGGGTTTTTTGTTGGTTGTTGTGGATAGGGTGAGTAGTGGGTATACAATTGTCTTGGTTATGGGTTGGTGTAAATGTTATGTTGGTAACGGGAAATGGGGCTACAATAAATGGTATTAAAGGGATATTGATGTATGGGTTTCGGTGTGATTGTGGTTATGGTGTCTAGCAGCGGGGCTGTAGGGATGGGCTTGAATGTGAACGAATAGTGGGTTGTGAATAATAAATAAAAGTGGATGATTTAATGAATGGTGGGTCATGGTAATGGAACGAGATTAATAATCAATGGGTTGGTTGGTTGATAAGAAGGACTTGGTTGTGTTGTTTGTGTTTTCATAACTTGATTTTGTGGATGGTAGGGATATGTTTTACGAATGATAAATGTGGTTGGTTGTGGATAGTTTCACAGTAGTTAAGGAACTAAATAAACTAATTCTATTGAAATGTGAAAACCTAAATGGGGTTGGGGTTGTTTGATGTATGCATGATTCGTAGTAGCAGTGACGAGGCACGTGCTCAGTTTCTCTGTTTAGAAGCCATAGGTTGGGATGTGTGTTTGTTATACATATATATCTGTATCTTTTGTGTTTTATCGCACCCCACCCATGTTGAGCACTTAGTGCCAATGACTCCCATTTCAATGGAGTGGGTGTTTTCCCCTTAGTTACTAGCTGCTTACTACTCCTTCTCCCCTAGGCTGTGATGGCTTGAGGCGACCTTACAACTAAGACTCTTCGGGTATGTTTCGATTGTGGTGGTTTTAGCCCAAGACTCTTCTAGAAGGTTCTACTGTTCCCAAGAATCATTGGGATGAGGCCCAGGTGTGTGGGGGCGGGATACGTGGTTGTGTGGCCCAGGTGTGTGCAGGAGGGATACATGGTTGTGAGGCCCAGGTGTGTGGGGAAGGATACGTGGTTGTGAGGAACAGGTGTGTACGGGCGGGATACGTGGTTGTGAGGCCCAGGTGTGTGCTGGCGGGATACGTGGTTGTGAGGCCCAGGTGTCTGTGGGAAGGATGTGCGGTTTGTGAGGCCCAAGTGTGTGCCTGCGGAAAAGTGTGGCAGCGTCAGGACGATCGCCGTTCGTAAGAGCAGGTAAATACTTGGAAATGATGCAGGGTTCCCAATACTCTTGTTTCATATATACTACTACCTATTGTGATTGTGTTTTTGGTGAGTCTGGCTGGTGAGGTTGGGTGGATAGAATTCCTTGCTTGGTTTCTTCTGTTGTTCTCACGGGACATTAGTATGTCTCCCCACTTGTCCACGAGAGCTTTAGGTTTCCCTACTGAGTATACTTGTATACTCCCCCTACGTTTACTTTCAGGTTTCCAGGAGGAATACCAGGGCCGTGCGGGACCCTACTAGTCAGACAGTTGGAGTTGTTGTTGTTGCTGTACACTTGTTTCTTTTAGTATTTTACTTTGAGCTTTAATGTACTTTCACCATATTATAAAATTGTTTAAGCATGCATGTGGGATTGGTTTGGGTTTATTTATATACACTTGTTATTTTAGTTTTTGGTGGTTGACTTGTCCTATTTCATGATCTTAAAATAATAAAAGGTTAATGCATCCCATACCTGTGAAAACTCATACCCTTGGTGCTAGTCGCCAACCTGGGGCCTACTAGATTCGGGACATAGGGGTCATATCTCCCTTTCCCCATTGCCATCTCAAGAGGGGCATCATTGGTGGTAGGGGTCATGACAGTGTCTCAGCCTAAGAAAGTAGTACCTTAGAATTTAGAATGGTGTCCTTCAGTGCAAAAGGAATTCCCTTATGAATCCATGATGAGCAAGAGTAACTCTACTACTATTTTGAAATTGAATTCATATATAATTAACTTGTTTTATGAAATTTATTTTTATTATACGGACAACTCTAATTGAGAATAAATCTTCATTATATATTTATAATTAATCAACATGTACAATTTGTTCAATCATAACCATTTATTTGTGTGAAAAAGCCACGTAGCGTGAAACCAGTCATTTAATACATTTTATACAGTTTTAGAAATCATTATTAACATCTCTACCATCATGTAACATTATAATGGGTTCTATAGTCATGTATCCTATTATTCAATTTCATTTATAACGGACAATTCATATACATAGCATACTTTCAAATTTCCATTTCCCGTTTAATTATCAAAATTAAGAACATATCATAGGCAATTAAAGTAGTAATAATACATGGTAAATTATATTTTTCAAATATATTTTTAAATCAATACATTTAATATAGATAATATTAAAATTATAATGTTCAAACCAAAGAACCCATGAATGATGTATCAAGAATATAAAAAAACTACAATGTCAATTGTGAAAAAACATCCAACATGGGAAAAATGGATTTATTGGTGTTACCACTAATAACTAATCAAATATTTAAAAATACCATAAAAATAATAATACTATGATTATATGATTAGAATGTATATTTAATAAATGGCAGAGAAAAAATTTGTAATCCCAATACGTAATATCCAAAATCAATGAACATGATATATTACTTATATACCACACACTTGTGACTTGTATGACTTTCATCATTCAGTATTAGCCAACATTTAGGATATTGATAGTGTAGATAAGTGAATATTTAACGAACATTCACATATTGATAAATAGGTCCAGGGAAAGAGGGATGAACAACAGATAATATGGACTTGTGTACTCATAGTTATGCATCCAATGTGAGGAACAAAACCTCAAAAGGATCCCAGATGTAACACCTCAGGCTTCCGCTGTACACTTCTCTTTGAACAGTAGAGTGTGTTGTAGGAAACTTCGAGTTCTAACACACACCATAACCAATCAAACTAGCTGTTATGAATAGTAATACTAACATTTTGAAATTTTATAAATTTTATCTTTCAAAATGGACTTCATTATTTGATTCGGAATAACGAAATTATCTAATTTTGAATTTTTGGTATTTTTTTGAAAACATTTAATTTTTGATGAATAGTGACAAACTCGGAGTTATAGTTTTAATCTGAATTTATATATAAATAAATAAATATTTTATTTAAATTTAATTATGTTCAAAATATATACATAATACCTATATTAGTGCAATTTAATTCATTGGAGTTAGTTTATAAGAATTTAAAATATATAAAAATTTTATTGAACTTTTCACTGTCTTTTACCCACCTCCTAGGATAATTTGCAAATTCACATAAAACATAATTTTACCGCCTCTGTGAGTGGAATTTCAAAAATCCAAGATACATGGTTAATATAAAGGAGTAAAATGTGGTTCAATAAGATAAAAATATTTTTTTTGAACAGTAACTTTTTAGTTTTATTTACCACGGTTAAAAGTAAATAGGGAAATAAAGGGTAAAAATGATATTAATATTAACCTAACACATTTCCTAATACTATTGGACAATTGTATCTCGACAAAAAACAACCTTAGGAATAAAATATTATCATTTAGGTCCACTTGGATTAGATTAGGACATTTATCATTATTTAATTCAATGAATAGTTAAAAGGGATAAAATCAAAGAATAACAAATAAATAAAATTTTAATATCGAGTTATACATAAGATAAATGCGAATGTAAATATTAATTAGAAAGATAATAAAATTTCCTACATATTGGTATTTTATTTATAAATTTTAGACATTAAATATTTTAATTTAATTATGACACAATAGTGATGTAGTAATTACATAATTAATGAAATATTAAAATAATTGATATTATAAATATCAAAATAAATGTAATTTGAGATTGTTTATGAATTCCACTAATTTTATAGGTTAATATGACATTTTAACATTGGTTTAATTATGTCATTTCTAAGTAATCAGGCTGTTATGAGTTTCAAAATAATAAAATACCAAATTGTGTCAAAATTGACATAAAGGAGTTTTTAAAATAAATATTATATTATTAATTTATATTCAATTCCAAAAAATCTATGGTTCATTCAAGAAGATTATATAATAATAGGTGTATCATTAATTAACCACTTCGGGTTCGATTGGTTGTATATGGCATGTTTATTAACTATATAATATATAAATACAAAGAGATATGGTAAATGTCAATCTATTTAACTAAGAGTTAAATATAAATGATATGGTTAATATAGTGACCCAAACCTATATAAAATCTATTTTATTAAAGGATATAGACCCATCCCCACCTTAAAATTTAAATAATCCACATTGTATCTATTATAAACCGAATATGAATTTATTATAAAATAATATTTCTAGCTTTTCCAAAGGTGCCCCTCACCCCTCTTATAAAAGGGAACTTCCCCTTCACACTAATTCACACCTTCAAAGCCATATGGCTATACCAACCCCTGCACAAATATTCTCTCAACTACCCTAAATTCAACCTAGTTCCCTTAGTTTGATCAGAAGGCCATACTAGGAGTCTTTTTGATCAAATCAAAACGAAGAACCCGACGAAGAGGTAATGTTTTCACCACCCTCTTTCAAGTTCATTTATTCCTCCACTTCTTCTTTCTTGGTTATTTCTATTATAAAATAATAACTCTAGTATCTTCTATATACTGTTATTTTATTATAAATATGCTACAACCATATTCAGTATTCTATCCATCCTTTGAATGACATGTCACCATACTTGCGTACGTACGACTTACGGTCTCCACGTCGTGGTGTAATTATTATTCAAAACATTATTATTTTTATGGGTATGATAATGATGTGTAATTGATGTAAATAATAAATATATCATGATAATTATTCTTTATATATTATATACCACCCATTTATATATTATTATTAATATCAAAAGAATGATATTTTCGCTTGTGTGTATGTACGGACTACCGTCTCCACGAACGCGATGAGATTCATTCCCCGTCGTATCCATGCAATTATAATTCTCATTTGATGATTAAAAATAATTTTTAAGGACTTGATATCATCCTTTATATGAATAATATATGACCTATCCATAACAAACATGACTTATGTAACAAACCATATAAAAGAAAAAGAGTACGTTAACACCTGAAACAACAATAATACTACAATTTTATTAACAAAGAAATGTTAAAAGATCATATAAGATATCATATTAATGTATATGATTATTCTATAATTTTAAAACAATTATTTCATAATTATACAGGAGGTCAACCTACCCTCCACCAAGTAAAAGTACAAGGTAAGGGTTTATTTCAAAATCTCTTCATTATCCGAGGTTGTTTATACGTAATTATCTACTGGGACCTCTTTATCATCCAAATCCATGTTTCATAAAAATGTATTTCAAAACATTACTAATATCTTATAGACTATGTTTTAAAGTCATTTATACACTTGTTCTATTTTTTATAAGATGATTATAATGGAATCCTTCCACCATTTTCCAAAAAAGGTCCTTTTTAAACTTTTCGACAGAATTAAGTTATGAATGTATTTTTTAACTTATACGGCGAGTGCGGCTATTTTTCACCATTATAAAATCATCAAAGCTTCCCTTACAATCTTATAATAATATTTTCAATGTAATTTTTTACTTTTATAATTATGTGACTTTTAAGTGATTAAAAAAAACCTATTTCACTCAAATAGTTTGGATTTCATCTATGTAAACATCCTTTGATGGATTTTATACCTATTTGAAGTTGATTTATTATACAAAACCTCCATATAGTATTGAAGGTTTTGCGATATTTTTCGCTATGGATGTGTTATTTTTATACCATTCATGGTTTATGGATATTGTATTGACATTTCATATGCTAGTTTTAATATGAATGTTTATGTTATGTTTAAACCAGTTCATATGTGGAATGCATTGGACTTAATAAGTCACAGGTGTCGCCCGCTATAGCTCCTTGATGAATCAGTAAGTCTCATGAGACAAATTAGTGTCTTGGCACAAGGCCTTGACAAAATCATATTTGTAGTCCTGGCACAACGACTTTACTATGTGGTTATGATAGTCTGCCATTATGCATTCCATCGTTATGAAAGTGGTTATTGATATTGCATGTGATTATTCTACTAGTATAATGTCCAGGTGAATAGTTAAAGGGAATTATTTAATTTTGTCTTTGCCATATTATGTTGAATTTCATGTTTAAAAGGATTTTGTTTTAGTTATACATTGACCTAAATTTTTATGTTTATTTATGAAAGTTTCCACTAAAATGTTATCCTTACTGAGCATTTGAGCTCACCCCTTTAAATGTTTTATTTTTTCCCAGGATGAGAAGAAGAATTTTATGAATGACCTACAAGGATAGTATAAGGGGATATGATTGTGGGGACAAGATGTTTTTGTAGTTTTCATTTTATGATGTAATGTATCCTTTATGAATATATCTAGTGATTCCAAAGACACTAAACTAATCGTTATTTCGATACTTGATCTTATGTGATCATGCCAATGTTTTGTAATAATGCACCGACTTTGGGTAATTGGGGTCAGTGCGTTAAAGTTTGTATCAAAGGAATTTTAGTACAAACTTTGTGAGTTATATTTAGATAAACTCTGATTAGAGCACATATACCTAAGAAGGACATTGAGGATTAGAATAGAATAAATTCCTAGAATTTTTGTATTGTAGAGATTTTGTGAGTTTTCCAAACAATACATCCCTATCTGAATATGATCAGGTATAGGTTGCTCTGGTACAGATGTACCAAGGGGTAAAACTCGAAAACACCGCTTTGAGCTAGACTCAAAATTGAACTGGTGCACTACAACGGGCCTTGCCGCACTCTTGGTTATGACAATCTCGGGGGATATGCTTAGGACAATTCTCATTTTCTTTACAAACCATTATGAAGGTTTTATGAGTATATAATTCCTCAATGAAAACATTTTTATGGTTATGGAATATATCCATAAACTTTTCAATTTATGTTAAGTGTTTTACAAGTATGGATTTATGTATTGTGATTGTTAAACTAATCTAGGGTATGCCATTGTTTAGAAATGTCACTTAGTGGAATAAATGGAAACAGTATCAATGCACGCACTCCATGTAAGTATTTCCTTCCTGATCAAGATAATTATAGTGGAGATGGTGATACAACCGGTGCTGATCAGCTTGTCACCATACTGAGACAACTCACTCAGGTTATGAATAATAAACTTACCTGTATGGAGGACCCTGATCCGCAGGTAATTTAATGGTTTCCTCATGTTCAGAAGATGCATTATTTGATGTTGGATCATCTCATTGTTTCATTTCTTCCTAGTTTTCTTTGAAAATTAGATATTTCCAATTTGATTTAACAAGGGAGTTGTCAACTAAAACTCCACAGGGAAGTATCATTGCTAAAAAGTTCTATGGATATATTCCCATTAGGGCATATAAATGTTCTTTATCTGCTGATCTCATCGCCATGCCTTTGATTGAGTTTGATATAATATGTGGTATTGATTGGTTTTCGGACCATGATGTGAATATTTATTGTAAGATTAAGGAGGCTAAAATTTCTGATGATGATGATAAGGAACACCTTATCTTTAGAGAAGAATCTTCACCACCTGATTCTTATCTAGATCCACCCCCAGCATCTCAACTAAATTCAATTATTGGGGAGGAAGAGAATGAAATAATTGTGGGTGAGTAAAGGAAAGTTCAAATAGAGTATGTACCTATTGTGACGGAATATGTTGATGTGTTTCTATAATATTTACCTGGATATCCTTCAGAATGAGAAATTGAGTTTTCCAGTGATTTAATTTATAGATCAAGGCCCATATCAAATACCCATTATAGAACGTTCACTGAAGAATTAGTTGAATTAAAGAAACAACTATAGTAATTGAGTAATAAGGGATTTATTCTCCCTAGTGTTTTCCATTGGGATCCCATATCCTTTTTGTTAAGAAGGAAGATGAATCTAGGAGGTTATGTATCAACTACAGGGAAATTAATGTTATAACAATAATGAAAAAGTATCCCCAACTTTGAATTGATGATTTATTTGACCAACTGCATGGAGCTCAATAATTTTCAAATATTGACCTTCGATCTAGATGCCTTTAGTTGTGTGTGAAGAATGAAGAAATTCTAAAGACAACATTTCGAACCAGGTACGAGCATTTCGAGATTACAGTAATGCCTTTTGGGATGACTAATGCACCCTCTGTTTTCATAGATCGAATGAACAAAGTTTTCAAGGAATATCTCGATGATTTTGTAGTGGTATTTTTTGATGATATCTAGTTATATTCCAAAATATATGAAGACCCTGAAAATCAATTCCGCATTATCCTGATGTCTCTTAGATTACATGAATTATATGGGATGTTTAGCAAGTGTGAATTCTGGCTTCTGGAGATTTCTTTTCTTGGCCATATTGTCTCCAAGGATGGAATATATGTTGATTCTTTATGATCAGGGCAATTCATGAATGGCCAGCACTGATGAGTATAAATGAGGTACACATTTTTATTGGTTTAGCAGGTTATTATCAGTGTTTTGTCCATAATTTTGCGCGATTGGCTAACCCATTAACGAAGCTCACACGTAAAGGGGTTAAATTTGTTTAGACAAAAGAGTGTAAAGAATGTTTTGAAGAACTAGAGAGAATATTGGTCAATGATCTTATATTGAATCTACCATTGTGGAATGATGGGTTCATTATTTATAGCGATGCATCGAAGATAGGACTTTGTTGTGTCCTTATGCAGAACGATAGAGTTATTGACTATGCATCACGACAACTGAAAATTCAAGAGAAAAACTATCCAACTCATGATCTTGAGTTTGATACTGTAATATTTTATTTGGATATATGGAGATACTATCTCTATGGTGAAAATTTTATATTTATACTGATCACAAGACTATGAAGTATATTTTCTCATAGAAAGAACTCAACATGAGGAAATGGTGATGGCTTGAACTACTCTAGGATTATTATTACACGATACACTACAACCCGGGAAAGGAAAATAAGGTGGCAGATGCTTTTAGTAGAAAAGATCATGGAGTTTTGAACAATATGAGAGTTGAAAAAGAGTCTATATACATGAATCTAGTAAATATGGATATGGGAATCACCATGGAAGGTGAAACATCAATGTTTTTTCAAATGGATGTCAAACCATCTTTACTAGAAAGGATAATGATTTCTCAGACCTGTGATGAAGAGTTTCAAAAGATGAATAATGCTATGAATGATGGGATATTGAGTGACATTATATATGAGGATGAAATTTTGAAATTTGGGATGAGACATTATGTTCCCAATATACCTGATCTGAAAAGGGAATTATTGGACGATGCACATAGTTCCAATTTCTCTATACACCCTGGGAGCACCAAAATATATAGAGATTGGAAGGAAAATTTTTGGTGGGACAAAATGAAGAGGGAGATTGATGATTTTGTGTCAATATGTATGGGTTTTCATCAAGTGAAAGCTGGAAGGAAACATCCTAGTGGAGTATTGCAACCTCTTCCCATACCTGAGTGGAAATGGTATAATATCCTGATGGACTTTGTCATGGGACTACCAAAGACTCCTAGAATGAATGATGAAATATGGGTCATTGTTGAACGTCTTACCAAGTCAGCACATTTTCTTGCTATATGGGGGGATTTGACAGTTGAACGTCTAGAAAGACTATATATTAATGAATTTGTGAGACATCATGGATTACCCATATCAAATGTTTCTGATCATGATCCAAATTTTAATTCAAGATTATGGAAAAGTCTTCAGAGATCCCTTGATATTGAACTTCATTTGAGCACTGCCTTCCACCCCCAAACTGATGGAAAATCAGAATGGACTATTCAAACCATAGAAGACATGTTGATATCAGGTTCACATTACTTCCATGGTATGTGGGATCAATATTTACCTCTGCTGGAATTTTCCTATAACAATATATTCCATTCAAGTATTCGAATGGAACCATATGAAGCGTTATATGGAAAGAGATGTCCCACACCAACCTATTGGGATGACATTGGTGAAAGAAAACTAGTAGGCCCAGAACTGGTGGAGGAAACGATGGAAAAGGTAATGGTACTGCACAACAACATTAAAGCAAATCAATGTAGGCAGAAGTGATATGCCGATAACAGAAGGAAGGATTTGTAATTTTAGGCAAGATATCATGTTTTCTTGAAGTTATCTCCATGGAAGGGAGTTATATGTTTCGGTAAGAAGGGTAAATTGGGTCCTAGGTACATCAGACTTTTTGAAATTTTAAAACGAAATGGGGTTGTAGATTACCGTTTGGAAATGCCACCAAGTCTCTTCATTGTTCAGGATGTGTTCCATATATCACTGTTGAGAAAATACATGCCCAACCCAACACATGTACTCACTTACAAGAAATTAGCACTGGAACCCATCTGTCATATTGTGAAGAGCCCGCCAGGATTCTTGATACAAGAGAACAAGTGCTGAGAAACCAGACGACTCGTCTGGTAAAAGTTCTATGTAGAAACCATAAGATGGAAGAGGCAACGTGGAAACCCGAGGAACTTATGACGAAGATCTACCCAATTCTTTCCATGTGGTAGTATTCTTGAAATTTTTAGGAAAACATTATTTGAAGGAGGGGAGAATGTAACACCTCAAACATCCACGATACGCTTCTCTTTGAATAATAATGTAGCATGTGTTGTACGCAACTTCGAGTTCTAATACACACCACAACCAATCAAACTAGCCGTTAAGAATATTAATAACCACATTTTTAAATTTTATAAATTTCTTCATGCAAAATGGACTTCATTTTTGGATTCGGAATATCGATATTAGCTTAGGGTGAATTTTTTGTATTTTTCTGAAAACATTAAATTTTTGATGAATAATGAAAAAACTATTAGTTATAGAATAAAACCGAATTTTTAAATAAATAATTATTTATTTTATTTAAATTTAATTATGTTCAAAATATATACATAATACCTATATATGTTCAATGTAATTCATTGAAGTTAGTTTAGAATAATTTTAGATATATAAAAACTTTATTGAACTTTTCACCGTATTTTACCCTCCTCCTAGGAGAATTTGCAAATTCACATAAAACATAATTTTACCACTTCTGTGAGTGGAATTTAAAAAATCCTAAATACGAGTTTAATATCAAGGAGTAAAATGTGGTTCAATAAGATAAAATTAATTTTTTTGTGAATAGTAACTTTTTACTTTTATTTAACACGGTTTAAAGTAAATAGAGTAATTACTGGTTAAAATGATATTAATATTATCCTAACAGATGTCCTAATTCTATTAGATAAGTGTATCTTGACCAAAAAAATCTAAGGAATAAAATATTATCATTTAGGTCCACTTGGATTAGATTAGGACATTTATTATAATTTAATTAAAAGAAGAGTTAAAAGAGTTAAAATCATAGTTGAATAACTAAAACATTTTTAATATAGAGTTATACATAAGATAAATTCTATTGTAAATATTCATTAGAAAGATAATTAAATTTAATACATAATGGTATTTTATTTATAATTTTTATACATTAAATAATTTAATTTATCTATGACACAATGGTGATGCAATAATTACCTAATTAACGAAATATTAAAATAATTGATATTATAAATATCCAAATAAATGTAATTTGAGCCATTTTATGAATTAAAATAATTTTATTGGTTAATATGACATGTTAATATTGATTTATTTATGTTTTTTCTAAGTAATCATTCTTTTATGAGTTTCAGAAAAATAAAACACCAAATATTGTGAAAATTGACACAAAAGAGTTTTTAAAACAAATATTTTATTATTAAGTGATATTCAATTCATAAAAATATATGGTTCGGCCAAGAGACTTATATAATTATAAGAGAATAATTATTGAACAACTTTGGGTTATATTGGATGTATATGTTAAATTTATTAACTATATAATATAAAAATAATAAGAGACATGGTAAATATCAAACTATTTAACTAAGAGTTAAATATAAAAGATAAGGTTAATATAGTGAGCCAAACCTGTCTAAAATCTATTGGTTGAAAGTATTTAGACCCATACAAACATTAAACTTTAAATAATCTACATCGATCCATTATAAACTGAATATAAAATTATTATAAAATATTATTTCTAGCTTTTCCAAAGGTACCACTCACCCCTCTTAAAAAAAGGCTCATCACCATCCCTCTAATAAACACATTCAAATCCTTTTGTTTCAGCCAAAACATGCCCAAATATTCTCTCAATGAAGGTCACTTCAACCTAGAGGCTTTTTTTTAATCAAAAAGACATCCTATAGAGCCCTTTTGATCAAATCAAATGGAAGAACATGAAGAGGATATAATGTTTTCACCACCCTCTTTCAAGTTCCTTTTTTCTTCCACTTCTTCTTTATTTGTTATTTCCATTCCAAAATAATAAATCCAGTATCTTCTATAAGATGTTATGTTATTATAAATATGGTACAACCATATTTAGTATTCTATCAATCCTTCGAATGACATGTCACCATACGTGCGTTCGTACGGCTTACCGTCTGCATGTCGTGGCGTAATTGTTATTCAAAACATCATTATTTTTATGGTTATGATAATGATGTGTAATTTATCTAAACATTAAATATAACATTTTAATTATTCTGTATATATGATATACCATCCATTTATATATTATTTTAATATCAAAATAATGATATTGTCACTCCTGCGTACGTACGGACTACCGTCTCTACTAACGTGATGAGATTCATTCCACATCATATCAATGCAAGTATAATTCTTATTTGATGATTAAAAATAATGTTTAAGGACATTATATCATTCTTTATATGAATAATATTCATCCTATCCCTAAAAAACATGACTTATGTAAAAAACATATAAAAGATAATGAGTAAGTTAACACCCGAAACAACGATAATACTAAGATATTATGAATAAAGCAATGTTAAAAGATCATATATGATATCATATTAATGAATATGATTCTTGTATAATTTAATAAAAATTATTTCACCATTACATAAGAGGTTAACCTACCCTCAACCAAGGAAAAGTACAAGGTAAGGTTTTTTTCACAATCTCTTCATTATCAGAGGTTTTTTATACGTAATTATCTACTGGGACCTCATTATTATACGCATCCATGTTTCTTAAAAATGTATGTTGAAACATTCATAATATCTTGTATACTATGGGTTAAAGTCATTTATACCCTTGTTTGACTTCTTATAAGATGTTTATAATGGAATTTTTCCATCGTTTTCCCAACAAGGTATTTTTCATCCTTTTCAACAGAATTAATCTAGGAATGTCTTTTTTTAACTTATATGACAGGTGCGGCAATTTTTCACCGTTATAAAATAATCAATGCTTACCTTTCAAGCTTATAAGAATATTTTCAAATTAATTTGTTTCTTTTATAACTATGTGACTTTTAAATGATAAAAAAAGATATATTTATCTCAAATAGATTTTATTTTATCAATGTCAACATCCTTTGATGGATTTTTAGCTTATTTGAAGTCAATTTATTATACAAAACATCCATATAGTATTGATGGTTTTATGATATTTTTGACTATGGATGTATTATTTTTATATCATTCATGATTTATGGAGAAAATATTGACATTTCGTATGCTAGTTTTAATACGAATGATTATGTTATTTTTAAACCTGTTAAGATGAGGAATGCATTGGACTTAATAAGTGACGGGTGGAGCCCGCTATAGCTTCTCGATACATCGGTAGGTCTCATGAGTCAAATTAGTGTCTTGGCACAATGCCTTGACAAAATCTTATTTGTAGTCTTGGCCCGTGTCCTTGACTATGTAGTTATGATAGTCTAGCATTATGCATTCCATCATTATGAAAGTGTTTATTGATATTAAATGTGATTATTTTACTAGTAGAATATCATTGTTAATAAGTAAATGCAATTATTATATTTTATCTTTTCCATATTATGCTGAAGATCAAGTTTAAAAGGATTTTGTTTTAGTTATACATTGCCTTAAATTTTTATGTTTATTTAAGAAAGTTTCTGATATATTATTATACTTACTGAGCATCTGATCTCACCCCTTTCAATGTTTTATTTTTTCCCAGGATGTGAAGAAGTATTTTATGAATGACCTGAAGATATATTATAAGTAGATATGAGTGTGGAGACCAGATTTTGTCGTAGATTTTACTTTATGGTGTAATGTAACCTTTATGAATGTATCTAGTTATTCAATGTCTACTAAACTAATAGGTAATTTGAGACTTGATCTTTTGTGATCATGCCAATGTTATGTAATAATGCACCAAATCTGGGTAATTGGGGTCGAGGCATTACACTAGATGAAGGAGAGATCTGGATCCCTTGGATTTTCATTAAAAAATATCCAAAATGTATTAAATTGAGTATTATCCCATTAAGTATCAAATTATAGAATAAGGAGAAGATTAATTATATAATTTAGTGGGGAAATGTAAAATTTCACAATATTTATCTTCTATATGGTTTTCCTAAAAAAATTCTAAACTGTTCAGAAACCATGAATGAGTACCGTCAGATTGGAGTGTACCAAAAAGTTAGGTAATAATTTTTGGGAAACTATGTCGTATAGTTCGGTCTGAAAAATCATTCCACCCACACGATTTTAACAAACTCTGCAGCCTCCCTACTCCATGTGCTAAAAACCATGTGTTGGGCCTATTTCATCATATAAGATTGGCTCATGGATCCATAAATTCCTAGGAAACCCTTGATACCTTCTCTAGCTCTTTATGACTCCATATTAGGTCCAAAATATTTCATTAGAATGAAATTTAAATGATCTATACCTAATTGAAAACCTGAATTTTTACAGACACCAACGAGTCCTCTAACCAAAAAAATTATTATTAATAAATGGGTAGGTTTATACAATATTCCACTCAAATATGTAATTCCAACTATATTGTTCAATAATACCACGAATTTCATTAAAGGGACAACTATAATTAGTCCACATCTATCATATTATCATCCTATGTATTCCTTGTATATTGATTGACTAATATATTTCATTCTCCACATTAATTAAATATAAAAATTTACAATATTTAATCTAGAATATATAAATTCATATTTCCTCATTAAACGAAGTAAAAATTTTTTATCTTCCATCAGTTTATACAACATATAGATATGTTATATGATCAAACCATCATAAATTTTATATAAATGATTATGAATTCGTCCAAGATATTAATACATATTGAAAAAAGGATAAAATATATATCCACTGAAAAATTGGTACTGATAGAGAAAGAAATCATATGAATCTGAGTGATACAAAAATAAGTTATTAACCAATAAAATTAAATGACCTTGTAAGACCATAAATTAAGAAAAAATGATTTCATTTAGTAACACCATGTATTTATAATTTATTATCAAATCAAAAGAATAAAAATTAAATCCCTATAATATCATATATTAAAATAGTTGTAAATTACTCGTAAAAAATCATCTCATTCATTTTGAAAATAACAATATTTTTTGTTTCATTATAAAAAAAATAAACAAATAAAAATAGAAAATATTTTATTTAAAATTAACATGGATAATTTTTATGGAATCATCACTAGAACTTGTAGTCTTTATGGGGGAGAAAAATATTCATTATGTGCATGTTAATCGAAATATTTCATTAAATCCATTAGTAATGAGAACCTTGTTCATAGAAAATCGTGGGGATTCATTTTAAACCATTTAGTTGGAAGACAGTCTTGGTAAAAAGAAAAATTATAAAATCATTATAGAATTTAAAAAAAATTCTTGATATATATTTGAAAAAATATATTTAAATTATAGGAAGAGAGTTTTTGGAAAAACATCAAATTAAGATTTATTAAAAAAATTCCATTACATGTATCATATGTATTGATTCATGATACAAAAAGAGAATTAACAGAATATAAATATAAGTAACACAATATAAGAACATTAAATAAAAATATCTTGGGTTTAAAATATGTGGATCCTAAATTTTAATCAAATAAAATATGAACATAATCAATCTCAAAATAAAATTTATTTTAATTAAAATCACTGACCATGGTTACAAATTTTAATATAAATGATTTTATCCTCTAGTATAATAAAAAATTATTTACTTAAATTATATACCAGAACTATATACATAGTTTCAGTTTCATATATCATCTACTCATAACATTAAATCCTCTATTCCTTAAAATTAATTCATTATCATCATCTTTTACTTATGTAAACTCTATCATTTTTCATGCGTGTTTTGATTTTTCTATTTTGGTCCATCAATCATGAACATCGGTAAATGATGTAAATACAATTAATAATTATATGTATATAATTTATTGTCATTATGGATATATTTAAAATAATATACCATGGGAAGACGTAAACAATAAACCAGATCGCTTCATTGATATTATGGTCCAAAGGTATGCACATGTAACATGGTAATTCTTTAAAGGGTGGAATTGTAAGAAGATAGACAATATATTTTTGTTATAAAAAAGTTATTATATTATAAATAAAAAGTATTTTAAATATTTAAATATTTATTACCATCCATGTAATTTAGTGATGAAAAATTAATTACACTACAATGTGAAAACTGTTGGCCATACGTACACATTAGTTGTGACTTCATTTTCCATATATTGAAAATGAGGCAAAAATGGAAATATAACAATCAAAATAAAATCTAATTATATTTATGAGACTATATTTATAATTTTTATATGAGTTCAATGGGATGATATAATTTAGAAGTAGAAAGAATCCATGAATGAATATGTGAATATAATTACCTCTTCTTTGAGAGTCCTCATTTGGATTACTTCTTAAGACTTTATAAAATGGTCATAGAAGACAAAAAATATAAATATATATGAATTGAAATAATTGAATGTTTATGTATTTCTTTCCAATATAAACTTCTCTTTTTTTTAGTATGGTATATGAATAGGTTTCCTTTTTTATGTGTGGGGAGGGACACACATCGAATTATCTAAAAGATATTAATATTATAAATCCATTATTTTGTGATGTTGCCCAATATTTTTTTATAATATAATATTATAATTATAAGGTTGATATAAAATGGTACAAATAATGTTTAATAATTTAATTTATTTCATCTTTTTTCATTACCAATTGATCCACTTTTAAAAAAATTTACCCTTGACATAGGTTATAAATTTTTACCTTGTATACTATTCATCATGAAAAAAATAACTCAAAATTATTTCCTAATATTAATTATAATTATTCAAATATTGAATCCATCATAATTTCTTAAACTAAATGATTTTTAATAAATTAAATTTTATATTATTTCACATATCTTATTATAAACCTTTTTTTGAAATATTATAATTTTAATAATAAAATTATTTTACAAGAAATTAATTAATAATATTGATTCCTAAGAATTTAACTACATTATTTTAAATAAAAAATATTGTATTTAATTCAATCCAATGAAAAATTTGTGATTTCCTAACATATAATTATTAAATTAAATCATCTACAAACAGTTTTTATTTGACTAGAAGAATTACTTCGATTTCTAAAATGTTATGCATATACTTCACTGCAATCTATTATATTTTTGTGTGAATTAAATTAAAATATTATTATAGATTTTTTATTTAAATGGAATTATAATTATAAAATTTATTATTTTATCTTTATAATGTCATTAAAATGATAGTTTTCTATATTTGAATCATTCACTATTCAACCTTAATGACTATTTATGAAAACCCCCAAAAGTTTATTATTAGGTAATTTTAAAATAAATACATGAAATGTGAATGAAATTCCTAATAATTAAAATTTTAATCTTTAATAATTTATGTAATCAAATTATTGAATAATGTTATTCACATTATGAAATAGTTTCTTTAGATAAAACAGATTACATACAGTAATTGATTTTGAGGTGTTATATTCATAGCTTCATCAAATATTTAATTCAAGAGTTATCTCTAATATGACTCTCAAAAAAGATTGAGATTGTTATTATATCCTATTCTTCTCCCCATATTTCCTTTTTTATAATATTTTTCCCAAAAGTACGTTAACCCATTGATTCATCTGACTCGACAAAATGTGTTCTCTGGTTTAATGACTCTAGATTGGGTCTTCCTAAAAATATAAATTATCGCCCAACTCTATTTTATCCAAGTTTAGATCATGTATTTTTTCTGTTATGTACTTCATTAATAATTAGTTATATGACATGGAAAACATTTATAGAGGTTGGGTGGAATTTCTAAATGATATGATTTTTTTTCAAATTATTTGAGGAATATTTAATCACTCGATGTAACCAGTACATAGTTTTCACTTTAATTAAAATCTTAATAAAAAATTTACACATATTTCATTTCAATTAAATAAAATAATAGACATGAAATTTAGTTACATTCATTGGGTATCTTCATAACCCATTTTTTTCAGAGAAATGTTTTAGCAACAATCACTAATTCTCACATTCTTTACTATTTTCAGATTGATTTATGGCCTTAATCGTTTCCTTTCACTATCTTTATCCCCACATTTAATAATATGATATCAATTCCAAATTAATCCGTCATACAATTCCTTTTAAATGTTGGAATAATATTTCTTATTTTATATAAATTATATGAAGTAAATAATATACCCAAATACATTTAATTTCATGTCACCATTACATAAAAGTTACTTATAATAAATGAATATTCATTTCAATCATTCCATTTATCTGAGGATGATAAGAATTTATCTATTATAGCTTGGTATTGATATTATTTGGATAATTATTCTAAAAATTTGACTCAAAACATGTATAATGATAAAAAACAATGTTTCATCACGAAGTCTCCCAAAATAATTAATATGGATTCATTCATGGTTCCCAATATGTAAATATTCTACAATCGATTGGAAATGTGAATACATAGTTTGTCAATTAGTAATTACCCCAATGAAATAATTACTTCTCCGAATAATTGGATATCTATTGGAAAATACCATAGTAATGACAACTCATTTCGACCTAGAAATATATAATGGTTTCATGACTCTTATAGGGTAGGTTCAATCAGTATTTGCCTATTGATAAACCATCCCTCATTTTAAATAGTACACAATTTCAGATTTTATACTATGACACAAAAGATATTCATTAACAACCTAGTATATATTGATACTAAATAGTTTTATAACTATAATTATGAAATTTTCTCCACGAAATAATTCTTTTTCATATTAGTTATAGATGGAGCTAGCCTGAGATGACCTCTCCAAACTATAAAAGTACTGAAATATCCTCATTTGTCACATATAATACATTTGTTAACCACCTAGAATACCATAAGCTATTGCCCGGTTTGGATACTTATTTAACTAATAACTATCTAAATATAAGAAAAATTTTCTATCTATGTGTTTTTTCCACACTTGCACAGACTTTTTGAAACATCTTAGGAGGTCACCCATCATAACAGTACATGAAGACAATGCCACATTACAATATAGTTATAATAACATATGTTTCAAAAGAGATCGTTCCACCCTGTTTGACCATAGTAGTAACATTTTTTATTTTATGTGTCATTTTTTCATTGATTATAAAATCTCCTCACTAAAAAAGAAAAACATACTCATTGTGGAAATATTTCTGAAAATTTATAACTCGATCTATTCCTCACACAGCTTAAAGGCTTTTCTTGATCCCCATCAGATGGTTACAATTATCTGACCATCAAGAACATTATTTGGGAATTATTTTTACAAAAATAACATAAAAAATCATATTATGATACTGAATAATGTTATTATAAAAAACAATAAAAAATATATAATCTACTGGTAAAAAACATGACATGTTATATAAAACAGCAATGTTTCCCCAAATATTCTAAATTTTAACTCCATGATACATGATGTCACCACTAAACTCAAACATCCTACTAATAAAAAAATCATTACCACCCTATGGAAACTTTTCCTTTTGCATTACATAATATATGATCCAATGTGTCAAATGGTTTTCGAATTATTTAATAATAATCAACCAGAAATATCCCACAAAGAGTTTCAAAAGAATAAAGTACGATATAAAAAAATTATACTAAAGTAAACAATGATATGAACTGGCATAAAATTATAAATATTTCATTATAAAAAATGAAAATCAACATTTTTTAAAGATTTTATAACTTACCAATGAACAAGTTTTAAAATCTTCTACATGACTATCACAAACATAAATTTCATGTCATATTATTAATGAAAATGAACTCATGAGAATTAGTCTTGGTAAATAACGATCCTCAAACATTATCATGATCAGAAGTGATCATGGAGTTTATATTAACCATGTTAAAAATATCTAGTGAAATATGTCACTCTAAATAGGGGATCCATACAGTTTATTAAGAAACATTCAACACACATTACCCTATCAGTATAAGACTAGACGGAAGTAGTAATCTCTAGATATGGGTCCCTGCATCAATGTTAAACAAATTATATTACCATATAAAAATAATTTACGTGAAATTTCAGTCATTAAATAATAAAAATCATGATTTAAAAAACATTATTTCTACAATTACAATGAAGAAACACATTTAACAAATGTTAATATGAACTAAATCATTTTATCCAAACAATTCTCGTGTACTTATAAATCCTTTTTAATACCTATTCCTCAATAGAATCAAATATCCAGATTTATAACCATTTTAGAAATATAATTTAATGAGAAAGCATGAAATGATTGTAAAATAAACCCAAATATTGGAACCACATAACATGGATCACATTTCATATAAACCCCCATGATGAAAACGCATGTAAAATCATTACAATCAATCTTGGAAATGATGAATGATCCTTAATTGAGAATTAACAATTGTGAATCTACAACATTTAATGTTTTATAATGAATTGAATAGATTCAAACACTTTTAAAATCAATAAAAACTAACCCCAAAGAATGATTATCTTAAGATATCCCCAAAATTATGTAATGTGATTATATGATATTACAACATAGATTATCTATTTGATGGAAGACAACTAATACTAACCAGAATTTTTTTAGGAAAATTGTTTTTAGGATATTGTTTAAGATGAAAAATTCTATGGTTTAATTTAATATTGAAAGAGAGGTTAAAGTGAATCATGGGTTCTATAGAATCTTGAATATTTGGGACAAAATAGTAATCATAAGAATACAACATAATAACTAAAACGTGTAAAAAAAGGGGAATGACATGGTACAAATGTATGACAAATGTAATGTACTTCACCACATTTATATCTTATAAAAATCAATTTCGGAATCAATGATGTGGTCAATGTGGTAATCTATAGATCTAAAGAAAACGTGCTACATGGAAATGGTGAAATCTTCTCAAAGATCAGGGATGTTTTGAAAATGATTGTTCCTTATCCTGGCCCCTTGAGGTAATGACACAAAAATTACCCATTCTACCAAAAAGTAACATTATTCTACATTACCCAAACTATTCTATTGAAACAAAATCCACAATTCTAGATGAGAGAATCATTGTATAATTCATTTTAACTACACCAACACCTCAATACATACCCTTTCCACTATTATTAATCTAAATACTTCACAATTAAATTGTGATTGATTAATTAATGAAGAATATTAAATACCATTATTTTCATTACTTTAACGAAAATGTTTTGATCTTATAATTCATCTTATCATATTACCTCAAACATCAGTAAATATTTTTCTTATATGGTTATTCTCTAATGATATGATTTCATTGTTCCCACGTAATGGAATCCCATTCCCATTTATCATAAGAATAAAATACATTATCTTACCAAAAATAAACCCGTGGTAAAATATCTTTTTTGTATTTTTTTCATGAGAATCAAAAAACTCAATGGTTTTTCTTTGTAACATTCATGTAATTATCTATTTAATAGTCGTTCCAATTAAAAACATGAGATGGACAATAATGAGTCTTTGTGGCATAAAGACACATAAAATACATTGTTAAATGAAGTAAAATATTATATTACTAGGATGTTACATATGATCATTCCCATCCATTAAGTTTCCTTAAATGGTCACAATTTCCTAAGAGTGAAAATCCCTATATTACAAAGCCATAAGAGACCAATCAGAGTAAGGATATGTAGAACCCATAATAAAAAATAAAAAAACACCAAATTAATATGATTTCCATTGACATATGTATTTTAATATATTTTAGCCATAAAAATTACTTATAAATGAAATATACCACCATCAATATTTATTCAACCAATTATGGGATAACGTAGGAAACCTATCCATCATTATACTAATAGAGATGAGAGATGCAATGATGATAATACTATGGGTTTAAGGTCCCATTCTGATTAATGACTAATTAATATTATTAAAATTAAATTGATGAATCTGTAAATGGATAACCTAATATCCTATAATTTTCAGGACATAGGAACAATACATATCTTCCAAAATATTGTTATTCCTTTATGTCTACAAATCTATTAGGAAATGATATCATGTACTCAACCTAACATCCTTCCCCACTGAATGATGAAGGACCATACACAAACATGAGGTATATAAAAGGACTATGTTAGAAAATTATCTATTATAATACGAATATTAATTTTTGAATTTTTTAACATATATATTTCTGATGGTTTATACTTTAATAGTATCTTGAATCAGTATGATGATGATCTAACATTCGATCACCATCCAAACGTAATTCATACTTGAATGAGTATTAGGAATAAAATAAAATTATTAATTTATAATATCATATCATTTTATTGTTTTTATTTGATTAGGTTTAAAAAAAGTATTTATTTTTTCAACCTTCTCTTTATTTTCCTATGCAATATCGAGACAAATATTAACCTACATATTGTTTCAAACATAGAAACATGAACTTTTCCACATGACATAAGAAATCATTTACTATTGTGGTTCATCTTCGAGAATGACATATGAAAATATCCTAATACATCATTTATTTAATTATGGGTGATTATATACTAGTTCATCAAACAATGTATAAATTATTTGAAAGAATAATAGACACATATCATCTACCCTATATATAAATAATCATTAATAATGTAGAACCTTAAATTCTATTTTTTTCTCTAAAAAAATAATCAACTGGATAATAGATGTTACATGAACACTTTCTAGAACACTATTATATCCTTACTCTCTGACTTCAAGGTGTATTTGATGAGGTATCCATTTTATGTTGTATTTTTCAATTTCATCCTTCTTAGATTGGGCAGGTAGCTTCTTCCTAAGAGTGTTAACAAACACATAACCAATTACTAGAGAATATTAAATTTCAATGTTGAATTAATGGACGTATTTAACTCATTGTTACTATAGAGGATTAAAAAACATTTGAGGATTGATATACCAAAAAATATTATGATCGGATTAAATGATAAAAATCTCCCTAATAATATAATGTCAAGACATTTAATGGGAATTCATAACCAAAATAGTTTCAAAATTACACGTTTTAGAAATCCACTCATGATTTTGAACATAATTAAATTATTATTCCCAATCACTATCCCCTAACATAACCTCATAGATCAAATAAACATGTAAAATGTTATAGTAAATCACATAGATCGTAATGGACATCAGTAATTTTATACCCAGTGTTTTGGTAAAAAACATTTTATTTATTAAAAGTATGTTTGAGATATTTAATTACATAAGAACATCGCCCCCATATTGAGGAGTTCTATCAAGGTGATTCGGGGTTCATGAAATATTATATATATTGTAATTAATTCCAAACCAAACCCATGATGATATGAATCTTGTAGACATTTCATAAGTCATCCCAAGATATTATAGTTTGAAAATTCCATGCTTAAATTTATATAAAATTTTCAAAGAGAATATAAGCCATGAATATAATATCAAGGAACCAAAAATTAATTTTTTTTAGTTTGTAATATAGGTAGCGATCTGTCATAATTCCCAAAACATGACTCTGCTAATTAACTTAACCATACTTGTTCTTGGAGGATTCTAATATGTAATAATTGAACAATATAAAAATTTCACTGATATTCATGGAAAATATATTCCACCAGTTCCCTGAAGTTAAATGGGGAACTGGTTAGGCCAAATAGAATTGTAGGGTACTCAATGTGGTTATACCCCTTCTTGATGATGGCCTTTAAAATATCATATTTTGTAATTCTTTCTTGGTTATAATAATAACATTGATTAGTTTTGAAAGACCACATTATTTCATTTCAACATGAATATAAAATTACCATTCCACTGAAATAAATATTTTTTCATTAAAATAAATAAATTATGATTATGACAATCAAGATGTAAATAATGTGTTCCATATGACTTATAGGAAAAAGACATGAGGGTTATCCAAGGTGATACACTAAGGCATATAAGTCATTTAGAACATAATAATTAAAACAATATTTACAAAATTTACAACTATCTAGATATATATGATTTTAAGTAATAAATATCTGATCTATCAAGAAAATATGTATATCTATATCTCTAACTCATACTTTGGAGGAATAAAATAGAAGTGATCTAAAAAATTAGGAAAATTGTTTACTGATAAATGAATATTACCACTTCTATATATATATAAAAAATATAAAACATATAAAAACATCATGAAACAAATCCATGGAAGATTTGATACCACTTGAAAGGACCACATATTTTGTTCCACCTAAAACAGATGGGATCTCCCATTAGAAGTGGTGAATAACATTCACCGAAGACAAAAATCGATATGATCCTTATGATAAATAAAAAAATCTATCAAGATAAAAACATTAAAGCAGTATTGTATAATAAATTCAAAAATCCATCCCCGCTCTATGTCACATATAATTGCTGATACATAAGATCATCAAAAACACATCTATTTTTTCTTTCATAACAGAATTTCTAATTCCATAACTAATGTTATGGGATCCATTGGATGTTTTAAAATAGAAATAAATGAGTCTATTTTGAGCCGTAAGAGGAACATGTATTAACATATTTATATTAAACGGCATATGAAAAATAATTTTATCCTCTTAATGAAATATGTCATGAATCATCTTATATTATATACTTTTACACTATGTCTAATAAGGTCATTTCAGAAGAAGGAGGTTGAATCCTTATTACTTTTTAATCCTCTAACTAAACCACATGTTCCAAAATGTTCCAAAGCAGTTTTTTAAGAGATTCTAAGAGATATATCCCATAATAACATGCAAAAGAGGAAATGACACCTCAATGATTTTCAAAATAATAGAACAACTGGATAAAATGTATTTTTGTATCATGTCCTACCATATAAGTAACGTTTCAAGACACAAACCATTACTGATGATGTAAGAAATGTATTTAGAGTAGAACAATATGTTTCTCCAATAAGACAAACAATCCACATAATATTTCCTCTATATTAGTTACTCAATCTAACAACATAAGTAAAAGTAACTGTATTTATGTGAAACATTCCGTCTATGATAATATCTATCATCCATTTAAAATCTACTATCCCATATTTGGTTGTATGTGTTTCATTGAAATATAAAACTATTTTATTTCTAAAATACACTTATGAATCATTCGATCCTTCGTATTCTTATTATATATGATATATTAAAAAAATAAAGTGATCTTACTGAAATTATTATCATACACTATTAGAAATTGATACCATTTATCAACGGTGATAAACTCAATAGATTACTCAATGTTTATTGGTTATAAAGATAATTATTCTATGAAAACCCCTTTTAATTACCTATACTCCATGAAGTCATAGAACTATTTTTGGAAAATTGAGTCTCATAACACTATGATCAGTCAAATACGTTTAAATATGGAACACATTACTCTGAATGATTTTGGATTCTCCATGAATTCATATTATCTCTTAATATTCACCCAAAAATCATTAATATTATGAATAATAGTAATATATTTCATTGATAGTGGTAAATTGAATATAAATTTGTGGGATAAATTTCTCAACTTTCTGTAAAAGGTTACTCTAATCAATCATGAACTAGATATGTGGTTCATTATTTTAATATAGTATACCACTCCCACAACATAATTGATCTCATTTTGATAAAATTGAGGATTTCCTTGAAATATGTAATCATTTTCTACCTCCCAAGTAATTACTAGAAGAATTCTAAGAGAAATCTATTACACATAAATAAACTAAAAATCTGATAACATGATATCTATACATAAATTATTATCTTAAATTGTATATTTCACTGACTATAATAAATAAGAAAATAAAAAATATTTCAATGATAATAAAACATTTAATCCTAAATATATGTTTTCTAACCAATCCTTGTAACATATATCTCATCATGATGATAAGTAAAAAAAATTCTCATAATTTAGCCCATAAGATATAAGTATTATTTCATCTTCATACAATGATATATGAAAATGAATACTAATTATTGAAATATGATAAATATCTGTCGATATCAATTTTTAAGAACCAACCTCCTAAGGAAATAAACCTGATCACCAAACCCCACCAATCCACTATAAAAACATGGATCCCATCCCAGAAAACTAAAACATATTTCCCAAGAGGGTTACTTATCAGAATAATGACAATCCCATTATTCCTAAACATGTTCATTCACCATGTTTTTCCGCACTCACTACCACCCTATGAAACATCCCATGTAGTTACAAATCATTACACTACTCGTAAAATTGATAATACTCAAATGTTGTATTCATTAAATATTCTCCATAAGGATACACGAACATTTTTTACATGGGTAATAGCATTTAAATTATTAGGTACATCATCTCATAGGGTGTTACCAGAACACAAAAACTCTTTTGAAATTTCAATATATCATACTCATATATAAGTTTTACCTTCTTATGATAAAAAAAATGATGATTTCATTTTTAATATTCACATCATCATGTTGGTTCCTTTTTTCTCTAATAAGGATAGATTATTAACCATTTGGATTAGAAGTTTTCATTCCCCATTAATAATTATTCTCATATCTAACTTTACTAAAATAATGAAAATCTGATCTTTATTAAGCATAATTTTACTAAAATATCCATAACCATTCCAACCCCACAAATAAACTTCAATTTTTTTTCCAACAAAAGGGTCATACACTTTTTTAAATCTCATTCATTAAATAATTTAAACACCAACCATCTCCTTGTGTTGACTTATATTAGTGAGAATCTGCATTTTAAACATTTTGAGTATATATATTTTTTAATTTACAGTAGAATTGTATTTCCTATATATATTTAAGAAAATGATTACATATTAAAGCACTATAATATTGGATTGATAAGTCTATTCATAAATATTTAAATACCACGATGATTAGAAATAACTCTATCATTATTTATATGTAAAAATATATGTCACAGCTTTGTAGACACATTTATATCATAAATATATCCAATAGCCATAATATTGTTATTAATGTGTGACTAACCAAAATACTCATTCATTCTTTATTAAAATCATGAAATTTTTTGGACCATATAAACTTAAAAACATTATATGTTAAATTTGTTATGATCTATTCTAATCAATTAATAATTTCAAATATTTTGTATCAGTAACAAGAATAGACATTGAAAATACATTCCTCCATTATATTCATTGTTGTTGGATATTCCATTACTAAATTTATATTTTAAGGAACAATTGTAATAATATAATTCATAAATATTGTGGCAAAGAAAATAAACATCTTGAAGCAAGAAATTAAGACTATATAAAATTTTCATATTACTACATTTCTTTAAGGGTTATAAGAATTAATCTCATGTTAATCATAAGAATATCATATGTTTTTTAGTATGTATGGTTATCATTTAAAAACATCCAATAATAAATTATCACTATAATGATTTAGTACTATGTTATATGTATTTATAAAAAATGAGGTATTAGTAGGAAATGAAAAGGGATTTATTATAAATTCACAAAGTCCACACCCCATTTGAAATGTCAACATTATAATATCTTTACAATTTAATTTTAGTTGATGTAATATAAAATAAAGATTATCCCTTAATAATTTGTGATCTCAATTATTTTAATCAAATTATTCATCAATGTTTGGAAGATGATACTTATTCATTATGGTAATGAAATTTATTACCTAATAATTAATTAATAAATCAATAGACCTACTTTTCATCTTAACAATAATCATAGGGTACCACCATGGTGATACACAAATGAGAATAAATCCCTTATCCCAAAACTTGTGTATTATTTTCGAAAGTTTGAATGATTCCATTCTGTCTTACTGGAAGGGATTCATATATATATATGTGTGTGTGTGTGTGTTTTTTTTAGTATGTGTTGTATCAATTAAAATTTATGGTTCATTATTAGGTGAATTACTCAATAATTATTTAATAAAAACATTGTTGAATTCGTAAAAATTGTATTCAACATCAATTATAAGTATATCTATCATGATCAAAAGTGGTGTCCTCTCTTATTCAGAAATAATTCAATTACTAACAGTTATTGTATGAGGATCTAGAAATCATTCATATGATGTTGCCTTCCTTATGGAGGTTTTAAATTCAATATCTCCTTTTTGAATTATAATTCCATACAATTAGAAGATTTTTTAATTATATCATTTAATTTAATATATAAAATGTATTATATCAATGGTAGGTAGTAATATTATAATCACATTATAAAAATAAAATGTGTTTATTGAAAAAATTATAGAAACACCTTATTTTATATGAATAATGTTTTTCTTGATCAAATATATGACACAAAAAATTTATCTTATTTGAAAATGTAACTCTATGATACATTATAATATATTAAACCTTGAATAAATTTTACCCCTTCTATATATTAAAGAAAATGATAACGATCATTACCCACTACACATAATGTGTGACTTTTAGGAGCTAACGATTATTCATGTAAGATGATGACTGCATGAATATATCAACTTATTATCTCTGAGTTGGTGAATATAACTGAGGGTATAATAATAATTTTAATGTGAGGCATTACTCTATATGATAACATGAAAAATGTAGAGTCAAGATGGATATACTAATAATATATTTCTAATACCAATTTAATCACATAATTATTGAAATCAATAAATCTCAAAAACTAATTTAACAACATAAAGGAAAACTGTTAGTACAAAAAGGGAATAACGCTAGTGACCATGAACACAAAGAGATCCTACAAAACCACATGCTAGTAATATCCATCCTATTTCCCAACATGGTCTATCTGAAATAAAAATTGTTTATATTAACATTTTGTGACCATAAATTTAAACTCAGTATGATCCACCCTATAAACTCTCATGAAATATATTAATAAAAGATGATAAAGAATGCTATAAAAAGAATAACTAACTTATCCCATAATAATCAATAAAATGTTTTGAACCCCACTATGGATATCGATAAATATGTTACATATAAAATATAAAACATAATACAATAATGAAACATTATGTTAACCTTTCTCTCACTCTCCCACTAGTTTTTTCTACTTTTTCCCAATGTAACATGTACTTTTGAATTTATCTTCAAAATTATCTTGATCAAAAACACTTGGACATGGTATCACAACATTCACATAGTGTATCCCATTATTACATCGTCCCCTATTATTTAACATAGTCAACTTGGGAGCCACTACAGCTCGTATGGTTTCTATCAAACATTGACCATTATTTCACATTCCATCAAAAACCATACACTGATAAAGTTCTTCATGCAATCAGAACATATACACATCATACATATTATAATATATTAGATAATATACTCTATGATACATGTCAATGAAAATAACCATCAATCACAACCATATATACAGATATATGGGTAAATTAATAACCATTAATACAAGATCGTGTAACTATGAAGTGAAGAGAGTGGAGCCCTACGGGGTAATTATCCATCCGTCCTCTCACTATCATGTTTTGGAAAACACCCACCCATAGTCCATAGGGTGTCAGTAAACAAATTAAATGTTGTTAAGTTAGTTTGTTAAATCCCATTATATATAGTATAAAATATATATCACATCCATATTATGGTAATAACCTAATTAGCTAAACTAGAGCTATCAACACTCAGACACCCAACTACCACAACTAGGGACTATATATCTTATATGAACACAAGTATTTAATGAGATTGAATAATTATAGTATTTATTCAGTCCCTTTTTAATTTAATAATTATTCATTAAATAATCCTTTAAAATTTTTTCATGATAAACTCATTAAACACATGTGAGAAGTACATGCTGTCAATGACGTGAAAACTAAATTTTTGTTTAATAATATCTTATAAGGAAAATGTGGGAAACCAGTCATGTGAAACCTTAAGTGCATTATACATAGAAAAAATCACAAAACTATTATATTGAAACTATGATTATTTGAATACATATCTCTGTATTACCATCATTGTAGAAAAGTTACTAATATATCTGGGTTCTATTAAATAATGACTTCTAAATGATTGGTCATCCTATCAAAAGTCTGGATATATTCCTCTAGAATAAATTTCTTTTAATTTATTATACATTCCAATATCTGATCTTTTTTTTAATCCAGCCAGTTTTCTCATCATTATGAACTAATCAAATCTATCTCTCATATATTCTAAAATCATCCCCATTGAATGGTGATATAGAAATCTTCCTCTAACATCTAATCCTTATAATGTAGAAGAAGTATGAGGAAAATATCCTTAACACTAAGAGGTGTTGTGTAACTCCCAGACCCCATTTAGAAAAAATAGATGCATTATTACATGACATTGGAATGATATAAGGGCTCATGTCTTGAAAGACTAATCAGTTTAGTAGCCTTGGAAGTTCTAGGTACATACATAAATTTTACATTACATATTAAGATAAAAAACAATATTTTGTCCCCATTGAACAGTCATATATCCCTTAGCCTATTCCTACAAGTTAATAATAATACACCACTTTGCATCCTTTGAAATATAAAACATAATAAAGGGGTGAGATCAAATTCTTAGTAAGGATAAAAATATTGTGGAAATTGTCACAAATAAGAATAAGCATTTAAGGCAATGTATATGACTAGAACAAAATACTTTTAAACATAATCTGCAGCATAATTTGGAAAAGATAAATAAAATAATTCCATTTACATATTCACATGGATATTATACTAGTCTAATAATCACATGTAATATTAATATCCAATTTCATAAGGATGGAATGCATAACTTCTGACTATATAACCACATAATAAATGCCTTAAACAAAGACAAAAAATAAGTTTTTGTGAAGGCCTTGTGACAAGACACCAGTTTGTCTCATGGGACCTACCGATGCATCGAGAAGCTATAGAGTGCCCCACCCGTCACTTACTAAGTCTAATTCATTCCTCATATGAAAGGTTGAAACATAATCCAATCATTCTTATTAAAACTAGCATTCAAAATGTCAGAAATTTAACCACAAACCATGAATGGTATAAAAATAGCACATACACAATAAAACATAACTCATTCAATACAATATGGAATATTTTATTATAATAAATTAACCTCAAACATGAATAATGAAGGATATTAAAATAAACAAAAATAATCATTAAAACAATTTGGGATAAATACCACCCTTTTTTTTGAAATCATTTAAAGGTCTCACTATTTATCAAGATGTTGTTTAAAATAAATATATGAATTAAAGTGTCTCATAACACATTGAAACATTTAAAGGGAATATTAATTTTAAAACATTAATGTCCATATAAATAAATCCTTAAAACCAATGTTAAAACCTGTAAATTTATGAGAACGAGTTAGAAGAATAAATTTTTAGTACATTTAAAATGATATTTTACTCACAGTTCCTAACCAAATGGGAGACAATTTAATACAAATAATCGATGTAGTAATAACATAATAATATAATGAGAATAAATGTATAAATGATATATTATGTCAAAGTACAATATATACACAAAATAAAAGTGAATTGGCGCATAATAATAACGAAGTCTTAATGGAATGTAAGTTGAGATGAATTCCTCTGTAAAGACTGTATCCATAGGTTAAGGATAGTTCAATGACATAATAATGTGTGAAAAATACAAATACAATCAATATGATTGTATATTCAGGGTAAATATATCAGAGGACATTCACACATATTCTTGTAAAAATAATACCAATGACTTGTATGTTTATCTAAATGAATAGAAATTGAGTTGAAATTACTCTTATCAGGTTTATATCTACGAGTCGATAATTTATAAAAGGAGTGATTATTTGTATCAAAACTAAATCCACACAAAGGGGAGTGTAAATTACTAAATATGTAAATAAATAGTGATTTCACATATAATCTTGGTGTAAAGTAATCAATGAATGTTGTGTAAAACCAAATTAGTGGAAATTGAAAATTGAAATTTCTTTACAAATTTGGTTACATACAAAACATACACCCTATGAAATAAGGATCACCCAATAATGATTTAAATACCAAGAAATTAATTTATATTATTCAAACAATACAATCATATGTAGTACATACACCACACAAAAGGTAATAGTGAAAAATATAGCATGCATCTCACTCGAAGAAAAGTGTGATGAAAACATCGTACAATGTTGTAATCAATCATGTCGTATGACCAAAAGTTAATAACCACCAACTTAGTCAAAAAATCTCATGAATATAAATTGAATCATAATAATATATATCAAATGGAAGTACACAAAACACCATATGCAATAAAGAAGTGGAGAACAATGATAATCTCATGGAATTAAAAGAGATATTAGAAACCCCTTACCTTCTACTTTTAAGTAGAATGTGGTTGGTTAACCTTCTCTTTAATGGGGAAATCATTGTTATGAAATTATAAATGAACCAAATACATTAATATGCTATCATATGTGATATTCAAATATTTTATTGTTAATAATATATTAGTAGTATCATAGGTTTGGTTGTTAACTGATTCGTTTTCCTTTATATGCATGGTTACGTAAACCTTGTTTATTATGGATATAATGTATTTGATTCATATAAATAATGATAATATGTCCATTAGAATTATTTTTAATCATAAAATGGAAATTATTCTTGAATGTTTATGATGGATAATGAATCTCATCGCATTTGTGGAGACAGAATTCCGTACATACGCACGAGAGACAATATCATTATATTGATGGTGAAATAATATGTAATTAAAAGTTATATATAAAAAATCATTATCATGTTATATTTATTATTTAAATATGTAATAATAATTATTAAAATAATATAAATATTGAAGTTTTTGAAAAAAAAAACTACACCACGACGTGGATACGGTAATCCATACATAAACAGGTATGGTGACTCTGTCATTTATAGGATTGATAGAATAAAAAATTAGTTTGTAAAATATTTATAATAACATCACATTATTAAGAAGTTACTGGAGTTATTATTTTTATATGGAATCAAAAAATAAAGAGGAAGTGGAAGAACAAGATAACTTGAAAGAGGGTGGTGAAATTATTGTCTCTTCCTCAAGTGTTTCATTTTGAGTTGATCAAAACTGCTCCATAGGTTCCCTTTCTGATTTATTTAAGGACAATATATTGATATTTGGGATGTTGGGAGGATAATGGGGTTGGGTTTGGCGGATCCCAATGGGTTTGGAGATGTCAAATAAGAGAATAAGAGGTACTCTTTTAGAAGAGAGGTGAGGGTCACTTATGGAAACCCTTGAATTATTATATAATAATAAAATCATTTTCGGTTTTTAATACCACGAAAATGATTTATTTCGAAACTAAGGAGGGGGTCGGTCGAAAAACGTTCAACCAATTGGTTTTAGACATGTTTAGGTTACCATTTTAACAATATATTTTATATTTAACTCTTAGTTAAATAGTTTAACTTTTACAGTATCTTCTTGTATTTTTACACTATATGGTTTATAAACATATTCTGAACATCCATGAGTACACCAAGTGGATCATTAATGACATATATAATATTATTTAAATCTTTTTTCTGATCCATAGTTTTTAGTAATATATTATCAACCAATAAGGCTGTATTTGTTTTTAAAACTAATTTATTTCAATTTTTATATTATTTAGTATTTTGTTTTTGTGAAAATTATAACAACATGATTAATTCGAATAAAATTTATTTAATCAACCCTAACATGTCATATTATCTTATAAAATCATTATAATTTATCAAAAGGCTAAAATAACATTTATTTGAATATTTAAAATATCAATTATTTTCATCTTTCATTAATACAGTAATTATTGAATCATCATTGTGTCATATATAAATTTAATTATTTATTGTCTAAAAATTATAAATAAAATACAATTATGAAGAAAATTATTTTACATTTCTAATGAATTTTAATAGTCTAAATTATCTTATATATACCCTATAGTAAAATGTTTTTAGTTATTAAACATTGAATTTAAAACTTTTAACTATTCTTGAAATAAAATAATAATAAATGAACTAATATAATCCAAGTGGACCAACGAGGATCATATTTTGTTATTAATATTTTTTTTGGTCGAATTAACCTTATACAATAGAATTAAGACACGTTTTAGGGTAATTATTATATTATTATTACTCTTAATTACCCTAATTACTTTTAATCGTGATAAATAAAAGACAAAAGTTATTATTCACCAAAAATTATTTTCATCTTATTGAACCATATTTTACTTACTAATGTCAACCTTTTTTACCCTTTTTGAAATTCAACTCACACAAGTAGTAAAATTACATTTTTTTTCTAATTTTCAATGCTCATTATAGGTGGGTAAAGGACGGTAAAAAGTTCAATAAAATTTTACACATCTAATTTTATTATAAAATTAATCCATCTAATTTAATTGAAATTATATTTGTATTATATATCTATTTTTACATAAAATAAATTTAAATAAAATAAATAATTATAAAAATAAAATGTTTCTTTTAAACTATAACAATGTGTTTTTCACAATTAATCAAAAGTGGAATGTTTTCCGAAAAATACCCAAAATACACCCAAAGATTGTTTTGATATTCCGAATTTAAAAATGAATTCAATTTTACCAAATTCAAAACAGATAAGTTGAATTATTTAATTTGATATTATTTCCCGTTTTCGAAACTGAAAAGTGGATTTTTAAAATAGTAAAAACTATCAAAAGATTGACATGTGTTTATGTAAATTTTAAATGTGAAATTAATTATAATGAATTATGTTTTATTAAATAATAAAAATATAATCTAATTATACTTCCAAACCGTTCAAATTCATAATTTAACATTATAAATTATTTTGATTAAAAAATTTGTTTTCAAATAAAATTTACTATTTTTCAGTATTCATCAAAATATGAATGTTATGAGAAAAGTAAACAAAAATTATCCAAAATAATTTTTTATGTATAGATTCTAAATATTAATTTAATTTCGTTAAATTTAATGTATAAAAATTTCGTATATTGGGTTTAAAAATGATTTACCATTAAAAGTTGGTAAAATTGCATTTTTTGTAATATATTACTTTTATCATAAAAAATTAATTTGTTCTTATATTATGTCTAAGAAACACATAATATGGATTCTAACATTATATAGAGTATATAAAATTAATTATTCAGTTACTAATATTTATAACTGCTTTTTTAATGGATAGTTTAGTAAGTCGTGATGCACTTGAACTCATTGTTGCGTGTAGCGCAAGATAATGAATTATTTTGAAGAAAATAAGTTACTATTGAATATTGTGGTGTTACATTATTCCCCCATTTTGGAAATTTCTCTCTCACAATTTTAAAATTTTGATTGGTAACTTCATTGAATGTCCCATATTGAAGATGTAGTAAATTAAACTGTCACTTTAAATGAAAAAAGACAATACAATAGACACCCAAGATAACCCATACTGGGATTCCATGTATGAAAACCTGGATATAGAAGATCAATGAAATGTCATGTTCTGATGGAGAGTGATAGAAAACATGATCAGTATAAAGTTAACAATATGAAAACCACAAACTTGTGATATGATAAACAAAACATAGTTTCACAGTAGGAAAAGTAAACATACAACATATTTCAAATTAAGTTCCATTTCAAAAACTAGAGGAATTTATTTATGATATTGACTAAGAAAATAAATAAATATAATAAATTTTTATGTAGACATTCATCCATTAATAAATTTTTTACCCCTAACCTCTCTTTTTTTTAAAACTATGAGTATTCAAGATGACTTTTTCAAACATGAAGTGCTAGAATAAACTTCTAGAGAATTATGTGATCCACAATGGATAAACTATATATTTCCATTCCCATTAGAGATTAACAAAAACCAAAATAGTTAGTACAAGAACAAATGATCCCAAAAAAGGATAATAATTAAGAGAATGAAATACCAATCTTAATTTATATAATTAAAACAACAATACCCAAAGTTCAATAAATACCATTCATCAAGAAATGTAACACCCCAAACTTCCATGATACGCGTCTCTTTCAATAATGCAATAGTTTGCATTGTACGTAAGTTCGAGTTCTAACATACCGAGACTAATCAAAGTAGCCGTTATGAACAGTAATGCCTACTTTTTAAAATTATAGAAATTTTATTTTTCAAAATTGACTTTATTTTTGTATTCGTAATATCAAAATTATCCTAAGTTAATTTTTTTGTAATTTTCTGAGAACTTCCAATTTTTTTTAATAATGAAAAATACTTAAAACAACTTTTTTAATAAAAATAATTTATAGTAATATATTATACTATTGAGTGTTTTTAAAGTATAATTAGAATATATTTTTACCATTTTATCCAATGGTGTTCATTATAATTAATTTCACTTCGAAATTGGACATAAACAATTGTCAATCATTTGATGTATATTGTTTTTTAAAAACAAGCTATTTGTTGTGATAGCGGGAATTAGTTATAAAATTAATTAATGCAACTTATATGTTCTGAATTTTTAATAATAAACATCATTTTTGAATTCGAAATATCAATTATATCTTACAGTGAAATTTTGACATTGTTCTGAAAAACATCAATTTTTGATGAATAGTGAAACCACTAAGTGGTAGTTAAAAAACCGATTTTTCATTTAAATGAAACATTACCACTTCTGTGATATGATTTTCAAAAATCCTACATACATGGTTGTCATTAGGAAGTAAAATGTGGTTCAATGGGATTAAAATATTTTTTGGTGAATAGTAACTTTTAAGTTTAATTAATCGCGATTAAAGGTAATTAGTGAAATTGAAGGAAAAAATGATATTATAAAAATATTAAAATACATTTACACTTGTCCTAACTCTATTTAATTAGTCATGGATGTCCATGAAAATCCATGGGTCAACTTGGGGACCCCATGGAGCCACATTGGTAGGAAATTGACATTAAAAACATTTTATTTAATGTTAAAATAAAAATGTCACAAACATGAGTTGTTTTACTAAAATAATTTTTAAATGGGGATATACAAGTTATATTTTTTACTATAAATATTAATTAGAAAGATAAAAAGATTTCCTAAATCATGATACTTTTTTTTATAATTTCTAGACATTAAATAAATTAAATTATTTATGACACCATGATGATGTAGCGATTTCCTCATTAATTAACGATTTAAATAAAATGAAAAGATAATGTAAACTCTAAGACTTAAACTTGTCAAAAACCTATTGGATGAGTAGAGTTATAACCCTTATCACCTTATCCTATAAATATTTATGTGTGAGACCTTTAAAATCCGAAACTCATTATATAATAAAGTAACAATTCATTACTTTCCAAGAGTTCACCTCCTCTCCTCTTATAAAAAGACCTCACCACTACTACATTATTCACACATTCAAGCCATTGAGCTCGGCCGAACTCTGCCCAAATACTCTCTCAACTTCCCTCTATTACTCCTAGAAGCATCACTTTGGGCAGAAGTCTTCCCAAGGAAGCCTTTGGCTCAAATCAAAAAGAGTTACCTGATTTTAAGGTAATGTCTCTCTCTTATGTTATTTTGTTTTATTTTTCTTCTCCAACCCCCTAAAATCTTTTTATTCATTTCTTTTTACAAAAACAGTATACTTAATATACTAGGATGTTGTCATAATAAGGATTTGATCTAAACTTACACACAACTACATCTAATGGTTAAAGAACATATTGTTTCTGTGGATGGAGAATTTCTGCCTCACGAAACGATGATTGTTCAATACTCATATAACACATTAAAAGGTCGAAATTAAGATGTCACTATATTTATATGTGATATATAATATGTTTATGTTTTCCTTATGAATATGTATTTTTCATTTATGGCATACCATTATGATTTCCATTATCTGTAAATGCGATAATTTCATTTACGGAAGTGTGGACTACCGCCCCCTCCATGTGATTTGAATCGTTAATGCCATATGTGGGATGTATAAAGGATGGAGTAAATTATATTATACAAGATATTATACTGTAATTATTGTATATCTTTATAAAATTATTATTTAATTCCAGTAAATATGAAATAAAAATGAATGTAGCATCCATGCGTACGTACGGCTTACCGTCTCCATGAACGGTGCATTTCATTTCTTACCTCTAAATGTTATGTAATATTATAAATGAATTTATATAATTGATATATATTATATATATTATATATAAATCATGAATATAATTCTGATGATAATGGATATTCTACCACATAAAAAATTGTAATTATAAGAAGTTTATTGGTGACTCAAGTACTAAAGATCGACAAAACGACCATTATTAACTTAAATGAATTCATAATTTTCATAACATTGTAATAAGTGATATAAAAGGGATAATGAACTTGAAAAAGGTTAAATCAAGTAGAGATTAACTATATTTTATTATTCAGGAGGTTAAAGAATGGTCGAGTCAAGTCGGACACAAGGTAAAAGAATTTCTTAACCCAATTTCCATTCATTGGGTTAATCTCCTACTTTCAAATTATTTCATGATATTATTATGTCCTATATTGTATTTGTACTTTCTTTATGTGTAATTATATTAAATATACATAATAGATCCATTTTATTTTAAAAATGATCTTTGCATGGACTTCGTCTCAATCTCCTCTCATTGAGGCATATTTGGTTTAATAAACAACTTTCATTTATACGGTGTGTAAACCCCTTTGAATTTTACTTTTATTCAAAAGGAATATTTTTATACGAAGCATTTTTTATATACGACAAAAGGAATGATTTTTCTTACATATTCTGCGACAATGAATTCTCCACCTCCGTGACTATTATTTGAGTTTCAACTTCCTCTATAAGCCATACAATTTATTAAAAGAAAAATAAATATAATGTTTTACTTTTCTTTTATTCTGGTATTGGAAATGGTTTTAATAAAGTTTTTATTATATCAATATGTTGTATTGATATCTTGTGATTGAGGTGTGGAAATCTTATGTTTCCTTTATTCATTTTTTATGTGATACAATTATGTTATGGTTTATGATATGTTTAAACCTGTTAATAGGAGGAATGCATTGGACTTAATAAGTGATGGGTGGAGCCCGCTATAGCTCCTCGATGCATCGACAGGTCTCTGGAGAAAAACTAGTGTCTTGGCATGAGAACTTGACAAAATCTTATTTATAGTCTTAGAATGAGGCCATGGCTACATTTTTATGATAGTATGGCATTATGCATTCCATCATTATGAAAGTGGTTATTGATATTACATTTGATTATTTGACCTGTAGAATATCCATGAGAAGAAGTAAATGGAATTTTCTCATTTTACTTTTTCCATATAATGTTGAAGTTCGTGTTTAAAAGGCTTTTTTAGTTATACATTGCCTTAAATGTTTATTTTTATTTATGAAAGTTTTCGCTATATTTTTATCCATACTAAGAATCTGAGCTAACCACTTTCAATGTTTTAATATTTTCCAGGATGTGAAGAAGTATTTTATGAATGACCTGTAGAGATAGTCCGAAGAGGATATGAGTGTGGAATATGGAGACTTTGTTATTGTAGTTTTTCACTTTATGATGTAATGTAACATTTATGAATGTATCTAATGTTTCCTAGGATACCAAACTAATCGGTCTTTCGAGACGTGATCTTTTGTGATCATTCCAATGTTACGCAATAATGGACCGACTCTGGGTAGCTAGGGTCAGGGCATTACAGTTTGTATCAGAGGAAGTTTAGTACTATCCTTGGAAGCTAGATTTAGATAGACTCTGATTAGAGCACATAGCCCAAAGATATACTTTGATGATTTATATAGAAGAACATCCTAGAATTTTGGTATTATAGAGATTTTGTGAGTTTTCTGAGCAATACATCCATGTCTGGAAACGAGCAGGTAGAGGCGGCTCTGGCATAGATGTACCTAGGTGTAAAACCCGCAAACACCTCTTTGAGATAGACTCAAACGAGAATTGATGCACAACAATGGGCCTTGCCGCACTCTTGGTTACGACACTCCCGGGGGATATGCTTAGGATAATTTTCATTTTCTTTACAAACCACTATGAAGGGTTATGAGTATATGCTTTCTCAAAGAATGCATTTTTATGATTATGGATTATATCCATAAATAATTCAATTTATGTTAAGTATTTTACAAGTAAAGAATTATGTATTTTGATTCATAAACTAATCTAGTTTATGCCATTGTTAAGATATGGCGCCCAGTGGAAGGATTGGAAACCGTATCAAGGCACGCACTCCGTGTAGGGATTTCCATCCTGCTTAAGATAATTATTGTGGATCTGGAGATACAACTGGTGCTGATCAACTTATTACCATACTTGGACAACTCACTCTGGTTATGAATAATAACCTTACTCGTATGGAGCACCCTGATCCGTAACGTGGAGGGTCAATGTTAGACTACTTCAGGAGGAAAAAACCGCCAACATTTAATGTGGGTACAAATACATTAGTATCTGAGAAATGGATAATCTCCTTAGAGAAAATATTTCACTCCTTAGGGAGTAGCGAAATGGAGAAGGTTGTCATGGCAGTCTACCGCCTCACTGGAGATGCCGATCAATGGTGGTCGCTGATTCAAAACACAAAGGAAGATGAAGAAGTATCAAGTATACAATGGAGGTATTTTAAGGATATTTTCTTAAAAAAATACTTTCCACATGACCGTCAAGCAGATATGGAAAGACAATTTCTGAGTCTGAGGAAGAAGGAGGATGAGAATGTCGCAAATAATGAGGCTAACTTTACAAGGTTAGCGAGGCATGCTGCAGATTATATACGTAACCCAAGAAGTAAGATTGATTGTTTCATTGATGGGTTAAAACCATTTCTCTGTCGAGCATTAGTCTCACAAACCTTCTCGTTGTATGAATATATTTTCTCATGTGCTATCAAGAAGGAAAAGGAATTATCTATGTCTTATGACTATAAAGAAAAGAAAGAAATGAATAGATCTTATGATCAATCTGGAAATGGAAATAAGGGGAAGAAGGGAAAAGTTTAATATCATTCCTACAGTAAATGTTGGGAGAAACACCCCGGTACTTGCTTGAACGGAATGGGAGTCTGTTTCAAGTGTGGTGAAAAAGGCCACCAAGCTCACGATTGCAAGGGAAAGAAAGCTGCTGTCAATGTGGAATGATATAATTGTAGAGATATGGGACAATATACAAATTAATTTCCTAAGAGTAAGGGGAACTTACCTCAGAAGAATCCAAGGGATCAAGGCCAAGCTTATGCTAACACTATTGCTAAGGTTGAAGCTCAGAAAGACGTGGTGGCAGGTAATTTAATGGTTTCCTCATGTTTAACAAATGCATTATTTGATTCGGGATCATCGCATTGTTTCATATCTTCCCAGTTTGCTTAGAAAATTAGATATTTCTAATTTGATTTAACAAGAGAATTGTCAGTCAAAACTCCTAAGCGAAGTATTATTGCAATAACGTTTTGTGAATCAGTCCATATTAGAGAACATAACTGTTCTTTATCCGCTGATCTCATTGTCATACCTATCATTGAGTTTGATATAATCCTCAGTATGGATTGGCATTCGGACTATGATGCAAATATTTATTATAAGAAGAAGGATGTTATGAATTTTGATGATGGTGATAAGGAAAACCTTATTTTTAGAGCAGAACCATCACCACCTAATTCATATTTAGATCCACCCCAGTAGCTCAACTAAATTCAATTATTGGGGAGGAAGAGAATGAAATTACTAAGGGCATGGAAAGGAATGTTCAAATAGAGGAGGTACCTATTGTAAAAGAATATGTAGATGTGTTTATGGAATATTTCCCTGGACATCCACCAGAACGAGAAGTTGAGTTTTCCATTGATTTAATTCCTGGATCAAGGCTTATATCAAAGACCCCTTATAGGATGGACACCGTGGAATTATTTGAACTAAAGAAAAAACTAGAGGAATTGAGTAATAAGGGATTTATTCACCTTAGTGTTTCTCAATGGGGAGCCCCTGTCCTTTTTGTTAAGAAGAAAGATGGATCTATGAGGTTGTGCATTGACTACAGGGAGATCAATGCTATAACAATAATGAACAAGTATCCCCTACCTCGCATCGATGATTTATTTGGCCAATTTCATGGAGCTCAATACTTTTCAAATATTGACCTTCGATCTGGATACCATCAGTTGTGTGTGAAGAAGGAAGACATTCCAGAGACATCATTTCGAACAAGATACAGGCATTACGAGTTTACAGTAATGCCTTTCGGATTTACTAATGCACCCTCAGTATTCATGGATATAAGGAAGATAGTTTTCAAGGAATATCTTGATGATTTTGTGATATTATTTATTTATGATATCTTGGTATACTCTAAGTGCTACGAAGATCATGAAAATCACTTGGGCATTATCTTGAAGTCTCATCGAAGGAATGAATTATATGGGACATTTAGAAAGTGTGAATTCTGGCTTCAGGAGATTTCTTTTCTTGGCCATATTGTCTGTAAGGATGGAATTTCCATTGATCCTTCTAAGACCAAGGAAATCCAAGAATGGCCAACACCGACGAATAAAACTGAGGTAAGGAACATTATTTGTTTGGCAGGTTATTATCGAGGTTTGGTCCAGAATTTTTCCCAATTGGCTAACCCATTAATGAAGGTCACAAGTAAAGGGGTTAAATTTGTCTGGAAAAAAGAGTGTGATGAATTTTTTGAAGAACTGAAGAGAATATTAGTCAACGCTCCTATATTGACTCTACCATCAGGGAATGATGGGTTCGTTATTTATAGCGATGCATCAATGAAAGGACATGGTTGTGTCCTTATGCAGAATGATATGGTTATTGCCTATGCATCACGACATCTAAAAATTCATGAGAAGAACTATCCGTCTCATAATCTAGAGTTAGTTGTTGTAATCATTGCCTTGAAGATATGGAGAAATTATCTCTATAGTAAAAAATGTGAGATATATACCGACCACAAGAGTTTGAAATATATTTTCTCACAAAAAGTACTCAACATGAGGCAAAGGAGATGTCTTGAACTACTCAACGATTATGATTGCACGATACACTACCACCTAGGGAAGTCAAATAAGGTTGCAGATGCTTTGAGTAGAAAATATCATGGAGTTTTGAACATGATGAGAGTGGAAAGGGATCTTATTTTCATCGATCTAGTTAAGATGGATATGGGAATCCCCATGGATGGTGAAACATCAAATTTTTTTCAAATGGTTTCCAAACCATATTTACTAGAAAGGATAAATTGTTCTCAGGGCAATGATGAAGTGTTGAAAAAGAAGATTAATGCTGTGAATGATGGGCGATTGAGTGAATTTGTGTATGAAGATGGAATATTGAAATTTTGGAGGAGACTTTGTGTTACTGATATACCTAATTGAAAGAGACAATTGTTGGATTATTCTGATAGTTCCAATTTCTCTATACACCCTCGGAGCACCAAAATGTATAGAGATTTAAAGGGACATTTTATGTGGGACAACATGAAGAGGGAGATCGCTGATTTTATGTCAAGATGTATGGTTTTTCAACAAGTGAAAGCTAGAAGGCAACTGCCTAGTGGAGTATTGCAACATCATCCCATACCTGAGTGGAAATGGGATAATATTACGATGAATTTTTTCATGGGACTACCAAAGTCTGCTAGAAGGAATGACAAAACATGGGTCATTGTTGATTGTCTCATGAAGTTAGCACATTTTCATGCTATAAGGGAAGATCTACAACTTGAACGTCTAGCAAGACTATATATTAATGAAGTTGTGAGACTTCATGGACTACCTCTGTCGATTGTCTTGGATCGTGATCCCCATTTTACATCATGATTCTGGAAAAGTCTTCAGAAGGCCTTGGATAATGAACTTCCTTTGAGGACTGCTTAACACCCTCAAACATATGGACAATCAGAATGAAATATTCAAACATTAGAAGACATGTTGAGATCATGCTCACTTGACATTCAAGGAATGTGGGATCAATATTTACCTCTTGTAGAATTTTCCTATAAAAATAGCATCCATTCAAGTATTCAGATGGCACCATATGAAGCGTTATACGGAAAGAGATGTCGCACACCAACCTATTGGTATGACGTTGTCGAAAGAAAACTTGTAGGCCCAGAACTGGTGGAGGAAACGATGGAAAAGGTGAAAGTAATCCAAAACCTCATCAAAGCAGCTCAAAGTAGGCAGAAGAGCTATGCCGACAACCGAAGGAAGGATTTGGAATTTCAGGTAGGAGATCATGTTTTCATGAAGGTATCTCCATGGAAGGGAGTTATACGTTTCGGTAAGAAGGGTATATTGAGTCCCAGGTACATCAGACCCTTCGAAATTCGAGAACGAATTGGGGTTGTAGCATACCGTTTGAAAATGCTGCCAAGTCTCTCCAAAGATGATGATGTATTCCACATATCACTATTGAGAAAATACATGCCTAACCCAATGCATGTACTCACCTATGAGGAATTAGAACTGGAACCCGATTTGTCTTATTGCGAAGAGCCCGTCAGGATTCTTCATACAAGAGAACAAGTGCTGAAAAACCGGACGACTCGTCTGGTAAAAGTTCTATGGACAAACCATAAGATGGAGGAGGCAACGTGGGAACCTGAGGAACATGTGATGAATAATCACCCGAGTATTTTTATACAGTGATATTATATGAAATTTCTAGGACGAAATTATTTGAAGTAGGGGAGAATGTAACACCCCAAGCTTCCATGATACGATTCTCTTTCAATAATGCAATAGCTTGCATTGTACGCAAGTTTGAGTTCTAACACACCGCGACTAATCAATGTAGCCAATATGAATAGTAATACCTACTTTTTAAAATTATAGAAATTTTATATTTCAAAATGGACTTCATTTTTGTATTCGTAATATCGAATTTATCCTAAGATAAATTTTTTGTAATTTTCTGAGAACTTCCAATTTTTTTTGAATAGTGAAAATTACATAAAACAAATTTTTTAATAAAAATAATTTATAATGACAAATTATACTATATAGTGGTTTAATGTATAATTAGAATATATTTTTACCATTTTATCCAATGGTGTTCATTAGAATTAATTTCACTTTGAAATTGGACATAAAGAATTGTCAATCTTTTGATATATATTGTTTCTTAAAAACACGCTATTTGTTGTGACAGTGGGAATTAGTTATAAAATTAATTAATGCAACATATATGTTTGGAATTTTTTAAAATAAACATCATTTATGAATTCAGAATATCAATTATAGCTTAGGGTGAAATTTTGGCATTGTTCTGAAAAACTTCAATTTTTTATGAATAGTGAAACCACTAAGTGGTAGTTAAAAAAATGATTTTTCATTTAAATGAAACATTACCAATTCTATGATTTGATTTTCAAAAATCCGACATACATGGTTGTCACTAGGTAGTAAAATTTGGTTCAATGGGATTAAAATAATTTTTGGTGAATAGTAACTTTTATGTTTAATTAATCACGATTAAAGGTAATTAGTGAAATTTAAGGTAAAAATGATATTATAAATATATGAAAATAACTTTACACTTGTCCTACCTTTATTGGATGAGTCATGGCCGACCAATACAATCCAAGGGTCAACTTTGGGACCCCATGGAGCCACTTTGGTAGGAAAATGACATTAAAAACATTTTATTTATTGTTAATATAAAAATGTCACAAACATGAGTTGTTTAACTAAAACAATTTTTAAATGAAGTTATAAAACTCATATTTTTTCCTATAAATATAAATTAGAAAGATAAAATATTTCTTACATCATGATAGTTTTTTATAATTTTTAGACGTTAAATAAATTAAATTATTTAAGACACCATGATGATGTAGCGATTGCCTCATTAATTAAAGATTTAAATAAAATGATAATATAATGTAACATCTAAGACATATACTGGTCAAAAACCTATTGGATGAGTATATTTCGATCCCTTATCTCCTTATAATCGAAATATATATGTTTTGGACCTTTAAAATCCAAAACTCATTATATAATAAAGTAACATTTCATTACTTTCCAAGAGTTCCCCTCCTCTCCTCTTATAAAATACCCCCACCAATACCACCTTATTCACACTTTCAAGCCATCTGGCTTGACAAACCTCTGCCCAAATACTCTTTCAACATCCCTCTATTACTCCTAGAATCCTCACTTTGGGCAGAAGTCTTCCCAAGGAAGCCTTTGGCTCAAATCAAAAAGAGTTACCCGATTTTAAGGTAATGTCTTCTTTTATGTTATTTTGTTTTATTTTTCTTCTCCAACCCCCTAAAATCTCTTTATTCTTTTATTTTGTAAAAAAAAATTATTCTAAATATACTAGGATGTTGTTATAAGATTTATTCTAGCTACACTTACACAAACCTACATATAATGGTTAATGAACATATTGTTTCTGTGGATGGCGGATTTCTGCCTCACAAAATGATCATTGTTCAACACTCATATAACACCTTAAAATGTGGACATTAAGATTTCACTATATTTATATATGATATATAATATTTTTATGTTTTCCTTATGATTCTGAATTTTTCATTTATGGCATACCTTTACGATTTCCATTATGGGTAAACACGATAATTTCATTTCAGGAAGTGCGGACTACCGCCCACTCAAAGTGATTTGAATCGTTAATGCGATATGTGGGATGTATAATGGATAGAGTAAATGATATTATACATGATATTATAATGGAATTATATTATATATTTATATAATTATAATTTCATTCCATTAAATATGAAATAGAAATGAAAGTAGTGTTCATGCGTACATACGGCTTACCGTCTACATGAACGGTGCATTTCATTTCTTACCTCTAAATGTTGTGTCATATTACAAATGCATGTATATACTGGATTTATATGATATATATGATATCTATATCATGAATATAATTCTGGAGATAATGTATATTCTACCACATAAACAACTTGTAATTATAAGAAGTTTATTGTTGACTCAAGTACCAAAGATCAACAAAACAACTGTTATTAACTTAAATGAATACATAATTTTTGTAACATTATAATAAGTGATATAAAAGGGATAATGAACATGAAAAAGGTTCTTAATCAAGTAGATATTAACTATAGTTTATTATTCAGGAGGTTAAAGAATGGTCGAGTCATGTCAGACACAAGGTAACAAGGTAAGGGAACTTCTAACCCAATTTCCATTCTTTGGGTTAATCTCCTACTTTCAAATTATGTCATGATATTATTATGTCCTATCTTGTATTTGTACTTTCATTATGTGTATATATAGTAAATAAACATAATATATCTATTTTATTTTAAAAATTATCTTTATAAGGACTTCGTCTCAATATCCTTTCATTGAGGCATATTTGGTTTTATACACAACTTTCATTTATACGGTGTATAAACCCCATTGACTTTTACTTTTATTCAAATGGAATTTTTCTATATGAAGCATTTTTAATAAATGACAAAAGGAATGTTTTTCCTACGTATGCGTCGACAATGAATTCTCCACCTCTATGACTATTAATTGAGTTTCTACTACCTCTATAAGCCATAACTTTTTTAAAAAGAAAAATAAATACCATGTTTTACTTTTCTTTTATATTGGTATTGAAATTTTTTTTTAAAATTTATTTATTATATCATTGTGTTGTATTGATATCTTGTTATTGAATTTTGTAAATCTTATGTTTCCTTTATTCATGTTTTATGTGATACAATTATTTTATGGTTTATGATATGTTTAAACTTGTTCATATGAGGAATGCATTACTTAATAAGTGACAGGTGGAGCCCACTATAGCTCCTCGATGCATCGAAAGGTCTCATGAGACAAACTAGTGTCTTGGAATAAGGCCTTGACAATATATTATTTGTAGTCTTGGAACTAGGACTTGGCTATGTGGTTATGATAGTATGGCATTATGCATTCCATCATTATGAAAGTGGTTATTGATATTGCATGTGATTATTCGACCAGTAAAATATCCATGTGAAGAAGTAAATGGAATTATCTCATTTTACTTTTTCCATATTATGTTGAAGTTCATGTTTAAGAGGATTTTGTTTTATTTATACATTTCCTTAATTGTTTATGTTTATTTATGAAATATTGTGCTATATTTTTATCCTTACTGAGCATCTGGTCTCACCACTTTCAATGTTTTAATATTTTCCAGGATGCGAAGAAGTATTTTCTGAATGACCTACAGGGATAGTCAGAAGAGGATATGAGTGTGGACTATGGAGACATTGTTATTTTATTTTTTCACTTTATGATGTAATGTAACATTTATTAATGTATCTAGTGTTTCCAAGGCTACTAAACTAATTGGTCTTTTGAGACTTGGTCTTTTGTGATCATGACAATGTTACACAATAATCTACCGAATCAGGGTATATGGGGTCGGGGAGTTACAAGAAATTATCCTTAAAATCCTTATACATAATCCAATATAATATTGAACAGCAAAATATAGAATAATTTTATTACACAGTGATCCACGTTAAATTGTATCTCCAAATAACATCGACTACTCTTAAAGCCACGCACTTGAAAGTAATTAACATAATCTCATATTATCTGTGATAGGTTAATCATTTTTATAAACAACCCAAATCACTATAAATCCACAATAAAAACATATATAAAATTCCTCCATTACTCCACAAATGAAAACCCATAGAATTTTATTTTCCTTATGCATATATTCTACCCAACAAAGCGAACATCTTCCAAAATAACAATTATCTCATAATCACCAAATCATTTTCTGATACTAAGGATATACATTTGATAAGAAATAATGTCCCAAATCATCTTAATTTCGATTAATAAAATAATTTAACTAAAAAATAACTTGTCACACAAACTAGGGACTTCATGTAGTCCAATGGTAGGTGATAAATCTCAATCACACTATGGTTTTGGGTTCTATTTTTATAACTTTGTATGATGTTATGGGTTGTCACACGGAATGTGTGTTGTACTTTTAAAAAAAAATTATTTTATAACATTACCAAAATGAGATAAATAACTTTAAATAAACATAATATAATTTTACCACAACTGCTATCTCATTCCTCTCACATTCATCCCAAAAATTAATAACCTATAATTTTCTCAAATTCATGGATCATATAATCCCAAATGTTTCTTTATAACTATATCCAAAATATAAAAGTTATGTATTCCTCAAATAGAATTTTCACATATCAATCTACATGGTTACAAATGCAAGTGAATAGTCTTCGAATGTAATCCCATATTTTTAAACATTTCATTATCGATTTGTTTCCACATTGGTTATTACAAGTCATAGAGGTTATCCTATAGATTGGGAATTGACTCAAGTAATTCCAAGGTCACTTACATTTAATGAAAATGAATATAATTGGATTCTTAGGATCATTTTTATTTTCATCCACAATAATCTTTTTTTTCAAACAATTCTTTACATTATGTCCTTCTTTCCCACACATAAATCATTTTTGCGTTCCGTTGAGGCACTTTCCAAGTTGTCTCATTCCAAATTTCTTGCATGATGGAAATTGAGATTTCTTTTCTCTATGGTCTCAACTGATGGTTTTCTTATAATTTACCACATTTCTTTTCATTTTTTAGTTCGGGAGTTTGTTAATATATATATTGTTGATCATATTTTCGGAAAACTGATATGGAATGAACCCGATATCTTTTACACCAGTCAACATTCCATTTAGTTTCTCTTTTCCACCATAGTTCCCACCGTGTACATCATCTTCAATGTTAATATGAATTCCATGGGATCCATCCATTGACTAACAAAAGAAAGCATAGTGTGAGTAATAAAATTATTACAGAATACTATGACATATTATATTCAATATAAAACACTGTAGGATTAACTATGGTTATTTATTCGTATCTTATATTAAAATCCATCAATTCAGTATGTTACAAAATTGTGAATTGTCCTAAGCATATCCCCCGGGAGTGTCATAACCAAGAGTGAAATAAGGCTAGTTGTCGTGCACCAGTTCCATTACCAGTTAAGCTCAATGTGGTGTTTTCAGGTATTACCACTAGGTACATCTATTCCAAAGCCGCCTCTACCTACTAGTATCCAGACAAAGATGTATTTCCTAGAAATCTCACCAAATCTATACAGTACCAATATTCTAGGAAGTTCTTCTATACTAATCCTCAATGTCTATATGAGGGTATTGTTCTCTAATCTGAGTATTCCTAGATCTAGTTTCCATGGATTGTATTAAACATCCTATGATACCAACTATAACAACCCAACCACAATTACCCATAATCAGTGAATTATTTCATAACATTGGCATGATACAAGGAATCATGTCAGGAAATACCGATTAGTTTAATATCCTTGGAAGTAGTAGATACATAACTAAATTTTACATTACATCTAAAAAAACATCATGGTTTCCCCTTTGATCACTCTTATATCCCTTAGCCTATTCCTACAAGTTAATCATAATATACCTCTTTTCATACTTGAAAAATTAAAACATAAGAAAGGGGTGAGATCAGATGATCAGTAAGGATAAAAAAGTTGCGGAAATTGTGCTAAATAAAAATAAGAATTTAAGGTAATGTTTAAAATGAGAACAAAAGCCTTTTAAACATAAACATCCACATAATATTCAAAATATAAATCAAATAATGAAATTTACTTATTCACATGGATATTATACTAGTCCAATAATCACATGTAATATAAATAGACAATTTCATAATGATGTAATGCATATCACCATACTTAATTACCACATTGTTAAGGTCTTGTGCCAAGACTACAAATAAGATTTTTTCAAGCACTTATGACAAGACAGTAGTTCGTCTCATTCGACTTAGATATGAATCAAGGAGAAATAGTGGGATCCACCTGTCAATTACTATGTCCAATGCATTCCTCATATGAAATGGTGAAGTAGAATCTAAACATTCATATTCAAACTAGCATACGAAATGATAATACTATAACCATAAACCATGAATGGTATAAAAATATCACATCCATAATAAAAAATAACACATTAAATACAATATGAAAGATTGAATTATTAAAAATTAACCGTAATTGGGAATAATGAAGGATATTGACATAGATTAAAATTATAATCAAAACTATTTGAGATAAATATCCACCTTTTTCTTGAAAACATTTAAATGTATCACTATTTATCAAGAAGCTATTTAAAAATAAATATTTGAATCAAAGTGTTTCATATAACATAGAAACTTTTATAATGAATTTTAATTCTAAATCATTAATGTCCATATAAATAAATCCTTAAAACCATTCATAAATCATGGACATTATTGATAAGGAATTAGAAAAATAAAATTTTAAAACATTTAAAATTATATTTTTGTTAGAGTCCCAATCCAAATGAGAGACTCTTGAATACAAATAATTGAGGTCATGAAAACGTAATAATATCATGCGAATAAATGGATTCATGATTTATTATGTCAAAGTACATTATATACACCAAATAAAACAAATTGGTGGATAATAACAATGAAGTCTCAAGGGAATGTAAGTTGAGATGAAGTATTTTATAAAGACAATATCTGTTGGTTAAGGATAAATCAATGAAATAATTGTGTATGAAAAATATAAATAAACTAATTATGATTGAATATTAATTCTAAATCAATCATAAGACATTTAGACATATTGTTTTAAAAGAAACACCAATGACATGTATGTTTAACTCAATGAATAGAAATTAAGTTAAAATTTATCTTATCATGTATATATCTATGACTTGAGAATTTATCAAGGGAGTGATTATGTGTATCAAAAGTATATCCACGCAAAGGGGAGGGGAAATTACAACATAAGTAAATTAATAGGGATTTCACACATAATTTTGGAGTATAGTAATAAATGAAGATTGCGTAATACCAAATGAGTGTAAATAGATATTTGAAATTCCCTAACCAATTTGGTAACAGAAATATCATGCACCCCTTGAAAGAAGGATCATCTAATGATGATGCAAATACAGAAAAATTAATTTATATTATGCATACAATACAATAATGGGAATCACATGCACCACACAGAAGTTATTAGTGGAAAATATAACATTAATCTCACAGGAATAAATGTTATATGAAAGCCACTTATCATGTTATAATAAATCAGTTCATATGACCAAAAGTCAATAACCACCAAATGAGTTACATAATACAAGAGTATAATGTTATTCATGATAATATATATCAAATGGTAGTACAAAATACACCCCATCTAATAAATAAGTGGCAAACAATGGAAGTCTCACGAAATTAAAAGTGAGATAAGGGACCCCTAACCTTGATCTATTCCGTAGTATAGGGTAGGTTAACCTCCGGTATAATTGGGAAGTCATTGTTATTAAACTATAAAATAACCAAACACATAAATATGATATCATATATGATCTTCCGATATTTCATCTTTAAAAATATTTCATAAGTATTTTTGTTTCGGGTTTTAATTGATTTGTTTTCCTTTATGTGCTTGGTTATTTAATCCATGTTTTTTATGGATACAATATATTTGATTCATATACAGAATGATATTATGTTCATAAAAATTAATTTAATCTTGAAATAAAAAATATTTTAGGATGATTACGGTGAGGAATGAATCTCATTACGTCTGTAGAGACGGTAATCTGTACATATGCATGAGTGACAATATCATTATAGCGGTGGTGAAATCATTTGTAATTAGATAGAATATATTCCGAATAATTATCATGTTATATTTATTATTTAAATCACTAATACTCATTATTATAAACATACAAATAATGTAGTGTTTTAATAACAAACTACACCATGACGTGGAGACGGTAAGTCATACGTATGCACGTATGGTGACTTTATCATTTATAGGATGGATAAAATAACGAATATGTTTTTACCATATTTATAAAAAAATCACAGTATGTAGAAGGTAATGGAGATATTATTTTGGTTTTGAAATCATAAAGAAAGGGGACATGGACGAAAAAAAGAACATGAAAGATGGTGGTGAAATTATTACATCTTCCTCGGTTGTTTTCTTTTGATTCGAACAAAATGGCTCTTTATCATGGATTTCCGATAAATGTTCAGACTCTAAGTTGATTAGAGGGAGGTTTGGAGGATATTGTTTCGAGGTTCGGCCAAGCCATATTAATATGGAGGTGTAAAATTAAGATAAGGGGAGGTACCCTTTTATAATAGAGGTGAGGGTCACATTAAGAAAACCATCAAATTTTATTTTATAATAAAATAATATTCTATTTATAATGGCTCAAAAAATGATTAATTTATAATCTTAGGTGGGGATGGGTCATGAATCTCCCATCCAATAAGTTTTAGGTAAGAATAGGTTACTATTTTATCTGTATCTTTTAGATTTAACCCTCAGTTAAATAGTTTATCTTTTAACATATTTTCATGTATTCTTACACTATATTGTTAATAAACATATTATGAACATCCAATAAAACCTAATTTATTTAATTAATGACATATATAATAGTATATAAGCTCCTATTCCAAACTTTATATTTTTAAGAATATTATATCAACCAAAAATAAAGGATTTGTTTTAAAAACTCATTTATATCAATTTTGACATTATTTAGTATTTGGTTTTTTAAAAATCATAACAACATGATTACTTTGAAAAAAATTATTTAATCAACCATAAAATGTCATATTAACCAATAAAATTACTGGAATTCATAAATAGTCTCAAATTACTTTAATTTGAATATTTATAATATAAATTATTTTAGTCCTTCATTAATAAGGTAATTACTGCACCATAATTGTGTCATATATAAATTTAATTATTTAATGTCTAAAATTTATATAAAAATTACCATTATGTATGAAATAATTTTATATTTATTATGAATACTTATAGTATAATTTATCTTATGTATATCCTATATTAAAAATGTTTTAGTTATTATACTTTGAATTTATCACTTTTAACTCTACTTTAAAAAAATAATTATAAATGTCCAAATATAATCCTTGTGAACCATTTAGGATAATATTTAATTACTATGGTTTTTTTGGGTTGAATTACCCTTTTCCAATAGAACTGGGACATGTGTTATGGTAATTATAATATAATTTTTACTCTTAATTATCCTATTTACTTTTAACCAGGGAAATTAAATGTCAAAAATTTACTAATCACCAAAAATAGTTTTCATCTTATTGAAACACATTTTAATTTCTAATATCAATTTTTTATCTCATATTTTTGAAATTAAACTCACAGAAGCGATGAAAAAATGTTTTCTGCAAATATGGAAATGCTCCTAGTAGGTGGTAAAAGACGGTAAAAAGTTCAATAAAATTTAAGACATCTAATTTTATTATATAATGAATCAAATGAATTAAATTGAAATTATATGTATTATATATCTATTTTGAAATAAAATATATTTGAACAAAATGAATATTTATTTAAATAAAATTTCGGTTTTAAACTATAACATAGTGTTTTTCACTATTCATAAAAAATTTAATGTTTCCAGAAACTTACCAAAAATTCTCTCTATGATAATTATGATATTAAAAATTCATAAATTAATACTATTTTACCAAATTAATATCATAGAAGTTTCATTAGTAAATTTAAAATTAATTACCATTGTCGAAACCGAAAAAGATGGTTTTTTAGAAAGTAATAACTATCAAAAGATTGTCACATATTTATGTAAAATGTAAATGTGAAATTACTTACCAGGACCAGCATTGTATTAAATGATAAAAATATAATCTAATTATAATTATAAACCATTCAAATTCCAAATTTTTTCACTATTAATTGTATTGATTCATAAAAATGTTTTCAAATTAAATTTAGTATTTTTCATTATTCTTCAAAATAGGAATGTTATCAGAAAAGTACCAAATATTTTTACAAAATAAATTTTTATGTCTTGATTCTAATGATGTATTAAATTTAATTAAATTTAGTATATAAAAGTGTCACATATAGTATTTAAAAAGTATTTTTCATTAATAGTCTTTAAAATTCCATTTTTTTGTAAAATATTTCTTTTATCTAAAAAAATGAATTTCTTCTTTTTTTGTCTAGGAAAAACATAATATAGATTCTACAATTATATAGAGTATATAAAAATCAAAAATTACATAATAGTATTCATAATTGCTTTTTTTACGGATAGTTTTGTAAGTCGTGGTGCGCTTGAAATCAGTGTTGCCTATAGTAAAATCTATTGAAATATTTTAAAGAAAATAGCATACTAAGGAATCATGTGGTCTTACATGTTATGGGCCTCCTAGAATTCCATGCTTATGAACTACATATTTAATCATCCTAGTCTCATCCTACATTATTTTTAATTTTATAGATGATCTGGTGACCATAGGCTTCATAAGGTTAGAGTAGTATTTGTGTTGTTTAGTTTTTTTATTTTTATTAACTATAATAATTCAAATAATAAAATTTAATTAAATTATGTTCCATAAACCTCATACAATATTGATTAAATATTTTTAATCATAATCCCACTATGATATATATTGTGAAAATGATTATTTTTAATGGAAAAAGTTTTTATGTCCTCAAACAAGTTCTCAAGAAAATATTTTTCTCCCTTAAAATGAAAAAAAATTCCTTGTTCGTTTTAGATATATCCTATTCCCACACATTGGAATCACACTTACCTATTATTTTATCTACTAACATCTGAAACCTGTTATGAAAATAAACGTTTATAGAAATCTTTTTAATGGAACCAACAAAAATTTTCATGGAACCAAAAACAGATAGAGTTAAGATAATAATAACTAAAAAACTATCTGTTAGAACACATGGTCTAGAATGATCAATGAGGACTATATTGGAACACCCAAAATGAATATCATATTGGTTACATATTCCTTTAGATATAGACTATGACACTATTTCATTCAAACATGATAAGTCATATAATGGTGAAAGATGTCATAATTTGATCCCACTGATAGGGGCATCACACCAAGCAGTTTCAGAATCGACCACATGCCCTATATCATCATTTACATCCTTGATAATAACAATATTCTTAGACGCTGCAACCTATGAAATGTAAAGGGAAACATATAAAAATATTGAATTTCCATCTCCCTCAATTTGGATAGTCATATTAGACTGATCAAGGTCACAAATGAATTTGTAAAAAAATTAATCATCCAAAACATTTATAGTCTGTTGATCATGATGGAAATGACGTACATTATTCTCCGAAAAAAATATATTTAAATCCTTTGAAACCTGGGAAGTTTTTTGGAAGTCCTTCACTCGTAACGTTCTAACATTTGGAAGGATAGTCGCCTAGTAGAAAAGTTTTTGAACAGAAAGATACCCATGATTCATAATGGACAAACTACATCCAACCCATTTCTCTGTCAACATAAATTAATATGAAATCGAGTTGAGGGTTGAATACATAAATTTCAATATTGATTTTTGAGGAAACATTCATTCATATTTAACATGAAAATCAATTCATTAAAATAGGGAATCAATCATTCAAACACATATAATCTCCCAAAAATCTAATGTTTGGGAACACGTCCTTCTTGAGAAGATGGTAAACACTTGATTTTATAATTATCATTATCACACAGAAAATTCGTCTTTGATCATTACTTATCCATTTCATTATTTATAGGTTTCAATTGTGGTTCTCATAATGAATTAATCATTAAGAGGTTTTCAAATGTTATAAATTCTGTAACCATTAATACTATATTAATAAAACATTGTGAAATACCATTCAAATTGAACACAATTTTTTTTTATTACTAATATTTACAATAATAATTATCACGATTCATAATCATTTTCAAATATATTAACACATGGAACAAAAATTTTAATTTCTCATTCACATTGCATCAATTAAATTATCATCAAATTAAAATAATCACTATATTAATTTTGACATGACTCTTCCTTAATTATTACAACAAAAAATAACCTAATTAAAGTTTTATGTTGATTACCATTATCCATAAAGAACAATATATTAATCAATATAATCAAAACAGATGATATGAGGAATAAAATATTTAACACACTATCAATACAATAATGATGCAAATGAATATCATGATAGAAAAAACAATATGCGACAACAATAATAAATCCAATAATATTCAAAATGAGTTGTTATTTTGTTAATACCATTTACATTTAATTATTCAAAACCATTTTAATTATATGATTTACATAATAAATTATATATGTAACAAATACCATCACAAAAAGGAATCAACATTCTTCAGATTAGAATATAACAACATCATAGATCCCATTCAACACTCTTGTAAGTGATGTATATCTCCAAGAACATACACTATAACAATACTAGTAAAATCAATGTAACTTGATATGAATAATAGAGAGAAAAATATTTCCTATAAAGAAGAATTTGAAGGATCGGGATCGAAGAATAAAGATGGAAGAGTTATAATAGACATCGTATGAGTTTGGATCCAAAATAGAATGTTGGGATAATCAATTTTAACAGTATTCTAAAACTCCGAGATACAGTATCATGAATTTCATTTTAATCGAGATAAATCCATTAGGTTTGAGAATACTAAGTCAATAGATCATATAAATACACACTTCATAGTGGATTATAATGTAGTGAAACCCTTTCAAGTCATGAATTTATCGAGTATTAATTTATATATAATTTTTTACCTTAGACAATGTAACCCCAATAAAATTCAACATAAAGAGATCCTTGTGAACTAGCCTCACAGAATCCATGTAATACAAATTTGTTTCATGAATCAGTTCAATATCATGATATATTACTATTTAAAACTACTAGAATCTGAACACCTATTGAATTAACATAACCCTCCTCTGAGCTACAAGAGAATTACACATAGAGGGTTAGATTAGATGAATTAATTCACCAGCATTAAATACTTATCAAAATAGTCTCATTCTAATGAATCCAAAATAAAACTAAGTGAGAAAATTAAAAGGTGGTCATCCAAAATTTTAAGAAATGATTTACTTATCAATGAGGTCTTTGTCATGATATCTATAATAGGTCAGTAATTAAATAATGAATAAGAACACAACAAAAAAATGTATCTCTAAATTTTTTCTAAGGATCAATACCTCTATAAAAATGGAATGTTTACTAACCTGGCGGGAGATGGGACTATCTCATTAAAAAATGTCGAATTTTAAAAAAACCAAAATTGTTAAATGATAAGAGATGATCATGAAGTAGGCTAGGGTACTCAATGTGAATCAAATACTCACATTCAATTTTACTCTCCTATATTCCAATGTGCATCTGAAATACAGAGACTATTGGAATAACATTACCAAATAAAACCTTTTCTTAGTGTTCCAAAGTATCCACAAAATTCAACATGAAAATTTCATCACCATAATCATTGATATCACCCCATTTAATAAAATTATATTTGTTATAATGATAAAAAAATCATCAAAAAGTTAAAATCATCATATAATTTTATAATCATTGCAAGAATTTCTATTTGATATTTCACAACTCTAAGATGACCCTAAACCTAATAATTTTCAGCACATATGGGATAAATAATACAATTATGACCAAAATTTCAATACCCACTATGAGGATTAACCTTTATAAATAAGTGATCTGTAATGTTGAATTCAACAGGTCTCCTCCTATAATCGGTATAGGATTTATAACAACCCTGTTGTACCTTCATAAACTTGAAAAATATATGAACAATATAAATCATATTCTGTACTAGTTTTAGTCTAAGAGTATATTAGTATAAGATCATGATCCAACATAAAAACTTTCTTCATGTTCATTCATAAAAAAATCTAATTGAACTATATAAATGATATATTGGAAACTATAGTTTTATGAAAACATCACCAAGGGAAGGTTCCACATCCACAATCTGAACAAATCAAGGACATAAGATCACAACATGACTTTAATAGTGTGGATGGTTCGCCCTACCTCACCTTCTATAAGTGTATGAAATGAAGTGTCATGAAATTACTAAGAGGTAAAAAATGATGGATGTCTCTGTAAAATGTAAAGAAAAAAATAGGATCCCTATATGAGATGATCATCCTATGGACTCTGTGATGTTTCACTACCTCCTCCAGATAGAACACTAAAAAAACACATTGATTTTGACACTAAGATTAGTATAATGGGGTATGATTACAATAAACAATATAATATTACCTATATATAATCATCATTTCCCCTCTGAGATCAATTTAAACGTGTGATAAACTCAATTAAGATATCATCCATATGACATTGTGGAATATATAGTGGTTTGTCTAAATAACTGAAAACATAGTGCATAGCCATCACCTTATTACTGAACATACATTGAGTGTAAAACACTAGAATAGTGGGAATTCACCCTGACATTCAAAAATGTCCTCTCAAATATTGATATATCATTCTCATGGAGGTATATATTAGTGTTGGAGATATATTAAACTCGTAGGGAATAAAATGACACATTGTTAAAGGAATGAAACTACATTTACGAAACAAAACATGATACTTAATATCATCAAACCAAACATCATGGGGAAAAAACAACACAGTTCCCATAAACATCCACCTCTAACTCCATTAACTAGAAATCCACCAAATTCTACACAAAATAAGAATAAACTATTTATAGAAAAGATATCTTTTACCACCATCCCCTCCCATATCATAAAAAATAATTCTGTGTTCCCAATGAATATCTATATTCACACACTGTATTACTATGTGATATCATTATCTGTATAATAATTTATACATTTCACTTTTATTGTGTATAAAAAATATATAATTTATAATCATATATGAAATACATCCACTATCACTAAGGAAAGTTGATGTCACGCTGTATGAAGAGATACATTATGATCTAATATTGTTAAAACAACAAAATGGTCAGTATTGAGGTAATTTCACCATATAATAAAAAAACCAATAGCCATAGTGTGAAGATCTTGGGTGGCATAGTTACACTCATTGGGATGTAATTTATAAGACCCATATAAAAAAACCAATCTCTTCTTCTTAATAACATATCAAAATCCAAGACATAAAGCATCATTAAAAAACCCATACTGAATTAATTTTTCTAGAATAAAAAATATTAGAATGTTGAACAAATAATCAATAATATACACATAACCATTCCAACACTGGATATTCCAAACGAATGCTTCATCAATTATCATCAGGTCTGTTAGTGGGGTTTTATCCCTTGAGAAATTGGCTACAGTCCTCCTATTATAGTTATAAAATCCAAAAAAATTCCACACCTCTACCCTGTATTATGGTATAACCAATAAAGAACTACATAATTAATCAATGCATTGTAGACTACACCCTTTTTAGGCACACCATTCTCATGAAATGGACTTCAATAGCCAATAATAAACACATCCGAAACATTTTGAAGAACTAATCTCAGTGATGTACTATCAAAATGGAATGTAAAATCTCTAAATTTTCCTACTAATATGTGGACAACATAATTATTTCATTAATGAAAACCACTAAAAAATTATCCATGATATCTATAACATTGTATTCATAAACCAATTTATCATTAGTAAATCATTAGTTATTGTAAACAATGCCATAGTGAAATTATAATTCCCAGGATGACAACCAAAACAATGCTTTTGAATATCATTAATTTTCACTATTATATGAAAATATAATGGTGAATTTTTTTAGTAATAATTTTCACCCTCCACGTGATCTAATAAAACATTAGTCTATGTTAGGTGATATAAATTACTCATTTTTACATGGTTCAATTGAAAACAATTTATACAAATACAAAAACTTCCATCATCCTTCTCCCTAAAAATATTCTACATCGTAAGGTGACACACTCAACCAAAAAAAATCATCTAATAATTATAATTTATTTTTACAAAAAAAATCAAAACTAATAAGGGACTATCAAATAATAATACATTGAGATATAAGAAACCGTTGGTTATAGATTGATCAAAAACATGATCACCCTTTTAGGGGGTAACTTTACAACCGCCTCTGGAATTACATAATGGAACTCTTCTAAAACCCTAGGAAAATCTAACTAATGAAAATATAATAAAATCATCATAAAAATGAGTATAAAATAATAAAATGATATATAATGCATGTAACCCACTCATTAGTATCTCTATCTAAAAAATATCACCGGCTCTCCAATAATATCTTAGAACACAACCTGATTCATGATTAAATAGATTATATGCTACAATGAATCCAAAAAGTCCATACTAAGGATGATTTAATATGGTTATATTTATAAACATTGGAAAAAATACATAAGAATAGTGGTTCCCCATCATTAGATCACATTGTCTATTTACTCCATACATGTCATCTCATCATCAAAATGGTGTACTGAACTACAAGGGAACAAGAATAAAATCTACCTAAATTCCAAATGAATGGATGATAGATGGTGTTATAATTTATTTTTTCACTCCTAAATAAAACAACACATGTCCCAATATAAAAAATTATATATGGTTGCCATGAATGATGTCTCTGTCCCCTGATGCTGGATACATTAAAGCATGAAGTTGACCATGACCTTATCCATGAACTCTCTATCCCTGATGGTGAAAACATATACATACATAATCTTATATCTAATGAATATTTGAATCTCTAGGCTGTAATCATAATGAAAAATAATTTCTCTACTGATACCAAAGATAATGATTTTAATTCCACATCCTTTGTTGAAACAAACTAAATAGTGGAACATGATGTGGATAACACGGTTGATGTTGGCATCTCATAATGGCCAGGAATTCTAAAAAAAATGAAGTCATACTCTAATGGAATAAAAAATATCAGATAGGTTGTAATTGTTCATGAGGTACATTGTCCATAGAGAAAATGAGATTAGGATTTCTAGGACATACATCCAAAATACTGCAATCTCTTCTCTACATGAAACTAAGACCCACGAAAAACTTATATTCTACATGATGAATACTGATGATTCCCCTCCCATTTCAATTCTATTCTCTCAAAAATTATCTCAATGGCATAAAAACTCTATAGAATACAAGGATACATATTCATCATAAAAAATGCCTCTTGAAATTTGATATCTAGATGAAAATACTCATTGAAATTCCTCATTATAGACTCCTCGTATGAAATCATGTATCAAACATACCTTTTAAGGTTCTTTTAATAGAATCCAAACTCTTTTATATTTTTACTCCCTTATCATAGGGTAATGATATTCAATAAATTGGATGACTATACAGTTAGATAAAGGAACTATTCTTAGAATAGGACTCATGACATCTTGAATAATACATTAGATTTTGTCTGATCATTGAGGAATATGAACCACCATGGCTTAACTATATCACACAACATTCTTATAAAATATTAACCCCATACATCATTTTAAATATATATTTAATTTAAATACTCATCAACCTTCCCCAATAAATATTCAATGAATAAATTAGAAAAATCACCCTCAAACATCTACATCCACTAGAGATGAAACACACAGAGTTTCCTCATTTAAGTGTCATTGTTGTCAACCGCAACACTACATTGATCTTCTGGAACATGTTATATAAAACGTTTGTTGTGAAAAAGATTAAGATATTAACCTTGTGTTAGATCCGAAAAATAAAAAATTTCATGGATCACATAAACATGGAATATATAATATATTAAAATAATTAATTATTAATGTTATTATGTTATTAATGATTTAAACTCTCCAATGTTCTACAGAGTTCCATCATAGGTTCAAAGAAGAATGATGTGTGATCCTGTCTTATATATCTACAAAAAACAATTTTACATCGTGTTTTATTATTATTAAATATAATGGTAAATGCATTAGATTATAGGGGATAAATACCTACGTCTTCACTAGTATCATGTGCATACATCGATCAATAATACAAATTGATATTCCTGACCTATCAACACAAAAAATCCCACATACAACTAACTCCAAACTCTATCTTACCCCCTTGACCTAAAAAATTTATGCCACTATCACATGAATCCCTCCCTTAGAAGTGTACCCCTCCTGGGTCTGTAACTAGTGAAGGGAGATAGTGACTACCTCAGGCCCACCTCTAATTTCGCGTGAGTTGGAGACTAACACTGATGGTATAATAAACATTTATATGGGTGGAATTACCCTTTTGAGGTAACATATAAGAGAGATATACTAAAAATACTCCTATCCACACCTAGAGAAACATATATATATAAAACCTATGTTCATGCAATTATAAAAAAATTTATAACACCTAAATGCAAAAGAAATAGTCATAAATGGAAAGGTAAAAACTAATATATGGAACAAATAGATCCTGTAGAACCATGAAATTATAACAATTATCCTAATAAATAACATTCTATGAATGACATGAAAAATAGTTTATACAAATATAGGGTGTGAATAATAGAATACTATGTATGATCCTCCCTGGATCTAATCATGTAAAAGATAATTATAACAATCTTAATGACATTGTACAATAGTGAAACTATCTCATCACCTAAACTTGTATACAAAATTTTTATCCTCGCCATCGATAACATTCACCAAAAATCTATTTAAACTCTTAATATAATATAATAATGAATCATCAAGGGTGCCCCTTTCCTTCCGCTACCATAGTAGTTTGTCACGCTTCTCTAGCATCACATGTCTCAATCCATCTCTCTCCAAATTATGCAGTCCCGTAGAAACATATGAAACTCATCTCAACATGTTACTAGTGAATCAAATCATCACATAACACCATTTATAGTAACAGAGTAATTATTTGGTTCCATAAAGACCTAAATGCCATATCCCAAACATAGGGTATTATGAAAAAAGTAATCACAACTGATACATCAAGTAAATAATTCTTGTAATCACAACCCATACATTTCATACATAAATTATTATTTTTCTGCATACTATATATGATGATAACTGTGTTTAAATAACTATAATCCATCACAACCCTCTACAAAAAATATGGGGAATCTGACTGTCGTGCATACTTGAACATGTAAATACTAGGAGAATAGGGATGGTATAGATGGTGTAGTTAGCCATCTATCCCCCACCAGGATGTTTGGAAAACAACCCTCCCAGAGTACATTTGTAGTTAGTTGATCTTTCATACATGCATAGGGAAAGGTATTAAATCACATAATACACATGATATAAAATTTCTCACATCCATCGTAAGGGTATAACATATTCATAAGATCATCTTCAGTTATGGTTTCATAAACACAGGATGACACTAATAGGTAATAGATATCCTATAAGAACACATAAATTGAGTGAAATACAATAATTATTTCAATTTATTCGGTCATTTCATTTAATTAATAAGTATTTTAATAATTAAAATAACCATTAAAAATTTTTCATGATTTTTTTATTACCCATCAATGTGATTTCCATACCCTATAGGCATCATCCAAACCAAGTCCACATTTTATCAAGATTGAAATGTATTCAGATTTTTCACTCCATCTTCACCAACCCCATTGGTTATGAATTATTTATTCATCATTAGAATCATTCCACAAATTGTTTACAATAGTAAAACCATCATATTTTACCACTATGTGGATATATGCATCATGAAACATCTAGTTATGTAAATATGTGGGGAATTAATTTATATAACATAAGAATATCATCCATTGACCATGAAAAAGTTCATAATCATGGATCACATTCCACGTTATGATATTATGTGTAGGATGATATTGATCAAGTTACATCATCTCAAAAACCATCCCCAACACCCACACATATATACCGAAGCATCTCAACACCATAATTATCACCTACTACCAGATCATCTGGACCTCACTACCCACATGACATCATCCATATCAGAATTAGTTATCCCAAGTTTATATAACAATCAATTCTATATAAATTGTATCACATCAGATAATGAATCAGTTATCTGTAGACCATCCCAATAGAATAATTATTAAAATCATTGTGAACAGACCAGTGTAGGCCGTAAAACAAGGCATATATCCTTCATACACGAACAATCCCTCTCACCTTTATACTCAAAGAGCTAGACTTTATCAAGAAGAAGGGAAACATGGTCCATAACAATTATATTTATCAAAAATTGGGATTTTATTCAATATTTAATGAACTAATTAATTATTCATATGTTATATCTATAAAATCCTAATAATCAATCTATGTCATGCTATTAAAATTTAGAAATTCTATTTACATTAAAACATGTTTCATGAAATAGAAACAAGTTACATTATCATAATCATTCCTTTCCATTATTTTAAGCATTATCATGATGCACATTCTTTATCAATTCTATCAACACATGGAATAACATATTTAATTAGGCATTCAAATTGTATCATATTAACTATCCTAATGTTACAAGAATCACTAAAATCATTACAACTTGTGTATTCATTAGTTAATAATAATATTAATAACTTATTCATCAATATACTTTATTCTTCATTTCTTATTAAGAAAAACAATTCTATTCCAAATGATGACATGTAATTATAAAAAAAATAACATGGATATCACACTATTTAGGAAATCTAGAGGAACATTTTATATCATGAAATAATGAAAAAACATAATATCACTATATTAAATTATTTATTATTCGAGTTTTATCATTATTTGGTTACATACATTTTGTTCTAAATTTATAGACCATGCTAACATTATTATTTCTCAAAAAAATATTATAAGAAAAAAAAAACCTACATCAAAAGATTCAATGATATTTACACAAAAATGTACCACTATTGTTGATCTTGATCAATCCTCTCACAAGAGATACATCCCAATTGGGATCCTGATCCAAAATCACACTAACAAAAAACCAAGAAAAAATAGATAAATTTATGGAGATAAACTCTTATCCTACGGAAGGAAGAAGTGAGAGGATAAAAATGATGAAAAATGATAAAAAGATAAAATAATATTGTTAATATTCTTTTAAGGGATATCAAAATTACTATACATTGTACCACAAACCACTCGGAAATCAAGAGAATTGAATATGTTTTGAGTTAGCACGAGGAGCTACAACATATAATGATGTGATTACTAGCTGATTTTCATAGAGAGAACACTTTTAAAATTATAAACATGTCAATTTTTCTATTTCTCACAACAAAAAATGTTTCCTTGTACAATTTAACCCACAATTAATTCCCATCATGAAAAACTCCCTAAACCAGCCTCCCAAAAGTTATGAACTAAAAATTCATGATGTGAATCCCTATCACGTCTTTGATTCTTCATACATCCATTTTTTTAATACCACTTGGACTTTTCTAAGCCTCCCCCATGGACCATGTGATTTAAAAACATGCAAAGTGTCTAACATGAATAATTTTTACCCATACACATCATTATTTCTAAATGATGACTAATATATTATATTGTATCACATAGATTTTAAATTATAATAAATAAATATCAATATATACATAATATGAAAATTATATCCATCAATTTATTATAAGTAAAACAATAATCTTTCAATAGAAAAAAATTAGACCTGAAAATATATAGTTTTCTAAATGGTGGTTTAGTAATTCTTTGCGCACAAAATTTAGTTTAATTTTTTTACACAATTAATTTTTTTTCAGTAAAAGTAATACTCATTCTAGAAATATAAATTTTAAAAATAAATTATTTGTGAATTTTTGATAATTTTTTAAATTACTAATTTTTTTGATAAATAGTAAAAAATAAAAATATTACTTTTATAATACCTTGTAATTATAAATTATTAAAATATTTTAGTTGTTTTTAAAATTTTTTTTAATGTAAAATTATTTAAAATACATTATAATATATCTATATTATATAATTACAATAAATTTCATTTGTATATTTGATATTAAACACATCGATATGTATGAGAATTATCATTTTAGAAACTCACGTTTTAATCATGTCTACAGTTATAATTTCATATTAAATTCTACCAAAACTATGAATAGTCAATTTCAATGTTGTTAAATGTTTATAATAAAAATCATTTATATAATCTAATATATGAAACATAAATTTGGTCCAATATAAATGTTTAAAATAGTATAAATTATTTACCATAGGTATGAAAAAACAGGATTACCATGTGTTAATCTATGAAGGTAATGTTTCAAATGAGCTAAAAACAAGTTAAAACGTTATTTTATATCTATATTTTGACAATTTCACTTCGAATGGTTGATAATGAACAATTTTATAGTCTTTTTGTATGATAAAAATTTAAACATAAATGATTATTTTAAAAAAAATACTTGTCTATCCATACCCACACTTATAAAAGGACACCCACTCTCCTCCCCCCATCAAACATACAAATAATTATTGTTTTATAATTAATTATAAAAATAAAAAAATTCTTCTTAATTAAACAACATATTTCCATACTATTAATCATAAATCTATCCTATGACATATTTTTTTTCTAAAACTAATGATGATGTCTTAAAAATTTATGTTATTAAATAAGAATTTTTATTTTCTTTCTTATTTTACATAATCAAAACATTATTGAAAAATTATTATATAATACATGAAGTATAATTTTATATTTTAATTTTACTATTTTATGGAAATTAGCTACATCTATATATTCTTCCATCAAATAGGAAACAAAATCATCGATTATGTGTATGGTAGACTACCGCCTTGCAAACTAGTGTAATTTGTTTTCCTTCATCACGTTTTTGAGCTAAAATATATCACTAAATTAACTATATGTTTATGATATTAAAGATATTTTTATATATATACAATTTTAATTTCACATATACCTTCATACAATAAATTTTTATTAAAATATAGTAATGTTTCTAGTTTTACATTGGATTACAGCCTCATGAATCAATGTGATTCATTTTTAACATATGATTTACATGAAATATGGTATGGATAAATTTAAAGTATATATTTGATTAATATTAAATTATATTGATTTTGAAAATTTAATTTATCACTCATTTCCTTTCAAATTAACCGTTTAATGTAATGATATAGTCGCTTGTGTGTGTGTAAGTCATATTATCTCCACAAGTGATGTTATTCATTTTCGTTATAAAAACATCATGAATGATTCTAAAAATTAATAAAATGAATAAATTTGTTATTTATAAAATTTATATACTTATTCAGATTATTTATCTATATACTATAAAAATAGAAAGACCACTCATGAAAAAAATGCACGAGAAAACAACTTATTTAATACCAAAAATATTTAAAATGCATAAATATTGTTCACCAATGGGTGGTAGAATTATTTAAAAGAATTATATATAATATTATAAATATGAATATGGTTTTGGTATATATTTATAACATTATTAAAACCATTATACACAATTTTAAACCATGTTCATCTAAAAATAAGTGTGATGTAAAAGACATTAGCTCAATTTACCATCATTGAGGAATAATGTAATGTAATTGACATAAATAATTTAATATGGTTTATATAATGGCACATTTACATGTAATATCATGAATAAATAATAATTCATGTAATTTTATGTTACAAATTTAATTATTTCATCCATGTATTTTTACTTGAACATTACAAAGTGTTAATGGATATTGTTTGAAGTTCATTTCACTGTGTCCAATTGTAATGTTTTCCACATAATTGATTTTATATGGTATTTATAATTCTGAATTTACATTTAATATCATTAATCCTTCAAAATTAATGGGTGTAAATATTTTAATTTTATTTATTTCACCCCTTTATAGTTCAATTGATAATTAACTAGTGATATAGAATTTTTTTAATAAATATCATTTCATTGGATTATATTACTTCTAAATAGTCATTGATATTACAAGATTATGTTGGCAATGAATTATGAATATATTATATTTTATAACATGTAATGTTATTTGGATTTATGTTTTATACACATAATGTATTCATTGTTAAATTATCACTTCAATGTTATGACTGTTTTAATTGATTTTGTCTCGATTTCTTTTTCAATGATGAATATATTATTATTTTCACCTATTAACTTCTATATGGACTATGTACTAGACTTTTGATGTATTTAACATGGATACCTATTTTCATTATGATTATTTTTTCGTTTTTATTATACCTATAATAACAATTTAAAAGATACCAAATATGTAAAAAGTAGTCTACAATATAATTTTCTTTAATGATTATTTACATAATCATAGAACAATAACATCACTGTGAAATTTTTTTATAAAAATTTTTTATCTCTTATATTATCAGGTTCTTAAATGATGCATCTGATTATTTCCTAAACTATATAACATTTTTACATATGTATTTTACATTGAATTTTATTTAATTAAATGAGGAAATATTGATTAATCTATATCCCTTATTCAATTTTGATATTTTTTTAAGTCATATTATTCATTAAATAAATAGATTATTTGATGTATGATGAATGTATTGGATAGAAAGATATTGTTGGTACAATATCATATATAATATCTTAATTAACTTATAGGTATCATAAGACAAATTATTATTCTATCTTAAGTTAAATGGATTTCCAGTGTCTACCTACTGGTGTATTTTAAACAATATTGTTCAAAGTGTTGAATTTAGAGGTATCATTGTGCATAAGATCTCAAAATCCAATTCACACTAATTTAATTCATTATAAATTAATTTTATATAATTTTATATGATATTTTCTTAAAAATATTATTATTAGAGGCATTCAATTTATATTTTATTTAATAAATGGAATGCATTTTGGGTTTTTCATCATTCCATTTGACTACAATTTATCTATGAATTGAAGATAAGTTATTAACTAAATTGAATATGTTTTTATATATTTACCTATCAATATTGATTTATAATTATTTATTATAAATTAATTAATCATGATTTTTTCATCATTATATAATGATTACTAATAATGAGAGCTCAACCTTATTTTGTTTACATTCAACTGAATACATAATTTGTACAATTAATGATATTAAATGATTTGATTTAAGTAATAGTTATATTTTTTAGAAAATTTTTTAAAATTTGTCTATACAAATTTGATATGGGAATAATTAATGTATATTTTTTATCATTCCTTTAGAAAATACATTCTTTGCGGTTTATATTCCCTGAATATTATGCCAATAAAAGAAATTATACATTGGATTTAGGTAACCAGGTTCTCAGTCATTATATATTGTATCAATGGAATCTTAGTAAAACCATAAGAAATAGATTTTTCATATTACATATTACGGAGTAAAAATAGATGATATAATATGTGGATATGTTTATAAGAACATCATTGTGTTTTTTTATGGTTGAGATTATGCAGTTGTCCTAGAAACGCATACTTATATTGATACAAAATTATGTGTTGTTCTTGCATAGATTTACCATGCTATTTTATGTCTGAAGAACATGAATCGATCATGAGTTTAGTATTTCTTAGTACATGAAAATGGGACTTATATTGCACATGGTTTGACAATAAAAATTATATGATTTGGATAATTCATATTTTTTTAGAAACCTCTCTGAAGTATTTGAATAGATAGTGACACTGATTGAAAAAGGTTAAACCATCTGTGACCTATATTTAAAACAAGGTTTCGTGAGTTATGAATCCTACAAATTAATGTTTTGGATTTTCTAACTATGATTGTCATTTATAAGACCATATATTTTTCTTCTAGTCAATTTATTAAACAGAAAATATACATGTTAACATTGATTATGATGAAACATTTAGTTTCTATAATCCTCAAATTTGGATACTGATAGGACGGAAATATGCCATGGATATTCATATTCTATAATCTATAAATGTAATTAACAACCTATACCATACCCAAATCAAAATATCACTACGACAGAGATTGATGGATTTAGGTAAGAGATCAAGTGGATGAGATCATGGAAAATGGACGACCCAATTTCGTTAATGCTAGAAATATATAAATATAAACCCATAAAAACATTTCATATTCTTGGGAGGAAGTAATATATATAGAAAACCTGAGAATATTTTAACTATTTTCCATATAATAATGAAGTGTATGATGGATGAAAATAAATTCTTTCCATGGGGTACATTTATATTCTGATTGATTAAATGTGGATAACCATTGCAATATCTGGGTTAATGACCTATTATAATGGTTAAACCTAGAAAAATCAATAAATTATTTTGCAATAAAATGGTTAATGTAGTTATGTAGAATTTTTTTACCAATTAAATGTTGGTTCTAAGAATCATGAATCATTTAAGGATTGTGTGAAATTTTCAAAGGATTTATAACTATATGAACATAAGAGTTATGGATTTCATCATTGGTTTACAAGATTATAATTTATCCTATTAAAATGTATTGAAAACCCCTTTTGATTCTTTTGTAAAACTATTACATGATTGATGATATTTTTTCATACATTTATAGCAATACATCACATTTATTTAGTATATTAAAATCATATTTAATGAATTATTCCCTAAAATGTTTTTTAGATATAGGATTTAAGTTATTTATTGAATTTATGGTTATATTATATTTGATGTTGTAATAATTATGGGTTATCACAATTTTGGAATGTTATAGGATTTATATTTATATATTTTGGGAAATGTACAACCCAAATGATGGGTGAAAACATGTTGCATTTGGAAAATGAAATGTAGCATGAACCCACAACCGAGTGACGGTAATGGTGTAGAGCCAACCAGTAGCCAAAACAATATCTCGACTAATATGTATTTTTTCATATGTTATGTCATTAAAAAATATTATTGATGTTCCAGTAATGTTACTACTAATGATTATAGATTAATATATTATATTAAAAATCATGTGATAATCATATCTATTAAAGAAAAGATTTATAAGAATCTAGATAGAATTTTTTCTATTTTAAAGATTTTAAAATCAATTAATTGTTATTTTTTATTTCATTTATAAAAATTTATTTTTTTATTCATTTATTTGAGGAAGATATTATGTCAATATTTATCATAGCACAACTAACGGATAAAATTATGCTTATAAAATAGAATGATATCAATTTTTTTTATTCTTATACATTGTTCAATGATCTATAACACTATCAAAATTTATTTACCCATTTTTTCCATGTCAATACCTTTATTTCTCATTTTTTCTACACTACAGGGAATCCTATAAAATCGATATTCAATAAAAACATTCATATTTATTTTTCCTAATTTTAAAAAGGTGACTTTCGAACCTTTTATGATTGGGTTATTAAAGATTTATTCTTAAAAATATTATATCCATCATGACCATAATGATATTGTAATTTTGAGTATACAATTTATTGTAGGGGGTCAGAAAGTAACACAATGATATTTTAAAAGAATAGTGTTGTGTTTGATACTGTATATGACATGAAACACAAAAAATAAATGATAATTTTACTCACAAAAAATCATTGATATATTTCAACAGATTTGAATTTCCTCACTTAGATATATTTTTGATAATTCAACCCCATTTATAAATATAAAATGAATAGTTTAAAATAAATGGAAATAGATTCTAAAAACTCAATTTTTCTAAAATGTGTTTTAGTCCCATTTTTTTAACACATTTTAAAATGAATTTTTAAACCCATTTGAATATTTATTTGAAAAATTAATCCTGAATTTGGTAATATTTATATCTAAAATATCGTAGGTTTATTTTTTTTTAATTTTTTAAAAAATAGTTACTTTTTATGATTAGAGAAATAATATTGATTTTATAGAAAACAACTTTTTCAATTAATTTATTCTTCTATTAAATTTTATTTTATTTTACCAAATATAAAAATGGAAATATAATATTAAATTTAATTAATTTTGGTCGTTTAAATCAATTTAATATTGAATTTGGATATTAAAACCTTATATACATATGAGAATTTTCAATTTTGAAACCTTATTTTTCATTGCGTCTGTGAGTATTTTTCTAAATTTGATTTTCCCACTAAAATTATATTAAATTTGAATAATTGAATAAATATTTAGAATCATCATTATTAATATTATCTAATAATTTCATTTTTATTTTGGACCATACTAATTAATTAAGACAATGATAAGTAATTTATTTCCTTACGTTTACAATGGGTTTACTGAAGGGATAAACCAAAAAGATAAAGTATAAATAACCTAAAAATATATTAAAAAATTAAGAACATATATAGATATTATAAACCCTAAGGATAATGAATTATGAAATTTAACATATTTTTATATGATAAAAATGAGTTTCTGATTTAAATTTTTAAAAAATTACCTTTGTTCCCTCTCCCCCAATTAAAAAATGCCACGCCCATTTCCCATTTCCTCACACATTAAATGGATTTTTATTTTTAAATATACAAAAATAGGGGTCTATTTTACTAACATAATGAAATAATAGTTCATTTTTTTATCATAAATCATTCCTAGTATTTATTTTAGTTCAAAGTTGTTGTAGTTGTCAAAAGAAGAGGTAATATTCTTAAGTGAGAGTTGTTTTTTCTTTTTTCATCATCTGCATGATTAAAAAATTATATGTAACTGATTATATAATATACTAAATATCAAAAATATTATTACAATCTTTTTGTGTTCATGATATATAAAAGTGTCTTCTTCTCTAAAATGAGACACAATACCGTCGATCATGTGCGACAGATTACCACCTTGTAAACATATTTAATTCGTTTTAAATCACCATCTATCAAGGATAGATATAATGATGTATTTAGAACATGTATTCAATATTTATTATATTGTGATACTTATTTAATATTAATTTATCATATAAATTCTATTTTTTTATTTTTTATGAAAATACGATATTGTAGCTCCTGTGTACAATGGGGATATGTTTGGAAAAGTTATGTGATTTGTTTTTCATGTATGATTTACATGTTATTCAATAATGATTAAATTTATTAATTTTTTTGATATGTGAAATATATTCATTATTTAAAATTATTATATCTCCCACTTTTTTACCCCTTCTATTGTTAATAGAATGATATTGTTAAATGATCATGTGTACGAGAAACCTTCTCCACAAAGTGATTCAATTCATTTTCTAGGTATAACCATAAATAAGTATTATAAAAATGTATCTAATGTGAGAATGTCATATTAAAATAGTAATTTAATTAATGGTATTATGGATCCATATCATGTATAACATAACAAAAAGGGTTTGAATACTAATTTCCTATGAAATTAAGAAAATTAAATCCCAATTTAATGAAAATAATAAAATATTTTGAAAAAACATGTGGTAGAATGTTATTAAATAATTATATATGATATGATATATATGAATATAATTTTTCTATAAATTAATAAAATTATTAATACCATTTTATTTTAGGTTAAACAACCATCAACAAAAAGGTAGTGTGATGTGAGATACTTCATCTCAATTTCCCTTCATTGAGGTCTATTTTAATGTTATGAAGATAATTCCAATTAAATGATTTATATAACTTACATATAAAATTAAATATAATTATTACATAATAACTTATCATATTATAATTTTAATATATAACTACTTCATCCATGTGGATTTTTGTTGGACATTACCAGGTGGTAAGGGATTTTGTCTCAATTTCTTTTCATATAGGCATATTATAATGTTATGAACCTAATATATTTTATATGGTGTATATAATACCCATTTAAAATTTTATAAAATTAATCCATCATACGTTTTTTTATTTTAACATTCAATTTGAATTATTCATTACATTGGGATTTGAACATACAACTACCAAGTGGAAAATAATTTTATAGATTGATTTCTTTTCATTGGGTTATCTTAGTTATTCATTATCACAAATATTAAAATATTTTGTGTGTAATTAATTATTAATATATTTTATTTTATTTATAACATTTATATGGATTAAAATTTTACAAACATAATTAAAGCACTAATTACATCTCATTTCAATTTTATGATCATTTTAATGGGTTTCATCGCAATGTCCATTTTTTTGACACACATGATATTATTAAATTATTCACTTTTATGTGGAAAAAATAATAACCCATTGAGGTATTTTACATGATTATAAATTTATTCATGACTGTTATTTTTTGGTTTGTTTTTATAATTCAAGGGGTTACAATTTAAACTCTACAACAGTGTTAAAAATAATTGTTTAGTATCATTTTGGTTTTTTATTATATTCTTTATCTTGAAGCAACAAAATTCTTGTGATCATTGATTGTTATATAATACATTTATTTTATACATCCATATAATTTTGTGATATATATTATTTTTTAATAATATTTATAATTTTTTTACAAATGGTGTTTACCTAGAATGATAATTGAAAAAGTAGGGAAATATTGATAAAAATATATCCTTGACTAAAAACTGATAGTTTATGATAAGTTATATTATTCATGATTAATATTTTATTAGGTTTTTGGGGAATACATTGGAAAAGATTATAAGTGTGGATATAGTTATAGATATCACTATAATGCACCGATAGTTCTCTTGACAGAAATCAGTTGTCTGGCATTAGTAAAATGGTTTTTTGGTGTATATATACCTTTTTTCTAACTGTTTACTAAAAGGCCATGAAAATTGAAGTATCCTGATAGATGATATCTTAAAGTAAATAATTATGAATTTTCTTCATTATGAATTCAATTATTATCATCCAACATATTTTGTAAAATATAATATCATTGTAATCATTTAATTATCACCTTATTATTTAAATGGAGTCAATTTCTGTTATTAAACATTCCATATTTATTATTCATTATCTAATCATTATAGTAATGTTATTACTAAAATATAATATGTGTTTATATATTTATATTTTCATATTGACTATTAATTATCAATAATGACTTATATATTAATTTTAGCTTCCACATTATGTAACTAATATGGAGAATTTAAGCTGACCCTATATTTTTTTTTTGCTTTTCAATGTATATAATAAGTTTAATATTAATGATTTAAAATTATATACTATAAGGAATAAAGTAATTTTTAGAAAATAAATATGTCTAATTTTTTTCATATGTAATATTGGAATATTTTATGTATATAATTTACAAATATTGATATATTATGACATCTTTTGGGATGTTATTCCATGTATCATATTCCAATATAAAAATAAATACATTGGCACTAGGCTACATAGGTTGGTAATGTTACAGTAATATAAACTAATGAAAACCCTATGGTTCATTAATAATTCCACTATGGTTCTAGATTGACAATATACATGTTAAGGTCCCTGATAATATATAATTTTAATAGAAAAAAATAGAATATATAATAGTTGGGATGATCAATAATCAAATACAACATTATCAAAATTTGTGGCTATGATAAAAGTACATACCACCATATATATGTTAATATAAAAAATAACGTTAATAATTGAAGAATATTTCCATTCTCCCATATTCCTTTTATAGAAGATGTTTCATGATAGTTGATATCATTTTAATATTTCCCCTTCTAATTATATGTAAATAATTGGATAATAGTGGTTTCGTTATTTTCAATTCAATACAGATCCTTATGTATCAATTATCCACAATTTATATAAGATATTTCTTCCATTATTCAGATACATGGTTGTAACATTCCAAAAATATCACATGTTAGAAACCACATCCTACATTTATTCTATATTGATACATTATTTCTTATTTCTCATAAATACTATTTTTTATTCATTTTCTATGACAATATAATCCATAAAGAATTATTAATCTATTTTATGGAATTAAATACTATATAAACATTAGGTGAAAAATCATTAGATATTATTACTATTTAATGACTCAGTATAATCTCATAAATTCAATGATAAATCTTGCATTCTAATTTAAATATATTTTTTGTAAAACACATGTTTATTCATTTAATGATACCCTCATAAATTAAAAACAATCATTGCATATTTACTAATGAGAGAAAACTACTCTATATTGTACTACCCCATTCTCAAGGAACATTTCCATAAATGAATATTATATTAAATGATTCATATTCCATACATATTATTTCATATAACTCTATATTTTTATTAATGGAAACTGGTTATATAAATTTCCCTTCAGTTAATATACTCTTATAATTACATTTTTGATTCCACTACATCTAACATATACGAATATATTTTTTATAGTTAATGTCCATTGTTTGAATACCAATGGATTAATAGATACTATATATGATGGATAAATTGATTATAATAAGTGATCCAACAGAGGAGAATCTCGCTATGAATTAATACAATTCACTATAATAGCATGGTTATTCAAAATAAACTGACTACAATTATTTAATTTATGCATGATCTATTATGATCCAACACCAACTATATTTTCTTTCTTATTAGGGATGTACTTAAATATAAATGTGGTTATATTCCAAATAATAGATTTGTAACTATCTTGAAATATAAAAAACAGTTATTTAGCTCATATGCATCGTTAATATTGAGCATGAAAATAAAAAAAACCATAAAATGGTATATTTTGACAAATAAACAATGTAATTGTCATAACTATAATGTTATCTATGTTAATATATATTATACTTCCTAGGATTCCAACTAAAATTATTCGGATACAAGTCATAGCACCGTGACTCTAGTAACATAAAACTAATTTCTACTTTATTAAATTTGTAAAAAATACAATAGGAAAACCCGTTATAGAATGATTATATTTTCAATTAATGAAGTATAGATATATAATAAATTGTCTTATTACATTTTAAATATAATAATATATAACAAAACCCATTATATTATCATTAAAAAAAGTTTAATATATATTAATTTACCATGGGAAAGAAAAAAAAGTGCATATCTGATTTTTTTAAAGGTTTCATATAATCAAATATATAATTCATAAATAAGAAACACTAAATATGGTAGTGTAGATAACAAAATCACATTCCATTTAATCACCAATATGAGATCACTGAACATTCATGTATAATATCAGCATAAAATTCTGATACATAATGAGAAATGAATACGTCATAATGGAAATTTTAAATTCTTCAAATTGATGATGAATGCCTCTCAACAATGATATCATGAATCACACCATCCATCCCTATGAACCTGTACATAATTATTAATAAATGTGTATTTTTATACTAGATATGTATCTAATATGGATTGAAAACTATATTATATCAGAAGAAATATTTACACATCAAGTGTCTATCTATGACTAAGATGCACCCATCACATTCAGTCTTACGAGTTCCTCATATATTGAAATATAAATATATTTCATTCTCAATATGGATTATGATTCAAAAATTATGATTATTTGATAAATAAAAAAAACAAAAAATAATTTAATAGATAAAAATCCGACTTAACAAGCATCCAACAACATATACTACATATAAATGTAGTATATAATTGAAGCATCATCGATCTAAATGAAATGATTCGTAATTCATCCATGGTATTAAATAATATAGACTTGAATGAGAGAGTTAATTTCCAATGAAAAATTTGGATAGATTGAGAACATGGTCATATAAAGTTAATGATCGCAAAATAATATAAAATAAAATATCAGTATGGGATGATACACAAAATAAATTCACTCTAAATAATTATTTTCTATGAAAACGTGAATTAATAAAATAAAATTTAATTAATAAATTATATATATCTTACTTGTAACTTTGTTTAAGAATATATTTATAAATATATTTTATATATTCCTCTCATTTCTTTTTTAAGATATTACATCTATCTTTTTATTTCATTTTGAAAAAAATTAAAAAATATCTGGAATTTAATATTCAATTAAAATTATGAATAAATAATTATATTTAAAGTCTATGTAAATATAATTAAATTTTTTTGGAATAACTATTTATTTTAGGTTCATAAAATCAATGATTCAATTCCAAATTTTTTAAAAATTATATTGTATAGAAAAATATTAGCAAATTTTTTTGAATCATATTTTACATGTATACAATTTTTAAAAAGAAATTAATATGTATTTATTGAATTTTACAACAGTCATGAAAAAAATACTAGAAACTGACATGTAATAAAATGAGTTGGAATGAAAACATAAAAATAACATTTTTAATAGAAACTCACACATGTAACTTACACATAGATTCATGATCTAATAAGAGGATAAATAGAATATAAAAATTTAAACCCCATAATAAATATTTGTTAACATGAATGGTTTCTAAAATATTTTTCTGTTATAATTATCATAAAGAAAATGTAAATAAAATCAATTTTCATATAAAATAAGGTTCAAACAGAAATCCCATACCTTATGTTTATCATAACTCATAAGATATTTATATAACAAGATTAAAATAACATTAAACTATAAATGTACCATATAAATAATTATGATAACATATAATATACAATTATAACATTTCACCACCTATATATTTACAACTCATCCTTATTTTCCACATTTCTCGTGTTAATTGCATTATTTTTCATGCTAATTTGGATTCTGCAGTAGTAGTCCCTACATCTTGATCAGGATTAAATCATCTTTATATTTTTTATAATGATATAATATATTTTATTTTCATTATGTTCAAATTTATAGTAATTTCTGATAAGAATATAAGAAAAATTTATCACATCTCTTTATAGAGCTAGTAGTAAAAGAACATGAACAAGCGGCGTAATAAATTTTCAATTGGTGGAATGGTAAGAAGATAAATAATCAATTAAATATAAATAATATATATATAATTTAGTTTCATCTATATAACAACCCTAGTATTATATTGATTAAAAATTAATTTGATCATTACATGGAAAAGGTAGGCTCTACGTATGCAGAAGTGAAGATATCAGTTTTGATGTAATGGAAGGGAGTTGATAAATGACCATATCATTGTAATAATAAAAAAAATATAGTAAATTTATAACATTATATTCTTTATCTTATAATGGTTTCAACATATTTTTGGATGTTAATGAAGTTAGTAATAATGAATGAGTCAGTAATCTGGATTACGACTATTTTTTGAGATACATCCTTTAGCTTACCCCTACTACTTAATATTATGGTCTCATGAGGATAAAATAAGAATAAGAATGATATGAAGTAATCTATGAGAATATTTGGTTAGTCTAGGTCTGAGATATAGTTTTTATAAGTTATCAATAGTAGGGAAACATATGATCCCTTTTATAATTTTAGGGATGGACAAACAAGGAAATATTTAATGTAATTTATTAATATAAATTCATTTTCTTATGAAAATATTTCAAAATGGTCATTGAGTTTAAGGAGATATGTGTATTATAGATATAAAAATTAATAATTGGTATATTCATGTGTTCTACTTTATCATGAATTAGTATACCTTTTTATTCATTTTATTCCCTTTTACACATAAATGAGATAATAAATATTTAACATAATTATTATTAATTATGAAAAAAATTTAAGTTAACAATGAAAAATAAAAATATTTTATTAATATTTTATGTATTTAATCTTTTTTTATAGTTAAATACCTAGATTTCATAGAAATGATTTTTAAAATATTTTCACAAAACATAGTTAAACCTGTTTAAGAAAATGAATTTATTATTTTCCAAAATGATATTATAGACAAAATTATATTTTGACTCAATACGAATTAATTTTAATATATTAAATTAATGGATACATTTAATTATTTTTACCATACCAAAACTAAAGGGTGAATAATAATTAATTGTTCAATGTAATTGAATTTAAATGTGTTTTTTAAAACAAAAACATTATATATATTTTAAAAATTATAAGAACAAAACTATAAAATAAAAATAATATTATTATAGAAATTATATTACATATTTAATATATATATATTATAAAAGAGGCTTCATTAACATTCATGTTGTTATTTTGTAATTATAATTTCTTAATATGACAGTCATTCAAATTCAATGTTTTCACTAGTCACCAAAAAATAAACTATTTCATAAAATAATAAACAATTAATACTAAGATACTTTTTAAAGGAGGGAACCAAATTGTAATTATTTTTATATAACTAAACATATTTTTTTTAATTTAGGAGATAATAAAATTCAAAAAAAAATCTATGTTCATTATTCTATAGTTTCTTTACAAATAATCAAATACTCAATTTATTTGAATATAAGGTTCTAAAATAAATTCATTTAAATATTTTTTACAAGAATAAAAAAACATACATCATATATCATTTTTTTCATATTTTAATGATTTCATTGTTACATGTTACAATTGTGTTATAAATTAATGTATATTTTATATCATAATCTAATGTATGGTGCTTATTTTTATCATATTATTTATTCAATAAGGATATTTTTTTCTTACATATAATTAAAATGGATTTTATATATTTAATTTATATTAGAGAATTTAATTCATTAATATAAAATAACTCCACAAATTGAACAATAATTTATATTCCTAACATTATAATTGAAAAAAAAATTATTTTATCAATACATAAATGTTCATCATAGTCATAACTAATGAATTTTATAAGGGTTTACCAGGACATTTGATCTTAAATTTTCATATTCTCTTCTGATGATTTTTGTATAAATTTTTTGACAAGGATTTTTTCTACCTTTAATGAATGTTCTATTTTGTATTATAATCACAACTTTTTTCTTTGTTGTATATTATAAATAATTAATAATTTCTTGATACTTTTAAATGTCTATAATATGGTAAGGGAAGAGTTGATATAAATCAACATGTTAATATAGGAAAAAGATAACCCCAAAAGGTGTTATATTATAACTAAACTGGAGATATTTTAGGTAAATCATCAGAAGCATATTCATTAAAAATCATTTCTCTGATAAAATTATTTTCACATGTGTTGTAAAATGATTGTTCAATGTGGATAAATACAAATTTTATTATTTAAATAAATTTTGTATGAAAATTATAATCCTAGTTAATTTTACTTATAGATTCAATAGTGGTTCATTAATATTTAAATTGAAAATAATTATAAGAAGTTTATAAACCTAAAACTATGAAATTTAAATATATTATATTTCTTTATATAATATTATGTGTAATTGCACATTTAAAAAGAGAATAATTTTTTTCCAAATGAATAATAATGATTTTTTATTATTGTTGAATACTAAATAAGGGGAAAATATTTTTATAGAAGTTAGTATCACCAAGTTATAGATCCAATTATAACTCTTAACTACCTAATGACAAAAATGGTATTCACTAAGAATCTCACATATGAGTGATGAGGTATCCTTTTATAGACAATACATTATACATACCTATATGAAAAACAAAAATAGTTCATTTTTCCTACCGAGATGAAAAACCAAAATACCTCATTGTTTTAATCGAGTGAAACCATAAAGATCCACCTTTTTTGGTGTTAAATGGATAAGAACATCTAACATAAATGGTTAAAAATTGAATTGTAGTGCAATTTCAAATATAATTAATGATGAAAAATATAAAAACGTGATGGAAAATTAAAAACATTGTTGATAATTTTAATGAATCTCATTTATCACATCTATACAATAATGATTGTTGATTTTCCATCATGATCTTAATATAAAAAATTTAGTCATTATTGTAATGGATATAATAATATCCAATAAATAAGCCATTCTCAATTATGATTGAATGAAAATTAGATATATTTTATTAGTACTGGATGATCAATAATAATTATAACATCCATTATGATTAATTGTATATCACATAGATTTATTTATAGTGATCAATACTATACATCAATTGATATATATAATAATATTAAAAAATTATTATTTTTATCCTTTTCATTAATTATCATTTTTTGAATATATATTATAAAAATATAAAATTGTTTCAATAATATTGAAAAGATATATGTGGATATTAAAAATCATTAATGACGTTAAAAAATTATAGTATAACTTATAATAATTTAGATTATAAAAATAATAGTAAAATTGTGTATCAAATGTTCATAGAAAATACTATCTCTAATTGTTATTTGATTGTCCATGTGAGTTATTTTATTTTCATATAGGTTTCATTATAAATGTATATTGATTTTCTTATAAATACATTATAAAATATATTGAAGTTAAATACTACCTATGGAAGTACAGTTTTACAAAATTTTGTACTACTCTACCTCTTTCAATTTTGAATTGATCAAATTTTTGAAAACACTATTGATTGACTATATATCATGGATTGATCATAGGAAGAGGGGATAGACTTCTTGAAGTGGTGATTAAACACATGATTTATACCATTGACCATGGTACTACAATTAGTGTGTTGTAACTCGAGGATTGTAAGCCAATATGCAGTGAAACATGTAATAGTATCAAATTCAATTTTAGATACTTCATAAATGAAAACATTAATTGTAATTGTAGAATTTCAAGAACTATAGGTTTTTTATTCCCTTCATGAATAATATAATTATATATTCAATTGAAATATTTTATATATAATATATGTTCATTTTGTGTTAATATTTTAAACACAAATACAATGTAACAACTCTAAATATTAATTTTTATATAATTGAAATGTCCTATTTTCATTATATAGTGAGATAACCAACAAAATATTTGTTATTCTACAACTGTATCTAATATTATATAAATTATTTGAATGAAAATGTTAAAAAATATTTTTTTATTAAGTATCAATACACTAAAAATTGTAGAAAATTAATACTAAAATGAAGTTACATTTAGTGCGAATTTTGTTTGTATGACATGCATCATATAAGACATCATATATCTAAAGGTCATAATAAAGCTACATAAATTTTATATTAAAATTATAGAAAATTATTTATTTTTATATGTATATATTTCGCATCATATAATGGTTATAATTATATTTTTTAATATAGTGTAAAAATTTACTTGCAAGTTTTGTTGAATGTATGTAAGGATAACATAACTTTTATAGATATGTTAAATTTAAATAATATTTTTTTTGTGTGAATATATAAAATGTGTAAATAAAAAAAATAATTATAAGGTTAATCTAATTGAATTTTATTGTAAAAAAGTAAAATTATTTCTATAATTTTCATAATGATTATACATTAATAACCATATATCTGTAACGATATACTGTTTAACACATTGAATATTCTAAAATAAAAACATTTTTTAAAATTTTGTGTTTGACATGAAACACCTAGAATAGAAGACAATATAACATCTAAATACTTTAAAATAGAATTAAATTTTAAAATAAATTTAATTTAATCAATATCATTTTCAAAATGAAACATTGAGTTAATCATTCGTTACACACAACAATAAGTTCATTTAAAGGCATGTAGTACACGCAAGACTGAGTCTTTATAAATAATATAAATATTTATCTTATAAAATTTACTCTATCTATTAAATTTATATTTATTAATATTATTTACTAACAAATAAAAATATATGGTTGAATTTGTTGGTTAGTAATTAAATAAATAGAGAAACCAATAATAAAGTAATTTTTTAATAAAATAAATGATTATATTATAATGTAATTTTATCTAAATAAATTTAATTATTCAATACTATTGAGGATATTAATTAAATATATATTATATATTATAAAAATTATTTTTTATATTAATCCAATAGATTTTGTAGGAATAAAATAATATAAAATCAAATTTTCTAAATAAAAATCTATATATTTATAAATTCATTTAGATACCTTTTATTGTAAAATTTGTTTTACATATAAATATTTATTTAATATATATAATATTTGAAAAAAAATATAAAGAATAATTTTAATTTAATATTTATGATAATTCTACGTATTTTTTAGAGATGTATAATTTTTTATGAATATTGAAAAATACAGAATTTTTATTCAGAGCTAACATCTAATTTCAATTATTTATATTATAAAATATATGTTTATTTGTTTTAAATTATAATTAGATCAATTTTTCTTATTTTAATTCAGCCTTGTTAATATATATCATTTAGGTAATCAATTTGGAAAAAAATTCATTTGAAAATTTTCAATGTAAAATGAAATCGCTTTATCATCCGATTTGCGAGAGTAATTTTATTTTAATTTCTTCTATATAAATGAAATGAATATAAAATATAGATTACATTTTTGGAATAATAATAATATAAAATTTCAATTTAATATAACATAGTTTTTTAAAATAAAAAATAATGAAATAAATTTAGATTAATTAAATAATTAATGTGAGAATGAGTATACTTAATGGATGAAATTTAATCATAAGGGGCGAAATGGGATAAAATATTTCATGAACCCATTGTATAACAATATTTTCACTATATAATTTATTTTATTTATTCTTTTATTATTGACGGCACATGATGAAATGGATACCTTTTAATAGCTTTTACCTTTTTTCATTTACATGAATGCCATTCAGTATCAACTATATAAAAAAACTCACCCACTCCCTTATTCACAAATATATAGTCCATTGGCCACTTGGATCCCATTACAAATAATCTACCAACATTTATAAAATTTTCCTAGTAGCCTAAATTTGGGGACAAATCCAACCATGAAATGATTGGGTATAAACCGAATAGAATAACCCAAATAAGAGGAAACATTCTTCAATGAGCACTTTAGTTTTTTTATTGGTACACCATGAAAATTTTATTATATATATTTTTATATAAAATTATATATATTATAAATCTATCAATAATTTCTAATATTAAATTTATGACTTACACCGAAACACTTGCCCATCATATAGGATGCAAAATCTTTCTTTATTGGTTCGTCAGACAAAGACCGCACAAACCAATGTCATTCTTTCTTCCATTTCCAATATTCATCATCCATATTAATGATGTAATTATTTTTGATATTTGATATATATAATATTTATAATTAATTTATACTTTTTTAATTATTAAATAATATATACCTTCATTCTTTCCATTTTCTGGTAATGTGATAATATCGTTTGTAGAGGCGTAGACTACATCCTTCTCATTGTGATGTGATTCATTGATTCTTTAAATATATGGTGTTGATGATAGTTTCAATAAAAATTATAATATATATGATAGGAATATTATACTATAATTAATATATATATATATATATATTACATTTAATTTTAATTTTTTAATACAATAGGAAAAAAGAAAACAATGGTTATATGTACGTATAACCTTCTGTATTTATGGATGTTTTATTTCATTTCCCAAGAAAAAATTTTAAGGATAATGTTTAAATCATATAAAATAAATATATATCATATTTAAATCATGATTTACATTTTTAGTTTGTTAAATCATGATCAATTTAATAGGATCTTAAACTGAAAGTCAAAGCGTTATTGAAAATCATAATAACTAACATAATATATAATGAAAAGAATAAAAAAATAGAAAAAAACTTGTAATATGATATTATATGAAGATAATATTTTAACATTCTAAAATATTATTATGGTCATAAAAATATTCAATGAAATGATTAAAACCATAATATAAGAGGTTAATTGGTGTTCTACCCAAATAGATATGAGGGTAAGGGGATTTATTGACTAAGAATTATTTCGACCAGACTTATACCGTATTAAAAACTATTTTAATCGGTGTGGTGTATATATTTATTTATGACATGTTAATAATGAATATTATTAATTTAATGGATTGAATTTTTTTTAATTTATTTTATTCTTGCATCAATACTATGATTCAAAAGATACTCTTGAAGTAAGGGATTATATATCAATTTTAAATCAAAAATTAATATTGTAATGGTATACACCTATCTTTTTTATACAGTGTATAAAATACCCATATGACTTGTAGTATCATGAGTAATAAATAATTCATTAAATTTTATGTTTCAATTTAAATTATTTTATCTAAGGGGATTTAAATTAAAGTTACAATGTGGTAATTATATTTCGTAGCATAATTCATTTTAATTATTCTATAATAATTCTTCATTGTTGTTAAAATTATAATATTGTTTATATTAATATATATTATTTGGTACCCAATTATGGAAATTAAATTATTGGGTCTATTAATATATATATATATATATATATATATATATATATATATTTCCCACATATTTTATGTGTACTTACATTTGATACACATAATCAATTAATTCACTGATTCTTACATCAACATTATAGTTTATTAGTGGTTTATTTTACAATCTAATTCTAACTTAGATTATTTATGATTGAATTTCTATTAATTGAAATTATTTGATCATTTATTAGTAAACCCTTTAATTTAATTCCACATCAGTTAATCATTATTATTTAAAATTAAATTTAGCATTTTATAACACTTATGTACTTCATCTTTTTTATAAAATATTTTTAATAAAATATGGCTTCATTTATCTTTCGGCCAGAACATTTTTATCATACAAAAAAATGTTTTCAAAAATGAATCAGTATGTTTTTCATTAACCATTTCAATTTTTTTAACTAAAATTCATTTTTACTCACATTTCCATTATAAAAAATCATTCAATTGAATAATATTATTGATTTGTAAACAAAAAAAATTCTAACAAATTTAGAATGAAAAATTAATGTCTGTTTTAACTTATACAAAATTACCCTCAAAAATTTCGTTGAATATTTTAATTAAATTCTGAAAAAATAAATTTAATGATGTTTTTTTAAAATAATTTTTCATATAAATTATTTTCAAAATGATTTTCAAAATGAAAATGATATTTTCCCCATGAAAATTTATTAATGATATTTTTACGTCATCAATGATAATATCCGTAAATATCATTAAAATAAATATACATCAAGTTGATTCAATCTTTGTTTTTACTCTATAACATTTATAATAATATTAACAAAGTTATTTATTTAAATTCACTTCATTTAATAAATTTTATATTCACCATGAATTATTCACTAGATCTTAAATTTACCCCATTAATCCATATTATAAAATAAGGTAATAATTATTTCATAAATAATATTTTATTTATAAATATTCACTTTTTTAATAAATTTAACTTCATTTTATGTGGAAATATTGATAAATTTGTATCATTTAATCCATATAGATATTTTTTTATGAGGAAAATTATTTATTAATTAAATATATTATCAAATATATGAAGAATTATTTGGAGTGTATGTTATGGGTGAGTCCCAAATATTATATATCCCCTCAAAGAATAAATTTGTTGAAAGAGAAAATTTTGTTGGCTAAATTAAATTGGGTTATACGTATAATCTTCAACAATTTTCTAATTTGTCATGCTGGTATAGGATTTAATGTTTCTAAGATATTCCATCCAATAATTATGATTTTTTTTTAATCAAAATTAATATTGTTATTACTATTATTATCTATGATATTTTCATTATTAAAAAACACATGAATTCATTTAATTATTAGTTTATTGATTACATTCAATGTTTTTTCATTTATTTTCATTTTTATATTATTTGTATATTTTCTTCACAGTTCATTGATTTGTTAGAATGTTTCCTCAGTTATTTACCAATATATTTTTATTGAATAATATTGATTTTTAAAAGATTATACATTCCTTATACCTTAAAAATAATTTAGATCACAATTATTTTTAAAAAATATTCTATTATTTTTGATGTTTAGTAAAAATTATTTGAATGTATATACTAGATGGAAGATGTATATTATCAAAAAAATTCATTTATTTTTGTACTCACATATAATGAATGAATCATGTATGTATTTATTTTAGTAAGACCTCAATACAGATTGGTCCGTTTAGGATTTTATAATCTTTTATCATATCCCTATGCAATGGTAGTAGTAATAACCTCCAATAAACATTGGTATGGGTCACTACTATTGGTATCATAGTAAGTTTCTTAAAAATATTAATAATTGGATTTATGAAACAATAGATTTGGGAAAATTTCCCTATGATATAAATGTGGATATGTAAAGGAAAACATCTTAGACTATTGGTATGATTGAGAATATCATGATATTTGGTAAATTCATTCATGTTTATAGTGTTTCATTATATTATGTGTTTAACAAAGAAGATATGTTCAAAGTCATAAACACTACTTCATATGTTTAATATGATGGGATTTGAAAATTTATAAGGAAATTTGGGTAAATTTTTTGGAATGAATATTTTTAGTAGAGAATTTATCTGAGGAATAATGAATTGTTATTTAATAGACATAATTTTAATTTTATTGATAAAAATTGTTTTAGATACATGAATAATATTGTTAGAAACTATGATAAAGTTTGTTGTATTGAGAACATAAGTTAAAATGTTATTTAATGATTATTATCATTTCAAGGCTATCAATAATAGTTTTTGTAAACAATATATTTATTTTGTATCATTGAAAATATGAAAACTAGCATGCATGGTGAAAACCCATTGCATCATGTAAGAAGGTGGGTCATGAACCCTTGATCGAAATATGATTACGGTTTCACACCTACCAATGTCCTATACAATATCCAAGATAAAATGAAATTATTTTTATTTCAAAAATTTGATGAATAATTACTAATAAAGAAGAAATTGTATTACTTTTTTGGTTTATATATTTGGAAATCATATTTATTGGTTATGTAAAATAGTTAGATACATATATAACTAATTGTTTTAGGGATATTATATATCCTAAATTTTAGTGCCTTACGCATGAAAAACATTTTTTTATATTGATTTCTGGAGGTAATGTATAAATTAGAAATTATCAATGAAAAAACAAATATGAATTTTTTTATTGAGATATTACATGTATATTTCCTTATATTATTACATAGTAAATGAAAAAAATAACATTATGTAATTGGTATTGAAAATCAGGTTTTTAATAACATATATTTTTTGATCTGGTGGCCTTTAAAACCAATACATAATTATGACTTGAGGCCCTAAACATTTTATTGATCATTACATTGTTTTTTATAAATGATCATAATCAGTTTTCATAAATATTTATGTTTTTCTTCCATGGAAATATCATCACATTCCAAGAATGTTATCATTTATAGAAACCTAATTATATGAAATTTCACGTGACAATTGTACTTCTGAAACACAATATTCATGATTATTTTTAACACCCCTTTTAATGATTTGGGATTTCAATGACTAAAATTTATAATATCAAATGAATGATAAGAAATAAAAATTTAAATTAGGGTGAAATAATTTATTTCAGTTGGGGATAATGTAACACCTCAAAAATTATAAAATAATAACATTTTTTTCAACTGCATTTATGAAATTCTACAAAAAAGGTTAAGAGAATATTACAACATTATAATTTCAGATATATTTACCATTTTAATTAAATTAAATTTATTATTTATAATATTGTACACTGTATTCCATGTTTAGCTTTCATTACATGCTACCACAAGGTCATTGATTTTCTAACATTACATGCAAGAATGAGTTTGACAAAATATTGTTAATAATATTATTATAACATATCTCTTAGCTATTTGATAGGTGGTCATGAATATGATTACTGAAAATATGAAAATATATTTTTTAATTCATTGGATAATAATTAAATATATATAAAAACCAATTATAAATAAAAAATTATAAATTAATGATTTTTATTAAAAAAATATTTTATCTTAATATATTAATGTATTTCATGTGTTTAATTATACTAAGTAATTAAGAAAAATAAATAAATATATATATGTATATTATTCAATAAAGTACATTTTAAATTAAACAAATATATTTTAAAGGCATAAGATAAAAATAAATCCAATTTAATCCATAAAAGGAAATATTTTTTTGAAATTGTGTTTTTTCCACATTTAATTATGCAATTATTTTATATCTAATTTTTAAAAGAATTATAATTAAATTTTTACATAATAAAATTAATAATTATTTAAAAATTTAAGATATAGATTATGGTGAATTTATCTTTCTTTTATGTGAATTTTCATTTTTTTGGTTGAATTTGAAAAAATATCATATTTTTTTATTAATTTTATTTAATAAAAATAATTTAAAAATTTTCAAATATTTTTCATATATATTATAACTTATGAATATATAAATTTTACTTATAATAATTAAATTCATGTTTTTGGGATCAATTTTATACCTATTTCTCATATAACAACATTTTAATCTTTTGAACATTTTCTTTTCAAAAAAACATTCTTTATTGTCCCATCTATATGTTTACTTTTAAATTAATTTCTGACAATTATAGAAATTAAATTTAGAAAAATAGATTCAATATTTAGAAACATTATTATTAAAATAAATAATATAATAAATTCATTTTTACAACCAATATTTTTTAATGAAATTAAAAATAATAATATCTATTAAGGTTAAAATAAGTTAACTTTGTAGTTAATTTAAATATTAAGAAGAAAAATTAGAAATAAACTTTTTAGACATTTACTAAATTTACATATTTTTCAAATATACTCTCTTAGAACTAATTTTATTTATTATTTGTGTCATGTGATGTAATGGATACCTCCCAATTGACTTTACCATTTCATATATTCAAGAATGAATGTCCTCTTCCAATATAAAATGGACCCCCCAACATATTCACACCTCTTATGGAATTTGTCGCATCCAAACCAAACCCAAATAAGATCCAAATATTTCTCCCCTCATCATGGAAATAAAAATATGGGTATAAATCCATCCTTTTAGGGATTTTTTATAAACCCGGTTGAATTAACAAAAAGGAGGGAGCTTTATTCACTGACCACTTTGTTTTAATTTCTCTATCCACCAAATGAATTTGAATTATAAATTTTTTAAATAAAAAATTAAGCATAATTAATAATTTAAGATGTTTTTATCTTACAGATATGACCTAAACCAAAAAAACATCCATCAAATAGGATATGTAATCATGTATTCTATGTACGGCGGACTAGTGTCTTGAGAATTAATGTCATTTCTTTCAATATTTCCAACATTAAAGGGAGGTAATAATGATGAAATATTATTTTATATATGATATTTATAAAATAATTTTTTATTTAATTATTATTGAACACATAACATCAGGTTTTTCATTTTGTGGGAATAAAATAACATCATTTATGGATGTGTGGACTACCTTCTCCTCAAAGCGGTGTGGTTTTTTCATTTTTTACTTAAAATATATTAATAACGGTTTAAATAAAATTTGTGATATATATGATAAAAATATTATTATGGTATTATGATATACATATGTACCATTTAATTTTCATTCTTAAAATACAATAATAAAATGGAAATAGATTATATGCTTACAAATGACATATCCTCCCTATGAATAGTGTGTTTTATTTCTTATTAACATATTTTATGGAAAATATAAATACATATATAAAATTATATATGATATATACATAATTTATTAAATTATCATGTTTAGTTAATCTTTATCTATGAGATAGGAACCAAAAATAACAAGTCAAATCATTCTAACAATACAATGAAATTAACATGTGACACAGATAATATAATGAATGATTATTAAAAAAAGTGTAAAAATATAATATAATAGTATAATATATGATATTATAAATATTATTAATTCTATTTTATAATCTTATATCATAATTATAACAATTATACATGATGTTAAAGAGCATTCATCCAAATCCAGTCTAAAATAAGTGCACTTATTATCTCACTTTTTAATGTGATAGATACAAAATAATGAACAATAGATTCTTTTGTTTGGTGTATATACTTATTTATTACATTTTATATAATGAATATAATTTAATACATTATATTCTTTGTTTCAAAATATGTTACTATTTAACAGATCTCCCGATTCAAACGCTACTCCAGTAGTATGGGATTCTTTCTTAATTTCATTTCATTGATGAATATTGTTATTATATACCCAAAAACAATTTTATATGGTCTTTAAACTACAAATTTCCAATGTATTATCATAAATAATTAATTATATATCATATTTTAAGTTTCTATTTTTATTATTTAATATATGGTAATTAGAACATCATATTACGAAGTGGTAAATTAATTTAATAACTCAAATCTGTTTTGTTGAGTAATAAATCTTCTCATTGTAATTAATATTCTTTGATTATTTATATAATAAAATTTGATTATATGTTTGTATATTTCCTCTTTGTTTTTGTGTATTTATATATTATACACACAATCTTTTTTTTGGTTTATTCTCACTTTAGCATTATGTATTTTAAGTGTTTATGTCATAATATCATTCTAATCAAAATATTTTATTTTAGATTTTCCATTCAAATTAATATTTTTATTTTTAATTAATAAACCCTTCAATTTTATTCTCATATTATTATTAATAATTATTTTCAATTAATGGTATCATTTGTCTACATTTTTTCTTAAAATGTTTCATAAAATGTATTTCATTAAAAGTAACTTCATTTCTCAAATTTTTAAGAAATCTATTTTATTACAAAAACATGTTTTCTAAAAAAAATTCAATAATGTTTTTGTAACCATTTCATAATAATATATTAAAAAAACTTATCCACATTTATGTTAAAAAAAATTTTAAAAGGAAAATTATTTTCTCAATCTAAACAAGGAACGTTCCTCACATTTTTACATTGAAATATCAATGTTCTTTTTACCTCATATGGAATTACCTATAGAAAATTAATTAAAGATTCCATTGATATTTTTAAATGTTAGTTTTAAATAAATATATTTAACATTTATGATAAAAATAAATTATTATCAAATATTATTTCAAAAGGAAAAGAATATTGTCCCTGATATATTTTTAACAATATTTTTGTTTTATTAACCAAATGAATATTTATCTATACTTCAATTAGTATACCTTATATTCATAACAAAATTATTATTCTTCTAAACAATTATTGAAAATTATTTCCAATTATATTATTTACATTCACATCCTTGATGGATATTTTGAGTCCCCTAGAAATATTCAATATAAAACTAATTTCATCTAATTATCAATATCATGTATCATAGATATCATTATTTATTAAACCATATAACCTTTAAATATCTAGTGTATTACCTTAAATTTTCTTATATTATCGTGGAAATAATTTATAAATATTAATCCTTTACTCAATACATATATTCAAACATATGGAATTTTTTTAATAGTTGAATTGATTATAAGTTATGTAAGGAATTATTTAGACTATAAGTAACAAATGGGCCTAGAAATTATATAGCCCATCAATGAATCAATAGTTATTCAGGAGAAAAATCTATTGAAATACATAAATGGGTTTTTCTTATAGGTTAAAACAATCTTGTCAACAGTCTTGATTGAATTGCTTTTCATGTGTCTCAACACATGATGTACAGTAATTAAGAATTTTCTTTCTTTTATAACTTAGTTATTATTACTAAGATTAGTATCCTTGATAATTTAATTATAAAAAATATATATATATTAATTTCAATATTAGTTTATTTATAAAATTAATGTGTGTTTATTTATTTACATGGTTGTACTATTTATTCATTTCAATATCATTTTGTTAATTACATGGAATGTGTCTTAATTTATTTTCCTTTCCATATTAATTATTCATTTTAGACTCATTACTTATTTTTATGTACCTACCTCTTACTAATAATTTGATCTCACCAATATTTTGTTTCCATTCCACAAGATTACTTGAATTTTACTAGGAATGATATGAAATAAAATAATATAGAATATTGTAATTCTATGAAAAATATTATATTGATATTGATGAATTCAATTTTAAAACTAGACAGAAGTATTTATCTAATTTACCATGGAGATAAACTATTTTGGCCCTATGGGATGTGATTTTATTATATCTAATGATAATTTAATGGTAGTAGAAACTAGATCAATGATTAAAGGATATGGGTTTATATAATTTTAAAAAATTATTTATTTATATAAAATTATATAATAACTAAAATGAAAAATGAACCAAAAAAGGTTTCATAATGGTCTTTATGTACCCTAAATAAAATGAAATGGTATACAAAATCATAATATTTTATAACATCAGATGAAACATAAAATGAATAAGAAAAATATATGAAAATGGAAAAAAATTAATATATGATATTGAAAAATTAAACATTAATTAATATATTTGAGTGCATGAGATTGACCAAAACCTTGAAAACAAATCTAAACAAACACTACCAAACTCTCTAAACTATTATAACCTAATTATTTCTGAGATTTATTACTATAATACTTATATATCAAATATTGGTTTTATTTTTCAATGAATTATATGGATGCGGATTATGGTCTTGGTTGTGTGAAACTCAGATAAATGTCTATACCCTTCTTTAATCAAGATTTATATAGAGTAAAAAAATATGGATTACGTGTTATATGAGTGAATAAGTATGGTGTATTGTCATCAAAATTCATATTCTTATTATTGTATAGTACCATTACTATGAATTTTTTAGATCATGTTTTTTCAAAGGATCCCTCTTTTAATTTTCAATGATTTTTCATTCATGGGAGTTCACAATTTCTATGGTTTTCAGACCATTCATGGTGTCCCATACTGATATATCTATGGCCTATTCTTATGCAATGCACTCATATATGATATAGTTTCAACACATCCACTATTTATTGTATATTCATGGATATCATCATGATGATTATCAATTCACCAAAAATGGAGAGTTTGTTATTTATGATGGTAACAGATATAAGGAGACACTATTTGAGAATCAGGGCCACCATGATATGGTGTTACACGGGCATGATATTGAAATGGTTGATATATTTTTTCTGAAATAGTTTATTGGATAAAATAACATGTGATTGGTATTTGTATAGGCAATCATATTATCCAATGTTATTTTACTATTTTGGTTTTTCAATTTTTAGTTGTTTTGTTGGGTCGAATTATATTTTATGAGATAGTTCCACTTTCTCAATGTGACCAATATTCATGGATTTATAGTTTTTTTATTGAAATATTTATTTTGTGTTTGTTTAATTATAGTTAAGGTTGTCTTTTCATTATTATAATTTTTCCAATTTTTGTATGGTTTTTTTCTCATTTTGATAAATTCATACAGGGATTCTTATAAGGTGGTTATTCATATCCCTTCTATTTTCATTCTAGATATTTTCAAATCATCATGTAAAATAATTTTTTTAGAGGTATGTGATATAAGATCATAAATTTATAAAAACATTGTTTGTATTTTCTTGATGAATAATGACATTAAGGGGGTGGTAAAAACATTTAATGTTATTAATTTATAAATTTATATCCATAAAATTTTTATTTCTATATATTTTATTTAATGTTATATAAATACATGTGTTGTTTATAGAATTCCCATATAAATTAAAATTTTATTTTTTATTAAGTTTTATTCACATATTTAAAAATAGTCATCTCACATTCTTTATGTATGATTACCCGTAAAAAATACCCTTACACTGGTGAATTTTATTATTCTAACATGTGTAGTAAAATATGATGTATGGGCAGATCCAATATCGCATGTAGGTTAAGAAGGTATTCCACATCTCGTATAAGGGTATGTGTGAATTCAAATTATGTGAGAAAATGTTAACTAATTTTTTAAAAAATATCATGAGTGTAAAATCATCATCTTGTAGGAATATTATTACCCTTACTTAATGTATCATGTTATTGACATGACATCACAAAAGATTATTGTCTATTTTTTGCATGACGACGTGTTCAAAACTCACATAATGGTGGCATGTTATAGGGTGAAACTACAGTTTATAATTCTCATATGTGGTTAACCTATCTCAAATAGGTTATGATATTAACCATACGTACAATGAAAATTCTCTATATAATATAAATATTTGTCTTAGAATATTATTTTTGATTCCCAGATTGATCAGTAACAAAATTATATTGGAAATTAAATTTAAAAATTATGGATTATAATTCTGTTTTGAGTATTCAATACTATCATTGAATTCCATTTATTTTTTATGATTAATATTTGTATTTTTGAAAAATAATATGTAATATAATTGATATGGGAAATAAAGGGAATATTTAAAAAATAAATTAGAAATATTTTTTGGAATTCATTATAATTTTATAATACAACCGAATTATATTCACTTGTTCGTGTTTCCATTTTTCTATTGATTCTAGGATGTTCAAAAATATTTATTGCAGTCGTGTGATCCTTTTACATACAATTAATGTAGTTATGAATATTTTCATATACCACACATAATCTTCCCTCACAATTTATTTAGTATATGGTCATGTGAAGTCGTCATTCCCTTTATGAGATTCAATTCACCTATTTTGTTGCCCCATATTTGGATCAATAATTCTTTGGGACTCACTATGATTCCACATAAATTTCAAAATAGATCAATGTATCTTCATAACATGGAAAATGTCTAGATATGAAATGGGTATGTTTGAATGCTTAGTAAAAGAAAGAACATCATCACATCATCAAGGATGGTATCAGAAATATGTGAGAATAAATGATAATTGGTGAAATATCTAATAATTATAATAGGGGATGTCAAGGAAATGAAAATAAATATTAAAATACGGAACTTTTAATAAAATAGTAATACAAAAATATTATATTGGGAATCACTAACCATTTTTCATAACATTGTAAATCTCTGACCCTAGATACCTAGAGTTGGTGCATTATTACATAACATTGGCATGATCACAAGGAATTCACGTATCGAAAGACCGATCAGTTTAGAATTATTGGAAATAAGATTCATACATAAGATCAACTTTACAACATGAAAAGAAATAAAACATGAATTTAATCCATTAGAAGCAACCACGACTACTAGATTATGCATGCAAGTCATTCATTACTAACATATTTATATCATGGGAAAATGAATCATAATAAAGGGTTGAACTCAAATGCTCATTATGGGTAATAAATACAATGGAAGATAACATAAATATTAGGGATGGTGAATAATTGAAACCACATGCCTTTACCAATAATATACATGAATACTATTATGAAAGGAATACGAGCTTAGTAAATAATGTCATAATAAAACATAATCATGTGTATTCCACTAGTCAGATGACCACATGAACCATCAATATTAATTTCATAATGAGGGAATGTATAATGTTGTAAATTATGAAACTTTTTTTGAATCCCTCATCCAAGATTTCTAATAATGATTAAGGCTTAGGCTAAAAAATATATCAAATTGGGAAAGGACTAGACCAATTCCACACCATGTTTTGAGACCTATCGATTCATCAAGAAGCTATAGTGGGTTCCACCCTTCACTTACTAAGTTCAATACATTCCTCATAGGAAAATGATGAAATATAACATAAAAATATTATTAAACCTAGCATACAAAATTTAAATAATTTATCCATAAACCATGAATGGTATAAAATTATCACATCCATAGTAAAACATATCACAAAACCTTCAATACATTATGGATGTTTTGTATCATAATAAATCAACTTCAAATAAACATAAAATCCCTCAAAGGATGTTGACATAGTTGAAATCCAATCCTTTTAAGAGAAATATCTCTTTCTATTTGGAAATAATTTAAGAGTCACATAATTAGAAAGAAAATATTTATTTTAAAAATATTATTATATGATTTTAAGGGAATATTCGACCTTGTTATATTGAAATAAAATAACAACACCAGCCATCTATGTTAAAAAAACATTCTTACCTTATTTTTCTTTGAAAATTTCATAAAATACCTTGATTAGAAAATGATGGAAATATTCCTTTCAAAACATTTAAGGTCAAATAAGGGTATAAATGTCTTTATCCCATTATCTAGTAAATATTATAAATGTTTTGAAATACATTTATAAGATACATGGATGTGGATGATAAAGATGTCCCAGTAGATAATTACATACAAACAACCTCTGATAATAAAAATATTGTGAAATTAACCATTACCTTATACTTTTACTTGGTTGAGGGTAGGTTAAACTCATGTATAATGTTGAAATAATTTTTATTAAATTATACAGTAATCATATTCATTAATATGATATCATATATGATATTTTAATATTGCTTTGTTAGTAATATCTTAGTATTATCGTCATTTCAGATGTTAAATGATTCAAATTCCTTTATATGATATGTTATTTATGTAATGATTATTAGGGATAAAAATGTATATTATTCATATTTAGAGTGATATTAAGATTTTAAACATTATTTTTAATCATCTAATGTAAATTACTCTTAAATGGATATGATGGAAATGAATCGCGTCGCGTTCCAGGAGACGGTTAGCCGTAAGTACACACAAGTGACAATATCATTCTTTTGATATGAAATAAATATATAGTTGGTCGATATATCATATATACACAATCATTATTATAAATTCCAATCCTTAAACCTTACTTAATCTTGATTCATTACAATATTACACATTGAGGATCGTTTCAGGTTTATAGTTTTAGAGAATTAGATCATGAAACTTGCATTACATTCCACATTTAAGAAAAGTGGTTACATAAAAGACAATATTAATTTTTTCCATCAATGGAAACATATTTAAAATAAAACATGGATTCATTCTTGACACATCCTTGACACTATCATCACATCATGTACCTTTCCCGTGACATGTGAAAAACATTTCACAAACTTGGGATGAGCATAAAAAGCTCAGTAAGGGTTAAAATAAATATGGAAAAGAAACATGAGTTCATATATACATAAGAATGAAATCATACTTTACCCATAAAACATAGGCACTTTAACATACCTCATCAAATCATGAATAAAATATAGAAATCATAAGACATAAAAGGTAACTTGAGGCATTCATAACATTCTTATGTAGGGAGTAACCCTCTTGGTTATGTTTGGAATACCCATCACAGTATATTCCCTAAATCTCTTCGTAGAAACCTTAACATTTCACTCCTTCGTGTTACCCAATGCATTGGAGAGCTATATCGGGATCACCCTCCCTTAGTTTATCACGGAACCACCCGTTTTCATAACAATGACCAAGAACCATAACATAAACATATCACATAAAACATGCATAAAAGAAAACATAACATTTTCACATTTCAATCACATTATAACATTTTAGTATATTGAAATAATGAATCCATTCAAAAAGAAACCATTTCCAAAACCATTTAAAACATTTAATAAAGCGATTTTTGAATCAAAGTGTCCCATACCACCTTCATGCTTTTAAAAATTTAAACCATTAATATCCATATAAAAAAATCTTTAAAACCATTTTGAAAACATGTATATTAATAAGAACAAATAGTCAAAACATTTAAAGTGATATTTTGGTTAAGGGGGTTTTACCAAAATTAGAGACACTTGAATACAATAATTGAGGAATAACATTCAGTGAGAAATTTATAATTTCATGAGAATAAATGGATTCATGATATAATATTCCAAAGGACAGTATATACACAATATAAGAGTGAATTGGTCCATAACAACAATGAAGTCTCAATAGAAATGTCAAATGTGATGAAATCCCTTATAAAGAAGGTATCCTCAAATTAAGGATAAATCAATCTCAAAATTATGTGTGACAAATATAAATACACCCAATATAAGTGGATATTAAGTGTAATAAAATAAAAGTTCATTCACAGATATTCAAAGTATGAAATATTCAATAAGTACATGTTGAACCCAATGAAATCGAAATTGGGTTAAAAAGTTCCCTTGGTAAAATTCGACAGCCTAACGGCATCACTTCAAAATTCCGAAAATGAGTTGATGAGAGATAAAAAGGGAATCTCATCACAAGGAAATAAAATTTACATCAATATGGATATAAAATAACATACCCCATCATAATAGTATGTGAATTAAAAGACATAACAAAAGAAGTCTTTTAAAAAGTGGAGGGTGAAACGTCCCCTTACCGAGTTGGGTGACTTTAGAAACGTACACCCCATGGAAGAAGGGTCATAAAATGAAGATGTCAATACCCATAAATGAAATTATAATACAAAAAGTGTATAATAATTGGCAGTACATACAACACTCAAAGGAAATTGTGGCAAATGTAGCATAAATCTCTCGAGAATAAAAGTGAGATGAAAAATCCCTTACTAAAACTCGGCAGCCTACGGGTGCCACTTAAAACATCCAAAATGGATTGATGAGAGAAAATAGGGTCTCTAATCATATTAACACAATGTTTACATAAATATGAATATAAACGAACTTCCCCCAACATAACAAAGAGGATATTAAAAGAAGTGACCTAAAGGAGAGTACTTAAAAAGAAAGAGAGTGGTTAGATCTCTTACGAAAATTCGGCAGCCTAACGGTGCCACTCAAAACTTCCAAAATGGATTTATGAGAGAGAATAGGGTCTCTAATTATAATAACATAAAAATTAAAGTAAGAGTAATATAAAATAACATCCCAATAACAGGAAAGATGAGCTTTAAAAGGAATGACATAAAAGAGTGTACTTAAAAAAAAGAGAGGAGTATGATCCCTTACCTCGGGTCCAACTTGTCTTGTTATTTTCGTTATATTCCTGAATAATAAACATTGGTCAATTTATAATTGCCCATGTACCTCCTTTAAATATTATTATTCCGTTCATATCACATATTATAATGTTATAATAATTTTTTAATAATGTTAGTTCATATCAGATGTTTTTGCCGATGTTTGGTAAATGAGTCAAAAATGAACTTGTTTGAAAAATGATTGTCCATGTAGTTATATGTAAATAATTTCCATAATAGTATTAATGATTAAAATATCATATATATCTAGTACATATTCATTTTATACTATTCCATATCATTTGGAGATAAAAACGAAAAGCACCGTTCATGGAGACGGTAGGCCGTACGTACGCATGAATGCTACTTTCATTCTTTCTTTGTCATATTAACGGAATTAAAAATAAATGATATATATATATATATTATAATTAAAGTATAATATATATGTTATATAGGTAACATATGATCATTAATTTAATTCTTTATATGTTCCATGTATTGCATGTTCGAGTCACATCACTTGAGGGGGCGGTAGTCCACACTTCCTCATATGAAATTATCGCATTTACACAACATGAAAAGAATAAAGGTATGGTTTAAATATAAAATTAAGAAGCATATAGTAAACATAAATACCATATATATAATATATAAAATACAGTGACATCATAATGTCCACCTCTAAAGGTGTTAAAAGAATATTGAACAATCATCGTTTCGTGAGGCAGAAAATCACCAACCACATAAACAGTATGTACATTAACCATTAGACAAATGTGTGTGTAAGTGTAGCTCGAATACTTCTTATAAAAACATCCTAGTATATTGAAGATACTGGATTTTTTACAAAAAAAATGAATAAAAAGAGTTTAGGGGGTTGGAGAAGAAAATTAAAACAAAAGGACACAAGTGAAGACATTACCTTAAAATCGGGTAACTCCCTTTGGTTTGAGCTCAAAGGCTTTCTTGGGAAGACTTATGCCTAAAGTGAGGCTTCAAGGAGTTAGAGAGGTCTGTGGAGAGACATAATGGGCATGGGTTGGCCGAGCCAAAGGCTTTGGAAGTGTGGGTAAGGAGGTAGAGGTGGGGGCCTTTTATAAGAGGATAGGAGGGGCACTCTTGGAAAGTAAGGAAATGTTACATTATTTTAGAATGCGTTTCGGATATTAATGGTTAAACATTGATGTTATTCTAGGATAAGGTGATATGGGTTTGAAATCCACCCTTCCAACAGGTTTTGGTCATGTGTAGTTGTTATATTTTACGTTATCTTTCCATTTTATTTAAATCGTTAAATAATGAGGTCATCGCTGCATCATCATGATGTAAAAAAAATACTATGATGTAGAAAATAATTTTAGCTTTCCATTGATTATTTATAGTAAAAAATCTTACTTTTATAACCCCATGTAAAAATTGTTTTAGTAAAACAGCTCATGTTTGTGTCATTTTTACTTTAACATTAAATAAAAAGATATTTATGTCATTTTCCAACCAAAGTGGCCCCATGGGGTCCCCAAGTTGACCCATGGATTGTCTTGGTCGGCCATGAAACATTAAATGAGGGTAGTACATGTTTATTGGTCATTTAAATTTATTAAAAAATTATTATTACCTTAAACTACACTAATTACCTCTAATCACGATTAAAAACGTAATAAGTTACAATTCACCAAAAAACTATTTTAATCCCATTGAACCACATTTTACTTCTTAATGACAACCATGTATGTCGTATTTTTCAAATTCAAAACAAAAAGACGGCAAATTTTCATTTAAACGGAAAATAAGTTTTTTTAAGTACCACTTAGTGGTTTTACTATTCATTAAAAATTGAAGTTTTTCATAAAATTACCAAAAGTTCACCCTAAGCTATATTTGATATTCTGAATTAAAAAATGATGTATATTTTACAAAATTCAAAACATATAATTTGCATTAATTAATTTAATAATTAATTTCTGCTGTCAAAACAAATAGCGTGTTTTTATGAAACAGAATGTATCAAAAGATTGACAGTAGTTTAAGTCCGATTTCAAAGTGTAATTAATTCCAATGACCACTATTGGATTAAATGGTAAAATATATTCTAATTTCAATTTAAAACCAATTCCAAAGATAATATAATCATTTAAATAAATTATATTAAAATGAGGCTTTGAATTTAAATACAACATTTTTCACTATTAATTAAAAAATGAACTTTATCGGAAAAATACCAAAAATTTACAGAATGTAAATTTTGATGTCTCGATTCTAAAGAAGAGTTTTATTTTTTTAAATATAACACATTAAATTGTCAAAAAGTGGATTTAAAAGAGGTTCACCATCAAAAGGCGGTTAATCGACCTTCTTCAGGATATTAGAATGTTTACGCTTAAAATTGGATTCATTCGCATTTTTAATCCTCTAACATTTATTGTAAAGAGTAAAAATATTTGAAAAACATATATAATCATTTTTTAGTTAGTTCTATTCATTCTTGTCATTACAATGATTGTAGTTAACTACCATTTAAAATAATTTTAATTTATTATTAGAGTGCAACGTAAGATTCCCAAGAAACTCGTTGTTGCGTATTGGGTACGCCATCGAGCATAGAGTCCCCTTTAATGTTATATTAATATTTTATTTACAAATATGGATAAATGTGAAAATTTCATATTCTTTATTTACCTGGGGTGTTACATCCTTCCCCCCTTTAGGGAATTGCATCCTAGCAATTTCAAAATTGGGTTCAGAAACATCATTGAAAGTCCCACATCGGAACAAGAGTCGGTAAAAGAATCACTTTAAAATAAAGGGGGACATGTACAATGGTCACCCAAGTTAACCCATACATGGATTCCAAGTAGGAAAACATGGGTATGGGGGAGAAAACATAGGTTAATGCTCTGATGGAGAGTGATAGAAAACATGTTTAGGAAAAAGTTAACCACAAGAAAATCACAAACCTGTGATGGGTTAAACGTTTTTCAATTCCCCAGTAGTAACAGTTAATAGACAACATTTTTGTTTTAAGTTACTTTTTATTGAGGAATTTATTCATAAGGAAACATAATCACTTATCATGTTGACTTTCAAATTTTATTAGATTCCTTACACGAACTCATATTTCCTCTAAAAGACGAGTATTTAGGAAGACTTTTTCACATTAAGAGTACTATAATCAACTTCTAGAGAATCACCTAATCCAAAAAAGAGAACTATATATTTCCAATTTCATTAGACAACATCCAAAACCAAAACCAAAAAGGTTAGTACAAGACTAGATAATCTAGAAAAGGATAACCCTTTATAAAAATAAAATCTATTCCTAATCTCCAAAACTTGTCCAACAAAACCCAAAGTTCAATGAGGACCATTCGATAAACAATTTGTCCATAAAATTCATAAAAGTAAACCAATCTATGATTGAAACACACATATTTGAAGCTTTTATCTACATGGTCTTCCAAGTTAAATCGTAACATTTATCTCCAAACAACATCAGTTGCTCTTAATGACTCGTATTGAAAAGTAATTAACCTAATCACATATCCTCCATGAAAGGTTAATAAATTTCCATTGATAAACCAAAATAAACTTACTCTTAATTCATAAAATCACCTAACTAAAAAGAATAATTCCAACTAACCAGGGAATTCACGTAGTCTAGTGGTAGGCGATAAATACCAGTTGCACTTTGGTTGTGGGTTCGATTCCCGTAGCTTTGTCCGACATGACGGGTTGTCACACGGTCTGCGTGTTGTCCTTTTTCCAAAACAATATAATTCTTAAAACATTCCCCAAAAGAGATAAAATATTCAAAAATAATCATATCATATTTTAACCTCAAGTTTATCTACTGCCTTTCATTTTAAATCATATCATATAATAACCCATAATTACCTCAAAAGTAAGGATTATAAAAAATCTAATGGTTACCTTTATAATTATTACCTGAACTTCAACATCGATTGGTCATCTTGTACATGATGCATTACAGAACATACCAAGGCTCAAGTGGTTGATCATGACTCATTGATAGTTGGTTTAGATCAACCATGAGTTTCCTCATTGAATCCCCCATTTTATCTAGTATCTTAATCAGAGAACCACCACAGTTTCCATCAAACCTGTTGTCTCTTTGGTGCCTGCTAGATCCATCCATTCACTAAAAATAGAAATGTCAGTGTTAGTATATCAACAAAACCATCATGTACTAATGAGGAAGTTAAACACTAAGATATACTTACTCATTCACATTATCTAAAACATGTACTCTTTCTGAAATCCTAACCATTATGGTAATGTCACTTATGATTGTGTTATTACAAGATTACTTAATATTGTGTTATTACAAGATTACACATTGAGTATCTTTTCAGGTTTAGAGTTTTATCGAATTAGATCATGAAACATTCATTACATTCCACATTTAAGCAATGTGGTTACATAAAAGACAGTATTCATTTTTCCCATCAATGGAAACATATTTAAAATAAAACATGGATTCTTTCATGACACATCCTTGACAATATCATCACATCATGTATTATTTCCTTGACCTGTGAAAAACATTTCAAAAACTTGGGATGAGCATAAAAAGATCAGTAAGGGTTAAAAAATATATGGAAAAGAAACAAGAGTTCATATATACATAAGAATGAAATCATACTTTACCCATAAAACATAGGCACTTTAACATACCTCATCAAATCATGAATAAATCATAGAAATTATAAGACATAAATGGTAACTTGAGACATTCATAACATTCTTACGTAGGGAGTAACGCTCTTGGTTACGTTTGGAATACCCACCACAGTATATTCCCTAAATCTCTTCGGATAAACCTTAACGTTTCACTCCTTCACGTTACCCAATGCATTGGAGAGCTATATCGGGCTCACCCACCCTTAGTTTATCACGGAACCACCCGTTTTCATAACAATGCCCAAGAACCATAACATAAACATATCACATAAAACATGCATAAAGGAAAAATAACATTTCCACATTTCAATAACATTATAACATTATAGTATATTAAAATAATGAATCCATTAAAAAATAATCCATTTCCAAAACCATTTAAAACATTTAATAATGAGATTTTTGAATCAAAGTGTCCCATACCACCTTGAAGTTTTTAAAATTTTAAACCATTAATTTCCATATAAATAAATCCTTAAAACCATTTTGAAAACATGGATATTAATAAGAACAAATAATTAAAACATTTAAAGTGATATTTTGGTTAAAGGGGTTTTACCAAAATTAGAGACACTTGAATACAATAATTGAGGAATAACATTCAGTCAGAAATTTTTAATAACATTAGAATAAATGGATTCATGATATAATATTCCAAAGGATAGTATATACAATATATAAGAGTGAATTTGTGCATAACAACAATGATGTCTCAATAGAAATGTCAAATGTGATGAAATCCCTTATAAAGAAGGTATCCTTAAATTAAGGATAAATCAATCTCAAAATTATGTGTTCCAAATAAAAATAAACACCATATAAGGGGATATTAAGTGTAAAACAATAAAAAAAATTTTAAATATATTCAAAGGATGACATATTCAATAACTACATGTTGAACCCAATGAAATCGAAATTGGGTTAAAAAGATCCCTTGGTAAAATTCGACAACCTAACGGCATCACATCAAAATTCAGAAAATGAGTTGATGAGAGATAAAAATGGTATCTCATCACATGGACATAAAATTTACATCAATAAGTATATAAAAAACACATCCCAGCATACTACCATGTGAATTAAAAGACATAACAAAAGAAGTCTTTTAAAAAGTGGAGTTTGAAAGGTCAACTTACCGAGTTGGGTAACATTCGAAACGTACACCCCATGGAAGAAGAATCATACAATGAAGATGTGAATACCCATAAATGAAATTACACTACACAAATTGAATAATAATGGGCAGTACATACACCACTCAAAGGAAATTGTGGGAAATGTATCATAAATCTCACGAGAATAAAAGTTGGATGAAAAATCCCTCACTAACACTCCGCAGCCAAAGGGCGCCACTTAAAACATACAAAATGGATTGATGGGAAGAAATAGGGTCTCTCATCCTATTAACACAATGTGTAAATAAAGAGGAATATAAAATATAATCCTCCAACATAACAAAGAGGAGCTTAAAAGTAGTGACATAAAGGATAGTACTTAAAAAGAAAGAGAGAGGTTAGATCTCTTACGAAAATTCGGCAAACTAACGGCGCCACTCAAAACTTCCAAAATGGATTTATGAGAGAGAATATGGTCTCTCATCATATTAACATAAAAATTAATGTAAGATTAATTTAAAATAATATCCCAATAACAAGAAAGATGATCTTTAAAAGGAATCACATAAAAGAGTGTACTTAAAAAGAAAGTGAGGAGTATGATCCCTTACCTCGTGTCCAACTTGTCTTGTTCATTTATTTATATTCCGGAATAATAAACTTTGTTCAATTTATAATTGCCTAAGGAACACCTTTAAAGATCATTATTCAGTTCATATCACGTATTATAATGTTATAATAATTGTTTAATAATTTTAGTTCATATCAGATATTTTTGCTGATGTTTGGTACATGAGTCAAAAATGAACTTGTTTGAAAAATGATTGTCCAGGTAGTTATAAGTAAATAATTTCCAGAATAGTATTAATGATTAAAATAACATATATATCCAGTACATATTAATTTTATACTATTCAATATCATTTGGAGATAAAAACGAAAAGCACCGTTCATGGAGACGGTAGGCCGTACGTACGCATGAACGCTACTTTCATTCTTTCTTTGTCATATTAACGAAATTAAAAAGAAATGATATATATATATATATATATATTAAAATTACAGTATAATATATATGTTATATAGGTAACATATGATCATTAATTTAATTCATTATACATTCCATGTATTGCATGTACGAGTCACATCACTTGAGGGGGCAGTAGTCCACACTTCCTCATATGAAATTATCGCACTTACACAACATGAAAAGAATAACGTTATGGTTTAAATATAAAATAAAGAAGCATATAGTAAACATAAATACCATATATATCATATATAAAATACAGTGAAATCATAATGGCCACCTTTAAAGGAAGTAAAAGATTATTGAACAATCATCGTTTCGTGAGGCAGAAAATCGCCAACCATAGAAACAGTATATTCTTTAACCATTAGACGAAGGTGTGTGTAAGTGTACCTCTAATACTTCTTATAAAAACATCCTAGTATATTGAAGATACTGGAGTTGTTACAAATGAAATTAATAAAAAGAGTTTAGGGGGTTGGAGAAGCAAAATAAAACAAAAGGACACAAGGGAAGACATTACCTTAAAATCAGGTAACTCCCTTTGTTTTGAGCTCAAAGGCTTCCTTGGGAAGCCTTCTGCACAAAGTGAGGCTTCAAGGAGTTAGAGAGGGATGTGGAGAGACAAAATGGGCAGGGGTTGGCCAATCCAAATGCTTTTGAAGTGTGGGTAAGGAGGTAGAGGTGGGGCCCTTTTATAAGAGGAGAGGAGGGGAACTCTTGTAATGTAAGGAAATGTTACATTATTTTAGAATGAGTTTCGTATATTAATGGTCCCACATTGATTTTTTTAGAGGATAATGTTATATGGGTTCTAAATACACCCATCCAATAGTTTTTGGACATGTTTAGGTCTTATATTTTACATTATCTTGTCATTTTATTTAAATTGTTAAATAATGAGGTCATCACCGCATCATCATGATGTAAAAAAATACTATGATGTAGGAAATATTTTTAGCATTCCATTGATTATTTATATTAAAATATATGACTTGTATAACCCCATGTAAAAATTGTTTTAGTAAAACATCTCATGTTTGTGTCATTTTTACTTTAACGTTAAATAAAAAGATATTTATGTCATTTTCAAACCAAAGTGGCTCCATGGGGTCCCCAAGTTGACCCATGGATTCTCATGGTCGGCCATGAAATATCCAATGAGGGTAGGACATGTGTCTAGGTCATTTCATTTTATTAAAACATTATTCTTACCTTAAACTACACTAATTACCTCTAATCGCGATTAAAAACTTAATATGTTACTATTCACCAAAAAATTATTTTTATCCCATTGAACCACATTTTACTTCTTAAGGACAACGATGTATGTCGGATTATTGAAATTAAAAACACAAAGATGGAAAAATTTCATTTAAATGGAAAATCAATTTTTATAAGTACCACTTAGTGGTTTCACTATTCATCAAAAATTGAAGTTTTTCAGAAAATTACCAAAAGTTCACCCTGAGCTTTATTTGATATTCCGAATTCAAAAATGATGTCTATTTAAAAAAATTCAAAACATATAAGTTGCATTAGTTAATTTAATAATTAATTCCCGCTGTCAAAACAAATAGCGTGTTTTTATGAAACAAAATGTATCAAAAGATTGACACTAGTTTAAGTCCGATTTCAAGGTGAAATTAATTCTAACGACCACTATTGGATTAAATGGTAAAAATATATTATAATTTCACTTTAAAACCAATTCAAAAGACTATCTAATCATATAAATAAATTAGATTAAAAAGTGGTATTGAATTAAAATACATCATTATTCATTATTCATTAAAAATGATCTTTATCGGAAAAATAAAAAAAATTTAACCAAAGTAAATTTTGATGTCTCGATTATAAAGAAGAATTTTATTTTTTCAAATATAACACATAAAATTGTCAAAAAGTGAATTTAAAATAGGTTCACCATCAAAAAGGCGGTTAATCGACCTTCTAAAAGATATTAGAATGTTTACACTTAAAATTGGATTCATTAGCAGTTTTAATCCTCTAACATTTATTGTAAAGAGTAAAAATATTTGACAAACATATATAATCATTTTGTATATTGTTTTGTTCATTCCCGACATTACAAGGATAGGCGTTAAATACCATTTAAAATAATTTTAATTTATTATTAGAGTGCAACGTAAGATTCCCAAGAAACTCGTTGTTGCGTATTGGGTACGCCATCGAGCATATAGTCCCCTTTAAAGTTATATTAATATTTTATTCACAAATATGGATAAATTTGAAAATGTCATAATATTTATTTACCTGGGGTGTCACAATTATCATGTTATATTTATTATTCTAATCAATTACACATCATTATTATACAGATCAAAATAATAATGTATTGAATAACAATTACACCACGACTTGGAGACGGTACATCGCAAATACACACGTTTGGTGACAAGTAATTCAATGGATGGATAGAATAATTAATATGGTTATGCCATATTTATAATAACATAATAGTATATATAATATACTGGGGTTATTATTTTATAATGGAAACATCAAATAAAGTGGAAGTGGAAGAAGAAATGAACTTGAAATAGGTGATGAAATATTTACTTCATTTTCGGGATTCTTTCTTTTGATTTGATCAAAAGGTCTCCTAAATATTTCTTTCTAACTAAAGGAATGCCTCTAGGATTAAGGGAGGACTGTTAAGATGGTATTTAGGTGGGGGTGGTCCGATCCAAATGGATTTGAATGTGTGAATTGGAGAGAAGGGTGAGTGCCCTTTTATAAGTGGGGTGAGGGGCACCATTGGAAAATCTAGAAATATTGTTTATAATAAAATCGTTTTCATTTTAAAATGTCTCAAAAATTCATAATTTAAATTATAAGGTGTTTATGGGTAGAAAACCACTCAACCAATAGATTTTTGATAGGTCTGGTTCACGATATTAACATTATCTTTTATTTTAACTCTTAGTCAAATAGCTTGACATTTACCATGTCTCTTTGTACTTTTATATTATATACTTTATAAAATAACTATATACATCTAATATTACCCTAAGTGGTTCATTAATGATACACCTATCATTATATATGTCTTTTCCCTAGATATCAGATTTTTAAAAATAGAATAATAATTAATAATAAAATATTTGTTTTAAAAAATCTTTAATGTCATTTTTGACACTACTTGGTATTTTGTTTTTTCTAAATCCAGATTAGCATTATAACTTTTATATAAATTCATCTAAAAAACCCTAATATGACATGTTAACCTAAATAATTATTTTAATTCATATAAAGTCTCAAATTACATTTATTTAGATATTTATAATGTCAATTATTTTAATCTTTCATTAATTACGTAAATAATACATCATCAATGTGTCAAAAATAAATTAAATTTTTTTATTTCTAAAAAATATTAATAATACACTATTATGTAGGAAATATTTTTATATTTATAATGAATATATATAGTATAATTTATCTTATGTGTAACCCTATATTAAAAATGTTTTAGTTATTAAATTTTGATTTTAACAATTTTAACTCGTCTTTGAATTTAATAATAATAAAAATCCTAATCTAATATAATTGGAACAACTAGGTTCATATTTTATTCCTATGGTTTTTTATTCTAATTATAATTATCCAAAGGAATTAGGACATGTGTTAATGTAATAATATTGTAATTTTTACCCTTAATTACCTTATATAATTGAAACCATGATAAATAAAAGTAACAAGTTAATATTCATAAAAAATTATTTTCATCTTATTGAACCATATTTTTATTACTGATATAAGCCATGTTTCATGGATTTTTGAAATTCAATGCACATAAGAGGAAACATTATATTTTATGTAAATTTGCAAATGCTCCTAGGAGGTGGGTAAATGACTGTAAAAAGATCAATAAAATTTTTATATATCTAAAATAATTATAAACTGACTCCAATGAATCACATTGAACATATATAGGTATTTTGTATCTATTTTGACATAAAATTAAATTAAAAAAATTAAATAATTATTTGAATAAAAATAAGGCTTTAAACTATAACTTTTTGGTTTTCATTATTCATCAATAATTGAATGTTTTCAGAAAAATACTAATAATTCACCCTAAGCTAATTTCGACATTCTGAATTTAAAAAAGAAGTCCATTTTAATTGATAATATTTATAAAATTTCAAAGATTGTTTATTACTATTCATAATGGCTGGTTTGAATGGTTGGGGTGTGTTATAACTCAAAAATGCGTACAACACATGAAATTGTATTATTCAAAGAGAAGCATACCATATATGCATGGGGTGTTATATTCTCCCCTCCTTCAAATAATTTGGTCCTCATAATTTCTAGAATGTGACTTCATAAAAGGACTCAGGTGGTTCATTATCATAAGTTCCTCAGGTTCCAACGTTTCCTCTTCCATCTTATGGTTTCTCCATAGAACTTTAACATATGAGTTGTCATGTTTCACATCACTTGTTCTTTTGTATCAAGAACCTTGACATGCTCTTCTCAATTAGACATATCATATTCCAACTCTAATTCCTCATAGGTGAGTACATTCCTTGGGTCAGGCTTGTATTTTCTCAACAGTGATACGTGGAACACCTCGTGAATTTTAGAGAGACTTTACAACATTTCAAAACAGTAAGCTATAGACCTAATACATTCTAAAATTTCTAATGGTATGATGTACATAAAACTCCATTTTACCTTTTTACCGAAACGTATAACACCCTTTGATAGAGATACCTTCAAGAAAACATAGTATTCTACCTGAAATTCCAAATCCTTCCTTCTGTTATTGGCATAGCTCTTCTGCCTACATTGAGCTGCTTTGATGTGGTTTTGGATTACCATAACCTTTTCCATCATTTCCTCCACATGTTCTAGGCCAACAAGTTTTCTTTCACCAACATCAAGTCGACATGTTGGTGTGTGACATCTCTTTCTGTATAACGCTTTATATAGTGCAATCTGAATACATGAATGGAAGAAATTGTTATAGGAAAATTATACCAAAGGTAAATATTGATCACACTTACCTTGAAAGTCAAGTGGGAATGATCTCAATATTTCTTCTAAGGTTTGAATAGTCTGTTCTGACTGTCCATCAGTTTAGGGATGGTAGGCGGTGCACAAATGAAGTTCAGTATCAAGGGCTTTCTAAAGACTTTTCAGGAATATTGATCTAAAACATAGATCACAATCACAAACAATTGAATTTGGTACTCTATAATGTCTTACAACTTCATTAATATATAGTCTTTCTAATCGTTGAAGTGGTAAATATTTTCATATAGTAAGAAATTTTGCTGACTTGGTAATATGATTAACAATGACCCATATTGATCGTTATTTCTAGGAGTCTTTGGTAGTCCCATGAAAAATTCCATTGTAAAATTATCCCATATCCACTAAGGTATGGGAAGAGGTTGTAATACACCTTCAGGATGTTGCCTTGCAGCTTTCATTTGTTGACAAACAATACATCTTGACACAAAATCATCAATCTCCCTCTTCATGTTGTCCCACCAAAAATGTTCCTTCAATTATTTATAAATTTTGGTGCTTCCATGGTGTATAGATAAATCAGAGCTATGGGAATCATCCAAAAGTTATCTTTTTAGATCAGGTATTTCTAGAACACAATGTATCTTCCCAAATTTCAAAATTCCATCTTCATACAAAATGTCACTCAATCTCCCATCATTCACAACATTAATCTTCTTTTGAAACTCTTCATCATTGGATTGAGAAATTTTTATCTTATCTAGTAAAGATTTTTTGGAATCCATTTGAAATTTTTATTGATATATCTACTTCCATGGTGACTCCCATATCATCATTAGTAGATCCATTTATATAGGATCCTTTTGAACTCTTATCTAGTTCAAAACTCCATGATCTTTTCTGCTCAAAGCATATCCACCTTATTTGCCTTTCCCATGTGGTAGTGTATTGTGTAATAATAATATATGGGAACCTCAAGCCATCTCATTTTCTTCATGTTGAGTTATTTTTGGGAGAAAATATACTTCAAACTCTTGTGATCAGTATAAATCCCATAATTTTTCACTATAGAGATAGTGTCTCCAAATCGTCAAAGAAAAGATTACAACTGCTAAATCAAGATAATTGGTTGGATAGTATTGCTAATGAATTTTCAGATGTTGTGATGCATAGTCAAAAACTCTATCATTCTTCAAAAGTACACAACAAAGTATATTCGTTGATGCGTCACTATAAATAACAAACACATCATTCTCATATGGTAGAGTCAACATAAGAGCATTGACTAATATTCTCTTCAATTCTTCAAAACATTATTCCACTCTTTTTTCCAACCAAATTTAACCACTTTTCATGTTAGATTTTTTAATGGGTTAAGCAACTAGGAAAAATTCTGGACAAAACTTCGATAATAACATGCTAATCCAATAGAAATGCATACCTAAATAATACACGTCAGTGCTGGCCATTCATGAATGCCCATGGCCTTAGAAGGATCAACGAATAACCCATCATTTGAGAAAATATGTCCAAGAAAATAAATATCATGATGCCAGAATTCACACTTTTTAGACATCCCATATAATTCATGTCTTTTTAGAGTATTCAAGGTAATGTGAAAGTGATTTTCATGATCTACATTGCTTTTGAAGTATACCAAGATATCATCAATAAATACCACTACAAACTCATCAAGATATTCCTTGACAAATCTATTCATTACATTCATGATGACAGAGGGTGCATTAGTCAAATCAAAAGTCATTACTGTAAACTCATAATACCTGTACCTGGTTCGAAATTTTGTTTTCCAAAGGTCTTCCTTCATCACACATAACTAATGATATCCAGATTGATGGTCGATGTTTTAAAAGTATTTAGTTCCATGAAGTTGGTAAAATAAATAATCAATGCGAGGTAGCAGATACTTGTTCTTTACTGTTATTGCATTGATCTCCCTAAAGTCAATGCACAACCTCATAAATCTATCTTTCTTCTTAACAAAAAGGTTAGGGGATCCCCATGGAGAAACATTAGGGAGAATAAATCCCTTATTACTCAATTCCTCTAGATGTTTATTTAGTTCCACTTATTCCACTAGGTCAATTCTATAAATGGGTCTTCGATAAGGTCCTTGACCAAGAATTAAATAAATGGGAAAATCAATTTCTCGTTCTGGAGGATGTCCAAGTAAATCCTCTTGAAGTACATAAACATACTCTTGCACAATAGGTACATCCACTATTAGAACATTCTTTTTCCTCACCCATAGTTATTTCATTCACTTCATCCATAATAATTGAATTTAGTTGAGGTACTAGGGCTAGATCTAAATAAGAATTAGGTGGTGACAATTCTACTCTAAAGATAAGGTGTTATTTATCATCGTCATCGAAAAAAATAATAATCTTCTTCTTACAATAATTCTTTGAATCATGGTACAAAATCGAATCCATATTGAGGATTATATCAAATTAAATCATGCGTATGATGATGAGATCCATAGTTAATGAACATTTATATGCCCTAATGGGAACTGATTCAAAAAACATTGTAGCAATGATACTTCCCTTGGGAGTCTTGACTGATAACTCCCTTGTTAAATCAAATTGGAAATATCCAATTTTCATAGAAAAATCAGAATATATGAGACAATGGGATGATCCAGAATCAAATAAATCATTGTCTAAACTTGAGAAAACCATAAAATTACTTTCCACCATGTCTTTCGGGGCTTCAACATCAACAATAGTGATCTCATAAGCTTTTCCATGATCTCATCGCCTTTTATAAGGAATGTTTCCCTGATGCTTAGGAAATTCATTTGCATAATGTCCCATCACCCAACAATTGTAGCATTGAACATCGGTAGATTTTTATTTCCCTTACAATCACCAACAAGATGGAATTTCCGTCCACATTTTTTGCATAATCATTTTCCTTTTTCTTGGGCACCAGGTTGCTTCCATTCACAATTATCACACGGTGGAAATTAAATTCTTCCCTTCTTCCATGTTTCTTTATTTCCTTTCCCAGAGTGTTCAGTAGATCTCTACTTCTGTTGGTTTTCTTTAAAGTCATAATAGTTAGATAATTCTTTTTTGGTCTTGATAACACACCGGACAATAACTTCATATGATGAGAAGGATTGTGATACTAATAAATGATGGAGAAATGTATTTAGCCCATAAAATAAATGGTCAATCATGCTTCTTGGGTTATGTGTATAATTTGAAGCATGCCTCGCTAACCTTGTAATGTTATCTTCATACTTTGAGACATTATCATCCTCTTTTTGCCTCAGACTCAAAAATTGTCTTTCCTTATCCGGTCGATGGTCATGAGGAAAGTATTTTTATAAGAAAATTTCATTAAACTCCCTTCATTCCATATTTGATACTTAATCATATTTATTTGTGTTTTGAATTAAGGACCACCATTGATCTCCATTTCCAGTGAGGTGGTAAACTGCCATGAAATCTTTTTCCCTTTCGCAGCTCCCCAATGCATGAATAATTTTTCTATGTTAATTATCCATTTCTCAGCTACAAATGGATTCATACCCCCATTGGATGTTGGTGGTGTTTCCTCATGAATCGGTCTAACATTGTTCCTCCGTGTTGTGGATCAGGGTGCTCTATATGGGTAAGGTTATTATTCATAACCTGTGTGAGTTTTCTGTGTATACTGATAATCTAATCAGCACCAGTTAAATCACCAGCTCCACTATAATTATTTTTAGAAGGCGGGAAGTCCCTATATGGAGTGTGTGCATTGATATAGTTTCCATTCCTTCCACTAGGAGAAAATTCTAAACAATCGAATACAATAGATTATTTTATGAATCACAATACATAAATCCAATATTGTAAAACACTTAACATAAATTGAACAGTTTATGTATATAATCAATAATCAATAAAATGTATTCTTTGAGGAAGTATATACTCATAAACCCTTCACAATGTCTTGTAATGAAAATTAGAATTATCCTAAGCATATCCCATGGGAGTTTCCTAACCAAGAAAATAGTAATGCCCATTTTCATTGTAAATACCAAGAGATTTCAAGGAAATTTTTTTTCTTAAATACTATGTAATTTTACGACTCTGTGGTTTCTGAAGACGCCTGATTTCGAGGCCTGGTGTGCCCGGAATCTATTTCAGATGTTTTTTTAGGTACATTCAGTAAATTTATTTGTGGGTTTTTCTATCTTTTGAACTAATGCTCAGAATTAAAATATGAGAGTACTGATGAACTTGCATTGCCAGTATTCTCTTATGGGTACCTTTACCGCAATTGCATTTTCTTGGTAGGAGAAGTTAATATTTGGGGATTTATATTAAATTAAATTAAATTGTTAGAAATAATTATATTGATTAATGAGTTGGTTATTTCCTACAAGGGGGAGTTAGAGCTGGGGGCCAAACCCACATAACTTCCAATGAGAGTATTTGGTGGGGTGGGTCCCACATGAACTCAAATCCTTTCCCTCCCCTCAAGTCCCTTAAAATCCCCTTTATTTAATTTTTTGACAACTCCTCTCTCTTAATGGTGGAGCCTCTCCACCTTCCACGCTCCTCTCATGAATGTTCCAATACGCCATCAATTAATGAAAATTTAATTTTGGATCCTCTAATTTTTAAATTAATATTAAAAAAATGTGGTAGAATAAAATAATAGCATAGGATATTATTTTTGTTGGCACATTTTGTGTTGGAGAAGCTATAGAAAATTAAGAATAGAGTTCCTCTCTCGATGAAGAACACCGTCCTTCCAATAATGAAACTTCAAAGAATAATGATCATATCCTTCGATCGTCAGCAAAGTCAAAGGAGAAGGAGCCTCCCGCAAAGAACGCTGATGACATGTCATCCTCGACTCCTTCTTTCCCCGATGTCAACAGAATTGACATCCGTATTCCGCGATGCCCATCCTCCGTGAATCTTGTCTTCCGCGACTCGTGGACATTATGCACTCTTGAAAGCGAGGTAGGGGTTTGTAAAAATATTAAGTGAATATTTTTACCTAGTTCTTCATTGAATTTCTGGATTTTCATCGACCTTATGATATCGCTGAACGCGGAGGGATCAGGCCGAATGAAAACAGCCTGACGACCCTCTGATGGTTCTTGAATAATTTGCGGGAGGTAACGAGAGGCAGTGGAGAACGGATCTAGTGGCGACCGTGCACCGGCTGTGAGAAGGAAACTGCAGCCCGCATCCACGGGACACTCGGCCCACATCCACAGGCCGCTCGGCCGAAGAAGAAACGGCCGGATAAAGCCGGACGTGGCGGGCGGGAAAGGAAGATCGCGATGCCACAAGGGGCGTCGTGCTGTGGAGGACCACTTCCCATGCACCGTCTTGTACAGCAAGCCGATATGCAGCCGGCCACGGGCCAGGAAGACTCGTTTGGGTATGGTCGTTCCAGCCGTAGGCCAAGCCGTGCCCATCCAGGCTCGGCCGCGCCGGCCGCGGGTCAGGTCGTGCCCAGCCGGGCAACGCCGCACCTGCCAGGCAGGGTCACGCCTAGCCGGGTCAGGCCACACCTCGACGGTCCAGGCCACGCCCCACCGAGCCCCAGCGTGCCCCACCGGGCCGCACCCCACTGGCCCAGGACATACCCCACCGGGCCATACGACCCCGCTGTTGGGTCGGACCCACCGAACTAGGTTGGGCCGACCCGTGAGACACTAGGATTGACAAGTCCGTCCTGAATTCACTTATACATGAATAAATTTAAGACCACACATCTGATAGACACAAAATCTGTGGAACTAATACACTCTCTAGTAATTGGTCCATTTGAGATACTATAATTGGGTTTTGGAAAACTTTGGAAAATGGCCGAGTTTGGAAAGAGCATAATTCCAACCTGGCCCATGGAATGGAAAAGCCAATATATCTCAGACTGAGTGTCATATGGACTCGTCGCCTATGACGTTGTGTTCCTTTTGAAGTTATAGAACTTCATGATACATCAATTCTATAATTCATTATTATTGATGTATCGACCCCTTGGCATGAGGAGAGGACCCTCCCAGAATCGAGCATTCTGTGTGTGGGAACCCTAGAGCTGGCTCCGACTGCGATTAATACCATAATGGAATCCTCTGTGGGTTTGACGGCAACGAGAACTGTACTGGAATCCTCGGTGGGGTTGACAAAAATGACTATTTTTTTATCCTATGTGGGGGTGATAGTTTGACTTCTATACTTGTATCCTGAGTGGGTTTGACAGAGTAGTTGGACTAGTATCCTATGTGGGTCTGACATCACAGCTAGTCTAGTATCCTACATGGGTCCGAATGCCTAGAATAATCAGTGACTACATCTGATCATCTCTATCTTCATACGAATAATGTTAACCTCTATGAGCTGAGTCATGAATTTCAATCAATATAATTGATGTTATTGACTTGCTTTCCTGTGTGGACTGAGTTGTTCTTGGGCTGGAGAGTTGGAGCTGAAATGTGATTGATAACTTAGGTATATGTATGGGCGTATACCTATGTAGAGTTTTTTGATACTTCATGGTTGTATCTTATTTCATTGGTTTATCCTTCGTGGATTCTGGAGGACCTTCGGGGTCTTATGGACCCTACATAGTATCGTATACTCACCCTGAACTGGCTAAGCCCACACCTCGATGTGTTGGATGCAGACGACATATAGTGTTGACAGAGGCTCATAGCGAGCCAGGATCGGATGGTACCCAGAGGTGGACCACACTGTGTCACGGTACACTGAGCGAATCGATAGATGTTGACTCTTGATGTGGACATCTATACCTACCCTTCAGGTAGGATACTCAGTGGAGGTTCCAGGAGCTACCCTTTTTAGCTGTTGTCCGTTTTTCAGTTTTACTTTCTTTCCGTTGTACCTATAAATTACAGTTGGGTTTGAATTTCCACCCCCTTTACTTTTCTGCACATACTTTTGTACTCGGTTTAACTTAGTTCTTACATCAGTGGCGTACTCTATTCTTTTTGTTTACATTTAAAAAGGAAATGCCTTCCCAGGTTAGGGATTTAGGCCTCTCGTGTTAGTGTCCAACCCTTGGCCTATGAAAGGAATCCATGGGGTAGTCATGGTATGGGCCCCGTGGATGGGTCTTGACAATTTGGTATCAGAGGAGTCGGTTCAACCACTAAATTTAGGACTCTAATCATTCTTTTCTGTGAATCAATAGTGTTAAGAGTATTGATTGTGGTTTTCTGTCTGGGGAGTCCAGTGTTGGTGCAGCGGCCAACATATCCATACACCATGACCCTATCCTATGATTTCTGACTCAGTGCATGAAAACAATGATTGCATGTGTGTTTTAAAAGTTTTCATTGCAATTACTTTGTGTCAACACACTTGGTATATTGTTTGATTGTGGCATACCTTTTTCTATTTAGGATGGCCCCACGAAGGCAGCCAGCTAGGGTTCCGATATATGTACAATATGGTATCCCATCGAGCGACGACTCCTTGGTACATGGCCCCATCAATGCGGAGGCACCAGCGGTACCTCTACCCGCTAGGCCACCAATACCACTAGTCCTAGTATCAAAGAGTGCACGTCGTCTGAGTGTGTTTCACAAATTCCAGCGACAAAGGCTTCCCAGGGTCCCTGGAGAGACAGACCCACAAGTATCTGAGGATTGGCTGGAGGCTTTTGTTAGAGTTTTTAGATTTTTAGGGACACTATCCGACATTATGGAGGTATTTTTCTCGAGTGTCCTACACACCGTAGTAGGTAGATGGTGGAGATGGATGCTCCAGGTGAATGACGAGGCCTCTGTAATTTGAACAGAAATTGAGAATCTAATTGGCTCGGAGTTTGTTCCATCCACCCTTTGTGCGGTGAAGATTCAGGAGTTACATCATCTGTAGCAGGGCAGCATGACAGTAGCTCAGTACTCTGCGAGGTTCACAGAACTCTCATGCTACTCCATAGACATGGTACATGACCAATTCTTCAGGGCCCAAACCATTGATCAGGGACTTATATATGAAATAAGGGCGTCGAAGATTCCCCTCTACATCCAGACACAGGTGGGGGTGCTATAGCGAGCCCTACTAGTGAAGAGCTTTCTCACTGAGTAGTCACCAGCGGTGAGACCCACCGCAGAGTGACACGTAGTGGATTCTTCTGCGGCTAGAAGTTGATAGATGATGCAGAGGTCCATGAAAACCAGTCCATCAAGAGGGAAACCTTAGGATACAGGTTCTGTTGTGTGGGGAACCTAAAACAAAGCCAGCTATACAAGAAACAGGCAGTGCAATGCATACGGTGGGAAGGGTCACATGGCTCGAGACTGTCAGACATGCCATGAAGATGAACAACAGACAGTAGAGGGACCTCCGAGGTATAGGAATAGGTTCGACCATGGTGGTCCGCTGGGAGTGGGCAGACGAGGCAGAGGAGCTGGCCAAGCAGCAGGTGGTGATGGATGACGTTTTGAGGCCCTACCACCACTACCACAGGAGGTCCAACAAGACCACAGGGAGTTGGTGGACAGAGGTGAGCTCACCTCCAGGTAGCAGAGGCCTATGACCATGGTGCAGCTGAGATGATTCCAGGTAATATATGTGTCTACTCCACCCTCGCTGCAGTACTTATAGACATAGTTATGAGCAATTATTTTATTTCTGCTACCCTTGTTTGGAGCTCGGATATTCCAACAGATTCATCGGCTTGATCCATATGGCTAGAGACTCCTACGGGAGAAGACTCGATGATTACACACTGGTGCCAGTAGTGTGAGATTACTATAGGAGGCATGAGATTTAGCTGGGATGTTCTTGTAGTGGTGTCAAGGCATTACGACGTCATCTTGTGTATGGACTGTTTATCTACAGATCATACATATATCGGATGTATTTGGAGAAATGTGTGGTGTGTCTGCACGGATGGGACCAGGTTCACCTTCACCAGTGATAAGGGAGCCTTTTCAACACAGGATGGACATTCACAGAGGAGAGTGTAGCCAATCACACATCATTTGGATAGTATCGTCCTCGGAGCGGTTGATGTGTAGAGTCCGAGTTTTCTTGTTGTGGTGGATCAGTATACGAACGTTTTTCCTGACGATGTTCCAGGACTAACTCCTCACAGAGAGGTGGACTTATACATAGACCTGTACCCCAGGACAACACTGATATATACACCAGCATATTTAATGGCCCCCGTTGAGCTTCATGAGATATGGGTATAGCAGGAGGACTTGCAGGGAAATGGATTTATCAGACCCAGTGTTTCACCCAGGGCTTCACCGATTTTGTTCGTCCAGAAGGCGGATGGGAGCTTGCGAAATTGTGTCGACTACCGTTGTTTGAATTAGGTGACTTTGAAGAACACGTACCCACTCCCGAGGATTGACTACCTCTTTGATCTGCTCAAGGGAGCACGATGTTTCTCAAAGATAGACCTCAGGTCATGCTACCACCAACTCGATGTTCGGGACGAGGATGTACAGAAAATGGACTTCAGGAGTCGGTACGACCACTAAGAGTTTTTTGTTATGCACTTTTGTGTAACCAATGCTACAGTGGAGTTCATGAGTCACATGAACAAGATCTTCCATCCTTACCTCGATCGATTTATCATAGTCTTCATCGAAGACATATTGATTTACTCGACTAGTGAGGAGGAGCACGCATACCACTTGTGGGTTGTACTGGATACACTCCAATAGAAACATATTTATGGTAAGCTCTCGAACTACCAATTCCAGATTCAAGAGGTATACTTCTCGGGACACGTCATCTCGGAGGCAGGGGTAGTAGGGGATCCAGCAATGATCTAGAAAATGAATGCATGGGAGCCACCCAGGATTGTGACAGAGGTGCGGAGTTTCCCGGGTCTGGCTAGGTATTATCGGAGATTTGTGCCAGACCTCCCTAGAGTTGCAGAACCGATTTCATCTTTGATGAAGAAGGAGAAACCATTACTATTTTCAGAGAGATTCTATTAGAGCATTCATGATCTGAGGCAGAGATTGATCAGTTTGCCCATCATAAGGCTACCATATGAGGGCATTGGGTACGTAGTTTGCTGCGATGCATCAGTGACCGGACTCGAGTGTGTCCTGATGTAGGAGTAGGAAGTATTCACATATCATTCATGGTAGTTGAGACAACATGATCAGAACTACGCTTCCCATGACATTGAGTTAGCATAAGTCATCTTCGCTTTGAAGATGTGGCGACACTATCTGATGGGTGAGCTCTTTACAGTCTACTTTAACCACCAGAGTCTCAGGTACATTTTTTCACAGAAGTACCTAAACCTGATATAGAAACATTGGATCAAGTACCTATAGGACTATGACATTGAGATAGTCTATACTCTTAGGAAGGGGAACATTGAAGAAGATTCTCTCAACAAGAGATTGGGAATTCAACTGCTAGGAGAGGAAACAGAGCAGCGGGCTGCATTGGATATTTCTTCTGTGGATTGAGATGGAGCAACCTTTCTACAGAATCTCACAGTCACCCCTCTACTCCATTAGTGAGTCCGAGAGGCACAACGTGGGGACATTGACTACGAGACACGATGTGCTCAGATATCCTCAGGGCAAGCACCTGATAAATTTTATGAATGAGGGGAGCATGTCATCCTCTTCCGGGGACGTACCATGGTACCAGTTTCACTATAGGAGGAGGTTCTAAGTGAGTTCCAAACATACCATCTAGTGGTACATCCAGGTTTGGAGAAGATGTATCATGACCTCAGATGACAACACTGGTGACTGAGTATGAAGAAGTTTGTAGCATAGTTTGTATCCTGATGCCTCACTTGTCTTCAAGTGAAGGCCAAGCACCAGGTACTAGAAGGCTTGGTACAGCCCTTAGAGTTCCCAGAGTGGAAGTGGTACGAGATATCCATGGATTTCTTGATGGGGCTTCCACGTACATCTAGAGGGCATGGCCTTATCTGGGTTATCATCGACAGACACACCAATTCAGCCCACATCATACCGATCTGAGAGTAGGGCTCTGTAGAGATCTTGGGACGCCTCTACAATCAAGAAATTGTTTGGATTCCTGGTGTTCCACTGACTATCACCTCCGATCGAGATGCTACATTCACTTCCCGGATATGGAAGGGGTGACATGAGGCTTTTGGGACGCAGCATCATTTGAGCACCTCCTTCCATCATCAGACAGACAGACAGACAGAGAATCCCATTGAGACTCTTAAGGACATGCATTGTGCATGTGTCCTCGACTTTGGTCACATCTGGGAGGATCAATTACCCTTGGTTGATTTTGCGTACAAAAACATATACCACTCCACCATCAGGATGGTACCATATGAGGCATTGTACGGCTGACCCTGCAGATCATCTCTGTGCTGGACTGACCTATGGGAGTTAGCACATGTAAGACCAGGGATGTTTTAGGCTCTGACGGAGAATGTGCACATAAATCAGGAGAGGACGAATATTGCAAAGGGAAGATATAAGTCCTATGATGATATGAGATGAAGACCATAGGAGTTCGAGGATGGAGACAACATCTTCATAGGTGTCTCATCACAACATGGTATACGAAGATTTGGTCATGGTGGAAAGTTATCTCTACATTTCATCATACCATTTCAGGTACTTATTAGGGTATGTGAGGTGCCTTACCTCCTAGCCCTTCAACCTCAGTTGCATTTGGTGCAAGAAATCATCTACATATTTCAGCTGAGGAGATACATGAATGACCTCACCCACATCATAGATCACGAGGATATGGACAATGATGATAGGGTGACTTTCACAGAGGTCCTAGTGGAGATCCAGGATTGACATGAGTGGGTCCTACATTGATGGTTTATTCCACTGATGCGTATTCTCTAGTATCACGAGAACCTCCAGGATAGCACTTGGGAGCGAGAGGCTCAGATGTATGCTCAGTTCCCCCATTTGTTTTCCTATTATGTTTTGTTGTTTTACTGGGACGTAATTTCCTGAGGTGGGGGTAATGTAAAGACCTGGAAATATCAAGGAATTTTTTTTCTTAAATACTATGGAATTTTACAAGTCTGCGGTTTCTGATAGTGACTGATTCTGAGGCCCAGTGTGCCTAGAATCAATTTTAGAAGTTTTGTTCATGTATGTTCAGAAAACGTACGTGTGGGTTTTTATATCTTTTGAGTCGATGCTCAGAATTGAAATCTGAGGGCACAAATTAACTCGCAGCGCCAATATTCATTTAAAGGGACCATTACCGTAGTTGCGTTTTCTGGGGAGAAGATGTTAATTTTGGGGGATTTATATTAAATTAAAAACAATGGATGTACACAATTTTATTTGTTGAAAGTGTAGGTTATTTTCTTACAAGGGGGAGTTAGTGGTGGGGTCCACACCCACATAACCTCCCATGAGATGATTTAGTGTCATGGGGCCCACATGAATCCAAACACTTTCACTTCCACTCAACTCCCTTAAACACCACTTTATTTAATATTTTGACAACTCCTCCCTCTTAAGGGTGGAGCCTCTCCACCTTCCACCCCCCTCTCATGAATGGGCCAATAGTAAATCAATTAATGAACATTTCATTTTGGATCCTCTAAATTAAATATTAATTTGAAAAAATCGTGGGGGAATAAAATAATATCTTAGGCTATTATTTTTGTTGGCACCTATTGTGTTAGGGATGCTCTGTAAAATTTAGAATAGTGTTCTTCTCTCAACGAAGAACATCGTCCTTCCAATGAATAAACACCAATAAATGATGATCATCTCCTTCGATCTTCTTCCAAGTCAAAGGATAAGGAGACACTCGTAAGGAACGCCGACGATGCGCCATCCTTGGCTCGTTCTTTCCCCAACATCAACAGAATCGAATTCTGTATTCCGCGACGCCTGACCTCCGTGACTGTTGTCTTCAATGACTCGTTGACATGCTTCGCTCAGGAAATCTAGGAAGGGTTTAGTAAAAATTTTAAGTGAATATTTATTACCCTGTTCTTTGTTGATTTTTTGGATTGTCATCGGCCTTATGATATCGCCTAACGCGGAGGGCGTGGGCTGAACGAACACGGCCCAATGACCCTCCGATGGTTCTTGAATAATTTGGCGGCGGAAATGGGAGGCGGTGGGGAATGGAGGTAGCGACAACCAGAGGCAACGACTGCACACCTTCTGTATGAAGGAAATTGAGGACCGCATTCGCGGGCCGCTCGACCGAAGAAGAACAGGGTGGCTAATATCGGTCGGCCGAAGGAACCGCGACGCCACGAGGGCTAGCGCTGCGTAGAACCGCCCGGCTGTGGCCATCCAGATAGGAATACCGCGACACCACAAGGTGCACTGCACTGTGGAGGACCGCGGCCCGCGCTCCGTGGGCCCCTTTCGCAGAAGACCGGTCAGCATCGGTCGATCGGACAAGAGGGTGGCGCCGCTCGGCTCTGCCGGTTCGGGATGTTGGGGGGCCGCACCCCCCCACTGGCTCGGCCAGCTGGCCGAGCCATGACCATCTGCCATCCGGGCTGCACCCGGCTGGGTCATGCCTCACCAGCCGGGACGGGCCGCGCCAGCTACATGACGGGGCCCGCCAGCCGGGCCGGGCCGCGCCAGCCGAATGCCCGGCCGGGTCCCGTGAAGTCGGGCCATGACATGCCCCGCTAGGCTGGTCCGTGCCCCACCAGGCCGGGCCATGCTCCACTGGGCCGGGCCGACCCCCCCTACCGGGTCAGACACGCCGAACCAGGTCGGGCTGACCGGCCAACTACTAGGCTTGACATGCAGGGTCTGAATTCACGAAAACGTAAATAACATTAAGACCACACATCCGACAGACGCATTGTCTACGAAACTAGGACCCTGGAAAGGAAAAGGTCCTTAGGCGATACTATAAGTGAGTTTGTATGGCTTTGGAAAATGGGCGGGTTTGGAACGGGCGTAATTCCAATCGGGCGCCAGGAAGGGAAAAGCCAATATCTCTTAGACTGGGCGTCTGATTGACGCGTCGTCTGTCACGTTGGGTTCCTTTTTACTAGACAGAACATCATGATACATCATCTCTGGGCTTTGTGATAGTTGATATATCGACCCATTGGATAAAGGAGTGGACCCTCATGGAATCGAGCATGCTGTGTGCGGGAACCCTAGAGTTGGCTGCGACTGCGACGAATACCGTCTCGGAATCCTCCATGGGTTCGACGACGAAGACAACTTTACTGGAATTTTATATGGGTTCGACAATGATGACTACTATTCTTGTATCCTATGTGGGTCTGACAGTTTGAATTCTGTAATTTTATCCTGAGTGGGTCTGACATAGTAGCTGGACTAGTATTATACGTGGGTCCGACAACTTAGTTGGTCTAGTATCCTACGTGGGTCTGACAACGTTGGTGAATTAGTGACTACATCTGATCAACTCTATCGTTATATGAAATATATATAACTGTGTGAGATGAGTCTTGACTTTAAATCATTATTATCGATGTGATTGACTTTCTTTCCCGTGTGGACTGGGTTGTGCTTGGGCTCAAGTGTTGGAGAAGAACTGTGATTGATAACATAGGTATATGTATGGGAATATACCTAAGTTGAGTTTTTTGATACTTCATGGTTGTATATTAATTCTATGGTTTATCCTTTATGGATTCTGGGAGACCTTCGGGGTCTCGGGGTCCCTACTGAGTATCGTATACTCAACCCTACATGGGCTATGCCTACACCTCGTTGTGTTGGATGAAGAAGACATACAACGTTAACAGAGGCTGAGAGTGATCCAGGTTATGATGGTACCCGGAGGTGGACCACACACTGTGATGGTACACGGAGTGGACCGATAGACGTGGAGTGCTTTGGTGGACATCTGTACCTACCCTTCAGTTAGAATACTCGGCTGACGTTCCAGGAGCTTCCTTTTTTAATTGTTGTCCCTTTATTAGTTATACTTGCTTTCTGTTGTTCCTGTACTATACTGTTGGGATTGTATTTTCGATACCCTTTACTTTTAAGCTCTTACTTTTGTACTCAGTTTTACTTAGTGTTTACTTAATTTGCATGCTCTATTGTGTTTGTTTATTTTTATAAAGGAAATACCTTCACATCTTAGGGATTTATGCCTTTGGTACTAGTCTCTATCCCCTAGCCTATGGAAGGTGGTCTTGGGGTAGTCATGAAATGGGCCCCAGGGACAGGTCATGAATGGTTTCCACCAGTTCCCATTCATGTCTAGCTCAATGCAGTGTTTTCGGGTTTTACCCTTTGGTACAACTATTCCAGAGCCACCTGTACCTGCTTGTATCCAAACAGAGATATATTTCTTGGAAAACTCATAAAATATCTACATTACCAAAATTCTATGATGTTCTTCCATACTAATCCTCAAAGTCTATATTAGTGCTATGTGCTCCATTCAAAATCTATCTAAATCTAATTTCCATGGGTTTTACTAAACTTCCTCTGAAAACATCTATAATGCCCCGACCATAGTTTTCCAGTGTCGGTTCATTATTACATAACATTGGCATGATCACAAAGAAATCATGTCTTGAAAGACAGATCAGTTTAGTATTATTAGAAAAAAGATTCATACATAAGTTCAAAGTTATAATTAGAAAATAAATACAACACGAATTTGTTCCATTAGAAACATCCAAGTCTCCTAGATTATGCATGCATGTCACTCATAACTACCTTCTTCAAATCCTGGGAAAATGGAACATAAGAAAGGGGTGAGATCAAAGTCATAGAAAGGGTAAGAAATATAGAGGAAGATAACAAAAATAGTATGAATGGTGAATAATTTAAACCACATGCATTTAAAAATAATAAACATGAATGCTTTTATGACAGGAATATGAGATTAGTAACTAATGCCATAATAAAACATAATCACGGGTATTCTACTAGTCGAATGAACACATGAACAATCAATATTATTGTCATAATGAGGGAATGTTTAATGTTGGTCATTCTGAATCATTTTGTCGAGGACTCATCCAATACGTCTAGAAATGATTAAGGCCTTAGCCAAAACATTATATCAAATTAGGAAAGGCCTCAGCCAATTTCACATCTAGTTGTCTCATGAGACCTACCTATGCATTGATGAGATATAATGGACTCCACCGATCACTTACTAAGTCCAATACATTCCTCAAATAAAAAGGTTGAAATATAACATAAACATTCATAGTAAAAATAACATAATAAATGTCAATACTTTAACCATAAACCATGAAAGGTATAAAAAGTACATATCTATGACAACCCTACTTTTATTACAAACTTAAACAAGATTTATTACATATAATATTAAATTTATACAACATGGATTATTGAGTGGTCTAGATTCTTTAGGTCTTAGGATCATTACATAACAACTTAATACATGAAATACAACATCTTCATTGAAAACTTCTTTTACATGACCACTACATTCCCTCGTACTTAGCATTGCATGGGATAACCTGAGGACATGCATATGAAAAGTGTGAGCAATAGAGCCTAGTATGGGGATAAACATGGAATAAATGAGGAGTATAATACATGTTAGAGAATATGCATATCAATAGAGCACAAGAGAAACATGAACATAAAGGCATGATAAAGCCTGATAATCATAACATGGAAATGTGGCAACAAAACTAAACATGGAATTAGCATGATCCAAAGCCCATTTCACATAGAGAATGAGTAAATCATCATTGCACATGAAGCAAAAGTAAACTCTTGTTGCACTTGAATTATCATGAGTCAATACTCATTTCACATGACGTATCATGATACTATACTTTACCCATTTCATTGGAGCGGTATAAGGGCACACACTTATTAAACATTTCCTTAAATGCATAAGTCTTCCACATGGATCATAAAATATGGATTCATAAAACATAATCATTTATTCCACGATAATGGAATGTGGAATTAATACATGGAAATTTATAATCAATAAGTAAATTTTCATAAAGGTGAATACCCTAGATGGAGAAATGGGCATGGTATTCACTAACCATGGCATTGGATTAGAAAATCGGTGTGATTTTGGCAGTTTAACGGCATGACAGAAGAATTCATAAAAACGGTTGATGAGAGATAAAGGGGTTCCTCATTATATTTACATGTAACGGACAGTAAGTAGGTCATATATATATATGTACCAACAATTGTAATGGATTTAGTTTTATGATACAAAAGTATTTCTTGAATGTAAATGAGGAGAGAGAAGTTCCTTTTCGAATTTTGGCATAGTAATGGGTGTACATGGGAGGCATTTAATGAGAGAGAAAGGGGTTACTCTTCATATGTAAATATAATGTACAGTAAGGAGGTCATATATATACATTTCCGAATAATTTTAATGGAATTTTGGATTCATGAAACAAAAGTATTATTTGAATGTAAATGAGGAGAGAGAAGTTCCTTTCGGAATTTCGGCATAGTAACAGGTGTACATGGGAGGCATTTAATGAGAGAGAAATGGGTCGACCATCATTCAAACAACTTAATGAAAATTAGACAAAAAATAAGAAAGGAAGAAAAACCCCTTACTTCGATGTGTGCTTCCAAAGGCTTGAGAGAGGCTTCTTGGGAGCTTGGGGCACCATGGGAGGATTATAGACAGAGTAGGGAAAAGGTTGGATGTGCTCCAAAATCATTTAGTGAGGAGGAAGTGGGATCTTTGGTGTTTTTTTAAAGGAAAGGTGAGTGAATTATTTATTATTTAGGTTTGGGACCCCTTACATTAAGCTAATCCAAACCACAAATCAGCTCATTGTTTTTGCCCATGGTTTTTGGTAAAGGGGAGAGGAATACAATATTTTATAATGTAAACGTCCAAACATAAAATAATGGGGTTGCTTATGTGGAGGTGAGTCACAGTCTCATGGAAAATAATTTAAAAAGACAAGATGTTTAATATGTCTTGAGGGGTCCATTAATGCATTGAAGAGTAATTTAAAGAAACCCAAAATTAAATTATTTTAATAAAAAAACATATATGGGCCGAAAATAAAGCTTATAGTATTTTATTAAATCACTATTGGGTCATTATGATTTCATTAAACACATTATATATTTAAACGGTATTTAATTTTTACCCAAAAATATAACTGTCTCAGATAATTATGAAAAATTCACAGTTGGATAATTTTGATGTCACGATTCAACAAATATCATTTATTTTATCTAAATAATATTATAAATATGTTAATTTTCACTTTTAAAATAAAAACCGACATTTATAAAAAATTCACGAGTTTTGACTGAAATGGATTTCAAACCTTAATAAAAATTACAATTGCATTCATAAACTTATATAATCATATATATATAATAAAATTAATTTAATAATAATAATATTTTATTAAAATATTATATTATTAAAAAATCCATTTATTTAATAAAATAGATTTCTTAATTATGTAATAACTAAAAAACACTATTTGTACTTTAAAAACTAGTAACAATGTATCAAAAATGACAAGGAGGTATATTCATTATTATATAAAATAATAATATACATGATCATAATACTAGATATTTGTTACATAACCCCTTAAAGCAGCCGCATAACACCTAAGGGTAAGGTGTGTGACGGTGACAGACTCTTGGGGTGACTTAGATAACATCGCTCGAGTAATAATCCCTATCAACTTCCACTTTTCCCATAGATGGTCCCATTAAAGCTTGACATGATGATGTTCAGATTGGTCTTGTTCAAGAGCGAAGCCCATGGACGCCACCTCTTTTCCGAGCTCAGAAAAATGGGCTTCGTATGGAGAAATTCTACTGGATGAGGCCATCGCATCTTATGTCTAAGTAAATTAGATTTTTTAAAGCCCTATATTTATACTAATCATGTGATCACATTTCAATGACTATAAAAGTAACGGTCAAAATTCTTCACATAAAACCAAAAAATTTGAAATTTTATATAAACGTTTTACGTATAGATAAATTTAACTAGATCAATAGAAATTTTCATTAATGAATCTTTGCGTCGTTACAATATTCCCCCCTTAAAAAATTTCGCCCTTGAAATTTCCTTTTTCCCACACATAAAAAGATGTTGGTAACTCAACTTCATCATTTCCTCTGATTCCCTAGTCACATCTTCCAACTTGGGGTTTTTCCACAACACCATGACAAGGGGCATTGTCTTATTCTGTAGAAATTTTTTCTACAGTCTAAGATCTTCCCTTGTTGCTCCTCATAAGAAAGATCATCCTCAAATTGTACCACCTTAGAAGAAAGTATATGTGAAGGGTCCAGTATTTACTTCCATAAGATGGATACATGACATACATCATGTACATTGGCCATGGTAGGTGGAAGTTCTAGTCGATAGTCTACAGCCCCGACACGATCAAGAATCTGGAAGGGGCTGATGTACCTTTGACTTAACTTCCCTTTCTTTCTGATCCTAATGAACTTATTCCATGGAGATATGCGTAGAAAAACCATGTATCTACCATTAAACTCAAGGTCTCGTCGATGATTATTTGCATAACTCTTCTGTCGACTTTGGGATGCCTTGATAAACTGCTAAATGGTTTTCACCTCCTCCACCATTTCCTCAACCATTTCTGGTCCACGCAGCTTACGTTCAGTGACCTCATCCCAACATGTCGGTGTTCTGCACCTTTTCCCATATAGGGTTTCATAAGGTTCCATTTGGATGCTCGAGTGTAAAATGTTATTATAAGATAATTAAACCAGAGAAATATGTTTATCCCATCCTCCTTTGAAGTCCATTGAGCATGCTCTGAACATGTCCTCAAGTCTTTGGATATTCTGCTCGGATTGGCCATCAGTTTGAGGATGATAGGCCGTACTGAAGTTCAGTTCAGTATTCATAGAATGTTGAGGACTCTTCAAAAACTTAGAGGTGAATCTTGGATATCAGTTAGATACAATAGATAGTGGCACTCCATGTAGCCTTACCACTTCCCTGATATATATTTGTGCCAGTTGATCCAATGAAAAATCCTCCCGAATAGAAATGAAGTGTGCAATCTTTGTAAGAAAATCCACAACAACCAAGATTGCATTGTTGCCTCTGGATGTCCACAGAAGTCCGGTAAAAAAGTCCATTATGATGTTCTCCCATTTCCATTCTAGTATGGTCAATGGTTGAATCATCCCTTTAGACTTATGCCTCTCTGCCTTCACATGCTGGCACACCAGGCACTTTGATGTATATTCTGCGATCTCCTTTTTCATATTATCCCACCATATGTGTTCTCAAAGATCTTGATACATCTTTGTTCTCCATGGGTGAATAGAGAAATATGAACTATGTGCATCGTCCAAAATTTCCTTCTTCAGCTCCAGACATCATGGAACACATATTCTTTTCCCAAATCCCACAATTCCTTCTTCATTAACATTAAATTGTGAGGATTTCCCCTTTTTGATAGCTTCCACTTTTCTTGAATTCCCACATCATCTTTTTTAGCATCCTTTAATCATTCCAAAAGAGATGGTTGAGCAATCATTTTTGAAAGGATTGATGATGTTACCTTATTTATGATTCCCATGTCCATCTTCACCAACTTGAAGAAGATTGGATCCCTCTAAATTTGCATCATTGATTGAATCGCTCGGTCATTTCTACATAGGGCATCTTCCACCTTGTTCGCTTTAACAGGGTGGTAATGTATTGAACAGTCATAAGCCTTGATGAGATCTATCCATATTCTCTGGCGCATATTAAGCTCTTTCTGTGTGAATATATACTTGAGACTCTTGTGGTCAATATATATTTCACATTTCTCCCCATAGAGATAATGCCACCATATATTCAATGAAAATATTACAGCAGGAAACTCCAGATCATGTATTGTATAGTTTCACTCATGTTTTTTCATCTGCCTTGAGGCATAGGATATCACTTTATCATTTTTCATCTGCACACAACCTAAGTCCTTCTTCGAAGCATCACAGAATACCATAAAAAGTTCTCCACTTGTGGGTAAAGTGTGAACGGGAGCAGTGATAAGGCTCCTTTTCAACTCCTTGATTCTTTCTTCACAATAATCACTCCACAAAAACATTACTCCCATCCAAGTTAGGTTGGTAAAAGGGTTGGAAAATCGGGATAAATTTATCACTAATAATTGATAATATCCAGCTATCCCCAAGAAGTTATAGATATATGTTACCAATGTTGTCTTGGCCATCCCATAATTGCATCCGCCATAGAGGGGTCCATAGATATCCCATTTCTTGTGATGATATGTCCCAAGAATGATACCTCATTCAACAAGAACACACACTTTTTGTACTTTTCATAGATCATCTCCTTGCGGAAAGTCTCTAGTATAGTTCTTAAATGCTCCTCATGATCATCCTTGGTTTTGGAGTATATTAGAATATCATCTATAAAGACTACCAAAAATTTGTCCACGTAATATCTAAAGACTCTTTTCATCAAGTCCATGAATATTGATGTGGCATTAGTGAGTCCGAAAGGCATTACTATGAATTCATAGTGCCCGTATCTTATGAGAAAAGTAGTCTTGGGGATATATTCCTTCTTCACCCATACTTGATAACATCCCGACCGCATGTCTACCTTGGAGAAGTATTGTGCTCCATGCAGCTGATCGAACAAGTTATCCATTCTTGGGAGAGTGTACTTGTTCTTTATAGTGATTTTTTATCTCACGGTAATCGATGCAAAGTCACATTGACCCATCCTTCTTCTTGACAAAGAGGACTGGTGCACCCCATGGTGAAGCACTTGGGTGTATAATCCCTTTATATACATTCTCCTGTAGTTTTTTCTTCAACTCCTCATGCTCCACAGCATCCATTCAATATGGAGTCTTGGATATTGGTAGCGCCCCTCGTATATGTTCAATTGAAAATTCAACGTATCTTTTAGGAGGAAGACCAGACATTTCATCAGGAAACACTTCACCAAATTCTCTCACTATAGGCATTTCTTCAAGGATGGTTTCTTCCATGGACTCAATCATCTGACCCTAATAAGTGTGCTCATAGGACAGTAATATCCATGCTTGAGATGATCGATCTGAAGGAGATTCATCTTCCTCCTTACACTTGTAAAGAATCGGGGGTCGATTCTCTATATGGCGTGTGATTTCCATCTCTTGACAATTTCTGTTGTCTCTATATAAGGAAAGCCAATCCATGCCAAGAATTGCATCAAATTCCACCAGAGGGAGTATTATAAGGTTCGCTGGGAAATTTCATCCATAGATTATAACATGGGAGGACTTATATTCATGGGATTCAATGAATTCCCCATTTTTTGTACTCATCGACATCTTTACTTCCATGATTTGGGGTGGTGCTGGGATTGTTCTACTAAAATTTGGAGATATAAAAGAATGCATAGAACCTGAATCAAAATGTATGTTCGCTATTCTGGAATGAATAACTAGAGTACATTTCACCACTTCGTTGTTGGGGTTCAATTCGGTAATAGTGATGGAAGAAGCTCGCCCTTGCTGCCATGGAGGTTGTGGGTTGCATCCGAAAACCCATAGATTAGGGCACTGATTTGCAAGATGCCATGGTTCTTTGAATTTGTAGCAATGAACAATGTGTTGAGTTTCGAACGTAGCGTTCCTCTCCACTTTCGCATCTATGGGTCTTTCATGCCGATAGTTAACAGCTAGGTGCCCTTCTCTTCCACACCTCAAGCATTTCCTCATCCCCTTAAGTCAATTTACAAGGTGCTTCTTTCCGCACCTTTAGCAAGTGGGGAGCTAGATCTTCATAGCACCGTTGGATTTATCCATCGGACTGCCAGCATTGAATTCCACCTTAAGCTTCTTGTCTCCATGACACCCCTGTGATTCCCCGATCTCCATTTCAACATTGAGGTCACATCGGACAATTTCCTTATTGCTGTCAAAGTCACAGATAGCTAATTTTTCCGTAGTCTAGGCTTCAACCCACCATAAAAGTGGTCAACTTTGCATTCGGGGGTAACGACAAAGTCGAAAGCGTATCGTGCAAGCCTTGTGAAATTTTCTTCGTACGCTCTAACAGATTCTTCCTCTTATTTATTGAGGGAAAAGAATTCCCTTTCAATGTTAATCTAGAGGGTGCGAGGAAAATATTTATCGAAAAACATCTTCCAGAAATCCTCCCATTCCAATGCCTCGATCTCCTCCTCAAGTATCATATTTTTTATCAACGTCCACCATTGATCAGTTTCACCCTCCTTATGATAAGCCTCTAGGAGAACCTTCTCTTTTTCAGAACATTTAAGGATGGAGAAGATATTTTCAATGGAGTTGATCCATTGTTCAGCGATCTTGGGATCAGATGATCCACAAAAAGTAGCAGGCTTTTGTCTCATGAAGTTCTCGATAGCGACATGTTATTTCTTAGCGGGGGTTGAACGTTCCTCTTGACCCGTGTTTATATTAAAATCCTGAGTTAGATGAGAGAGAAGCGTGGTAAAGTTAATGATTCCCGCTCCCATTGGATTGGGCATCTCATTAGTATAGTCATCACACTGATCTTCACATCAGTTGTTTGCCCGAGTCCTACTTTTACCAGCCATAGGATGGAATAAAAGGAATCATAGGGGGTAACACATAAAGGGTAATCCAAAGACAAAAGTTGATGACTTATAAATAGACTTTTATTTCCTTGACTAATGAGTCTATAGGATTCAATCTAGGATTTTCATGATATACTTTCTAACTTATATTCTTAGGGACATTTTTTTTAATTCCCTTAAGAAGAGTTCATACTAAGCTTGTGAATTTATCAAAACATATCCCCCGGGAGTGTCGTAACCAAGAGTGCAGCAAGGCCCATTGTAGTTCACCAGATCTCATTCGAGTCTTTCTCAAAGTGGTGTTTTCGGGTTTTAACCCTAGGATACATCTGTGCCAGAGCCGCTTCTACAAACTCGTATCCAGACAGGGATGTATTTTCTTGAAAAAACAGTTACTCAGTACTTACCAAAACTTTTGGATGTTTTTATTATAATTATTCTTATATCTATGGTTTTACTAGGGTTTTATAATCTTAATCCCAAAAATAATTGAACTTATCCTCTAATACCAACTATGAAAACCCTGATTTAATTACAAACTTAAACATGATTGATTATATAAACTATTCACTTGATACACCATGGATGATTGAGAGGTATTTGTGTCTTTGGGTCATAGTATCATTACATAAAAACTTAAATCATGAAATACAACATCTTTCTTGAAAACTTCCTTTACATGACCACTATATTCCCTCATACATAGCATTTTATGGGATAACCTGAGGACATGCATATGAAAATGGTGACCTATAGAGCCCATTATGGGAATAAAAATGGAATACATGAGTAGTACAATACATGTTAGAAAATAGGAATATCAATAGAGCACAAGATATACATGAATATAAAGGTATGATAAATAATGATAATCATAACATGGAAATGTGGCAACAACAATTAACATGGAATTAGCATGAGCCAAGGCTCATTTCGTATGGAGCATGCGTAAATTCTCATTGCACATGAATAAATAGTAAACCCTAGTTGCAATTGAATAAGAATGAGTCAATACTAATTGCACATGAATTATCATGATACTATACTTTACTCAATGCATTGGAGCACTATATGAGCGTACCCTTCTTAAACATTTCATTTCATGCATAAGTGTGCCACATGGATTCATAAAAAATAATAACTTATTCCATGATAAAGGAATGTGGAATTCATACATTAAACGTTATAATCAATAAGTAAATGTACATAAATGTGAATACCCTTGATGGAGAAATGTGCATGGTATTCACTACACCATGACATTGGCTTAGAAAATCGTTGTGATTTCGGCAGCGTAACGACGTGACATAAGAATTCAAAAAAACGGTTGATGAGAGAGAAAGGGGTTCTTAATTTTATTTACATGCAATGGATAGTAAGGAGGTCATATAGATACATGTCCCAACAACTTTAGTGGAATTTATATTCATGATAAAAATGTATTTCTTTGAATGTAAATGAGGAGAGAGAAGTTCCTTTCGGAATTTCGGCATAGTAACAGGTGTACATGGGAGGGATTTATTGAGAGAGAAAGAATATCCTCATCAAATTTAAATGTAATAGACAGTAAGGAGGTCATATAGATACATTTTTCAACAATTTTAATGGAATTTATATTCATGATACAAAATTATTTCTTGAATTTTAATGAGGAGAGAGAAGTTCCTTTCAGAATTTCAGCATAGTAACGGGTGTACATGGGAGGCATTTAATGACAGATAAATGGGTATCACATTATTCAAAAAAAAAATAGGGCTATATGAGGGAGGTGTGAAACCATACCCCAAAATTCATAATTGAAATTTAATGGAAAAAACAATTTAATGAAAATTAGACAAAAAATGAGAAAGGAAGAAAAAAACCATTACTTGGAAGTGTGCTTCCAAAGGCTTGAGAAAGGATTGAGGGAGGCTACTTGGGAGCTTGGGGAACCTTGGGAGGGTTATAGGGAGAGTAGGTAAGATTTAGGATGAACTAAAAATGCGTTCAGTGATGAGGAAGTGCGAGCTTGGGTTGGTTTATATAGGAAAGGTGAGTAATTTTTTATTATTATGGTTTGGGACCCCTTACATTAAACTAAACCAAACCACAAATCAGCTCATGATTATTGCCCATGTTTTTTGGAAAATGGGAGAGGAAAAAAATATTTTATAAGACCAAGGTCCTAACTTCTTAAAATAATGGGGTAGCATATGTGCAGGTGAGTCACACTCCCATGTAAAATAATTTAAAAAGACTAAATGTTTAATAAGTCTTGAGGGGTCAATTAATGCTTTGAAAAGTAAGTCAAAAAAACCCAAAATCAAATTATTTTAATGTTAAAACATATATTGGACGAAAATAAATCTTAGATTATTTTATTACATCACTATTGGGTCATTATGATATCATAAAACAAATTATATACTTAAACGATATTTAATTTTTACCCAAAAATTTGAGTACCTCAGAAAATTATGGAAAATTCACTATTGGATAATTTCGACATCAGGATTCCAGAAATATCATTTATTTTATCCAAATAATTTTCGAAATATATTAATTTTCACTTTTAAAATAAAAACCGATATTTATAAAAAATTCATGGGTTGTGAAAGAAATTGCTTTCAAACCTTAATAAAAATTACAATTTCATTCATAAATTTATATGATAATTTATATATAATAAAATTAATTTAATAATAATAATAATTTATTAATGTTTTACATAATTAAATAATCCATTAATTTAATAAAATATATTTCTTAATTAAATAAAAACTAAAATAAAAATTTGTACTTTAAAAACTATTTGAAATGTATCAAAAATAACAAGGATGTATATTCATTATTATATACAAAAATAATATACATGAACATTGTACTAGAAATTTGTTACATAAACCCTTAAAAATCCGCATAATACCTAATGGTAAGGTTTGTGGTGGTGATAGACTCTTGGGGTGTCTCAGATAACATCTCTCGAGTGGTAATCCCTACCAACTTCCACTTTTCCCGTAGATGGTCCCGTTCGAGCTTGACATGATGAAGCTCAGCTTGGGTTTGGTCAAGAGAGAATCCCAAGGACACCACCTCTTTTCTGAGCTCTGAAAAATGGGCTTTGTATGGAGAAATTTTATAGGATGAGGCCATTGCTTCTTTTATTTAAGTAAATTGGATTTGTTAAAGCCCCATATTTATACTAATAATTTGATCACTATTCAACAGCTATAAAAGAAGCAGTCAAAATTATTAACATAAAACCAATGAAGTTGACATTTTATATAAACGTTTTATATAATGAGACGTTTAACTAGATCAAGAAGAATTTCCATTAATGAAACATTGGGTCGTTACAATATCCACAGTCAAACATATCACAAAAACGTCAATACATTATTGATGTTTTTCATCATAATAAATCAAATTCAAATAAACATAAAATCCATCAAAAGAAGTTGACATAGATTAAATCAAAAAAAAATTTAGATAAATATCTCTTTCAATTTTGTAATAGTTTAAGAGTCAAATTTTTATAATGAAAATATTTATTTAGAAAATATTCTTATAAGAATGTATGGGAAGCATCGATGATGCTATAACGGCAGAAAATAACAGCACCCACCGTATAAGTTAAAAATCATCCTTTCTTTAATTTTGTCGAAACGGTCATAAAGTACATTCTTTGGAAAGCAACAGAAATATTATTTTCAAAACATATAAGGTAAATAAGGGTATAAATTACATTAACCCATTTTCTATTAAATATTAAAAAAAATTAAAATTCATTTTTAAGAAACATGGATGTGGATGATAATGATGTCCTAGTAGATAATTACGTATAAACAACCTCAGATAATAACGAGATTGTGAAATTAACCCTTACCTTGTAATTTTCCTTGGTCGAGGGTAGATTAACCTCTGGTATAATGGTGAAATAATTGTTATTAAATTATACAGGAATCATACACATTAATATCATATCATATATGATATTTTAATATTGCATGGTTAATAATATCTTAATATTATCGTCATTTAGGGTGTTAACTGATTTATTCTCCTTTATATGATTTGTTTCAGAAGTAATTACTATTATGGATAGGATGTATCTTATTCATATTCAAATGATATTTAGTCTTTAAACATTATTTTTAATAATCTAGTGAAAATAAGTCTTGAATGGAAACGATGGGAAACGAATCTCATTGCGTTCGTGGATATGATAATTCTTACGTACGCACGATAAACAATACCATTATTTTGATATTAAAATATTATTTAATTAGATGTTGTATAATATATATATATAATCATTATCATGTAATATTTATTATTTACATCAATTAAACATCATTATTATACCCATCCAATTAATAATGTATTGAATAACAATGACACCATGAGGTGGAGACGGTAAGCCGTACATACGCACGTATGGTGACATGTCATTCAAAGGATGGATAGAGTAATCAATATGGTTGTACCATATTTATAATAACATCACAGTATATATAATATACTGGAGTTTTTATTTTTGAGTGGAAACAACAAATAAAGAGGAATTCAAAGATGAAAGGAACTTGGAAGAGGTGTTTAAATATTTACCACTTATCCAGGTTCTTCTTATTGATTTGATCAAAAAAGCTCCTTAAGTTGTCTTTATGACTAATGTAAGGCCCCTAGGATGAAGGTACTATTGTTGATAGGGTATTTGGGATGGTTTGGGCTGTGAAAAATGGCTTTGAATGTGTGAATTAGAGGGAAGGGGGAGTGCCCTTTTATAAGAGGGGTGAGTGGCACCTTTGGAAAAGCCAGAAATATTATTTTATAATAAACTCATTTTCTATTTAGAATGGCTCAAAAATAGATTATTTAAAGTAAAAGGTGGGTATGAGTCAAAAAAACACTCAACAAATAGTTTCTAGACATGTTTTTGTCACTATTTTAACTTTATCTTTTAGATTTATCTTTTAGTTAAATTATTTGACATTTACCATGTCTCATTATATTTTTATATTATATGGTTAATAAACATAATATAAACTTTCAAGAGAACCCTATTTTTTTCATTAATGATACACATATTATTATATATGTCTTTTGGTTAATCCTTATATTTTTAAGAATATAATATCAATGAATAATAAAATATTTGTTTTATGAACTCTTTTATGGCAATTCTGACACTATTTGGTATTTTTTTTGCTAATATCATAATAGAGTTATTACTTTGAATAAAATACCTAAAACCATCCCTATTATTTCATATTAACCTATAAAATTATTTTATTTCATAAAAAGCCTCAAATTACATTTATATGGATGTTTAAAATATCAATTATTTTAATCTTTCATTAATACTGTAATTAGTGCAACCTCATTGGGTCATAAATAAATTAAATTATATAATGTATAAAAAATATAAACAAAATACAATTATGTAGGAAATATATTTATATATTCAATGAATATTCAGTCTAATTTATCTAATGTTTAACCCTATATGAAAAATGTTTTAGTTATTAAACATAGATTTTAACTCTTTTAACTCTTCTTTGAATTAAATAATAATAAATGTCCTAATCTAATCCTTGTGGACCAAAGATGTTAATATTTTATTCCTATGGGTTTTTTGGTCAAATAATACTTATCCAATTCAATTAGGACATTTGTTTGTGTAATAATAATAACATTTTTTCGCTTATTACCCTATTTACTTTTAACCGTGGTAAATAAAAGTAAATAGTTACTATTCACCAACAAATATTTTCATCTTATTGAACCACATATTACTTACTGATATCAACCGTGTCTCTCAGATTTTTGAAATTAAAGTCACAGATGCGGTAAAATTATGTTTTATGTAAATTTTCAAGTGCTCTAAGGAGGTGGGTAAAAGACGGTAAAATGTTCAATAAAATTTTTATACATCTAATATTATAATAATCTGACTCCAATGAATCACATTGAACATATATAGTTATTACGTATCTATTTTCAACTAAAATAAATTTAAATAAATAAATTATTATTTAAATGAAAATTCGTTTTTAAACTATAACACAATGTTTTTCACTATTCATCAAGAAATGAATGTTTTCTGAAAAAAAACCAAAATTCACACTAAGCTAATTTTGACATTCTAAATCCAAAAATGAAGTCCATTTTCAATGATAAAATTTATAAATTTTCCAAAAAAGTGGGTATTACTATTCATAAAGGTTTGTTTCATTGGTTGTGGTGTGTTAGAACTCGAAGTTGCATACAACACATGCTATTGTATTATTCAAAGATATGCGTACCATGGACGATTGTGGTGTTACAGACATGGTAGATGACACATCAATTACTAACTCTTATAATTGAGTAGGTATTACTACCGAATTCATATAAACAATGTATATTAGGTATTACAAACATATTCCCATAAACATAGTGGAGCGTTAATCACCTCCTCATTACATTAAGCATTACAAATCATTCAAAAGTAAAATATTCTAATAATAATAGTGGAAAAAGAATAACCTCTAGTGTACCATTTTTGAGAAAGTATCAGAACTTAATTACAATCATCAACTCATTAGATAAAAATTCCCAGACAATCTGTTTCATGGAGTGGTAGGAAACAACATATTATTATCCAATCCTACAAGTTAAATTAGAATATGAAAACATTCATACATCATACATCGCATAATTAACACACTGAATATTGTTTTGTTTCAGGAGAAACATTAATATTATATTTTATATTCCATCATCATAAATATTATGTATGGTGGCATAAAAATCCACATAGAAATATAAGTATCAATAATGGATGTTGAAATATATGAAAAACCCATTTATGGAATATTAAAAAACCACTTGGATAATAAATTAGGAAATAATATTTATTTAAATGATTTATAACTACTTTAAATTGTCATATTGAAATGAAAAACATTGATCATGATAAAACATTCCTAAAACTACACACTAAAACCAAAAATGATATTAATAAACTAATATTAAAAATTAATGATCCTTTAAAAAAATAATTGAGTCAACATATATTCAATTGAAGGATTAATTATTGAAAACAAAATCCTTTTAAATAAGATTTATTTTCAGAAATTCCAATTTAAAACCAATAAAAATCTTTTCAATGATTGGAGAATGTTACTTTTCATTTTCAAAATCAATAATAATTTTAATTATTTGGAAATAAATATTAATTCCTAGAAAATATTAATCAAATCAGAGAATAATCATAATTAAAAAAACAGTAAATATTTTTTATAGAATTATTTTACCATAATAAGAAAGTTTCATGTTAAGGTATAAATTCATATTTAATTTTTTTAAATGTGAATTCTAAAATTTGAATAAAATTTACATTGAAAATTGATATTTAATCATGTAGATTTTATAATTATATATTGTTATTTAAAGAGAAATAGAGCAGAATTATAAAATTACTAAATTAAAAACATTTTCACATTTACTAATAAATAGTTTTATAACTGAAATAGTGTGAAGGGAAAATAAAATATACATTCAAAATCAGAATAAGTGATATTTAAAAATTTAATGTGATAACAGAAGAATATGTTTCAATATGAAATGGGTAATGATAGAGTTATATGAAAATATATGGAATGAAGTCAAAAATTAAATACATATGTGACAATTATTCATAAAAAAATATATTTTTGAGAATAATATTGATTGCTATAAAAAATGTTTATCTAATCAATAATATTTACTATAGATGTTACACATTTTAGTATCTTCATATAATTAAATAAAACAATTTTAAGGGAATAATATATACGGGATAACTATTAATATATTAATGAATATATTTATTTAATAAAAACATCTTACATCATCATTTAATTATTTATTTATTACCCATGAAATGTATTGTACCACCCCATGTTTTTTGAATATTTTTTTTAATAAATAAAAATTATTTTATGGATTACTTTTTACGCTACCCTATCTTAATCATTATTTACATGAAACATGTTATGAATGTGATATAAAAAACACTGAGTTTATATTTGGGTATATGAAAAATTATTTATCTTGTGTTACACACAATACCAAGTCCATTGTTTTTATTGTGCTAAATAAAAGATTGTGTTTTAGAGAACAATAATATATTATAAGTATATTTATGTAATATTATAGTTTTTACAAATACTTTGGAAAAAAGTGATTGAATAATATTAAATGACCCAAAAAATATATATCTTTCACATTTTTATTAGTTATATATTTCCTAGATATAAGATGATGGACATTTTAATGAAATATATGTTATTTATAAAAAAATTATATTTTCTAAAATTTGGGATAAAATTTATTGGCGTACATAAAGTAAACATATATTGTACCTCCTGGAAAAATAGTATTGACAAAAAAATATTTATTGTCATAATAGGAATATTGACAAATATTAGGCTAAATATTTTTTTTCTAATGTACAGATCCAATTTTTTTATGAATGTTGAAAAATAGTGAATTTCATTTTAAAATTACCTATTCCATTAAATAATATATAATATAATATTATATATTGAATTTTTGATAATTTAAAATTAGATCATTAATATATTAATTAATAAAATTTAATTCCTAATTTTTTTTCATATTGAATTTATAAAAAAAAATAAAATTAATTTTATTTTTATGTTAAAACACTACATTTTCATCACTTTTATGGGATCTATGACTTGATGTTTGAAAAATGGGTTCAATTTTTGGAATAAGTATAATTTATATTATCTAATAAGTTCATCTTTATTTTTAGCACCATTAATAGTGTAAATATTTAAAAATAAATATACTGAAAAATATAAAAATGAGCATTCTTTGTTGTTGAACATAAAATATTAGTTGTAAAATGACATTCCAACTTGATAAAAACCCATTAGATGTACCTTTTAAGAAAATTAAAACCATAGTATTGATTTATAAAAGTTATTGGGATAATATTCTTTGAAATTGACCTATATAAAATGGTGTGTTTGAAAAATACTAAAAAAGATCCTTCATTTCCTTTAACAATTATTAATATATGAAATATATGTAGAAATTCAAACATTAGGTTATAAATATTATTTTGAAATTTAAATACATTTTTATTATAATGAAAATTGATTTTCTTTTTTATAGATATCTAATAATTACTTTGACAGCTAAAGACACTCAAAAACCAGAACTATTTAGTTATTAATAAAATTAAATTAATGAAGTTAAAATATTAAAAGGGAAGTAAATTGAATAAATTATTTTCATCCATTAATTTATGAGATGAATATATATATATATTTAAATATCTTTTTTAAATAATATATTCAATATATTTAATTTCCCTAATATTTTAATGAACAAATTAAACAAATTATCTCAAAATATACATTAATGATATTCTATAATAAATGATATTTTATGAATTTATTTAAAATTAAAAAACATATTATATTCTAACATGTGATTTTAAATATTTCAATAAATATCAAATATGATTCATTCATGGATCAAATTCTATTTTATAAAGAATAAAATAACCCCTAAATAGTGAAAACATTGTGAAGAAATTTAGGGTTAAAGATGTGTTTTTGTACTTTTCATTCATTAATGTTAAAACTAATTTACCCCAAACATGAATTTTTTATTTTATACAATAAATTTCATATAATGATTAAATATATATAAATTATTTAATATGTGTTACTACAAGTTATTCTTTATTTATAAATTACCTATGTCATGACGTTAGTGAACTTATTAAAACCAAAATGGTAAATGTATAGAAACGTATATGTTATGGAACACAATTTAAAAAAAGAACATATATTTGTGTGATGTAGATTTTCCTTAAGTTAATAAACCATCCCTTTAATTATCAATCAATTTTGAGGATTCATGATATATTAAACATGTACTACCCCAGGTTTCAGTTGCATAATCCTCCATTTTTGATTTACATGAATATAATGTTTAAGGGTGAAAGTGGAGAGAGTTTGGTAAACATTTGGTGAGTTTGGACTAAAGGGAAGTCGCATGGGATGTGAACATTTTTTAAAAACTGTGTGGAATCATAAGAGAAACTGTGTATATTTGTAGATGTTAGATAGTAGCTTCAGATCTTTTGGATAATGGTTAAGGAAGTTGTGTGAGGTGGTTGTGTAAGTGTCTTCTCTGGGAATAGATAATGAATAGTTAGCACATGATTTTACGAACTCTGCACATGGTATATGTGAAGTCCTAAAATGTGGATCTCAATTTATTTTAATCTAACTCCATCCCATTTTATACTTTGAGGCCCTAACTCGAGATTATTTTTTATTGAAGGTAGGAAACCCGATCACAATAGAATTGGAATCGATCTGGGGTCATTCCTTCACATTTAAATGTAAATTTTGGAGGTATGTCATCATTATTCTTTATGGTTTTCATTTTTATTCTATCTACTTCTTACCTCTTTCTGGTTGGTCAGACCTATGCTCATTTGGCATATATCTGTGATTTTGCATTCCAAATATGATGATATTTGGTCATTTTTTCAATATGTGAAGTTATCGAAGTTGATTTCATGGAATTCCTACCCAGTTTCATGTGGTTTCTTCATCTATTAATATTTATGACAATACCTTCAACGTATGTGGATTCAATCTCAAATCCTCTTAATAAATATTCATGTAATTATTTAAAAATGAATATCATGTGATGAATTAATTGTGAATTGTCTATTTTGAAATTTTTTGAAACCCCCTTTAGTAGTGGTTTGGAAAATTGAGGAAACCCGGAAATTTGGTATCCTTAATTGATTAATGATTTTAAAGTTAAATTATTAAAAATAGTTTTTTTGAATTGTTTTCATTGGATTATATTAAATAGTTTCAATAAAAGGACTCGTTTTATTAAAATGAAATAATTGATTGGAATTTGATTATTTAGTAGTTTTCATTAAAAGAAATGTTTTATTGAAAGGGTTTGAATTTATCTTCTTGAATGGTTTTGGTATATATGGGTTGCATGAGTGTGTGTTTGATGATACCCTGAATAAGGGACATGTACAATTGGGGTACAAAGTGTGTGATCCTAGATTGGGAGCATGCATTATTGGGACACAAGGTAATTGGATGACATATTGCCATTGGGAATTGAAATTTAAAAGTGAATCATACATGGTTGGGTGTGTGAATAAGACAAATAGAATGGTTATTCCAAAAAGATATTGATAAATGGTTTTAAATCCTAGTGTGGTTGTATTTATGGAAACATAACTGCTTGGTAAATTGTTTGAAAATTTCACCTGTTTACTCTTGATTAAAGTGTTTTTAGATCTTTTTTTATAATTAATTATAAAATATTTTAAAAATTGTTTCATATAAATAGATTTTTTAAATGTTTCTTATATTTTTATCAGTTTGGGATGAGTAAAAATGTCATTAGAGAAATCCATCTATGGTTTATACTCACTCCTGCATTAGAACGTTGGTTCATTTACAAAAGTTATCATTCAAGACAAGGGGAAAGGTAATGTTTCACAAATATTTTACACCACCCCATAAAACATGGTATATTATGTTATATATGAGATTAAATCTTGTGGGGTGTAGTTTGTTGTGGTTATCATGGAGTTTGTTGTAGTTATATTCGATTTTAACATGGATATTTACTTCTGTTCCACTGTAGCATAATTTAGTGTGTTTTTGTTACAATGATGATGATCGGGTTGTCAAGTTTTAATCATTCATCCTATAGGTATTTTTGTTGTTATTTATTCTATGTTAGTGAATTATTTTGTAAAGGTTATATAATCCCCTAATTACATTTGAAACTATTGACATTCGTTCACATCCTTTGGCATCTTATATATGTCTCATAAGTCCAAGTAATGATTCGATGTTTTATCAATCCGATGTGATTAATTAGTTCATTAAAAATGGAATCAGTTTTTTCAATCCATAATCTTGTTGAAAATAAGTGGTATCAGACTTTTCATTTGTATTGGAACAAGAATTCATCATTTCTTTTGGAATTTGAGTTGAAATTCATTCTTACCTATTACTATGGTTGTGATCGTAGAAAAGATTAGGTTTTTCGGAACAGAAAATGTAGCTAAAAAATAGAAATAGCTACACATTTTATGTTGAACTGCATATTACCAACGATTTTGGTATATAAGTGTTTTTGATACAAATATATGATGAGTGAATCTCATTTTCATGGGTTTATCCAATTATATAAGAACGAAATGAATTGTGAAAGAATGAATTCCTACTCTGATTTCTTATTTCATTTTGAGTGATGATTTATGATTTTGTGAAATAGTAGATTTTTTTTAAAAATGCTGAATTTGTTTTCAAATGAAATCATTTTGAAAATATAATGGATGATGAAAATTGAAAATTGTTTCATGTTCAAATTAAGGAATATATTTTTCAAAAATTGTAAACCTTGGAAAATTTGGTTTTTTGTAAAAACTGTTTGAGGGTTTATGTGATATAATATCGAATACTATGAATTCAATTTCTAGATAGTGAGACTTATAGAGTAGGGACTCTATTTAGAATATGGATCTTGGTAGATGTCCAAGATATGAAATAGGAGAAGCTACGAAGAATGTGGTTACACCAAAACCACATGTGAACCAAGAGCTATTTCGAAGTATCATTCACGCATTTCATGCTACAGAAATTGGGAACTAGAGGGAAGATCAAAGACATGTGGATCATTTCATCTAGTTCAGGTTGAAAAATTGTCAAATTGTCTACGGTGATTTTTAACATGAAAAGCTAGAGGTGGGGCTAAACATGATGAATCCTATCTTAAAATTCATTGGAACACCAGTGGAGTAAAAAGTTAATCTAGAAACATATATGATCTCTTATATGTCAATCCAATTGTGGGTTCTAGAGGTTCAAGATAAACTATATCACATTAATAGTTGGGATGATTTTGAATAATTTTTTTAAATAAATTCTATCCCCACATGTTTAGGATCAAGATAATCGAAAAATTCTGCAGCATGAAGTAGGAAAATCTCTCTGTCACAGATTATGGGGATAAATTCATGAACATTGTTTGTTTTTCACCTGATGTTTTTGTGAATGTGTCATTGTGGGTATCGATATTTTAATAAGGTCTATGGTAGGTTATTCGCTCAAATATTTTAGGTATCTATACTATAAATTATACAGACACAGTGAACATATCGACATTTTATGGTTATGATGTCATAAGAACTGTGGGATTTGGACGTATAATGATATATATGGGAAATTGATAGAGCTTGTGTTCTGGGAGAATGCAGAATAGGGGATCATATTTTCAATGTGGGAGTGGGATTTATAATCATAATTTGTATCGGTGAACCATATTTCAATACCCAAAGAGACAGGTGGGATGTTTCTAATGTGGTTCAATGGACCCCCTGAAGAGAGATTGTACGTCAAAACATAGTGCATACCCTAATTAAGAGAGGATGTGGCATCTTTAGATCTATTCTCATATTTCTCTAAGGTCATTATCTCCAGAAATTTATTAGGTGTCGCAAGAATCATATGCTTCAATAGGGTGATGATAGCCAAATCAAACTCACCAGCATAATAAGGCTAGATATGGTGTTTTTTGGAAGTCCATGACTCTTCTACAAGGGAAATATCATCAATGAAACAAGTTTTATAGTTTATCTATGACATAATTCTATTGCGTTTTCATGGTGATTTTGGATGATCGTGGTGGACCATCAAAAATGAGAGGTACAATTCTATTGATCTCTTCCTCAATGCAAGTGATGTTGTACAGTAGTGCATCACATTCTTTTATTACATCTCAAACTATTGGAATTATATGTTTAAAACTTGTCATGATTCCTTCTATATTATTACCTCAAATGTTTATTGTAAAAAAGATTGTTGCGACTTCGTGTGTTTAACATGATCTATAACCGTTTAAGGAGATGAAATAAGTGGGACATCTTAGTGTTGTATATGGATTTATTTGATGTAATTATTTTTATGTATTGGTAGACAACAATCAAGGCTCCCATTGACTGTTATAGATTAATGGTTTGTCTTACAATTGATGTTGTTGTTGAACATATATTTAGAGGAAAAAGAGTTTTAAATAAAGATAGAATGAGTTGGTTAGCTACAATTGTGGGAACAACATCTTACCAGTCCATGACGTAGACCATTGAATCGATATAAGAGATTTAGGATATCACTTTTCAACCAATTATGGTCAATTTATAGATGTGTTGGACCACTCACGGTTACAACTTATAAGGCATGTGGACATTACAATTTATCTCCTCCCAAGGACTGGTCCTACTTCACATTCATCTTATAGTAGATAACTAATAGAGTTAAGGGAATTGAATTTGTTTTCAGAAGAGGTAGAATGAAAAGGATGCATTCAGATGACCCCACTCTATGAGAAAAACCAATATTTTCTATAATGAATTATTATTTTAATCTAATGCTTTGTGTGGATTATAGTAATCTTAACCAAGTTATGATAATTAATTAGTATCTACTTCAACACATTGTTGAAATGTTTGATCAATTGAGGGGAGCCTAGTGGTTCTTTAAAACTGGCTTATGACAAGGATAACACTAATTGCAAGCTATAAATAAGGTTATCTTGAAGAAAAAACTCAAAAGAAAATGTGGCCACTATTAATACTTATACATTCATTTGAGTCTTACGAATGTACGAGTAGAATTTATGGAATTTATGAACCATATATTTTGGAGATAAATTTACTTTTTTGTGGTGATTTTTGATGACATGTTTCTATATTAAAGGAAAATGTCTAATCATGAGAAACACTTGATGATAGTGTTTTAAATTTTAAGAGGTTTTATTTTTAATGCCAAATTGTTAAAGTGTGATTTTTTTGATACCAGAGTTATTCCTTCATAGCCATGTAATTTCAGAAAGAGATGTCTCTCTAGATATAATGTCGATAGAAGTTTTGATCTCATAGAAATTTCTAAAACATTTCATTGAGATATTAGGTATTCTTTATCAATCTAGTTATTACCAAAGCATTTTTTAAAACTTATCATTACAAGCCTTAGCAATGATAGCTTTGAAAAAGAAGAAATCGCCTTTCTAATGGACATAACAATGCTAGATATCACTCCAAGGGATGAAATATCATCTGATATCAGCACCTATCTTGATTTTTAGAAAATAACTTCCAGGGTACGTGGTGTACTGTGATTCATCAGGATCTTGATTGGGATATGTTCTCATGAATGGATACCATTTTGTTGCATATATTTCATGGTAAGTGAGAGTGCATGTGAAGAGATACCCAATAAATTATTTGGTGTTAGGTTTGTTCATCCAGGATTTGATGACTTAGGGTCACTATATCTTTCTTACGAAAATTATTATCTTCACGAATAGTAAGTGATTGAATCATATTTTTCACAGTGACATTAGAATATTAGCTAAATATGTTGTATAGATTATCTCCAAATGTTTTACATTGAATTGATGTATACACTTTTAAAATATAGTTATATGGCTGATTCATTAAGAAAATATCCATATGATAAATGGAGAAATATGCCTCAGATGAATGTAAATTTATATCATTCCTAGATGACTTGAATGTGGAATGTGAAAAACATGGTGATGTTGAAATATTTTTATCGGTTTCTTGTGGTTTTTAATTGGGTTAAAAAGGTTTAAGTGACCCAATATCTGATGCATAATTCCTCCTTGGGAGTTCCAAACACACTTGTCGGGAAACAATTGAGGGCTAGAAACATGATGGGAGTTTGGTATTGTGGTTCATAGATCATATGGAAGTACCTAAATTATTTCAAGAACAACTTCATCATGATTACGAACAATCTAGATGTGATGTACATTCAAGTATATAGAATGTGTACAAGTCCCTGAGAGAGCATTTTTGGGAGAATGGTATGAACAAAGATTGGATGAATTTTTTTAAGGTTCTTAACTCAATATAATGTTATGGAATAATATCAACAACTAATAGTTTTCGTGTAGTCATTACATATTCCAGTGTGTAATTGGGAGTAAATAGAGATAGATTTTGTTAAAGGTATTCCAAGAATAGTTCATAAATAAGATTATATATGGGTTATAGTGGAATGGCTCAAGATGCAATCTCATTTCATCCATATCCATGAAACTCATATGTTGAAGGATCTGTCCAAATTTTTTATCAATGAGAAGAAAAACATACATGGAATACCTATTTTTATAGTCTTCGATATAGATCCATGAATCATGTCTTTTTTCTATAAATCCTTATAGAAATCCCTTGGTACCCAGTTGACAATGAGTACGGTGTATCGTCCTCAGATGGATGGGTAATCTAAAATGATGATATTGATGTTCGAAAACTTGTTTTCGGATTGTATTAAATATTTTTTTTGATTGTGGAATGATCATGTTCCATTAGTTGAGTTCTCATATAATAACATTGTAGAGGACTCAATAAACAAGGATCTGTTGGAAGTGTTGTATGGGTGTCTTATTTAATTCTCCACTGTGATGTGTTGATATATGCGAGACCTCACTTGTTGGGTTGAGCCTTGTCCAAGAAACAAAAATGTATATTTAGTTGATCAAAAAGAGAATGGAGATAGATCATATTCATTAGAAATCATATGTGTATCATCATCTAAGACCGTATTCATTCACGGTGAGTGATCATGTGCTCAAAAGGATCTCTACAAGCCATGGGCATCGTCGATTTGGGAAGCTGTGAAAGTTATTTCTTTGATACATTATCCATTTCAAGATTCTAGAACGATTTAGAGAGTTTTCATATCATTTGGTGTTACCACCATAGATTTTTATGCATAATTTGTTCCACATATCTCAGTTGAAAACGTTTTAGCCAGATCCAGACCTTGTGATCATATTTGATTATTTTGACCAATAGATGGATGCTTCAATGGTATATATACATGTGTAGATTTTGAATAGGTTAGATAATGTTTTATGTTGAAAAATAATAGGTCCAATACATGTTTTATGGAAACATGGTTAGATTTGTGAATATACATGGGAATTTGAGAAGGAAAGGAAAGAGTAATGGTCAGAACTCTTTCTGTGAAAAAATTATTTTACCCGTTCTTGGAAAAAAAATATAAATGGTGGGTAGGATTTAGTACCCTATTATTCTATTATGTAACCCTTTATTTATTATTTACGTGAATATAATGTTTAGTGGTGATGTTTTGGGGAGTTTAGGGAATGTTTGGATAGAAATGCCGATAAATGGAAGGTTCACGGGATGCACAATATTTTTATAAACCTTGTTGAATCCTTAAAGAAACCATACAGAGATTCCAATATTGGTAGTAGTCACAGAATATTGGGCTCAAAGTTAGGGATTCCATATGAAAAGGTCATGAAAGGGTCTACCCATGCAGTAGTTAATCCATTATTACATGGTTAGTCTAACTATGCAACTAAACCATGCACATGATTTAAGTGAGATCTTAAAAAAGTAGATCTCATATGTTTTTGAAAACTCCTTCATTTTTGATAATTTGTAAAACTAAGGATTAATCCCCATTGAATGATGTAAAACCTCTCCAAATAAATTTTTAATCGATCAGAAGACATTCCTTGGTGTTTAGAAGCCCAATTCTTGAGGTAGGTCATCATTTTAATTGTTCTTGTCACATGTTATTAGATCTACAGTGATCAAAATCTCCTATGTTTTTGGTATCTCATATCTCCTCACATTATGGGTAGATATAATATTTTGGATTCCAAATATGTTAATATTATGTATCAGTGTTGATAGTAGAAATGATATAAGGTAGTTCTATGAAATTCTTACCCAGTTTTGTGAGTGTTTTTCATCTGTTTTCTATTATCACCAAAACCATCAAGGCAGGTAGCTTAAATCTTGAATCCTATTATTATAACTAATTTTAATGATTTAAAATTAAATATCATCTGTCTAAATGAATTAAAAATTTCTATTTATTGATTTTTTATACCCAATTTAGTGGTGGTTAGGTACATTTTCGAAATATTGAAAATTGGAGTCCTTTTTAAAGTGCATTGATTCTTGATTTCAAAATAATGATTTTAAATATCTATTTTTGGAAATTTTGTATTAATTTTTATTTAATGTGTTTCAATAAAATAAATGGATCTATTGAAATGAAATGGTTGATTGGACTATGTTTTTTTAACGGTTTTCAATAAAATAATTGTTTTATTAATGTGGTTTGAATTGGATTATTTAAATGGTTCCAGAATATATGGGTTGTGTGAGTTAATGTTCGATGTGACCATAAATAAGGGATGTTTACCATTAGGTTACCAGGTGTGTGACACTAGATTAGGGGAATGTATCTGTGGGAAATAAGGTAATTGGATGAATGACTGCTCATGAGAATGGAACTATCAAAACAATGCATTCATTGTTGGTTGTTTGAAAAAGTGAAATGGAATGGTCTTGAAAAAAATATATTGGGAAAATGGTTTCAACACTAGTTTTTTTATTTTGCTGGAAATATGGATTACTATAAAATTATTGGACAATATTCCTTGATTACTCTTAGAAATAATGGTCACTGAAATTGGTTATTTTTAGTTATAAACTGAATAGAAGGTTTTTTATATAAATGGTTTTATATAAATCTGGATAACATTTCAATCCTAGTAAAATGATTAGGGAAGTCATTAAAAAATGTCTATGTTGTTTTATACTCACCACTACTTTGGTACATAGATTCTATTTCAGATGTGATCTTCTTGGACATGAAAAAATGTAAAGTATCCTAGGTATTTAGGACCACCTCATTATACTTTAGTTGTTGCGTCATGTTGTATCATGGATCATGAAGGGCATGAAGTAATATTTTGTATTGTTGTTTCTAATAGTTATATTCTACTATTTACTATGATAGTTACTTATCTTCCCATGTAGCATCATTTTTTGTTGTTTTATTATAATTAACATTATTGAGTGGTCAATTTTTTATCATGGATCATATTGTGGCTATTTTGTTATTTCTGTTTAATTAGAGGTTTATTTCTCAAAGTGTAATCCATCCCCCAATTTATTTTAAAATCTTTTCGAATTTGTTTATAGCCTTTGGAATCGTAAAGATGATGCTTGTGGTCAAAAAAAGATTCATCATATTATCAATCCAATGAGAATAAATGGGAAATTATTAAAAACCTTTGAATATAGAATATTTAAATATATTTTAATGAATGATTTTCCTCCTCAACATTAAATGAGAGCTCACACCCCTCAGTTATCATCAACTCTCTTGAAATTTGTTTCAACCATGATCTACCTAAATTACTTCTCAACATCCCTCCATTAACCCTAGAATACTTACATTTGGATTAAATCTAACAAAGTAAGTCCTTCAGTGGAAACCAAGAAAAGTCATACCAGAATAAGGGGTAATTATTATTGGTGGGTGTATTTGTTTTATTTCTTAATCAAGACCCTTAAATATTTTAATTTCCAAATTAAATATTAATATCAATATAAAAGGTATTCTAATATGATTTTTTGTTAATCCTATGATAAAAAAACACACAGTTCCATTAAATGGGTTGTGAAACAATTTTTCATGTGTGTGTTTAACTATCTCTTAGTGATCTTACGTAGTTTCCATTCCATTAACTTCGTTAATGGTTGGGAATAATGATATAAATAATATTTAAATATTAAATATATAATATATAACATTTATTTATATTTTATGAAATAGTATATTACACATATCTCCATGGATTCCATTTTGTAGGAATATGATATCGTCATTCATTTATATTGTGGACTATTTCCTCGTGATGTGATGTGATTTAATCATGAATAAATGAAATGTATTATGGATGGGTTTAAAATAAATATTTGATATATATATATATAACATAGAAATAATAGATTTATGATAAATTAATATATCATATACTTTTATTTTATTTGATATGAAAATAAATTTGAAATAGCATGCATACATATGTACGCCCTACTGTCTACATGAAAAGGGTCTTCCATTTCCTATCACTAAAAATTATGGATTAATTTAAATAAATATATAATTAATAAATATAAAATATATATAATTTTTATCATTATTAAAATGATGAAATCATGATCTATGTAAGAGGAAAATAATTATATGTCAGAATATACACGAAAAACATAATAGTTATAACATAAAACATTACTTTAATAATTAGTTATAAATAATGGATAAATATAACGTCATATAAACAATATATACTTAGTTATATATATATTTTTTGTTATTTTATATATTTATATTATTATAATATTTATCATACATGAGGATTGAATGATTATGATGAGTGTTAAGACTTCAAGAAGTGTATTTGAATCTAACTTTTTTTTATTTTTGATACACATTCCATAATCACAACCACTATAATCTATATTGTGTATAAACAACACATGAAGTTAAATTTTTATTATTATTCATTTTAATGATAGTATTTACATATCTATTTGTGGATCTCCCTTTCAGGGGGTTATAATTTCAATGTTACCAAAGCGCTAAAAGGAATTGTTTTCTTAATTATCCTTCTTTGAGATACCTGTTTTATTATGTATTTATATCCTTTTACGAGGTGTGTATATATCCCAGAAGATATATAATGTCATGGATCTATTAATTTCCCTGAATTTTTTTTTCTTCAGGTAATTTTATAATTTATGGGGATTATTTTCAATGTTACCAATTTTGTAATAGTTTATTGCTATAATATCATCATGTATCATGATTATTTATGATTATGATTCCATTGATGATATATTTTTATCTGTATCTAAATAATTATAATGAATTTTATTATGATGTGTTTATTCTTTGTATATTCATTTAATGATATAATTTTTTTAACTAATTGGTACATTATATAACTAAGAATATGTTTATTTATAAAATATGACTATTTTTTCATTGGATATAAATGACTTATCTCCCCAAACCAGGTTTTCTAAAATAAATTTCAAAAATATTATACTAATATCCAGTTATTTTTAAAATTAATTGTTTCCCATGGGTCACATTTTTTAAAAATCATTATATAAGGGGAATTTTTTTTTATTTCACTTTTTTACTTCAATATATAATATGAATTAATTTTTTTATGTGTATATATTTTACAGAATTATCCACTATTATTATGAGTCCATTAATTAAAGATTTCATTATATGTTTTAATTAGAATTTTCAAAAGTAATGTGTTTTCATTATTAATTTGTAATGATTTTTAATTTATATTTCTTTCAAATAGAAAAGATTTTTTATATGTTTTATGTTTTATAAAATTTGTCTAACTTGTTTTAGGGATTCATTCATAATATTTCAATATTATATTTATCTTAAAATGTTTACAAAATGAATTATGTTTTAAAAATAAATTTTCAAATAGGAATAGGTATTTTTTAATAAAAATTTAAATTTATCATTTAGAGTTATTTTCTATCAATTATTGCAACCATTGATGTTATCTATGACATATTATGGAAATTATATAAGGATAAAATACATATAATTATTATGAATGGATTATGATTATGCTGGAATTTTTTTTTACGAAAACTGTTCTTATTGCACATGATGTTCTATGATAAAATGATCATGGAATCTTTTTATTTCATATGATATGATATAATGAAATAATTTTGAAACCTATCCTATATCTATATGTTATGATATGATCAAATTTTTATGATACACATTTTTTATCAAGAGTTATGATAATGTTAATGATTATGATCTCAGGGCACGTATATGTATGATTTCATTATGTGATATGAGAGAACTATATTTCCTTCCAATGAAATGGGTAATGAGTTATTATTTAAGATATTGATAGGAATATAATTCATAGTGAACTTGGTTCAATAATACATGGACAGATCATGGTGTGGAAATTTTAATGTACGATATGGCTAGAATAGGATGTGATCTTAGATCAGTAAAACAAGGTAGGATAAGGATTGAAACTAGTATTATAAATGACTTTTTTCTCAAGGATGGTATTTTTATGGATACATCAAAAATAATAAAATTATTTTTTCTATGCTTATACATATGACTCAAATTCAATTATTTATCCCCTAAGGGATCATCTTATTTGATTCCATTATGACTCTTGTATTATGAGATACCAATATATAATCTATGACTCATGGTGATGTTATTTTATATGAAGGTTTTTATTTTAAAAATTAAATATTATGTTTTCATTAACATAAGATCTGGTTATGCTTACGTATCTCCCTTGTTTTCCATTTTTGAGAAACCTAGATCACCATTACTTATGACTATATTCTTTGTGTTATGATGATATTGGTTATGTATGGTATGCCTATGATGGGTGATAGTTATTATGAACATACATGGATATGATTCGAATCACATATGAACTACTTGTTTATGGTTTTGTGTCCCCAAAGAAATTAAATACTACAGTTCCCATGCATGAGTTTATTTAATGTAATAAATATTCCACTAAAATGATTTAATGGTTATGTATGAATATTCTAGGTCTTTATAGGTATAATATAATATGGATGTTAATATTAAATTTTGTTATTAATAATTAAGATAAAATAGTTATATGAAAAATTTGAAAACAATAATAATAAATAATGCGCTGAATTAAACTCATATATCAATGAAGAAAAAGGGAGCTACCAAAATCATTACTTTAATGCTAAGATATTAATAAAAATACCATAACAATAATTCCATGTAATACAAATTGATATATCTTTAATGTAATGATACTAATCACACTTATACAAAATATGGTAGTGATTACTATATAAAAAATAAATTATATTGCACAATATCTTACCTCTCTCATGTAATTTAAAATAGAGACAAATAACTATTACAAATTATGAAATATTTTTATAATTACTCCATGAAAAATAAAATCTAAAATTGAAATTAATTACCAGGGTTAAAATATAATAGATGATATTATATATCCAATACGTAGTACACACAACATTTTAATCAATTTATTTACATAAAAATATCACAATGAATTAAAATGTTCAAAAAACACCATAAATTATTTCAAAAAATAATCTAAAGAACATGAATATTATATATAACAAAAATAACTATATTAATCACCTATTTTGGAAAAATTTAACATCTATAATTTTTATGTACTTCAATTAAATTATTCAATATTTGCATAATATTTATTTATTATCTATCTTCAACATTATGGGTGAATAATTTTGATACCAAGGAACAAATTATCTAATAACAGTGTTATTCCCAAATATAATACCAAATTTAATCATTCCAATATCATAAAATGTACTACAAATGATTCATTATATTTACATAAGTTGTAATAATTTTAATCTATGGTTGTTTTTATCAGTAATGTTGAAAATAATGATGACTACGTTTCATTGATTTCAGACAAACAAATAATAGTATATTAATTAATGAGTTCTATTAATGTCAAATTCAAATTAAAAAATAATCATCATTATTATTATTTATATAATTAATTATTAGTAATAATGTGATAATAGAATGACCCCAAAATGAACATACTATTATTACTTTTTCATAATAAAGATAATTAGTAATGATATATTATTCATGCTAAAAGGATGATATTTTTATGTTATAATAATGTGATATATTAGAATTCATAATAAGTAGATAATGTGGTAATATATATAAACTTATTAAATAATATTAATAAAAAAGTCTCTTATTTTTTCAATAGATGGTTGAATTTACAATGAAATTTAGTTGATCATATTATTTATAAGTACTATAATTTATGTTTCCAGAATACTAATAATTAAAAAATAAATTACTTTATATGTACCTATTATGACCATTCATGTTCAATGGTGAATGAAAAAAACATAATTCTTTATGGAGATGGTATTCTTCAAGTATGCACATATGTCATTTTCATTTTCAATATTGGGAAAAATGAAATTCGGATAATAATTATTCCCAAAATATAAAAACAGTTTGTATAACAAAAATAAAAAATAAAAGATCTTATTTCATGGATAATAGGTTTTGAATTATAGATATATAATGGAATAATTATTAAAAATATTTTATTAATTAAATTTAGAACATGATATTTCACATAAAAATATTCCTTGAATGGAAGGACATGCCATAAAGAATAAAAAATTTCAGATATTAAAATGACATAGTATTATAAAAGGAGAAGAAAAATATATCATAAATTTTAAATTTTGAGGAATAGTTATATAATGAAGTGGTGGAAGTTAAACACTTTTATAAGCGATGAAAAACAGAATTTTTTTATATACTACATAGTTTTATATAATATATTGAAGCTATTACAAAGTACATTGCTCATAATGTAATAAATAATAGAATTATTTAAATTTTATGGTCTTTAATATTCTAATATATAAAATTTGGTGGCTATTTTATGGATTTTATTCATTTCCCTTTATTATTTTAATCTTTTAACTTTTACTATGGTAATTATTTTTACACATTGTTAATTAATTTAAATGTAAAAACTAATAATTTCCATATTAAAAAATTTCAAAATTATAATTCCTAATTTTTTAATTATTTTATAGAATATAATAATTTTTTTGTTAAATTATAATGATTGAATTCACATTCATTGTGCAGTAACCCCATTTTTTTAAAAATAACCATAAATATTATTTATTGGATAAAATATACAATTTTATATATTTTAATTACATGAAATGTTTTTTATAAATCAATATATTTTTTTATTTTTAATATTTCAAAAATAGTGTATTAGATAAATAAAAAATAATTCTTTGGAAACACAGAAAAAACTATTATTGAAAAATAATACATAATTTATGAAAAATTTGATCTTAGATTTTATAAAAGTATATATTTATTTTAAATGATTTATATAATTTTATAAATATATTTTGGATAATAAAAAATATTAATATTTTTAATTAAAATATTATTTTTCTATAGTCATAAATGATATGGTTTTAATAAAAAATTAATTTCCATTATTCACTAATAAATAATTTGTTTAAAAAATACAAAACATCTCCATAAGAAAATTTTTTCATGATATATTATAAAATGAATTAAATTTTAAAAAATAAAAAAGTCACATTTATAAAATTATTTTTTAAATGAAAATAAAATGAACATTTAAAACCAATTTTTATTGATAAAATATAAATTATAATTTAATTTTTCATAATTCTAAATTTTATAAGTTTATAATAGATTACATTAATTTAGATTACTATAAAATTTATAATTATGAAATTTTCAAAATAATATTCATCTAATATATATAAAAACACTAATATTATGGTTTTGTTATTGAAAAATAGCTTTACCCTTCTGGTCAAAAAAATTTTCGGACTTGTTTTGGAATCGTTTTTTTGAATATAGGGTGCATAGGGAAGCCATTTAGTGTGTTTTTTTAATGATTCTATCTGAACACGATGTGGTTACACCAAATCCATATCGACCTTTCCATAGGCCATTAGTATACGAAATATTGTAAATGACTACACCAATGTATATTTTGGGGTGGAGGTCACAACACAAGACAATTGTTTATTCTATAGAAACACTACTAGATGGTTTTAAAACATAGCCTTCATCGTGGAAGATTGGTTCAAGGAGGTTGCAATGTAGTGTCCTGGTCCCTACAACAGTTCTCTTCCACACATCAGTTGTAGAAGTCTAGAGAATGTTGTTTTCCTTAGAAGTTAAGCCTCTTAAATGTAGAGTTATGAATTAAATTAATTAATTAATTTTTTTAACTTTTCATTTACTTCATAATTTTTAGTAGAATTGATGACCATAAATGGAGGAATTCTATGCCATTTTGAGTCCTAAAATTCAGATGATCATTTTTAATCACTTAAAATGATTAAATTCTATGATGGGTTACTGAGAAAACTGTATTACGTAATTCATTTCCTTGAACAATGGATATTTTTTTAGAGTGGATCATCATGGATGCTTGCATTTTTGTGTCAAGATGATTATTTTTTAACACATTCTATTCGACATTTCATTGATCAGTTTGGTTGTATGATCCCCTCCATTATGGCAGTGGTTTCCAATTCAAATCCATACTAAATTATCATGTCATATGCCATGGGGCCTCAACATTTTTCCAAAATCCTTCTTTCTCTATAATTAGACTAATTTTAATGACCACGATGATGAAGATCAACTCTAGAAATGAATTTATTATGCCATTTAGTTTCTTAGTTCTTTACATAATCAATAAACCTTTAAATTTTTTATTTTAACATTTTTAAGGGTTTTGGTATGGGTCATCATGTCCTTGTGGGTGTGTGAATGTCATTTGGGTGATGAAAGCATGGAAACATGTTGATGTTGACATTTCAACCATGAGTATGGATGTTACGTACCATTTAATACCATGTATATAACTATGTGATTATGTTCATGGCATGAAATTTATAATGGATTTCTATATTGTTCATTTCTGTAACATATATTTTCTATGCTGTTACAATTCCTTTCAAACTATGAATAAAATATTAGGATGATGAGGCTAAACCTTGAGGTTGGTGAAATGAATTCTCAATGTACATAAATGTAGGAATGGATTTCTCTATTGAGGGTTGTGAATTAGTGTATGGGTAATCAAGTAGATGTAGTCCAAATTTTGGTAATGGTGGGTGTGGATATACCTATATAGGGATAAGCATAATTGGATGATTTAATGTATCATTATGGGCTCATACAAACATGGGTCATTGAGGATTAAAAGGATAGCTGGCTGAGGATCAAAATTGTTTATGGTATAGTGTTACCGATGACAACCTCCATTAGAGTTAGGTGAGATAGGATACCATAATAGTTTTAGTTGTATACATATTTTATATCATTATTGGAAACCAGTTGAAGCTTGTGGTGATGGGGTTTTTGGTTTCTTGGTGAGTTAAATATGACAAAAATTAATGTTTTATTTTATATTTAACTAATAATTTACATATATAATGAAATATATTGTTATGTATTATTCACCCTTATGACGAGGATGCATTTATGGTCACCTAATGTGACATTTGGTTAAATAAAAAACATGAATTTCTATGAACCTATTGATTTCATAAGGGATACAGGGAATCAAAGGGTCCTTATAGTGGATGGATTATTATAGGTGCATGGAACATGTAGTGGGATGAGATTAATTATAGAGAACTCATTGACCAATTACTTTTTTATTTATCCACACTAGTCATATTTTATAGATTTCCACTTTAGGATATTGTTCATTTTTATGTCATATCAGTCATAATTTTATATTTTCATAAACCGATATTATTTATTCAATATTGGTATTGTATTTTTTAATTATATACTCAATTGAATGATATATAATTTATAGTCTTCTGTTTGATAGATAGATACCCTCGCTGTTAGTAAACCCCACTATTTCATACAAGGGGGCTCCAACTAGGTTATATGACTATCCAAAATAGGCCTAGTGGTTTGAGTTTTCACGTGACATCATTTTATCAGTTCATTATGATTTATTATGTTTTTTCATTTCCATTCCATTATTTTGGTCATGGTATATTGTAGAATGGATGGTTGGGTCTCGATAATAGGATCTATGATAGTGTTTTACCCAAAATTGTATAATGGGCATATGATATTGATATAAATTAACGAACAATTATTTTTTATTGTAGTGATTGATTAAATTCACCTTGACTGATCCACATTTTATTAATATTTGATGAATGATATTTTAGGTGAGATTATGCATCATGACTATGAATGATGGTTTATATGTCACATATATATATATATATATATTTGTCACGAATAATAGTTCATTAATGAAATTCCATGATGTCTACAATCTGTACATGATAGCATCTCTTAGGGAGATATATATGTGTTTACATGTTGTTTATAAATATATAATTATTGAAATCAATTTGTTGAACTGAGAAGCTATTATTTTAGTCTATATACATATTGTATTTGACAAACGTGAATGAACATATATCAAGGATAGTTTTAAGAGTTTCACACCATAGGATAATGGTGAAATCAAAGGAGTGAGTTTTGTAATACCATTGATTTGTTAAGTCCTATTATGTCCCTAATTTTCATCATGTACAATAAATTATTTCACATTAATTTTTGAATGGAAAACAACATCTGGAATCCATTGAGGTTCCCAAACCACAACCTATAGTGTAGGAGGATGAGTAGAAGCACACACTTATTCTGAAACTAGTGATACATCTTGTAGAGCCAGTTCGACTTAGACATTTTTTTGATATTTCATGTCCAAGGTGGACTTACTCAGAGGACTATGATTGTATGTGCCTATATTTTTAGCTTACATTTATTCCTCAATTCCTAGAAATTTATTCCATACATGAAGCAGCATATTAGAAAAAATTTCTCTATAGTATTTTCAGGATTTTTAACCCTCATGAGGTGGGGGTGTTTTCTTAGTATCCTTTATTTTCCATGGAATTAGTTGAAGACAATGGAATTCCATGATTTGGGATACGAGATGAGAGTAACATTCATGGGTGACCTTTAAGAGTTATTTCTTCAGTAGTAAATCATTAAAAAGATAAATATTGACCATTTCCGTGAGATTATGGAAATACAATAGCATATTATGATTGAATTTACATACAGTACTTTGTTTATAGAGACTTATCACTTTTTTTATTATTGGTCGTGAATTAGGAATATAAGGCCTAGAATATTGAGGTATGCCTTCTTCCAGATCTCATATTTCATGTCATTGAATTTTATCCTATCATTATATTCAAAGGTGATTTGTAAGGTTGTAAAGATAGAGAATATGATGGATGAAGAATATGAATGAAACCTACTTTCATCCCACTATGGTCCAATGATTAAGATTTCACTCACTAACTCTTGAGTATCTTCTTGTATAAATAAGTTGAAGTCATATTGGGATAATATAGGCACAAAATGGTAATGATAAAAATTGAATTCTTATATATTCTATATGGGAGATGATTCTATCAAATGAAACAATTATAGGCTAAGGGGTTACTATAGTAGTTATTCCTAGAATTTTCATGTGTAATACATTGATTTTCAAATTGAATGATTTATTTTATTATTTTCATCAAAGTACCATTAGTGTTGTATAAGTAGATCACATCAGGATAGGAATGGAGGACCTCAATAGAGGACAAAATATTTCTGATTATGCAACTCATTTATATCTTTATAGGCTAAGGTATGAGTAGTTTATCAAGTGAACCAGGTTATAGAAATTTATGCAGAGGGGTAAACTAACTTTTTATCTATGAACTAGATCACATCCATATTATCATATTATTTTCACTTAACTGGTGTATCTGATTCATTCATTTTTATTGTAGTAGTTCCTAGATATGGCATACCGATCAGGACACCATCTCAAACATTCTACCGAGATTCACCATTTAGAACAAAATAAGACCATATTTAGTGAAGAAAAATATATCCTATAGTATTAAATTTTAATTTGAATCAATGAAAAGATATGATTTTGGAGATTATGACATTCAACTTGTTTATTGGAATGGATTTTATGTTCAACATTAACTATCTCATTGAGTGATATCAGACGCATGGTTTGTTCACTTCTCCTATCAGATATGTTCTTGTCCTGACTGGATGATAGGAACTAGGATAAGTAATGGATAATCATGACATGTATTATAAAAAAAATTAAAAAAGAGAAGGATGTCTTGGATATCACAGTGGATTCAGTGACAACACCAATGTTTTTTTCAGCTGTTTTGGATACCAATCATGATGTGGTTATATAAGACTTTGTCGGAATCACCTATGATAGAGGAGTTTATATTGAAATTGTGGTTGTAGTGATTACATAACCCATTTAGATACCTTGGTATCATAATACTACAAATGAGAAAAAAGATAATATTTTATTGAAAATAGAATAACAGTGAAGGAGGATTATTAGGATAATTTGTTCACCCTCATGTTTATCTACTTTATTCACTAAAATGGTGGACATTAGTCTATAGATATTTGTCAATTACATGATATTTAACAATATGATAGTTGGAAATGATATTTTATGTGTATGTGTGATGATAAAATTTATTAATTATGGAGATCCCAATAGCTCTCAAAATTAGATCACCAATCAGGTTATCAATGGTTGTGGGTATTATAGTTTGATATTAAAACAAGAGATTTTCTATGATGGAAATAGTTTTATGAAATAATGGTGATTCCATTCAGGCTAATGAATAAACCTAAATTTTTTTATGAATATTTCAAAAAAATATTTCAGCAATTTATAGATTTATATATCATGATTTTTCTCCATATATCCTCATATATTTTAGGATAACATAATAAAATGAGATACTTCTCAATATAGTTATTTGTACACTTCAAGCACATTGTATTTTTTTGGTACTATCTAAGTGTTAATACTCAAAAAAAAATAGTTATGATTCATGTGTAATTTGGTTTTTTTAATATGAATATATATAGTCCAAGATAAACTATTGGTTGTGATGTCATATATAGGTCATTAGGACATGTTTTATATTAAGAGAATTTATTATTTACCATTCTATTTCTGATAGGATATACAAGAATTCAAATAATAGTTAACCCCAGGATAGTGGTGGAAAATAAATGAATGATTTTTTATTAGTCAAACTAGTGTGAATAATATTTATTTGTTTTGAAGATAATTTTGATTATATATATGATGTTGACACTCATTGATATTTTGATTTGTTATGTATTTTAGTTTGATAAATCATGACTTTGTCAAGGACTTGTACACATTAAATGAGATACATCATTATCCTATTTGTATCATTAAATATAACCCTATAAGTGGAATTACCCTACACATGATACACAGTATGAATCTTAGTTCTATTGTCTGATCTAATGGAGACATTTTTCTTCAATTATATATGTTTTTATTTCCATGGTTTATAAGATCCTCTTTTATATCCTCACACAATGGGGAATGAATATGAGGCAGAGGTGATGGGTTGAGAATCTATAGTAATTTTTTTTAAAAATATACAACGGAAATGAAACTGCACTACGAATTCTCAAAGCCTTATAATGAAGGCTACAAATTAGACTGGTGGCAAGCCTTTTATGGATCAATTGTGATTAATGATCCAATTCTAAGGATAGAGTTTATATTAATTTAGGTAATAGGGTTTGATCATTTTTTCTATTTTGGTGATCATATCCTCACTTTTGGACCATGTGATGAATTGTCATATGTTTGAACCATAGTGTAACATGTTGTGGGAATGGCCATTTATAGGTGATCTGATGCTTGGGTGGTCCATGAGAGGCGTTGTAGGGATCATGGATCAAGGGAGAGTAGTTAACCCACCTTCCATCAGAGATAATGTAATGAGGGATTTTCAAATTTCTATATGGTTTATACATCATATATAAATGAATATATATCATGACTTTATGTAAAAATTATGGTATATATGGTTTATGAGGTACGTTTTTAAATTTTTATCCCGAAGCGTTGACTACCATAAGGTGATGGTTATGCACCATCAGCCTAAAGGTTTTCTATGGTCACATATGATTACAATAAGGAAGTTAATAGATGACAAGATGGAAAATTATATGGGCTCACAATATTCTCTATGAATTCATGACAGTATTTGTGAGATTATTGATCAACTGATAAATATATATGAATTTTTAATGATCTGAGAGACCCATTGAGTATATTAGTTTGGATATATTTTTTTTATAAGATAATATGCATAGATTGAGTTTAATTTATAATTTTATTGGAAATAAATGCATTTTACATCTTATCGACCATAGATATTTTTGATAGACCAATGGGCTCAACTAAGATTGAATATATCATATTATCCATAGATATATGGACATTCGGAGAAGTAAATATACATATTGAAGGATTTGATAATTTTTTGCAACATAGAAATCATTTAAGTATTTTATGATTACATATAATCTGTTTATTTTTTACTTAATTGGTGTAAATAGAATTTAATTCAAATGTAACCATATAATCTCGATATAATAGGTCATATTATTCACCCCATTCTTGGAATAAGGTTGGTTGAGTAGCTACAATGGGGCTTGGTATTGTTTTGAAGACAATTTAGAGATTGTATTTGATTTTGAAGATTTTTAGTACCACACAAATAATAATTTGATTATATGGTGACCACATCAGGATTACATTGGCGCTCATTGCAGGAAATTGAGTGCTCTTGATTATGACTCCATTGTTTGGACACCAATGTCAAAAAATGCTTTGAAATATTAACCAATATTTTGTTGGACCCTTAATGATCACCTGGTAGGTGGGTATTATTGAGTAGTGTTTGGAAAATCCTCACAATTAAAGAGGATGCATGAATGGTTCCACAATTCTGACCCTTCTATGTACATGTTCAATCTAACACATATTATAGAAAGTGGGAATATTGAGCCTGACCAATATTCATAATATGTTGAAAATATAGTGATTATTTTTGATTAGATGGTAATTACAATTTAAGGGTACATGGACATACTATTCTAGATTCTTTGGTATCATGGGATTCACCGGGACAATACTTTGGAGTGAGAGTCTGACCATTGAGCATAGCCTGAATGCACTGAAGGACTTCATTTTAATTGATTTTTTGATAACCCTGTTTCAAGGGATGAGGGGTAAGACTTATAAGACTCATACATTTATTGATTACATGACCTATAGGCTTATGAGATTAGATGATATAATTTTATATGATTGGAAGCCATTGTATGTGGAGAATTTTTAAATCACTATTTTTTGTTTTGTAAAAACCATTTTCTCTTTTCTAATATTTCATTATTATATTTTGGTCCATGTTTTGGAAATGCTTTGTGGACTTTGGATTAATAGTAAATCATTTGAGTGGTGTTTTTTATATTTATAGTTGAATCGGGTGGCATTTGTCTATTGAAAATTATAAAATACCATAGAGAAGGGGGATACATTGTATGGTAATTGGCGAGGATATTGTGGTGCTATGGGATATTGGTCAAGCCATTGGATAATGGTATATTCCATAAAAATTATGGCTGGTAGTATTTTACTCTATTGCCTTCACTATGAAAAATTGGATTAAAGATATTGTTTTATAGAAACTTAGATGATACCATAAAGATATTCCCTAGGTCTATTACAGAAGGATGACCTGAATTCTCGGTAAACATGAGTATATTCTCTTAAATTGGATTTTATGAATTTAATTTTGGAATCCCATTTAAATTTGAAATATTTTTTTAATGATGTGAAAAATCTATTATCATTAAATTTATTTCATCAATCCTATGTTTATCACTCTAAATAATATTTGATTCCTCATCTAATTAAATGATTCAAATATATAAAGGGATATAGAGATAACATCATACCACATATCCCACCAATATGTTGTGAGTTTTTATTTTTATAGTTGTTTTATGTGTCATTATCCCTCATTGTGTCAAAGAGGTTGTTTCCCAGGGACATCAATGTATCAATGCATCCATCAACCCAATAGTGTGTTCTATTTCAATGTGGATGTAGTTTCTAGTGAACCTCTATTCTAAAAAATCATTTCTTGCATCAGGGATCATCCATGATTTATATAAATCCTTACCAATCCCTTCATTGATTGTGTATGAGGTCCTTTTTGGAGATGATAAAACTAGTTTATGAATTAATTCTACCATTGGAATTATTTCACCAAGAAATATTATATAATCCTAGTCTTATGGGATTTCAACTTATTTAAAGTTTCCATCATAAGAGATCATGATATTATTTCTCTAAAAATATGGTTCTTGTGATGAAATCTTCTATAAGGTGTAATATAGTTTTAAACTCAATAATAATAAAAGATAAATACTATATATATATATATATATATATTAAGTTTTCCTGATATGTTTTCTATGAATCCTTAACACATGCATGATAAAAGTCAAATGTGGGATCATGATAGGCCATAAAACGTTCTTTATTATGACTATGTGATGATGTGTGGCTCCAGATATTTACCATAGTGTGTCTTGTTTTTTCAAAATAAGCTATATATTTCTTTGCATATTATATAGCATGTTGAAATATTATTTAGTTATTTATACGTTTAGGGGATATTTGAGTTTGGTTACATGTCGTCCAATTAAATATATATGATGTTTTGGTTTCACTTAATGAGGGATTTGAATTAGTGGATGACGAACTAACCTTAAGTAGTCAAAAAATAGTTAATGGAGGGATCCCATATACCTGTAGAATAATGTGCATATGTGGATAACTATATGATACAAGTGTGAGATCATATAGACTTGGGGAAATGTGTTATTAAAATGAAAATATAATAGGGTTATACACGGATTACTATTTAGACATTAGGATTAATATACACATTTAATTGGCGGGAGGTGGGTTACATTAATGGAATTAATAGTTTAATTTTCTGATATACCTAATTAAAAGTTGACAAAAAAGGGAGAAATTGGTATGTAGTTACATGTCCTATATATGATAACTCATCATCATGTGTGGTTTTATGTTTACAAGATCATGTAATTAATTCATATCATATGCTATTATATATTGTGTAAACTTATGTTGATGGTGCATTGGTGGTTTCATAGTGAGTCATGTAATCAAACCCTATATATGAATTCCATTATTCATATAGATTCCATAAGAGATATAGTTATGAGAAAGGAACGTATTGTTGATTGATGATCAAAGGTGAATATATATGAAGTGTATTGCGAAAGAGTGTAAAGGACACATTGAGTATTTATTTAATAATTTATTTTTCACTTATTACATTATTATGGATTTCCAATTTGGGATCTGGTATATTCGAATGCCATGTATGATATATTTTGGATCTAAATTACCTCTAATAATTTATGTGATGTTATTATTATCTTTTATTTCATATTATCTTCTATGTGAAACAATATATAGGGTATATTATCATTATTTAATGACATAAACCCTCACTGATAGTCCATAACCTTATTCATATAAAGAGGCCCAAATGTGGTTATGTGACCCATCATATCTAAACTATTAGTTTAGGTCATAGTTTTAAATATATTGAGGTTCATATTGATATTCTTCAACATTTCGTGAAATTAATCCATCATACTACTAATATATAAATAAAATATATTTTGATATAATGGCTTGTTATATTACCACTTTAATAAATTATGTAATTACAATTTTTATTAGCATTACCTATGTAATGAATTTATGGGATCCATAAAAATGTCGATTGATATCATCTACTATGATATCCTCCACACTATTATTCATAATTAACAGATTAAATTTATAATTTTTTTTGATTTTTATGAGTTATTTGGGACATACCTTACAAAAATTAATATTGACTAACATGTTTTGATCAAAATATTATAACCAACATTTTATGTTAATATCCTATGAAATTAAATAAATGATCATATAAGTATAAAAAATCAATCTTATTGTTTCATCTAAATTGAATCATTCATACCCTAAGATGAATTTGGTTCAACTAGGATATAATTCGATAAAAATTTCACTCCTTTGGATTACATAGGTTTTACAGGTTTATATTCCTATTATATTCTATAAAACAGATTGTGATATATTACATCATAAAATTTTATTTTAATCATTTATTGTGGTTCTCAAAAATAATTTCATCAAAATATGAATATACCATGGGAGTGTATAGTAAGGAATGCATTCTTCATATATCTCATCCAACATTATGTGAAGATCAAGTTTATAATCAACTAGCCTATATCATGCTTATTACAACTAGGAGCATGTGCATTATAGTAGAATCTATATTGTTGAATGCATATATTGATAAAATTGATAGGAAAACAACATAGAAATAACATTAACAAAATTCATGGATGTTTTCTATTGAAATATTCACCTCATGAGGAAATTTACTAGGAGATTAATCTTGATGATGATTTGTGAGGCATTTTGGAATATTTATATTTTGGTGAGACCATGAAGAATGGTATTTTTTATTTGAGGTATCCTTTAATTCATGGATTAATATTTTTCCATTAATAATAAAGAACAATGTTATAGGGGATTCCCATAATTACCAGTTTGATGTATATCATAGTATAACATAAATGATTTTTGATTTGATGATATAATACTGGTTAATAAATATAGAATAAGAAATTGTTGATTTTTCATCTATTTTTAATATTGTCCGTATATAAAAATCGAGCATCAAAAACCCTTTAACCTATATCATTAAGTACTGGTTACCACATAAATGTGGGTTGGGATATCGATATTAGGTTGGATTTTCCATGTATACTTTAATCAAATAATTTGACATGTATATTGATAGATGTTTCGACCAAATATGCTCAGATTGTATAAATTTCAAATATAAATTTTTTTGAAGAAATATGAAGTATTTTTTGTGTAAGAGATATTCATATTTCATTGTCTCCCATCTCTCATTATTTATGATAGGAATCCATGGTTCACATCCTAGTTTTGGAGAGTCCTTAAGTAGGAAATGAGATCCGATGTAAATATGAGAATACAATACTATCGTCATATAAATTATAAGATGTAATATGATATACAACTTGTAGAGGTCACTCTTTGGGAATGTTTTGTTGAAATTAGTGGATCTTGATATAAAAATTTAGTGATTTCAGAATTTTCCAAAAAAAATAGATGTAGGTAATTTATTTTAAAGGAACCCTTAAATGAAATTTATAGAATTCCTTTTAAAATCGCATATATTTGTTGGAGATTGGGGACGTTTCACTAGTAGGACCATGTTTGGTGCAATATATGACTATAAATATTCACTTGATTTTATAGATAATTTAATTACAATAGGATAATGTAAATCTTATGTTAATAATAATTGGCATCCTTTGTGATTATTATGTAGTATCATTCAGACATACCTCATATATTAAGTTGGTGGGGACCTTGATATGGAACCAGATATGATTGCGGATGAGAAAAAAATTTGGAATATAGATTCCAAGAAAATTTTTCTTCATTAAATATAAATACATATTTTTCAGCTGTTATGGACGAATATTTTTTAATCTCATGAGACTATAGATAATAAAAACCTATTGAATGATTAATGAACTCTTCTCATTGTTATAGAGTTTACATAATAGAATTTCTGTGGGAGTAAAGCATCTATTTTATGATGAATTCAGACATCATTATGATCTATATTAGGTAATTTTATCCCCCTCAAATGATAATTTTTTTTCAAAATTGTATCAATTAAATTTGGGTAACATTTTTAGTTTTTAATTTTTTATGAGAGTGTTCATTATTGGAAAATGGATACTGAAAATTGTGTGGAATTTCACTACAAACCAAGAGAATTATTGTTATAGATATGGTGATTTTTCATTATGAGGTTAATTGTTAATGATAATAGTGAAACCTATCACTAAAATCCATTATTTCTAAATCATGTTGTCTATGAACAATTAATAGACCCTTTTTTACACCATGTGGAAGGGAAATGAATCTCTTCTAGCAGGCATGAATGTGTTATATGGATTTCATATGGTTTTAAAAAAATTAATTCTAAAACAAGTGTTGGTAATATATATCTATGAATTTCATATTTTAATTTTATAACCCCATAGTTGAATTTGGAAATCCTTATATTTGAAATATGTTAAATCCAATAGAAATTCATGGAACATTGTGGGTGTTTCTGGACAATTGAATCACATTCATTATTAGATCCAATTCTTGGTTGGTGTGTTAGATATCTTCTAATAATTGTAATAACAATTTGAAAAAAATTTATCCTTCATTAATCTCCCACTCTCTTGTTTATTTATATTGGTTGACACACAGGTCTTTGATTAATTAGGGTATTCACATGATCATTTGTGATTATGGTATTCTCCCATGATCCTTCTAACAACTATATCACTGATGAGGATTACATCTTGCGTATTTTTTATCCATAAATAAAAGATGTGATTATTTAGGATAATTAAAATAAATTGTAACCATTAATTCTTATTGATTTGAGAATGGGTATTATATTGTTTTAATGCTTTAATTTTTATTTTTGTTAATTTACAATGAATTTCAATGGTGTGAATTGGTGTAGTGATATATCATTAAAAATACTTGAAAACAATTTATAGATTTAGGAAATATAATCATGATTGACATGAATGATTTTGAGGATTCTTTTTTAATAAAAATACATAAAAATAATTTTCAATTATAATGTAATGATTTTACATAATGGATTGTGTTATGATGAAAACCATTTTTTGATGAGTTTCAAATGTTAATGGAATTTAATGAAAGCATAACATGGGGATAATTTGAGATTAATATTTGAAATTAGTTTATATAAATTTAAATGAATGACACTCTATTAAATGATTTATTACCTAATAAAATGTGAGATCCTTTTATTTTAGGAGGATGATATGCATACTATATAAAACTAATTAAAAATAATTGGAAATAGTATAAAAATGATTATATAACATAATGATGGTTAAGAGAGTATTAATTTGTACTATTTTATATTTCCCAAATAATGACCATATGGATTTGTGTGAAAACTATAATCCATATTTAAAAGGGATTGGGATGATCCCCAATACTCATTCTATCATACCCATGATGGTTATAACTATATTGATATTATTAAAAATTGTTATTATATTAAATTGTATATGAAATGTTATATTCATTCCTACTTTGATAAAATAGTTTAGGCATTTGTGTTTCGAAAAAGAAATATATTCTCCTTTTTTGGAAATTCACATTATTACATGTTTTATTCAATCTATTGAAATTTTATGTAATCTTGTTCTATATTTTGATTGTGAAAATTTTACAATGAAAAAATTGTATTCATAAATCATCATATGAAAATAATTTTATATTTAAATGCTTGTAAATTTCATGGTGATATCCTAATGGCATATTTTTCTTGATTCATGTCGTTTCCGTATGGTGTTTGTAGATTTTATTGATTTAGTTATATTAAAAGGTAATGAACTGATAAGAGTATTCAATATTACTAATTAGTTGGATCATAGAAGATGGTGGTGTTTAGGTGATATTATTATCCACTTGTAATTGAATATAAAATTTAATTAATTAATGGTTTGATGAGATGACAATTTTTTATGTACCATTTATAGGAATTGAATATACATGCTTGTGGTGCATTTTGGTACCTTTTATGGGGGTGATTTTTTTATTTATGAAATTATATGTTATTCAGTAAAAATATTTTACGGTTAATTTCCTCCCATGTTGGTTATTTATATACTCTTTGAATTAGTTACCCAATAATATCATACTTTTTCACACTCATCCAGTTCTCAGTTATTACAATGTTAACAAATATAATATTTAGATATATAATTTTAAGATGAATTGAAATGAAAAAATATTATCATTCACAAAATAATATATTATTAATATTATTGAATAAATTTTATTTGAAGGAACTTTTGCGATAATAGTTTTTTTGATTTAATAATTAATTATATCTAATAAATTAAATGTTTTTCTAATCAAAGGAAACAATTATCGAAAATATTTAAAAAAAATTAATCTATATTATCTGTTTATATTCATTCCCAAAATTCCCCAAACATATTATATTTCCTGAAATGTCAGGAGTAATACATTTCTACTTAATATTTTAAAATAAAGAAAAATTGTGACCCCAGTTAATCAGTACGGGAGGATGTATATCAAATTCTATCCAGTATTAAGCATTAAATGTATAATATGTAACGAATGAAATGATAATAAAATAATGAAATATAATATAACATATGATCTGCAAAAAATACGCAGATAATTAAATAAAAAATAAGATGGATTAGAATAACATAATTCAATGGTATATAATGATAATTCATGGACTCTTTTTTATTCAATCCCTCATCCAAAAAAGTTATTCTATACATCTATGATCAAAAAGATAAATCATTCTTGTCTCCAATGTCATGACCAAGGCATAAGTCTTATATATGGGAACAACACTAAAAATACCAAAAACATTTGAATATAGAGACCAACTAATTCATCGAGGGGATATATAATATTGGGACCACATATTGTGCTTATATTTTCATTGAATTCACCATATAAAAGATATAAATATTAACGATATTCATGACCATCTTATATTAGGAATCCATTAAAGTGCATAGTTTTTTAAAAACTAACTAAATTTTTATTATTCACTATTCAATAAATGTAAATAAACAAACTAATAAATGATGTGCATTGATAAAACAAAATGAAATCGTATTTATTTACTAATCAATAAACATGCATATCAGAATGAAATGTATATAGATTTTCAATATTTAATCAATCAATAGAATTCATACATTTTATTGTAATCATCACTCAAAGTAACACCATATATAGAATGTAGTTTATTTTTAAGAAATAATTTTCCCAATCAATCTATTTATTGTACATATGTGTAATCTCATCGATTAATAGAACAAACTATAGAGTATTCATATATGAAAGGAATTTGATGAAACATCTTTCCAATAATAGAGATTGATATGGAATGGAAAATGTAGTGATGAATTTTATGTAACATAGACCTAAAAATAATAATATTAACTTGTTTTAAAGGTAATACATGGCCAATTTATACAAAAAATTTTGAAAATGGTGGTCAGTATAAAGTATATCTAAATAAATCAATATTGACGTTGAAAAACCATTACGATAATTTTAATGGAATTTTTACAAAAATAGAATAAATGTACCATGATATTATATATAATAAAATTAATAATATTAATTAAAAATGAGGTAAATAATAAAGATAATACATTGAATAAAACAATAAATGTTTCACAAGGTCAAAAATGTCTTATTGAATTAAAAATAGAATCAAGTAAAAAATAAAAATTTAGAAAATTTGAATCAAAACCCCATGATGACTATAAGATAAAATGAAAAATTAAATACATTGAAAAATGAGAGGTTAATGATCAAAAATATTAATATGGTAGTAGATGAAACATAAAATATAAAACATGGGATATAAAATATATATATATAAATATCTCTCAAGGGTAAAAATGTTGAAAAATACCCAAAGAATATCATAATCATTTGAATTGAAAAAAAAATAACAATAGAAGATGGGATAGATTTTTAAATCTTTTTTATTTTACATTACATAATTATAACATAAATAAATGATATATAAATACTCAAAAAATTTGTACATGTTGTGAGAATAAATAATATCTTTATGAAAAAAATATAGGTATAAAAACAAAAATGATATATCATGAATCATTATATGATAGAACATAATATTCCATATAATAAATTTATTTTTATTAAAACAAATCATATGATTTATTTTTTTTTAAATTTAATTTTATAATTTATATTTATTATAATTTTATTTTTATTTGATAAACGGTTTTTATTTATTTTAATTTCCTTTTTTTAGTAAATTTTGTTGTAACTCTATGGTTTGTTGACCTATACCAAAGTTTTTTAAATGTATTTTAATAATTTCCCGTATTTTTGAAATGAATGTTATTTATTATTATATTAGTAATAATATATACCTTAATATATGTATCCAAAATGGACTCAAATCAGTAAAGGTTATTTGATATGTTAATTGAATATGATTTAATACACTATTAAATATAATTAGTGTTAATAACAATATAATATAAAATATTTTCATAATAGAATAATTTTATTTTCATAACACAATTTTCTATAAAATAAATTCATTTTGAATATCATCCATATTAATCGGTAATTGAAAAATTAAAAACATCAATTTGTGGTGGGGCTAGTCTGTACGTATGTAGACTATACTATCATTTTTTATTACATGAGAGGTGGTATACAAATAATGAAATTATAATTTAATAATAATAATTATGTTATAGTTTTTATATATGGTTAATAAATATATTTTGAGGTTCATCGATTATATTTTTTTATTCTAAATAGTACATGACATTCATACATGATGTAATCCAAAGAAACCCAAGATAATATATTTATTTTTTGAATGGTTTTAGATAATGGTAGAAAATTTATAATATATTATTATACATAAATATTTTTTGGATTTTATAAATGTAATAAATCATCTTGAAAATATTTTCAAAATAATATAATTTTTATCATGAATTTTACCCTTAGAGTTTTCAATTTTTCCATGTAAAATAATTTTTCTATGTAATTAATTTATTTTAATGTAGTTTTCTATTATTGGATAATAAAATGGGACTTGTTACATATTTCTTATACAAATATTCTAAAAATTAATTTAATATTATCTAATATAATTTCGCTGTGTAATGTCAATTAATATTTAAATTAGTGTAATTTTTAAGTAAAAACCCATTTTAATAAAAAGTTATTTTTTATTTTTGAAAATTAATGTGTAAGATAAAATTCCCTAGATATTAGAATTTTATAATATGGAATGGTTTGTTATAAAATTAAAAAAATTTATTCATCTTCAAATTCTTTCAGAATTTATATTTTATTATCAAAAAATATATTAATGTATGGCCAAAATAATTTCAATTGTTAGGAAACAATACATATGTTTAGAAATTGATAAAAATTGGTTTTAAATTAAATAATATTTTTTTAAAATGTATATTTTTCCCAATAAAATATATTTTTTTAATGAAAATTATTTTTAATCCATTGTGTTATTTTTAATCTTAATGTATCCATAAACACTATAACACTATTAAAAACTATATTTTTCATTATTCACCTAAAAATAAATTATTTTATAAATAACCCAAATACATATCATATAATAATATTGTTATTTTAAAAAATATCATTTCAATTTAACCAAATAATCTTACAAATTATAATAATTAAAATTTTATAAAAAAAATCAATATATAATAATAACAATTAATAGTAAAATCACTTTATTAAAAACAAATTATTTATATTCTTAATTCCAATAAGTTTGAAATATTTTTTTAAAACTAAAAATTATTATTAATACCATATTAAAACCACAAAATATAAAATAACATTAAAATAATCACACCAAATATATATTTTAAATGGTTACATTTTAATTTGTAGATATTTTTTATTGGTTTCATAATTACACTATCTGAATTTTATATAGGATTTAGTATTAATAATATCTATTTTACCAAAATATATTTAATATTTTAGTAACAATAATTTTTACATGATAACTTTAATGATCCATTATAAAGGTGATATATCATTCCATATTTCATTTACATTTAGTGATTTATGTGAGTTAATATATCAAACAAATTATATTTCAAAGGAAAATAAAATTGAAAATCATAGAGTGTTACATTCCCCATTACATTAGTAAATTGCGTCCACTAAATTTAAATAAAAACATAATAATAAAATCATATAATGGTATCTAATCTATATGAATAACTATGGAAATATTTTTCAGTGTGGAGTGAACCTTAATATCATATATTCAACTAGGAATCACACTATCTCCCCTCATTATGTTAAAAACTACTGTCATATTTATATTGAAATTTAATATGATATACATCAATATTTTAGAAATAAACTATCTTATAGTTCACTTCCAAAATTCTCGTTTTTTATTCTTACAAAAACATTGATATTAAATAAATTTAATATTCATTACTTTGTCAAATATTATTCTTAAAAATATATTAGAAAATTACCATTAGTTCATTCCAATTATTTGAAAATAAATTACGATATTTTTTTTAATAATTATTGATAGTTGATAGGGAATTAATATAAATTATCTCACTCAAACACTAATGTAATTAGGTGTCTTAGTGGGATCATATATATATTTCACATTTGATACATCGATAACATGGTTTCTTCAGGGTCAACAATTATTGAACCAGATATGAGTTAATCAATAGTGATGAACAATTAACTCTATATAAAAATCATTAATAGATAAATACATTAAAAAATTAAACTAATATTTTTTTACTATTTAATATTATTATGTAAACATTAAATTGATCCTAAATCTCTAATATTTGAATAAATATTTCTATATGTAGGTTTTTACTGTATTTAATTAAGTTATTTTGGGACATAATAAATCATTCAAGAAGAATTTTAATATAATTTTATAGATAAAAGTATATCAATTGGGATTTTACATCCATATGTGATGATTTATGCCAAATCATCATGTACTATAGTTGAAATAGATTTAATTCTCTTCTATCCATTTTTAGGGTTCTGACACCTAAAACATTTGAAATATTTTATTTTATAATTTTACTAATCTTGGATTCTTTAGATGAGTTTCATGTTGACCCCCAGTTTATATTTATTAATATTGGAAGTCACGAGTGAGTATTTGGCCTATGAACTGGTAGTACAGGTTTTGGGTAAAACCAAAAAAAAATTATGTAGTTGTGCTGCTGGTGTTGGGTGTCCGGTGGGGTGGTGCACGGGTAGCACATGATTTGGTTTTGGAAAAAGACAATGGTGATTGACATAGTTGGAATATGGTCTAGAAGCTATGTCTCCATACCATGTTTGGTGGCCATATTTTCTAGTAGAAGGATCATGATTATAGAACATTTCATCAAACAAATTAACATAACCATGAGACCATCAATTATTTTTGAAATCATGAAATCCCATGATTTCCAACCCCTTATTTTAACCCCCTTTTGTATTTCCTCCCCTTTATGATATTTGGATCATGAAGGGATCACCCAATCTTTCTCTCTGTTACTTTATTTCCCCCTTGATGGATTTCTTCATATTTGAGGTGATTTGTAATTTTTTTTTCCATTTTCGTTATCTTTCATTTCCTTCTCATATCATATCTTATTATGATTTTTTAAATTGGTATGGTTTCTTGGTCTAGCAAAACCTAGAAATTTCTGACGACATGCTTAGTTTTTTATTCAAAATAGGGTGTGTAGATTCTCACATGTGGCATAATATTACTTTTCAGGTGTTTCATCACATTCACACTTCATTGAGGTAGGTGGTTCCATATGTATCCATTCGAATGAATTCCATTTTATGCTTGGATAATTTTAAATGATATATAAATGAAATTTTCATGGTTCTGATATTTTTTGTTGGCATAATATAGTTTTTATAGGAAAAAATTATTTAAAGAGTATTTTAAATTTTTTTTGATTGAATTTTATTTATTTTAGCACATAAGTTGTTTGAAAAAATGTTTATTTTTTTCAAAAAGTTAAATTGAGCATTTATGATGGTGTTGAGTATTATTTATAATTCATCTAATAGTATTAATTACATTTTGTATGTGTTTTGTTATTTAGGAACATCATTACAGTTTGTTTAATTATAGTAAAATTCTTTAAAAGAGATCATTTATTTGTTATATTATTATGAGTGATTTTTGTCATTGAGTTTGAATGTTTTATTGGGTTGAAAGATATTTCTATTTTAAAATAATGGATTTTTTATGACTTTATATAAATTATTCATGTTTCATTAGTTGTTGTAACATCCACGATTTCATTTGGGCTCACAAATTGATGGGCATACAAATAATGATTAAAATTATGGGTGATCCCCTATTTTATATAAATATCCATTGTGGCTTCTAAAATGCTGTGTTTGTTTCCATTTTTATTTTCATAGTGGTTTCAAAATTATTCATAAAAGTTTATAAAGATATTAAATTGGCACATTTCTTGGTGAATGTTTTTTGAAATTTCATTTTTGGATCATTTACTAAGGTGACATGTTTTACTCCATTTTGGACGTTGTTTACAATGGTATTTTGATTTGTAAATCTTATAGTCATGTTTTGGAATTGTGAACATGAATGCATTTTTTAATGTTTTTCTATAAATGCATTCGAATTCATTTGAAATATATTGGAAATGATACTTTTAGAGGCCCTATTGTCACCTTAATATGTTTTTGAAATGAATTTTGTTTTTAGAAGTAAAAATTCCCAAGGTTATTATCTCTAATTGATTGTTTATACTCTATTACACATGATTTATTGTTCAAACTACATTTTTATTTTTAGCATTTATTTGTGTCATTCTACTTGTTTTTTGGTTAGAGTTCTGGTTTACAAATGGTAATTCATTTTTAAAATATTAATATGGTGTGTGTTTTTTTTTGAAAAATGGAATGCTATGATTATTTATGAAAATGGGAGAAACTTATTTATTTGTATATATGTATTTTAAACTTCAGCTTATGGGTAGATTTTAGGAAATGAAGCTCATTGATTCTATGGTTATTACCTGTAAGGATTTTTTGATCCCACCTTCCATATACCATTCAGTGTCTATATACCTAATTCATTCTGATGGTTTAGATTTCTAGGTTATATTCTAATCATAAGAGGAGGATGGAGTTTTGTATGGTTGGCGTGTAGATGGTGGGGACTATGAGATCACATGGAGAACATTTTAGTGGATTTTTTATTGGATTTTTTTTTATATATTGTATTTTTTAGATGTATTTCATACCTATATCATATTGTGTTTTTTTTTGTGATCAGTTATTTTCCATAGTTTTCTACTCAATTTAGTTATTTATTAATATGTAGTTGTTTTTTGTGCATTAAGAATTTATATTATTTTTATTTTAGCTTGTTTTATTGGTGAAAAAAATATTCTTGTGGTGATTACATAGATACACAACAATAGTTTCCAACCAGTGGGGATCATGAATTCCCATAGGTCCATGTCTTGGATAGAGACAGATTCCCGAATGGATTGAAATCTGATCTATTTAAAGAAAAAAATGGTATCATAGAGGGACCTTGTTTTTTTAGGTAGATAAATTTTTTGACTATTTAGAATTGGTAGGTAGAAGTGGGAAGAGTGTCGTGAACTCTAACTCATTCTGATCCTTCACTATTTAGGGGATGATCGAGATTAGATACTTTTGTATTTGTTTAGGATTGAGGAATGATAATAGAGAAGAGATGGTGGTATGTTGTGTTTAAAATAGAGTCTATACCAATGTATACTCTATGTACATGGTTCAATATTCTCTTATTTATGGATTCTTACATGGGATATCACTCAAAACCATGTCATCAGGTTGTTCTTGGCCACTATTTCTTTATTCAAGTGGTATGGTGCCAGTCTATTTTTTTCGGTTTCATATTGGGTTAGTGAGATTTCTAAAATGGAAAAAGTATATTTAAAATTCTTAGTGAATAATTTTTGGGGTTTGGAATTTCAAAGAATTTATTCTAATTATTTTTTGGATAAAATATTTGGTAAACTATTGAGTTATTATAATTAAATTGAAAATAGGGAACATTGAATTCATTATAAACATTATAATTTGTGTGGGAATATAGGGAATGTGTGGGTTGGCATGTGTACATGGATGATAAAAGTGGTTCTAGATTGAGAGTTCCCCACTTTCCATTTTTGTTCAATTTTATGTGTTTAGATTGAGAGCTAATTATATTTTGGTTGATATGTTCATTTGGTATTTTTAATGAATTTTGATTCTTGTTTCATGTTCTTAGTTTTTTATAGAATATGATGACCTAAAATATCCCCAAACCATATAGTGAATATTGTACTATTTATTGTTCATTAATTTTTACCACTGTATCATTGTGAGCATATTATGTAAGTTTTTGTGGAGTCACATTTGGATGATGAAAATTCCTTAAGATTTTTTCGAACTCTTATTTCTGTTAGAGTTCATATTGTTTTGGGTATAATTGATGGTCTTGATTTAGGCCAATGGAAATTGATTTATCCAAAATTGATGCATGTTGGGATGACATTGGACGTTCTGAGTTATTTTTTCATTTGATGGTTATACCTTGGATGTTATTGAAGAAGAAAGTAAAGGATCTCATTAATATTAAGCAAGGAAACCAAATGATGAAGGGTTATGTAGATCATTTTAAGGAGATGGTTTCATTCTCTATGGAAATATCATCACATGACCTATTGATGTCTTCTCTATTCATCATGGATTTTAATCAATAAATCATGGAGTGATCTACCTCTTCCACAAATAATCATTTACAGATATTGTTGGATGATGAATTCGTAGATGAGTTTGCTTCCATCACTTAGGTAGTTGACCATCAGGTATTCCTTGTTTCTCATGAAGTTTCCGACCAATAAAGATGTTTATACCAGAATAATTTTATTATGAAAGGTATCCTTTATCAGATATATATTCCAGATCGAAAGAATAGTTTCTTGTATAAATTTGGTTTAGCCAATTTGGGAATTAGATGTTTTCTGGTCACAATCCTCCAAAACATGCCATTTTTTGTGGTTTTTAGGGTCATATTGAGAAGTTTTCTATGAAACTTTTCCATATGAATATGCTTTGATCGGAGCATGAAGACTTATGGATTTTATCTAGTAGATGATTAAAACATCAGGGCTCCCGACATATGTTCTAGAGGGAAGTTGGATTATATTCATGATTTTTTAGGGTTGTAAAGGAGACCATAGTCCATAAATGATTCCCTGAATGGAGTGGAAACATTTTATGTATACTTATTTTAGTTTTCTGTTTTGTTGTATGTTCATCATTTCATTGTAAATGTATGATGGACTTATTTAAACAATATTTTGTAGTTGGGTTTATCTAATTGTGTCCCTTTGAATTTTTCTTCTTCTTTTTGTATTCTTACCCAATATATGTATTGGTGTTGATTTTAGATGTGTTCATTTATAAATGCTTGATTTTTATTGAATTTATGGATTGTGGTCATGTTTATTTGTTCCGTTTGAGATCCATTCAATGTTTTCCACTAGTGTTGGGGGTTTGGATTTTTTGGGAGATTCCAATTATGGTGGGATTACTGCTCAGTTAATGTAGGGAAGTTTTGGTCGTCTCATATTGTGAGTTTTCTATTTTCATAGTGTTATTAGTTTAGTTCTTGATGTGGGGAGAACAATCTCATGTTATCCAATTTTCCTATTATTCTAGTTTCCTCTTGTATCTTCCTAGTATAACTTGTGAAGTGAAAGGTACGCTTTATTTACTTTTTTATTCATTTAGTTTTCATTTTTTAGGGAATAATTTTTTAATTATCTATTGTATGGGAAATATTTTGGGGTAAGAATGTGTATAAAGTGGAGAAAATTATCAATCATAGATCCATGAAATTCTTTTATTACTTCCTTTTCATGATCATAAATCCTTTGGTCATGGTTCAGGTGGATACATAGTTAATTATTTTTTGAATTTTGGATGTCTAGAGTGTGTTTTTGACCTCTTCACATTTATAACACTGTTTGAGAAGACCTTGAACCTTTTCCCAGGTAGTCGTGCAACATTTTTTGGTGGTCTAGGGTTGAGGAACATGGGTTGCACACGGTTTGGGAAACCATGTAGCACCCATGCAGTTTGGTTCTATAGTCATGCAAAGGAATTAAAAATAGTTGGCACACATTTTGGATACCAAGAATCCTACCCATGTAGGTTTCCTCTCTTATCTAGTAGATGGTGTACAAATTACCAAATTGTGCACCCAAACTGCACTATCAGACCATACTTTGTAAATGTTAATATCCAATGTTATCTTAACAATGTTTTTAAATACCTTCATGATTTCCTCCCCAGGGGTCAATTTTTGTGGAATAAACAGAGACCCTAATACCTTTTCCCTTGGATATCCTCCCCCATGTATGATCCTCTTCAAATTTAAGGTAAGTATTTTGGATTTGTGGTCATTTTTTTCCTCTTTCTCTTCAGTCTCTTCCACTCCCTTGGTTTCTTATCCTCTCTTATTAGGATTTCATATTTTTCCGAGACATATCAATTCAGGTAGATGTGGTATGTTTTATTATTTTAGATATATTTTGTGTTTATTGATCCATAATGAAAATTCATCCATATCCGAATGTTTTGTCACATATGCACTCCATTGAGGTACACATTTCCATCTATTTCTATTCTAATTCATTCAATTTGATTATTGTGTATTTTTAAATGATATATAAATAATTTTCTCTTATATTTCGTTTTATTTATTATCATAGTATGGTGTTTTGTGTTTTGAAAATTATCTTAAGTGGTTTTAAAGGGGGTTTTCTAAGAATGTAATATAATTATGCACATAGGGTGTTTAATAAACCGTTAATTAGTTTATTAAGGATAATTTGATCACATACAATGGTGTTTAGTCATTGTTATATTTTTTAGAATGGTATTCATTATATTTTGGTTATGTATTGTGATTTTAGAGACTCTTTACTGAATGTGAAATTGTGGAAAAATTCCTTAAAATGGCATTTCTATACATAAATGGTTATCGTAAATTTTGGAAATAAGGGCAACATGTTCATTAGTTTGAAAGAAAGAGATGTTTCGTGAATATGGTTATGGTTTACATCATGGAATCTATAGTTGTATCATTACATTTTTTGAACATCAATTGGTTAATGGGGGGCACATATATAGGGTCATACAAAGGAGGATGACACCTAATAATGATCCCCATCCATCCTTAAAATGCATCACATGATTCTAAAATGGTATGTTAGTTTCCACTATGATTTTCAAAATTGGTTCCAAATTGTTATTCAAATATCAGCCTTTTTGGAAATTGAGATATAAAATTGTTAATGTTTGGTGTAAATTCATGTTTGGAACATATTGTAAGGTTTCATATTTTGAAATAGTAGAATTTGTTTTTTAAATGTATTTCAATTTTAAGATATTAAAATCTCATTTGGAATTATGAATATATATATATTTTTAATTTTTTTTTGAAATGGATTCGAATTATTTAGTAATATACTGAAAATGGTAGTGTTAAATGAGAGATTGGTACATTTTAATGTTTTGGAAATTAAATGTTCCTTTAGAAGTAAAAATTCCCTTGGATGTTATTTGTTAATTTTTTATACTACATTACTTGTGATTTGTTGATCAAACATATTGTTTATTGTTAGCATAGAATAATATAATTATGTTTGTCTTTTGGTTCATGTTCTACTTTTTAAATGTTAATCTGTTTTGAAAATAGTGATGTGGTGTGGTTTTAAAAAAAATTAAAATAATGGTTATTTATCAAATGAGAAAACTTGTTTTTTAATATGAAATTCTTTCCAAAGATAATGGACTATTTTTAAGAAAATAAAAAATGGATTATTTGGTGATTATCTAATTTGTTTTTTGATCTCACACCCTACATGTACTATTCAGTGAATGTATAACTTTTTTGTGCGATTGGTTTTTATTTATATATCATGTTCTTATATTTGGAACAATATGTCCTTATGCGTAGTTGGTTTTTGGATGATGATAATTGTGAGGTCACATGGAAATTGTGTTAAGAGTCTTTTGGATTGGATTTCTATTTATCATTTGTTTTTTATGTTGTATTTTGTACCTGGATTATTTTTTATGATTATTTTTTATTAGTTTTTCCCTTTTTTTCTTTTTAGTTAATATATTTATTACTATTCATTTTTTCTTTGTTATTTTACATGATCAATATAATTTTTTTACCTAGGTTTTTTTGGGAATAATTGTCTAAATGGGGATTAAATTGATTCCAAAAACTAGTTAACATGCCTTGGCGATCAAGAATTCCCATCGGGCCATATCTCATACTATGTTAGCTTCATATTTGGATGGAACATCAGTCTGGTTTGTGAGAAGGCTAATTTCCAATAGGTGAATGTGTGCTGGTGTTGCAACCACATTATAGTATCTAAATATAAATGTAATGTAATACCCCAACATTGTAACTTGAATCTAGGGGTTAGCAAAAAATATTAGCACCAAATATAAGAAATTTCATCATGATGGATCGAGTTGTTTAGTATTGTTATGGGAATATATATACATTACTTTCGTATTAATTATTTTGAAAAGAAATATAACATATATTTTTACTATAAACATTTTTATTTCATCTATTAAATCAATAATATCATTCATAGACCCCTTCTTAGATTATTTATGGAATTTAAATCATAAGAAAATGGTTTACAAAATTCATAATTCTATTTAATGTATAAAAGAGGTTGTCATAATATTAATAAAAAATGAATATTATGACAATAAAATTTAATAAAAATATATTATAACTACTTCCATAAAATAATATATATGAATGGATTACAAAATGATATAAATAATCCAAAGGATTTCATTAAATAATTTTATAATAATTGAGTTCTTAAAGATTGACATTACAATATTATCAAACTGACCTTAATAAAAGACATCATGTATAAATGGCTAAGGTACACACCAAATACCCAAAAATTATTTTTTCATGATACCTATCACTTCATCAAGGGGAAATAACATGGCATGTCTGTCACTTACCATGTCTGAATAATTTTTTTTATCGAGGAAGTTAATGAAAATTCAATACATAATAAATATAAAAATTCATATAAAAAATAATGAATATGAAATCATCAAATTTCCCTATATAAATAACTAGATCAATATTATAATATTCTATCAAGAGTAATATTTTGGATGGTATAATTATATTATATACCCAGTGTTGTATAATATTAATCAATGGATATTAATACAGTAGAAAATATTTTTATAATAACATCATAATTATTATTTTATTTCATAAGAAAATATCATTTTCTTTTGATAAAAATTTCTATAAAATTTTCCAAAAATATTATAAAATTTCACTATTTTAAAATAATCATCTAAAATATTAATATAATATGGTGGGTATTTCATTAAATAATTAATCATTCATTGACATTCCAAATAGAAAACATTCCTATGGAAAAATAAAAACACACTTAAATAACTCGTATAAAATAAAATATATTTGTTTTATGAGATAAATAAAATATAATTAACAAAATGGGGAATTGAGAATAAACAATCTGGACTAAAAATCAAATTTCAATATAAACCACTATCTCTACATTCTTTTTGAATGGAGATATTATATCAACCAGGATAATAAATTCAAATTAATTATATTCATTATTAAGATATTTTTTCATCTATGTTTCATTTTTTTAAAATAAATTTAAAATTACATAGAATTATTTCCATTAATTGTTCTTGTTTCTTTGAAAATTCATTATTGTTGTGGAAATTTCATTAAAATAATGTCACTATTTTGGATATAGAAAAATATTTTAGTAAATTGTTACATCATATAAATAATTTTTATTATTTCATGAATATAGTTTTTTCACTATATATATTATTAGAATCATCTATTAATGGTGGTGATAAAAATTCTAATCACATCACATTGTAGAGGTCGTTATCCACACACATGAAAGAATGGCGTTATTGTAATACAATGAATGGAATTATTTGTAGGTAGATGAAATATTTTATTTAAATAAAAATATATATTTTTTAAATTACATATATATTCATTAGTAACATATTTAAAACCATATATGTAAAGGGGTTATGAAAAATTAATCCCTCTGTTATTATTTATGGTATTTTTTCCCCATCGACAATTTCGAAGTTCCATGATTTGGCCACCATAAAGTGGGGAATGTAAAAATACCATAACGAAGGATAAAAAGAATATTTGAATGAATTTAACATCAGGGGTGATTTTTAGTGAATTGTTTTCTGTCAATGATATAAATGGTCGTATCTATGTGAAACCTTTGAGATGATTGATGCCCATTGTGTGAGTAGTTTTTGGGAAAATTGTGTCACTAATATCTCCAAAAGTGTGATTATTTCTTACTTAATATAAGGTAAATATATGTTGGGCTGATATTTTTCACCTTTAAATGATATTTCCATACGTTCATTCCTTATCCGATCTGTATCATTACTGTACCAGATTGACCTATGTGTGTGTACCTAATGTCCGACTATTGTACGCCCTCAAAAAAAACAATAATTTTTTTTTTGTGTCTTGGGACGGTCAAAAACCACTCCTCCTCAACCTTTGATCTTGTTATAACTATTGCAATTAGTGTCTTCAGGAGATCAAACAAGGGTTGAGAGATGAGTGTGAGATTTGTTCGAATTGCAACTTCAAAAAAAATTTAATAAATGAGGGGAGTGATGAAATGTGCAACATATGGGGATATCTAGGTCGTGAACTTATGGTTTGAATTCTAGGAATGCTTAAATGAGCGGGTCATGAAATATGATTGCAAAGGATGTAGGACAGGTTCGGTGGTAAAATTATTTATGCTGAAAAATTTTAAAATGACATATATTTATTGGATAGCATGTGGAAAGAATAGCATGGAATGGTTTGAACACACACACACATGGAGAGTTAGTGTCATGATTTACTTCTGAATTCCATTCTCTATTGGGAATCATGAACTTTTTCAATTTCTCTATGATATGATTTATGAGACAACCTTTTCTATTTTCACTAGGAAGAACTCCTGGGTGTGATTTGTGCATTGAACAATTTACTTTAAATAAAATTCCCTGAAATGATAAATATTCATGATGTTGTAAATATATATATATATATATATATATATATTCATCGTTGTATTTGGATATGTGACCTTTCCCAGGACTGCAAATGTTTAGGCGTGGGGGTGTGATCGTACCATGATTCACTGTTTCATTTTCACCCTTACATCGTTGTGTTAAACATATTTTGTATTAAAAATTATAAAAATATTATCAAATTGTGATTCATGTTAGATTCAATAATTTTGTTTTTATCACTGTTAAATTTTTCAATGATACTTGTTTGTAAAATTACAATGTAGGTGGATGTGATTTGGAGGGCCCTCGATGAAGAAAAAGAAAAATGGGCCAAAATTGCATGGATCCATGGGCATCTGTCCACTGTTTTGAAAATTACACGAAATATGTGCTTCCAAATGGGCTGAAATTTTGTGGGAAAGTCCAAAATTCAATACTATACATTTCATATTAAGGAATCCAATCCCTATTCGGCTTGCATGGGGCCCATCCGAACTGATCTGTCCAAGACACCGAATTTGGACCATGTCAAATGCGGTGTTCTGTAGTTTATCAATATCATGATCTCTATTTGTCTAAACGGTTCCAAAAATTCGGTGGATATTGTCATGAGGTAGGGATACACCTTTTCTATTTTCTCCAAAGCGAGATAAGACTGTCTGAAGGACTAAACACATCGTGAAAGTGGATTGATGAAATCTGTGTGCCCAAAACCACCTCACACATTTCCTATAAAAGGACACCTTGGGATCCTCATTTGGATGTTCGGCCAAGGAGTGAATTGCTGCCAATTTGGAGTCCTAGAAGAGTCTTTTAATCACCTTGGAGGTTCTGGAGGCCCCTATCCTCATAGGGGTATCATCAATGAAGAATGAGTTCCACCCGAGCTTCCCCCTCCACCCGATGTCGAGCTAAAAGTTGGGTGTTCGTTGTGAGGGAGCTACACACATGTCAAAGGAGTTCAGATGCATACATTAGCTACTGGTTTGGAGTAATTTGGGTGTTTAAACATTTCATTCCATGTATCTTATTTTATTTCTGATTTGAATTCTTGATTTGATACATGTGAGTGATATGCTCTTAATTTCAAACCGATCTGTGTGAGGTTTTGAGTGTGTGACTTGTGTTGTTCCAATTGGACATCACAAGAATCATTTTCATACCCAAATTATTGAGGTTTCTATATTCTTTGGAATCTCTTATTCCATGCATATGTACTGTACCTTGACAATACGATTGTTACGTCAAGGTTTGGTCCTTAAAGCATTGAAATAAAAGCTTAGGAATTAATCGGGATTCCAATTAACTCCAACCAAAGAATTACTCTAAACCCAAGATGAATCTCTATGAGAAATGAACTTGATATGTGTGTAGTGAAATCACATCGACCCTTTTATCTCATATTTCTCAAAATTCACTTGGTCACTCATTTTTTAGTCTATTTCAACTAACTCATTGTTTTAAACTGTTTTCAAAACCACCCCCTCTCTTAGTCATTTTTATTAAAAATACACACTCTAAACCTACCAACGCTCCTTGAGAGACGACCTAGGGTTTACCCTAGACTATAAATCAACCTTAAAAATATAATCAACTTGACGTGTCACGACAACGCGGTGATCCATACATCCATGGAATAATAAAAAATTAATATTAATGAAAAAATCAATTACATGGTTTGTGACATATGAAAAGATCAAGTTGATTGAATTTGGAAAAATAGTCTTATGTACATTCCAATTATTACACGTAACATGTGTTTAACTATGGTTTAAATTTTTAAATTTCATAAGTAAGAGACTTTAATTTTATTTCCATTATTAAAGCATGAATTTTATGTTAAATCATGTTTTATCATAGTTTTGTTTTGTCTAGTTTTCCATATTTCCCGTTACGTAAGATATCTATTAATTGATTTTTTTGAAAACAAATTATATAAAATATAAATTTGAAAAGAAAAAAATTATATTATATATGAATGTGTTTTTAAATAATTCTTTTGTTTTTACCAATAATTTATATTGTTGGTTAATTTTTAATGTTTTATTTCTATGTCATGAATATTGTCTTCTATTCATTTATTTATGTAATTACATGTCTAATTAATATTTTTTGAATTATGTTTAATTATAATAAATGTCAATAAAAATTTTTTATATCTGGTTTGATTTTTTTAAAATTTGTAATTTTTTATTTAAATTTGAATATAACTGTTGGATTTTTATATTTATGTACTAATTGATGTTGAATTTAGATGTAGGATAATGACTTATCTATCCTCTGATCCCCCACATGTTTTTTGAGATGATCATAATCAATCCTCTTAGGAGGAAATTAAACAAGATTCCATTGATGAGCGTCCACTTCATTCTATACATGAGACATCTACTTCCACAGGGTGAGAAGAGAGTTTGAGGTGCGGTAAACGTGGAACCATATGTTTACAGAAATTATCATTTTCCCTTAGATTGGAAGAGAGGTTTCCAATATCCTTTGATGATAAGAAAATTTCAATATTTCCAAATTAAAATTAGTTTTATGCTTTTGTATCAGTGTGGACTAAATTCAATGTTATTATTTTTTTGAAAAGTAGATTTTTTTTGACAAAGAGACACTATTACTATTGTGGGAGACAATTTTGGTAAGCATGTTTGTTATTATTTTACAAATTTTTATATTTCTATAGTTGTATATGTTATTCCACTTTTCATTAGATGACATGTGATATATCTTTCACTATAGGAGTCAAGAAAAAATGTTTTGAATTTCCAGTTTGGATATGGAGTGATTTTAAATCATCACTCACACCATAGCTCATTTTTAAGAATAAATAACATGTAAATACATGTCTTATATTTCGTTTTTTAGATGAAGATACATGGAAAAAATTTGTTGATATTAGATGGTGTGAATATGTTTTTGTATGTTGAATGTTACATTTTAGATTTTTTTATATTAATAACCATGTTAATGTTATCATTATTATTAATTCGTAACTGAGAGAAATTAAGGAGATCTCATAATGAGTTTCATGCTGGAAATGTATACCTTCATACGTTATCTCAGTGAATGAAAACATTATTTGAAGAACACAAGATATATGTAAAACATCACAAGATGATAGATGGGTCATCAGTGTTTGGTTAGGATGCCCCCCACTAGACATGAAATTGGAAGAGCTAAAATAGGCAAAAAAAGAGAAATATCATACATAAAATTCAACTGTTGTAGATGATAATATTTTAAGACGTTTATCTATTTATTAAAGTTAATGAATCTTTTAAATATTGTGATTCATTAAACACATTTTCATATATTCTATTCTAGATTCTATTGATGACATAATCACATCGAGGGTCTTTATTAATGAGGGTAGACATGTTGTTTTAGCTGCGACATTTGGAAATAATGAACAACTGAGTCTTGTATGAGGATACCCAATACATTAATCGATAATAAATGTGTTTCCACATTAATAAGAATCATAAATGGATAATTATTATAATGTAATATAATCATTTAATGAAAAAAGATCCATATATTCATGAGATAATGGATTATAGAATCATAGATTTGGTACATGTGATGTTTTCATACATGAAAGGATTGTTTTAGATTTATGATCAGACTCCACTAACTATGATATTATATCCCACTCCTTATATTACTCCTAGAAATCTATTTTATAACCCCACTTTTTCTTATCCAACCCCAACACCCACAATTGTATAGATGCTATGTTAATAAGAGTTATCTATTGATGATTATCATCAAATTATTGCATCTTGTATAATATATTATATCAATGAAACCATTAATAATCACTAGACGGAGATAGAGAATCATAGCGTCATTGTACATGATATTATAGATAGATTAGAAAAAATACCATGTAATATAGTTGAAGTGAGTATTGTTGGAGAATGTATCAGTCATTACACGGTTTCTCCATCTAGGATACATTGACATATTACAAAAGAGTTATTCATATATGTTATATTTAATTCCACCACTTTATTAAATTTTTTCTCATTCTAATGTTTATATATTTCTATAATATTTTTTGGAATTCATTAAAGGTAAAAATTTATTGTATAGGGAAAAAATCAATGTGCCTTGACATCAGATACAGATTCTACTGGTCATGATCAATTTTCAATATAGAAATATTTGATAATGGGAGTATATGAAATTATTTTTTATGCTACTTTTTATTGGCATGTAATTATTTTGATCATTTTTTAAAATGTTATCATGGATCTTGTAACTACAGATCAATTGGGAATCAACATGATGAATTTTTTTGATGTCTTTTTATTAACAATTTTTTTTATTTATTTAATTTAATAAAAATATCTAATCATTTATGATTTTTATGAGCTATCTATATTAAATTTTTATTGAGAATTAACAGAAAAATGTATACGGATTTATGGACCCATAAATTATTTCTCCAATCTCTTTAACAATGACTTATATTGAATGAACATTTTATATAACTAAATGATTTCAAAAGACTGTCATCATTCAACGTTGAATGTTTCCACATAATTAAAGGTAATAAATATGTATTCTAAAAAGTGTTACATTTCACTTAACATGTTAACAAATCATACTTTATTTTCGTTTATATTAGTTGTCCTTGGGTTTTGGGTGTTTTATATCCAAGAGAGATGAAACTGTACTTGTTATTCTAAATCAATTGTGAAGTGAAATAAAAATTCAATAACATATTGAACATGTTTTTTTAATATAAATAATTATTAATATTATAATTATTAAAATATATAATATTTGTATTATTTTCTAAATGGAATGTGATTTATTTATAGAGACTACAAGGTATAAAACCAATAAGAGGGTAAATATCATATTTGTGAAAAAAGGTCAATTATCATTTACAATTTCTATATTTTAGAAATATTCATTAATTTTTTTTTGAAATATAATATATATGAAACAGTGTAATAAAAACAATGTGTAACTGAATGTGGATATTATGTTATGAGATTCATTTATGAAATATTTAAAACAAATACATTTACAATGTTTCATATAGAATGATTTATTTTTATGAATTTCTATAATATTTAATGATTTTTATTTATAATTCATGTCAAAGGATGTTTGTATTATTATTGTATATTTTTATGAAAAACACATATATAGTTTAAATTAGTTGAGGCTGTAACAAATTGATGGGTAAATCAATTTATAGGTATCATATTATTTTAGTTTTTTTAAATGTTTTGTGCCTTGGGTATTTTTCTAGATTATAGGATGACTTTTCTATTCATCTTTGTGCTATTTTATTGGTCTTATTGTTGGTTGAGATAAATTAGTGTACACTGTTGTACTTTTCTAGATTTTATTTTATTCTAGACTAATGCTTTTTGTTACAAATTATACACTTTATGTTCTTCTGTTTTGTTGCTACTACTAGTGGAGGAGATGATTCGTTGAATGTTTTTTTAGAAAATCTCTATTTTTCCAGCTAGTTATTTGATAACCAACGTTAAAAATAAATGTGGAATGTTTAATACACCGCTTATCCTATATCCTATGTAAAAATAATTTATTTCATCCGAATTTTAAATAAATAACGTGATAAAAGGATCAAATGTCATTGACTTTCAATAATCGATAATCATTTTGAAAAACAAATTGCACAATATTTTTCGCAATGGTTATTTAGTGATAGAAGTGGAAAAAATTTATCATGTCAGTTATTTAAAATAACTGACTTGATAATAATTTTTTGATTTTATTTTTCCCATCAATTATTTGAAAATCAAAATGAATAACCATGAATAAATTATTTCAAAATCTATTTTTATTTAATCAACATCAAAATATATATTTATTACATCTATTATACACACATCGTCTATAAAACAGACTAAAAAAAGTATAAATCGCTGATGTGAAAAACCTAAATATACTAGTTTACGTTATGATTTGATATCATGGTAATGGATTACATCTCATTATCCTTTCACTGAGGTAATTTTTGATGTTATACACCACCATATTTTATAATGTGTATAAAACCCACCTTGGAATTTTAATTTAATTAAAAGGATTTAAAAAGGAATATTTCTCACTTCATTAATTTACTTTCATTAGATATGTCATGACCCATCCCCTGGGGCCCATTTCTTGACTACCCCAATCCCTCCATTCAATGGATAAGGATGGTAATTAGAACTAGAAAGGCATATCCCAAAATAGAAGGCATTTCCTTTAAACCTGTATACACACACACACACAACCACATCCCAACACATTGAATGGGGTAAAACTGTATACCAAAAAAACAATTTTGAGTGCATGTAATACTAAAAGTATGTGGGATAGAATAAAAAACCAATAAGGAACTGAAAACAACAATGTACAAAAGGAAACTCTAATTTCCATATGTAGAAAAACTCAACATGATCATGAATATAGTGAAGCTACATAATATAGATGTACTATGTCATGCCTTCTCATTCATATTAACCCCCTCTTGGTCCTAGGACACCAAGCCAATCGTTATAGTGTCTATCTGTCTGGTCCCACTGAGCATCTGAGTTGAGACGTCGATCATCTTCACCCGACACAACACATGTAGGCATAGCCCGTACAGGGGAGAGTATAACAATACTTAGTTGGGACCTTGAGACCCCCGAAGGACTCTCAATAATCCAAAATGGAAAATTACTCAAGGGAAATAACATATAGGTAATACCAACAAACATGATCTCAAACACATAGCATATAATAAAAGACATCCCTCATAGAAAGTATATTCTAGGTTGTGATAGTATCAACATCTTTCATATCATATAACTGCTCAACTACTAGAAAACAACTCCTCTATCAATTACAGTGGGCCTCACAAGTCACTAGAGCAGCTTCCTACTAACCTCGGAATGCTATGGTACTCATACCTGATGAGTATTGTGGGTGTGACTGGTCACACAGAGTCGCTCCCCACAATTAGAATATAGGGTCACACATGGATGCTTCACACCTTGGCCGAACTGAGGTACTCATCCTATCGAGTATCATGCATAATTTGAGTAACAGAGAGCCTCCCCCATGAATGAGTTCGTTAGGTGACATAGAGTCTCTTCCAACTGGGACATCATTGATCATTCTTTAGGTCAAAGCCAATTGTGGGGTTCTATACATGGAACGAATGCGATAACAATTTCCAGCATAATTCAACACATATTGACGAAAATGATAATCATGAAAAATAATTTCAAAAAGATCATTCTAATCAACAGGGTTCCAATGCCTCAAGAATCTCGTCAATCAGACATGCGATCTGCAAGATACATTTTTTTTTGTAAACATGGGACAAGTTGCGACAAGGCCCGATATGACTCAATTGGACCCACCCGACCAACTCGGACTTGGTGTTTCTCATACCCCAGTTCCTTTTAACGGACTTGAGCTGACATGGTGCGGGTCATGGTCGACCTAGTCCATCATGTCCCATTGGATAGGCCCAATAGGTCTCACTGGGCCCGGCCTGGTTTGGTTGGGGGTCCAGCCTCTTGGGTCACATGGGGAGCTATTTTAGTTCATCTCATATTGAAGGATAAATGTCTTTCCCACTAGTTGTGGGTCCGAAATGGAGGGTTGGGACTGACCCAATGTTTAGTGGTACCATCTTGGCCTGTTGGGCTCTGTGCACCACCTGCTGGGATTGGGGCGTGGCAGGCTAGGTTGGGGGTGCACCCGCAAGGGGGCGGACAGGCGGTGCACCCCTAGGACGCGATACATCATCTGAGAAACATCTGACTCCATCATGCCTTATAGATGTGGGGTTCCCCAAGCCATGGTCGATGGAAAAAAAATCTCATCATCAGGGTGGCCTAGATGTTTGAAACCCCCTCCACGTCATGCCTGCCTCACTTTGTGACTCCCGCATTCGCATCGCACCGACGGACGCACAAATATCCTAGAGGGAGACCAGTGAGGTACCACCACCTCCACTGCTGAAATGGCCATGTTTGGTGCTACCCCCATCATGTGTCCAGAATAGGCCACCACCTCAGTGCAGGTGGACCCTTCCTTGTTCCCTAAGAGTTTCTCCGGTGTTATTTTTTCTGATCCATTAGCGCCTATAGGCCTCTCGGCTCACCGCCATCCCTACTCAGGCCCACGAATCGACTTTATGATACTTCAAGAATGCATCCACAAAGAATGCATGGGTAGAGATTATTAGGCCTTGTTATTTTAATCCTAACCCCTCCAAGTTAGAGGTTTAAATCAAGGGGGAGGTTTGGGGATTGATGTTCAATCATTTAATGCAAGTTTTGAATCCTAGATAAAAAATTAATCAAAAAAGTCACCCTACAACATAAACGCACGAATCATGAATCAACATTTTCATGGGTGGATTTTTATTCATAGTTTCTAGAAAAATAATAGTGGGAACAAACATTGAAATAAAAATCAAACCCTTTCTTTGTTGACATTTGATGCCAAAGCGTTCGTCTTCGGGGTTTCCTGAGGTTAATGTCGCTTCCAGCTCTGTTTTTTGAGAAATGTCAAAGATGATAATGTCTTTCTAACATTCATCAATATTTGTTGGGGAGGAAGACAACTAGAGGATATTCATTGAATCCCTACAGTTTAACTCTCCATTCACCCACGTGTAGGATTAATAAAAAGAAACACATCACATCATTTCTGTTATGATGTGATGTTGCGTTGTTACACTATTACATTTATGAAACAACGTTATTGTTACACTAACGTTATTTCACCATTTTTCTTTGTGATATAGTGCATTAATGAGCCTCCTAAATGCACATTTTATCCACCTGGTTGATGAACCAAAAAATCATCATCCTCCACCCAATGGTGAGTAATTAAATAAAATAATTCCTTTAAATTAATTTTTATTTTTCATGAAAACTCCAAAAATTAACATTTTTTTCATCCCATGTCAGCCAATGTTTATTCATTTCTAGGTGAATCTCGACATTCTGGATTTAACAGTTCCTGCAGATATCTAATCGAAGAACTGGTAAAATGGATAGAAAATGTCACTCGTATTATTACTAAAGGTGCCTTAAAAAAGATGAAAAATTAACATTCACCCTCGACCCGCATCGGTCATGGTTAGACTTAGCCTAAGAGGAACACGCCCTCACGAACTCATTGTAATATCATATTTTTACTCCATTTTACCATATAGAATTTATAAGGATTTCATAAGAAAATAATTGTTACATAATTATGTTATTTACGTCCAAAAACTAACTTCCATAGTTGGCCTGCACCATCCTATGTTAGGAACTTCCAACGGAAAGCATACCCTCATGATCTCAGTGGTTGGCTCATATTTATCATATAATACATTATTCATAGTGATATGAAATTATAAATTATATAATTTTATTTAATTATTTTATTTATGGTTATGTATTTTCCTAGTTTTCTATCAGGTGTGATGTGCCGACAAAACCGATTTTGTAACTAGGGTAAACCTGTCATCCTAAAATCAACGGTGCCCTAAGATTTCTGATTCAGGAACACATTTAATAGTTATTCCACATTATCATGGAAACCCCCACGCAAGCTATCTAAAGTGTAACAATTTTGGACATATCTTTTCGGGCACTGTGGGGCACAATATTGCATGTCCTCTCAGCGTTTGGTCCCACGATAATTCCATATAAAAAAATATACACATAATTTATGAGACATTACATTCTCCCCAACAAAGATATTTGGATACATGAAAGAAAAAACAAGGTCTAATAAAACAATTGGGGGTATTGAACATGGATCTGATACCCTGAATCCCAAATGATCTCCTAGATATTTTTGTGCTACCGCAAAATGCACACTAGAGGAATCTATCATTCATGAAATACATTTCACTATCGATCTTGTATCTCTACTGGAATCTCTAAAAAAGTCACCCCATTTTCAATTCCCTTCTTTCCCCAGTGAAAGACATGGGATGGATGATTCATGTACCTGCTCAACTGCGACATGTGAAAAATAACTTTCACCAGTGCATCTTGTAGAACCCAACGACACCCAGAGAGTGGAGGGGAGAATTTGTATGTCAAATATTTATTTTAATGTGAAAAAGCATGTTCCCTTGTTGGTAGAAACACATTAAACCTGTATAATTGATATGGACAACAAATCAAAAATCACATACACGCAGACAATACAACACTTTTACTTGGATCACCACAAAGGCCTGCGACGATGTAGCATACACCGACAATGTGTCGGTCGTATAAAAATCATATAATATTTACTAGTTGTGGAGTACAAGAGTTCTATCACAGTCACTTTTTTCCATTAACAAACCCTTTACAATAATTCAGGTATAACTCACGGTGTCCCTTGGAACCCTTTTATTGAATCCTCCATGCACACTTCCCTAAGAAAATTATTACTCCATTTATTGAATTGACGGTCACTTCAATAGATTTAGTATTGAAGTTTTTCTCATAGTCAAACATGAGACACTGAATGCATCGACATCCTAAATTGATGCACATGAAAGAACTGATCACACAAACAAGATAATTAATATCATATTAGAAGAATAACACTACACTTCTAATCAATACAAGAATATGCACACATGATTTGACATTTTTTTCGTGAAAATGAATTTCATGCAACCCCTAATTATCGAGAAAACAATAAAATTTACGTGCATCGTCAGTTTTTTGTGTATCCTAAAAATTTACATTGAACCATAAATCATAAATAAAACCATCAATTTTATGCACAAACCATAATTTTTAATTTCAACACAATCTTTTTCACACAACCTCATCATTCAGGCGCAACTACCATTTCACGCAATTTTTACCTGCATCAATGGTCATATCTTCGCTATGTCTTCAGCATTACCAAATGATGGGGTTATCCTATTATTTATAGGTTTTTCTGACACCCTCATGAAATACCACTATGTCACACCAAAATTCTCATTCTATACGAAATTCCTCTCACACAAGAACCATTTTTCCCGCACATTTCCAAATTTCTCATGCACCTCATGCATCTTCCATTTTTCAATGTATTGTTCCTGAATAACCCCTTTAATCGAAATTATTCTAAACTACCATTAAAGAGAGACAACAAACACAAAACAAACTCAATTTTATTGCATAGACAAAATGTGGTTCCAACACATTTTTGGTGGAAGAGCATGGATGTATGCCCCCTGACAACTCAGAAAAGGATCTGAAAAGATTTCATAAACCTCAAATATAGCTTTCCACCCTGTCCAAATCAATGAAAACCCAAAATGGGTGATAAATTAAGGAAAAAATGGTATCCCCCATAGAACTACTAGGGTTTCTATCTCATGTAAACATAAAATTTATTTCTTCTCTGCGCAGTCCTCATCTACTCCTGGATAATCTGCTCCTTCTCAATGGTAGCTCATACCAATATTGGACCCATGAGTGCTGACTCCCCCAGGTCTATCTGACATTGATGTGATATGCATATCCACCTGTAAAAGGCCGTAAATTGTTCCATGTTAATGGTGGGGTGACAACTATTGTTGTACGCAAACTCCACCAGTTGTAGGTGGTCCTCTCAACAATGACCATAATCCAGGACAAAAGCGAATATCATCTTTTTTACGCTATGTATGATCTGCTCCATCTGATGATCTGTGTAGGGGTAAATTTTTTTCTCAAGAACAGATGATTCCTTAACATCCCCTGTAACCACTACCAAAATTGGGATGTAGAGTGACAATCACAATCTAAGATGGTCATCGAAGCACACCGTGAAGCTTCACAATCTCATAGACGGAGAGGCATCCCAAGACCTCTACCGATCCCTTATCTTGAATGGTTATGAAGTGAGCCAACATGTTAAGAAGGTTCATGGTCAACTAGATATAATCGTGGCCCCTGGACAAGTGTATAATCCCCATCATGATTCCCATCGATATACAATCTAATTTCCACTCTAGTACCTATAGTGGATTCACCTAGCCAGTTAGGACCTAATGCTCGACCATCACATGATGACATGTGTTGCATCTTGAAATGAACTAGGCCATCACATTATTCATTACTGGACACAAGTACTAATGTTGGAGGTCTTAGTACATCTTCTCCACTCCAAGATGTACTGCCAATGTGGATTTATTGAAATACCTCAAAATCTCCTCATGCAACATATCTGGAACTACAATGTGCCTTTTGAAAAGGATGATGTGCTCCAATTTTTTTTAATTATATCAAGATCCCATACTGAGAACAACTAATCATGTTAGCCTCACATTAAAAATCCACAAACAATACCTCCCTGACATTCAGAAAGTGTGGGGGATTTACAATCATTGACTGAAGGTAAGCTGCTCATCAATAATCCATAAAAGAATATCAGTATTGTAGCTAGCTTCTACTTCACTACACTCAGTAATTTTAAACGAAAACCTCCAACTATGCACATCTACCACCACATCACCCTTGATAGGATTATAGATTATCTCAATGATGAAGTCCTGGAGGAACTCCAACCATCGCTGATGTCTCAACTGATGAAAATACTAGGGGAACCATTCCATCTACACTAAAGTCTACCCCATTTAACATATTGATGTTCCCATCAACCCTTTGGTAGCGGGAAATCATTCCCAACTTCCACTTGTTAATGGTGCTGAGAATCCACACATATCCTTAAGCATTGGGTCTTACAAATCACTTCCTCATCATGCCCCCCCAACAGAAATCTCATCTTCTGAAGCTCTACGAGATCCATCAGGTATGTATGTGTAGATATTAGTGTTTCCCTAAGGTACACGTCAATTCAAAATCCCTTATACCTACATGTAGGTAATTCTGGAAACATCTTCTAAATGGATGTTCACACAATCTACCATAACTGTTGAGAACTCAAAATTAAAAACCACAACATCAACAAGGTATGGTTGGATAACTTAAGAGTGACCATATAAACCCTCCTATGCATGAGTTTATCCCATGGTACCTAGGATTTTGTATTCTCTATCGAAGTAAAATACTATTCCAACTCTGCAGATATACCACATCCTTTTCGGAAAAATTTTCAATTTGAGCATGTACTAGGGATGAAATGTCCTTAACCAAACTAACAACCTAAGGCATTGGTGCTAGCACCAATAGGTTCCAAATGAAACTATCACCCCATGGGTCAGATCACACCAGCAGTGTACGTGTGATTATTGAGTGTCCTCCGATAGGAATCTCCATACATAAGGATCAAGTCAACTGTTCAAATAAAAAACTCAATGTCCTGAAAAAGATTCATGACAATAAGGAATGAATAATACATATTTTAATTAATAAGGCGGCTAGTAATAGACACATACCATACCTCGAATCATTCCTGGATCCCCTAGGTCATGCTTCTCGACTACTTGAAGTTACTACCATTTCATTTCTTCGAGATTCCTATGCCAGGTGGGGACCAAATTGTCGTGTGGGTTGTATCATTTCAAAATGTATACCCATTATTCTTCACACTTATATCCTCTTCCATGTCTTATTCCATGAATATTCATATGTCCATATCACTTCATCATCCCAACTCCTTTTACATGTCTAGTTCTCTAAGACCGGTGTCAGTTTCAGGCTTTCCCAATGTTGACATTCACTAGTTGTATCTGCTCAGATGAATAAATTTAACCACAATGGTTTTCTTTAGAACCCAAATAATATTATTAATGCATAGAGTAACAGTGTTGGAATAGATTTCACTAAACACATATCTCTCGGAGGACCAATCCCTAAAGAACTTGCTGTATCATATTCATTTATTACATTCTATAGTTGTTATGCCTTATTGAATACTCAAAAACTAACTTGTATTCTAGTCAATGATTTATATGTTCTTTGAAAACAATTCCTCTTAGATTTAATTATGTAAAAAGAATCCTTTGTTGAGAAAAGTTCTCATGATTTTTCCATGGAAAATTCACATCATCAAAATTTCAGGGTAATCTAAAACCTATCGTCGCCCTGCTAAGAAGCATAGAAGTATCACTGACCGGACCGCCATCTAATCTAATAGATCCCTAGCTAAATTGAATCTCAATCAACACCAAAATCCATTCATTAGATAGCTATATGTCGGGATCTCCTCAAAACCCGATGAGTATGTGTGGTTGAATCTTATGTAAGTAACTGAGCCTATATGATTCATATAGCATTAACTCATATACTAACTGCTAACCAATGGGATCTGTTATTGCTGGGACACAACATGAAGGTATCATATTGGGAAACTATACCAATATAGAAGCCTCATCATTCTGTGGACCATCTTTATTATCAAGCATTTGAATCTAGGATGTATGTTTGCATGGAGGAATCTTGAAATAGAATCAAGATGAACCGTAGTCATTAAGTCATACCTATTGATTTGGATTAAAAGAGATCAAGAGAAAAAAACATAAAACATATGCCATAACTTTTATCATGTAACAAGTCAGAAAATAGAATTCAGCGTCCTAGGGTATTCATACCTCAACAACTCCACCAACCATGGATTCCCTGAATCTGAATGTCAAACTAACAACATTTTAGAAGTATTTCTCCAAAAAAAAAAACAACAGACTCTCAGTATCAAAGGTAGAACCGACCATCATTGATACCACAATTTCACAACGTATCCCCAGAGGCCCGTGTCATGACTACTACATTGCAGCCTTCCACAGGCCAGGAGCTCCTGACTGTCTCCGGAAGTCATATCCCCAAAAGGGATGGAATTGCATTTAAACCTAAAGACACACACACCCAACCAAATTCCAACACATTAAATGGGGTAAACATGTACTCCAGTAAAACAATGATTAGTGAAAGTACAAGTGAATGTATGTATGGAAGAATCCAATCACAACAATAAACTGGAAACAAAAATTTATAAAGTGAAACAATGATGGCCATCATTAAAAAAACCCCACATAATTGTGAGAGTAATGAATCTATAAGAATATGATATAGTATTTCCTGCCCACCTAGTCCTACTATGCCCCAACATGTCCTTAGACACCTAGTCCACAATTGTAGTATCTGTCAGTATTTTCCCCCTGACTGCCTCTGTTGAATTGTTGATTGTATTCTCCAGACACAATGTGTTCAGGGGATGTCCGTGCAGGGGTGAGTTGAACAATACTCAATAGGGACCCCGAGACCCCTGAAGGTCTCTCAGTAATCCAAGAATGAAAACCCAAAAAAGGAAAATACCATAGAGATAAAACACCCAACAATGATCTCAAACTTATATCACAGAGTAAAAGATACATATCACATAAGGTATATTCTACGTTATTGAAAGTATTGTCTTTAGTCATATAATATAAATCCTTGGTTGTTAGAGAAATTCTCTTATATAGAGTATAATGGTCCTTCTTGGTTACACGCAACCGTATCCCAATAACATTGGACTACTGTGGTACTCATTGCTGTTAAATATCAAGGGTATGTTAGGTCACACAGAGTCGCTCCCCACCGTGGGCATGCCGAGTCACATAGAACCACTTCTCACCTTGACTGAAATGAGGTACTCCTCTGGTTGAATACTATGGGTCTACTGGGTCACACATATCTGCTCCCCACCATGGTCCTGTAGAGTGACATAGAGTCACTTACTACTGGGCATTCATCATGCAGTTTTCAGGTCTCAACCACATGTTGGGTTCCGTACGTGGAACACATGTGAGAACCACTCCTCAAGGAATTAATCACATCCTGACGTCCATGAAAGTCATTTAAAATAATTCCATACGGTTTTCCTCATTATGAGGGTCCCAATTCCACAATCGGCTCGTGATTTGGATGAGCAGTTTGCAAGAAAGGAGCATTTTAGTAAATTGGGTGCTCATTTTGATGGGGACCAGTCTGAACCAGTTGGACTGACCCAACAAACTGGGAAATTTTTTTTTCTAAATAACAGGTTCAATTTTAAGTAATTACCCTAACCTGGTGTTGGTGGGGGTCGGGCTGGTCTAGCCTAGCCAATGTTCCATGCATAATAGTTCTCGATGGGCCCAACTCGGTATGGCCGGGGGTCCAGCTGATTGGGATTCCTGGTGACCCAGTATGGTCTATCCAGGCACGAAGGGCATGAGTCCATCCTGCATGGTGCAGATCTAGATAACTGAGTAGTGGGATCTTTCTAGCCCGTTGGGCTAGGGAGGCAGCTTTCCATCCATAGCTTGTTCCGCCAGGGGTCATACTGGGGTGTGCTGCCCATCAGGGACATGATAGCCAAGTCACGTCCAACCCCAGAGAGACCTACGGATATGGGTACCCTCCATCCATAGTCGACAGATTGCAGTTCACACTGCTATAGTGGCCTAGATGTCTGTCACCCACTTCATTTAGGCGTCGTTACTCACGTTGTCACGATGCACTGACTAGCGCGCCACCATCCTCTAACAATGCATGTGAGGGATCATTGCCTCCATTTCTAAAGTGTCTCTTATTGGAGTCACCCCATTCATGTGACCATTATCTTCCTGCCGCCACCATTGGTTGTTGCACTGCCATGCCGGTGGTATCATACTAGTGACTCCTTTCGCTGGCCACCGGAGTTGCTATAGTAGTATGCTTTCTGGTTTGTCTATGCCAACAGGCCTATTGGGTCATCTCCATCCCAACATAGGCCCCGTAATCTAATTTCTACGACATCATTAATGTTTCCACCATGAACGCGTGATTATAGGTGCACAATCCTTGTTCGTGTTGGCCTGAGCCCTCCATGATAGGGTTTGAAATCAACGGGGTTATTCTATGAATGAATTTCAATCAATTAATGAAAGGATTGAATCCTAGATAATAAATCCCCATGAAAATTCACCCTCCTATATAAACTCATGAATCGTGGGTCAACATATTCAGGGGTTAATATGTGTTCGTCGTTTATAAAAAATGATAAATGGGGAAGCACATTGAAATAAAAATCAAAACCCTACCTTTTTTTGATTAAGGTCGAAGCATTTATCCTTGATGCTTGAAAATGTAGATGTCAAATTCACCTCCATTATTCGAGTCACATCAAAGACTATGTATTCTCCTTGTCATTAATCATTATTCATTGGATAAGAAAATTTAAGATTGTTTTTTAGAGAATCAATTTTGTTTAATTCTCCATTCTCCCACATGAAGATCTAATAAAAATAACAATGTTTCATCATTTTGGTTGAGCTTTTTCATTTATGAAACAGTATCGCTGTTACACTTACATTTTTGCATTGTTAAAATACGGGATACCAGCCATTAATGAGCCTCCTTAATGCACCTCATCTTCATTTTGTCATTGCACCACAATATCGCCGTCCACTACCAAACGGTGAGTAATGAAATAAAATAATTCCTTTTAATTGTTTTGTTATTTTTCTTGTGATGTCCAAAAAATAACATTTAGAATCATCCCTTTCTGTACTATGTTGAGTCATTTCAAGGTGAATCACGACATTCCAGAATCAATAGTTCGCTATGATTATTGATTTGAGCACAGATTTAAAAGATAGAAAATCTAGCTTACATGTTAACTTAAAGTACCTTTAAATGTTCAAAAATTACAATTTACCCTACACCCATGCTGATCGTGGATAGGATATGCCTAATGGGAACATTACCTCATGAGCTCAACCGTTCTAAGGGATTTTCAATCTGAGTTACCATTTACAAGTTATATGGATTTTACAATAAAATATTTTTTTCATAATTATTTTATTGAAGGCCAAAAACTAAAATCTACCATTGCCCTGCTCTGACCAATATTTTAATCTTTCAAAGGAAAGAATAACCCCATGAGCATAACGGTGGTCTCACCTAGGATGAATGACCCTTCATAAATGCAATGGTACCCTCAAGATTATTAGTTGAGTGCCAATTTATGATTTAATCAACTTTTTAATGAAAACCTCTCACTCGCACAATTTAAAGCATAAAATTTTCCAAAGAATAATTATGGGAACTATATTCCTTAGAATAGCATTTTTTCGGAATGAATATTCTAATAATAATTCGATATAATAAAAAAAATCATTGAATTTCTGAGAAATTAAGACAACTGTCAAACAAAAATTCATTTTTACTGTATATTGTGACAATGGACTCTCGGTTACCGTTACCGTTATTTGATACTTAGATTCCTTTGTATATTTTAATGTTTATAAAAGAAACTATATATATTATTCCCTTTTAAGGATAATTTTTTTTTGAAAATGGATTTGGGAGTGGAGATATTATTATAATAACATTAAATGATTACTTGTGAATGAAAATTATATTTTATGTGTGAAATGTTAAAAATTGAAATATTTTATGAGCTATGATTTTATAATGGAATAAGATAAATTGATGGGTTGATACATGATTAAAAAATGATGGGTGGTTCCATGATGGACAAAGGAAGATGGTTATGTTAAAACCTATAATGTACTGGGTATGGAATTCTTCCATATGTCTATTCCATTTTATAAGAGTGACACATGTGGATTTTGAATGTATGTTTATTCCATTTAAGTATGATTATTTCCCATGTTACCATTATGTGTGATATTTTCATTTTATTTTATTATGGTAATCTTTTGACAATAAAAGGGTATGTAATGATCGTATTTCAAAGTAAATTATTTAATTCATTTTAATGGTTTAAGGTATAAACTTATGATAATTTATCAATGGTTTTACATGTTTTTATAATACTAATGTATATTCATCATTGAGTATCCCTTACTGATATTTCTATCCTCATACCATGTTGGAATATGTTTTACATAATGTTTCATGGAAAATATATTCACGGTTGGGATCGAGGGAAAATTGAGATGATTGAACATGAAATGAAACCATCCCTTTTTTATTTTTTGTCATATGAATGAAATGGGTACTGTTTGGATGTGTCAAATTTGTATTACTATGGTTTTTGTTATGTATGAGTTATGGTATAATTCTATAAGGCATAAACCTGGAAATATTATAAATATGAATAAAATTAAAATTCCTTACTAGACTAAATATTATGTAACATTTGTGGTTGGGTACTCTATAACGACCCAAAAATTTATTAATGAAAATTCTCCAAGGCCTATTAAAATATATTATTATGGTTATGTAAAATTTATGCACATATATTGTTATATGTTTTGGATTTTAAAATAACATTTGGAATTGTGACGGTTTCTAATATAGTCATTGAACAGTGATCACATGATTAGAATAAATATAGGGCTTTAACCAAACCAATTTAGCCAGACAAAGGAAGAAATGTCATAATCCAGTAGACTTTCCCCATACGAAGCCCATTTTTCAAGTCATGGAAAAGATGTGGCGCCATTGGGATTCATTCTAGACCAATCCCAAGACGATCTGGAATACGTTAAGCTCGATTGAAACCACCTACAATAGAAGTGGATGTTAATATAGATTACCACCCGAGTGATGTTATCCGAGCAACAAAAAGTGTTTTCCACCATCACACACCAATGCCTTCTGTATTATGATAGTGTTATAAGGTGATATGTAACAAGACCCTATAACTATTACTATGTACATAATTTTTGTAAAAATAATGTGCATTCATTTTATTATTGTTACTTTGTAAAGTGTTTTTACAACCCAAATATTATTTGTAGTTAATATTAAAATAAGAAATATATTTTGATCAATTAATGGATTTTTGAATTAAATAATATTTCAATAAAATATTATTAATATTAAATTAATTTATATTAAATATAAATTATCGTTTAATTTTGTGAATGAAATCGTAATTTTTTTTAATTTATGAATGCACTTTTTGTCAAAACCCATGAATTTTTTATAATTGTCAGTTTTTATTTTAAAAGTAAGAATTCATATATTTAGAAAATTATTTACATAAAATGAATATTATTTTTGGAATCATGATGTCAAAATTATCCAATGGTGAATTTTTCGTATTTTTCTGAAACAATCAATTTCTTTGGTAAAAATTATGTACTTTTTAAATATATGATGTGTTTTAAGACATCATAATGATTGAATAATGAAGTAACAAAATAATATAAACAATATTTTCAGCCAATATATGTTTTACCATTAATATAATTTTATTTTGGGATTGTTTGATTTATATTCCAACGCTTCAGTGGACCCTTCAATGCTTATAAAACATTATGTCTTTTAAAAGTGTATTCCTTGAGAGTGTGACTCACCTCCATATAATAAAATCTATTATTTAAGAAGATCATCTTTTGGAATTATAAAATATTTTTTCCACTCCCCTATGGAAAAAAACATGGGAAAAACCTATTGGATGGTTTGTGTTTTGTATTACTTTAATGTGAGGTGTCCCAAACCTAAATAATAAATAATTCCCTCTCCTTTCCTGTATAAAAAAACCCAAGCTCCACATCATCTTAAATAAAAACCTTTAGAGTTTGTCAAACCACTTCCATACTCTATCTATAATAATCTCAAGGTTCCCCACACTCCCATGAAGCCTCTCTCTAGTCATTCCCAAACTTTTGGGATCACACTTCCCAATAAAGGATTTCTTCCATTCTCATTTTTTTCAATTTTTATAAAGTTGTTATTCACTTTTGTTTTCATTTATAAATGTTAGGGAATGATTATTAACCTCCACAATACTTCCCTATTTATGATTGGATGATGGGAGACCCCATTCTTTCTCATCAATTTCCCCCATGTACACCCATACCCCTGCCAAAATTCCTTGAGGTATTTCTCCCTAATTTTTTACATTAATGTAATTTTTTGTATTATGCATATAAATTTCATTATTATTGTTGGGAAATGTATCTATATAATCCCATTACTGTCGATTTAATTTACATAAGATTAGACCACATTTTCTCTATCATCAACCATGTCCATTAATCCTTATGTCACATTGTTATGCTGCCAAAAATGTACTGCGTTTTTCAAACCAAGATCTCTGTGTAGTGAATACCATAACCAGGTATCTATCAGGTTTTTTCAACTTCATGGATATATACATATTGAATTGTGCTTTCATGTATTTATTCCACATTACATAATCATATAATAACATATTATTCTGATTGATTTCATGTTATACGATCTATGTGGAACACTTATGCATGAAATGAAATGTTTAAGAAAGGTGTGCCCTGATGGAACTCCAATGCATTGGGAAATGTAGAGTCTCATGATGCGTCTTGTGCAATGAGTGTTTAATCATGCTAATTCAAGTGAAATAAGGGGTTAATCTTTCTTAATGTTCTAGGAGGTTTTACTCATGCTATATGTGTAATGATATTTTTCACATGCTAATTCCATGTCATGTGTTGTTTCCACATTTCAATATTATGATTATCATGCTTTATCATGCCTTTATGTTCATGTCTCTATTATGATCTATTTACATTCCTATTTTCTAAAATTATTTTATTCATCATGTTATTCCATGTTTATTCCCTTACTAGATTTTATATCCCACCCCATTCTTATGCATGTCCTCTGGTTATCACATGCAATGCTATGTGTGAGGGAATATTGTGGTAATGTAATGGAATTTTATAATAAAGATGTTTTATTTCATGTTTTAAGTCGTTATGTAATGATCTTAATCCCCAAAGACACTGGACCTCTCGATCCTCAATGTCGTATCAAGTGATGTGTTTATGTAATAAATAATGATTAATTATTAAATAAAATAAAAGTTTTTATAGTTGGTATCGAATGATAGGTTTAGTTTTTTTTGGGATTAGGATTAGAAAACCGTAGTGAAGCTCTATAGGCAAGACTAAGTATCATAAAAACATCCCTATGTCTTGGTGGGTATTGATTAAGTGGTTTATCAATAAATAATTCCCAGTCTAGAAATGAGCTGGTAGAGGAATCTCTGGCACATATGTTCCTTAGGGTGAAAACCCTTTCATGGATTTTCGGGCTTAACCTAGGGAATCTTGGTACATGAAAAGGGGCCTTGAAACACTCTTGGTTACAACACACCCAAGGGATCTGATTTGGTAAATTCACAGGCTTAGTATGAACCATTATTAATGTAATAAAAAAAATTCCTCTACAAATATATTTTAGTGAGTAAATCATGGATAACATAGATTGAAGCCTATAGATTCATAAGTTAAGGAAATAAAAATAATTTATAAGACATCGGTTTTTGAATTTGGATACTCCATTATTTGTTAATACATTAAAATACTCATCCCTATTCATATATCGGATAGAGTAGAACCAGAATCAAAAAGTAAAAGCTAGTGTTATCATCCATAGTTTTCTGCAATCTTTTATATCCCAAAATTTTAGTAGAAAAATTCCAACACCACCACAAATAATGGATGTAAAGATGCCGGTGGGTACAAAAAATGGGGCAATCATTATATCCCATGAATATAACTCCTCCCCTCTCAAAATTATTGGATTGAACTTAATCATGTACCTCATCATACTCTCCCTAGTGAAATATGATGGAATTCATTGCATGGATTGGATTTCCCTATATAGAGTCAACATAAATTAAATTGAGAGGGAAATCACTCTCGATGTAGAGAATCGACCCCCGATTATATACAAGTTCATGAAGGAGGAAGAATCATTTTTAGCTCCATCATCTCAAGATAAAATATTACTGACCTATGAGCTCAAACATCTGGATTAAATGATTGACTCTAAGGAGGCAGCCATCCTTGAAGACAAGCCTATTGTGAGGTAATTTGCTGAAGTTTTTCCTAAGGAATTTCCTGATATTTTTCCAAGAAGATATGTTGAATTATCAATGGATCTTATACATGGGGAATTGAAATTATCCAATACACTATATAGAATGGGTATTGTGGATCTTAAGGACCTAATGAAACAACTACAGTAGAATCTGGATAAAGGGTTTATTTGCCCAAGTGGTTCACCATGAGGTACACCAGTCCACTTCGTCAAGAATAAAGGTGGGTCAATGCGCCTTTTCATTTATTATCTTAAGCATCAAAAAATCATGACAAATAAAAGATATTATCTCCCCTAAAATAATGACTTGTTCGATTAGTTGTGTGTAGAAGAATACATCTCCAAGGAAGATTTTCAGTTGGGAAATTATCAAGTAATGGTGATAAAGGAAGATATTCCCAAGACTGCTTTTTGTACTAGGTATAAGCCCTATGAATTCATAGTAATGCCTTTTTGGACTCACCAATGGTACAAATATCTTCATGGACCAAATGAATAATGTCTTTAGAGATTACCTTTACAAAAAAATTTTAGTCATTATAGATGATATTATAATATACTGCAAGACCAAGGAGGAACATGACGTGAATCTATGAACTGTTCTAGAGACCATCTCAAAGTATATGCTCTATGAAATGTACAACAAGTGTGAGTTATGGTTAAAGGATGTCTCATTATTAGGTCATATAATCACAAGAAATGGGATATTTGTTGATATCTCCATGACTACTGCAATAATGCGATGGATGAGGCCAACATCGGTAACAAATATCTATAGCTTCTTGGGGTTAGCTAGATATTAGCAATGATTTGTGAAAAATTTCTCACGATTGTCCAACCCTCTGACATAGCTAACTTGAAATGGAGTAATGTTTTTCTATAGTGATGAATGTTTTAAATTTTGAAGGAGTTGAAAAGGAGTATTATCTCTATGCTCGCACTCACTTGACCCACAAGTGGAGAACTGTTTGTGGTACTCACTAATGCTTTGAAAATGGGCATGGTCTATGTGTTGATGAAAAATGAAAGAGTCATTGATATGATTCCAGGAAAATGAAATTTCATGAGCAGAATTATCCAACACATGATATGGAGTTTTCTATGGTGATCATCACTTTAATACTTTATCGTGATTATATTTTTTGTTCATAATTGTGAAATATATATAGACCAAAAAATCTGTATGTATATATTCATAGAGAAAGAGTTGAAGAAGCACCACTAAATATGGTTAGTTCTTGTCAAAGAGTATGACTGGTCAATCTATTACCATCATGGGGAAGAGAACAAAGTGGACAATTCAATTAGTAGAAAGGTCCAAGGGATTATATCATTGATTATAATTGAGTAGAAAAGAATCTTCTTATATTTGATGATGATGCACATTGGAAGAAGGGAACTTCGTCAATCCTTTCACAAATGATTGATCAATCGTCTCTTTCGGAAATGTTAAAGTTTGCTCAAAAGGATAATGTGGGAATTTAGAAGAATTTGGAATCTATTAGAAAATGGAAATCCACAAAGTTCTACATTTATGAAGAAGGATTTGTGTGATTTGGGAAAATTCTATGTGTTCCATCTTATCTGGAGCTGAAAAAGGGACTTTTGGATGATACACATAGTTCAAATATCATTATTCACCCAGGTAACACAATGATGTATCGGGATATTTTAGGGAATTATTAGAGGAATAATATGAAGAAGGAGATCAATGGGTATACATCAATGTGCCTGGTGTGTCAGAAAGTTTAGGCAGAGAGGCAGAAGTCTAAAGGGATGATATAATCATTTCCCATACCAGCATGGAAATGGGAGAACATAACCAAAGACTTTGCACTAGACTTCTGAAGACATAGAAAGTCAACAATGAAATATGGTTTGTTGTGGATCATCTTAAAAATTCTTCACAATTCATTGATAATCAGGTGGAATATATCATTGAACCAACTAGGGTGGATATATATCAGGTAAGTGGTAAGGTTGCATGGAGTACCACTATCAGTTGTATCTGATCAAGAATCAAGAATCACCTCTATTTTTTAGAAGAGTTCTTAACATTCTCTAGATACTGAAATGAACTTCAGTATGACCTATCATCCTCAAAATGAGGGACAATTTGAGTGAAATGTTAATATAGGAGATGATTTTTTAAGATCATGTAAAATTGAATTTAAAAAATATGGTATCCATATATTCTCCTTGATGAATTACCCTATAGTAATATTTTCCACTTCATCATCTGAATGGTAACTTTTGAAGCCTTGTTTGGGAAGAGGTTCAGAACAACGACATGTTGGGATGATGTCGGTGAGCATAAGCTTTTAGGACCAAAAATGGTCGACGAAATGGTGGAGAAGGTGAAAACCATTCAGCAGCATATCAAGGCATCCTAGAGTCGACAAAAGAGTCATGCAGATAACCATTGACTATACCTTGAGTTTAATGTTGGAGACAAGGTATTTCTATTCATATTTCCATGGAAGAAGTTTATGAGGTCTAGAAAGAATGGGTAGTTGAGTCACAGGTACATACACCCCTTCGAGATTCTTGATTGTGTTGGGGTTGTGGCATATTGACTAGCACTTCCACCTACCACGGACAAAGTAAATGAGGTCTTCCATGTTTCCCTCTTAAGGATGTTTATACCAGACCCTTCAAATGTACTCTCTTCAGAGGTTGTAAAGCTAGTGGATTATCTTTCTTACGAGGAGGAACAAGTGAATATCATAGATCGTATATAAAATGCTCTATGAAATAAGACAATTCCCCCGGTCAAATTATAATGGAGAAAATAAAATTTTGAAGAATCTATATGGGAATCAGAGGATGTGATGAAGAAAAGATACCCACATTTGTTTTAGAGTGGGATAAGGAAATTTAGTTGGGGAAGTTTTTTACGGGGGGAAGATTGTAACGACCCAAAAAATAATTAATGAAAATTATGGTTGGTCTATTTAAGTGTATTTTTATGGTTATGTAAAACGTATGCACATACATGGTTTTATGTCTTGGATGTTAAAATACTGTAATAAATTATAACCATTGTTAATATAGTTGTTGAACAGTGATCACATGATTATTAAAATATAGGGCTTTAACAAAATCAATTTTTTCAGACAAAGGAAGTGATGTCCTCATCCATTAGACTTGCCCCATATGAATCCCATTTATCAGAGCTCAGAAATAAGGTGGCATAATTGGTGTTCAACTTTGACCAATCCCATGCCAAACATGAATATGTTAAGCTCGAGTGGAACCACCTATGAGATAAGTGGATGTTTATAGAGATTACACCCTAAGCGATGTTATCAGAGCCCCCCCCAAAGTCTGTCGCCATCACACACCATACCCTTTGGTCATATGTGGGTGTTATAAAGGGTTATGTAACACGACCCTATAAATATGACTATTTACAATATTTTTTTATAATTAATGTGTATTCATTTTATAATGGTTACTTTGTAAGTATTTTTTAATGCAGAAATTTTATTTTTAGTTAAAATTCAACTAAGAAATCAATTTTGATGAATTGATGGAATTTTTTAATTGAATAATATTTTAATAAAATATTATTATTATTAAATTATTTTTTATTAAAAATAAATTATTTTTTAATTTTATGAATGCAATTGTAATTTTAATTATGGTTTGAAAACTGTTCTTGTAATAACCCATGAATTTTTTATAAATTTCGGTTTTTATTTTAAAAGTAAAATTACACATATTTATAAAATTATTTAGATAAAATGAATTTTTTTTCGAATCACGATGTCAAAATTATACAACATTAAATATTTAATAATTTTCTAAGTCAGTCGAATTTTTTGTTAAAAATTAAATACTGTTTAAATATATAATGTGTTTTATGGAATCATAATGAACAAATAATGAAGTAATAAAATACAATTAACATTATGTTCGAAATTTATATTTTTCACCATTAGAATAATGTGATTTTTGGATTGTTTGAATTATTTTGTATAGCATTAGTGGAACTTACGGGGATTATAAAACATCTTCTCTTCTTAAATTGTTCTCCTTTACAGTGTGAATCCCATCCACATAAGAAAATATATTATTTTAAAATGTTTGGACATTGGCCTTATAAAATATATTTTTCCACTCCCATTTTGAAAAAACCATGGGAAAAATTCATGGGATGGATTATGGTTTTTATTAGTTCAATGTGAGATCTCACAAAAAAAATTAATAATGAATTCCCTCTCCTTTCCAATATATACTCAACCATGCTCCAACATACTTTTTAGTAAAAGTCATTGGATTTCATCCATCCCTGTAATTCCTTTATATATAATCCTCCCAAGGTTCCCCCTTTTTTGAAGAAGCCTCTCTAAATCCTTCCCCATGATTTTGGTATCAGACATCCAAGTATGGGATTTTTTCTTTTCTCATTTTTATCGAATTTTATTTAAGTTTTTATGGCCTTTGCAATTCAATTAAAAATGTTGGTGTATGATATATCACCTCCCCCATACATAACTATTTTTGTTTGGATGATAGGATACCCCTATATCTCTCATTAATGCCTCCCATGTACACCTGTTACCTTGTTGAAATTCAATGAGGGATTTCTCTCTCTTTCTTTACATCGACATAATTATTTTGTATTATGAATCTAAACTCCCTTACATTTGATGGTACATTTTCTATATGATCCCTTTAATGCCCATTTAATTTACATATGATGATACACCATTCTCTCTCTATTCAACCATTTTCATTAATCATTATTTCACAATGTTATGCTTCTGAAATTGCACTGTGTTTTTTCCAAGCCACGATCATTGTGTAGTGAATAACATAACCATGTATCTATCAAAGGTATTCACCATTATGCCAATTTATACATATTTAATGGTACTTTAATGTATTTATTCCACATAAATTAATCATGGAATAACTTATGATGTTTAATGATTCCATGTTATATGATCCATGTGGGACACTTTTGCATGAAATGTAATGTTTAAGAAGGGGGGTCCCTGATACCGCTCCATTGAATTGGATATAGTATAGTATCATGATACATCATTTGAAATGAGATTTGATTAATTGTAATTAAAATGCAATGATGTTTTACTTGTGAGTCATTTTCAATGAGGGTTTACTCATTCTCCATGTGCAATGAGCCTTGGCTCCTGTTAATTACATGTTAAGTGTTGCTGCCACATTTCTATGTTATGATTATTATTCATTATCATGACATTATGTTAACATTCTATTCTTCTATATTGATATGAATATTTACTAACATGTGTTTTATTTCTCATGTTATTCCATGTCTATTCCCTAATTGGGCTTTATTGCTCAACCTTTTCATAGCCATGTCCTCGGGTTATCCCATGCAATGCTATGTATGTGGGAACTTAGGGGTCATGTAAACAACGTTTTCCATAAATATGTTGCATTTCATGTTATAAGTCGTTATTTATTGATACAAAGCCCCCTAGAGACTATTATTCATTTTATTCTATGTTGTATCAAGTGAAGTGTTTTTATAATAAATCATGTTTAAGTTTGTAATAAAATTTGGGTTGTTATATCCTCATATTTATCTCATCAAAATACTCCAACAACATAGAGTACCCTATACTAGTAGAAGTAATAACAAATGATTATCTAAAACACTAAAATTAAGAATAAAACAAATTTATAAACACTTGAGAACTCTTATATTATATCCAAATGATATCATCCAAATCATTAAATATATTTTAAACCCCCTTTTATAATAGCTATAACACCCAAGACATGTTGTCTTTATACCCAATGGAAATAAAAAAATCATTATATATCGACTTTGAAATGAAATAATTTTTCAAAATTTAATCAATAAATATTATAGATATCCCAAAATAATTGTATCCGGTTATATCTAAGTGAATTTTATGATTATTGTATTGTTGAATAATGAAAAAACAGAAGTAAATAAATGATATTTCCTTCTCATCCAGTAGATATTTTTTCCTATATATAAGAAACTAATTAACTTATTATATGTCTCATCATATACCAAAAAATGTGCCACATATTCTACTCTTTAGAAAAATTCAAATCTCATATATATATTTAAAACTATGGAAATATATCCATAATAAGTATGGGATCAAATACCCAATAATGTAAAATGAATATTAGAAGCTATCATGGTTAAAATGTGTTATGAATAATATTGGAAGGAAAAAATTATAATAAAATAATTCAATATCAATGATCACATGATACTAGAAAACAATATATAAAAATATAAATAATCACATGTATACTGGTAAATTAATTCAAGTTGATGGAAGGCATAATTTTAGACTAATTTTATTGCAAAGTCATTAGCTATGACATAATTCTAGCTATAAATGACAAAACTGTGAAACCATTATTTTCATCATGGATTATTATGAATCATCTTTCAAGAAATTTATATGAATAAACTAAATTCTTAATCTTTTTTATATTTAAGTGTTCAAATTTATTTATTGAATATATGATACTAGCCCCACCCTTCTCCTCTTTAGGTTCAACACCTTCATTATATAGTGGTTATGAATATCAATACACTATATTATGAACTTGAATTATGAACCCATAAATATAAATTATTGGATTAAAAAAACATAATCTTATGAAATATTCAGTCAATAAATGAACCTGAAATATCTAGATAAAAAATATTTTTTTTAAAAATACATAGTCAAATTTCTAGATAAATCCACATCGTCTATATGAAAATCACCTGTATATGGATTTTAAATATTATAAAAATAATTAAATTTATTATTATTCTATGTATGAATCCCTCAAACTAACACCATACAATGAAATTGGTATTTATTTTAATTAATAATTTCCTTAATCATTCGACTGGTGAAATCTTGGTGGAGACCATACAATTAAATGATGTAAATATAACATATTTTTAGAGAAATGACATTGGAAATGAAACTATTTCTATTATAGTGGATGATTTAGAATGAAACTGGTAATGATATATTTATAGGAGTTTATTCCCCTAAAATAAAATGGTATTCGAGGATTTGTAAGGTAATTCCTTACTAATAAATACATAAAATAATTGAATCCAGTGGTGAATATTAATTATATCTAAATGATGTAAATTCAAGATTAAAAAACCCTTACCATAAAGTAATTTACAAATCAAACTAACCAAACTTGCATAGAATGAATTTCAATTAAAATAAAATGAAACTTATTTATTACACATGAGTCTAATAATACATTGATAATATCATATTAAACAAAATATGATCCGTAATATAAAAAATGCCTCATGGAATTTAAAAAGGATAAAAAATTATGAAATTTGAAACCATTGAATCAATAAAACCTAAATGATATAATTATATGTTAAACATTAAATACAATGAATAATTATAATATCATGATAAAAAAATTAATATGGTACTATATATTCCTTACAATATTAAAACATATGAATCATATGTAATATCTCTTATTGGGAAACACTTATTGTATGAAATACATAAAATATATAAATATTTTTAATCAAAAACCCATGGAAGGTATAAAATTAGAATTATATAGAGAAATTGATTTCATTAAAATTTATGAAAAAATAAATCCATGTTCAATTATACACCAAAACAAGTATAAGTGGGTTACACCCAAAATATCTCAATGACATAAAATAGGGATCTAAAAACACTTTACTTCAGTCTTAATTAATTCTCTATGTAAAACTATTATCCTATATAATCAAATTATGTTTATTAAGTCGTTTTGTAATAATTTTTTGCATCTGAATTTCATTTTCTATGGTAAATTATTTAGAATTTATTATTCATTTATCGATCATTTTTTCATATGTATGATTCCTGAGGTGGTTTAGTGAATTTCACTACAACTCTCGATATATTGACAATATTCAATTGGTTTTTAAAATACCATCATAATTACCATAATTATATATTTTTCACTCTATTTTTTTCATTATCTCATTAAATATATTGTTCTATTGGTTTCCAAATATGACTATTGATATGATATTTTAATTGTTAAATTTATAATAAATCTACATTATTAAAATTTCATATAGATTTTTAGTAACATCATTCCAAAATTCTAATATTTTCATAAATATAATGAATATAATTTTTATATGGTTTCAAAATCATCTATTTTTGTATGTAATGGAAAAACATAAGACAACGTTCTGTTGTAATGGTGGTCTACTCATACATGGATGATGCCCTACTTTTTTTATAATTTGATAGAGTCATATATTATTAAAACTATCATTTCAGTATACTAATAATAATGATATTTTTTTTTTATGATATGAGTATTTTTACTATAATATAAAAATTTATGTAAAATATAACCTTATTTTCTTGGATGTGGTAGTCATGAAAACAAACGATGACATCATCATTTTTGAATATTCATTATGAATCGTAGAAAAATTATATGCAATAAATATAATAGAATTTCATGATTTCAATAATACATATTCATTCATAATTTCATGGATATATTATATTTTTATGTTAAATATCAAGAGGATAAATTTAATGAGTTTGTATTATTCACTTGGAGAGATTGAACATTCTCATAAATGTTCTTATAAAAATGCAGGGTTTAGGATAACACATAGAGAACATGGGATTATGGATGTTCAAGAGATATCAAGGATTGATAAATTGGTCTATGTTATTATGAGAAACTCATATTATATGACATATGTTTCTATATATAAATTCTATTTCGTAAAAATATTAGAATACACACAGTAATTATTTTAATTGAATTATGATATACAATTGAAACATTATTATTTAGTGTTAATGTTACCTTCTAGACATTGGATTAGAATACACGAATATGAAAAATAAATTATAAATAAATTGTTATGTATTTTATAAAAATAATTCATTGGTTTAAAAATTATTTCAAATTAAGATAAAATATTTTGATTATCAATAAAATTATTTATAAGAAATTATTTTTATGAATGAAATTAAATGACCTTAGTTATTATAAATAAATTTCCCATTGAAATTTATTTAAATTTATTATTATTACATATGGTTATAACCAAAATTCATAGGATTTATTATATTCTATTATATTTAAATGGCATTCAAGCATCTTTAACACTGATAAAATTGTCAATTAATTATGATAACAAGATTAGTATGAATATATGGATTCAACAAACCCAATTGATACTAAAAAAGGAATGGATGGCCTCAACTAGTAGCATCATACCCTATGAAGCCAATTTATCAGAGCATCCTAGGTATATAGAATTACTATTCTTGTCATTTGACCAACAAAAAACTATGACCTAAAAACATAAGGAATTGTGAATCTGTTTAAGAGAGATGTTTAGCTCATCGAGATCATGGCCCAAACCATGTACGCTGAACTAGCCCCCAAAATTCTCACCATCATGCACCTTACTCTTAGAGAATTTTCTAATGAATTTATGTTATATATATCAAAAACATATCTGTGTTATTATATAAATTATTTTTTAATGAAAAATGAATATACCTTCATCCCACAGTTGATATATTTAAAATAATTTTTATTTTGATACAATAAAACAAGAATTATATTATTGGTTAATATTCAAATTTAAATACAGAAATTATTTTAATGAAATAAATGTAATTTTTAAATATATTATATAATAACAAAATATTTCTATGTTACAATTATTATTAAATTTAAATGACCATATATGTTTTATGAAGTCAGATTTAATTTTCCTAAGGTTTTATAAACATTTATTGTTTAAAATCCAACCATTAATCAGTAAATCCTAATTTTTTTTAAAATATAAAATATGTTTATTTATAAATTTTCTAGATAAAATTTAATAATATTCATTCGTAACGTCAAATTTTTTCAATGGTGAATTTTTCATAATTTTATGAGTTAATAGAATTTTTGGTTAAAAAGTATATACCGTTTAAATATAATTTGTATATCATAACATCATAATAACCCCAAAGTTATATATTAAAAACAATAAATGGTATCAATGAAGAAATAATTTTTTTAAATTTAAAATAATGTGATTTTATGCTTATTAAAGTTATTTTAATTATACATTATGAATCCTCCAAAATGTGTAATATATTTAAGGGTTTTAAAATAATTTATTTTAGATTAATACTCAATTCCACATGATAATGGGTACTATTTTATTATTTTTGTACATTTTACATATAAAATAATGAAATCCAATCCAATTTGGAAACAAACATGGGAATGAACATGAGAATATTTTGGTTTAGGTTATTTTATTATATATTTTCCAAAACCGACGTTTAAAATATATTAATGAAATCTCCAATCACTGCCTATATAGAAACAAACAATATCCCAATAAAAATCACTTAAAAATATTATAATGTTATTACTCTTTCCCCAACTCTGTATGTTCCTCCCATGTCACCTTTAATCTCTCAAGAATCCCCTTCTATGCATTTGGAGTGACACAAACATGTGAGGGATCTTTTTGTAATCCAAAAAATGATGTTTATTTACTATCTAATCCCTTGTATTTAAAATTAGTTTTGTTGGGATAATTATTTAAAACTCCCTATTATAGTCTATATAATTTACAAATTTTTATATACCCAGTTCCATCTCACAAACACATTTTATGATTTTTTATGCCATAATGCTGGTAAAATTTCACAATGATCTTCCAAGAAAAATTTTTTTTTAGGGAATACCACACCCATTTCCTATTAAGGGTTTTCCAGTATATACACTTTTTATCAATTTACATGGGACATACATGTATATATTCAACTCTCCCAAATCATGGAATAATATATGATGATTAATTAATCTATGTTTTAAGATCTATATTGCACTGTTAAGAATGAAAGTAAAATGAATGTGATGGGTGAACCCCAAATTAAATAGTGCTCCAATCTATTGGGTAATTTTTATATTATTGAGATATAATGTTGGATCATTGAATGAACCAAATTATTTTATGGGACTTTTCCTGTCACTAGTTCATGGCTATTATCCTTAACATATGTTTACGATGCAGTTTTTTAATATGTTTCTACATTTACCATGTTATCATGATATATCATGACAAATAGTTCAATTTTATTATTTTTGCCCTTTCAATGATCCTTTTATATTCCTATTTTTATACATGTATTTATATCATCCTGTTATGTCATGTTTATTTTACTTACTTGCATTTACAGCTCACCAATTTCTAATGTATGACCATAGGTTAGCCCATGCAGTTTTAAGTGAGGGCATGTCAAGGAAGTATTTAATCAAAATGTTGTTTTTTATAGATTAAATTTTTATATAATGACTTATTTCTGAAAGAGATTAGAGTATGTGACATTCCAAGTTATATTATGATTTATATTGTGTAATACATCATGAATTATTGTGTAATAAATATAAGGCTTGGTATAGATTCAATAAAATAAATTTTTATTTTAACTGTATTAAGAAAATAAAAATATGATGAAATATTAAATGTTGGGAAATAGTATAAAAACATCCCAAAATACAGGTAAGTATAGAATAAGTGGTTTATTACGAAAATTTTTCCTTGTATAGATACTACAAGTTGTTATGGTTATGGAATAGATGTGACTAGGCGAAACAACATTGATAAGGTGCATTGATCACGAATTAGGGTAACCTAGTCCCAGACAATGGGACTAACTACGCACTTGGTTTCATAATCCCAAGGGATATTTTTTCATAAATTCATATGATCTTTATGAATCATTATTAAAGGAACTAAACATGCCCATAAGAATATATTTTTGGAAATAGATCATGCATACCAATGATTGAAGGCTAGAAATTCCTATGTTATGGAAAAAAATTTAGGTTATAAGGAATCACATTAATTTAAATAATTAATATTTTATATATTTAATGTTATAAAATTTTTATTCCATATTTCTCTCATTACTATTTCTAAGGGTTGGAATTATGAGAAAATAGGTAATCAATCCATGAGATAAGAAATGTGATGAATACCACAATGTGATTCTGATCATTTTTGGAACAAGAATCCAAATCATTAATATGATACTATGTCAGTTGAATCATGTTCTAAATAAAACTATGATCATGAGAAGCACCCAAATCCACCAAAGAGATAACTATATGTTATTGATAGATTTATGTGAGAAATGAATATAATATTCAATGGATCATATTATCCCTTAATTGTAGAAAAATGGATTAACTTTATTGGTAAGATATTCTCCATCCTTCAATATTTTGAAAAAGACAAGGTTCTATAGGATATTTAGATCATAATGTGGTAGAAAATAATTAGTTTTTTAAATGATAAATAATACTATTTCATATGAAAGATATGGAGGTGATTGGGTTGATAGAAATCGAATAAAAAATTCTATAATATTTCCCCTCAATATTCGACATAAAATGAATTGGGATTTCCATCAACTAAATAAAAATGAAGTAGAATATATCACGGTTTATAAGAGAAATTACCAAATACATATCTAATACACATATATATTTTTTTATACCATCAAATACAATTTTTGAATGCTTCTTTGATGGTCTAAAACATTGTTTAGGAAATTTCTCACACATCCAGGACATTGATAGCTATGAAGAAATTGTATGACATATCATTATAATCGAAATGGAGATTAGTTATTCTAAATTGTATCATCAGAATAATTTATAGAAATTCATGTACAATTCTTAGATTTTAATGGACAAATATATCAGTTCCATTAAATTTCAACATCACACTGGTTAATGGTGAGGAAAGAAGAAACCTATAAACCTCTTAATGCAGATGTTGAGCTGATATAGGTACGGGAATGATGGGAACCTAGCTAGCTATTTAGGATGTGAGAACCAAACTAATGCGTTGGATAAAATAATTTCGTTGGTCAGACATCAATGCATTTTTTATTAATTCAACTATATGAAACCATGGCACTATTCATAACAGATCACTATACTAACAGTTTTTTGAGAAAACCAATAAACTCCACAGTAGTAATGGTGATATTTTTTTTATCACAATTAATAATATAGACCCAAAAAATGATGTGGTAAAATGTAAACTATAAATTTAATCAATGATAGAAAAGAAACATATAGATTATGGTTCTACGCATTCGTTCGTAATATTAAATTTTAGTTGAACATTTCAAACAATACCAAAAAGAAAGTAATAATTGATATCAGTTTAAACCAAAAATTTCTAAATTATTACATCCCAATTATATAACACCTATTAGGTCACAAATTTTGAAAATAAATCCCCACGATACATTATATACTCAATTTGGTGAAATTTTTTGAAATTATGGGTATAGAATGGATTTTCTTATATCGATCAAACGAAAATAATTTGGAGATGGAAATCAATCATTATATAATTAATTGTCAACAAATTATATACAAATCAATAGTGGATGATTGATTTTATTTAGATAAAAAATCTAATGAATTTATATTATTTTCCTAGAAGTAAGCATATCTAGCTCAAATGATTGAGTCTACGGAATGAATCATCATTGATGACATGGAAATTGTGAAACAATATGATAATGTGTTTCCTAAGATGTTTTGTGGTATTTCTCCTATAAATGTTGTATAATTTTATATCAAGATTATATATAGTAAATTTCCATTATCCAAAACACCATAGAGAATGGATGTTATAGAATTTGAGACCTGAAAAAAAAAGTTAATGATAATAATGATAAAGGGTTCATAATCCTAGGTCATTCACCAAGGGGTGCACCAATCCTCTTCATCATGAATAATTATGGATCAATTATCATTTCATTGACAATTTCTTGATCAGGAAAATAATTATAAAGAACAAGTTTCCATTCCATCAATTTGATGAATTATTTGATCCGCTACACAGAGAACAATTCTTCTCCAATGTGGATATATTGTATGGATTTTTTCATGTTACAATAAAGAAATAGTATATCACCTGGACTACTTTTCATACATGATATGGGATCTACGAGTTCATAGTGATTAGATTTGGACTCACTAAGGATCTAAAAGTGTTCATAGACTTGATTAATATAGTACATAGGGAATATCTCAACATTTATTTTGTAGTATTTACATGATTATATTCTAATATACTCAAATTCCGAGGAGGAGGATGAGAATCATATGATAACTATGCTAAAAACCATATGAAATGTGAAGATTCAAGAAATATAAAACAAATGGTAGTTATGGTTAAAGGAATATTTATTCTTCATACATATAAAAAAAAGAATTTCGATATTTATTGACCCTTTAGTGTTAGAATAAATTAAAGGATAGTTGATGACAACATCAGTTACAAATTTTTATATTTTCCTTATAGTAGCAAGGTACTATATTTTATTTGTTAAAAATTTCTCATGATTTTCAAACCCACTATCCATGAAACATAAAAGAGAGTTAGGTTGTATTAGAATGATGAATTTTATGAGAGATTAATGGACCATAAAATAAGGCTTATAATTGTTCCTATGAATAAACATCCCACATGTGGAGATCGTTTTTTGTATTCAGTGATTCTTCTAAGAGGGTCTTGGGCATTATGGTAATGTAGAATGCAAAATTAAAACCCTTCAATTCATCGTAGTTGAATGATCATGAACAGAACTACCAAACACATGATTTAGTGTAGGTTGTTGTGATCATATATTGGAAAATATTGTGGAATTATCTCTATGGGCATAACTGTGAATTTTATACTAAACACAAAAGCCTCATTTATATATACATAATGAAACAGATTACTATGTTCCAATAAAAATTGTTGGAGGGGATAAAGGACTACTACATATCAACTCACTACCATCTTGATAAATAGAATAAAGTGGATGTTGTTTTAATTATAATGGATCCAACAATTTTATCATTTACAAGGATTGAGAAGAATATTATAATTTTGTATTTGAAATGGAATATCATTCATGTTCAATGTTAAATAATAACGAGTTGTGATATTTGGTTCATGACTATATATACCATCAAAAACATATTTAAAGGAGTAATTATATGATTTAGAAAGTTCATCTTTCACAAAAAATACCGAATGAACCGTGTTGTATAGTGATATTAGATAACACTATTGGTGGGAAAATATGATGAAATATATTGTTGAATATAAATAATGATGTCCTGAATGTTTTCAAGTGATGGTGGAAAAGAAAATAATTCAGGAGGATGAAAACTATTACCCATACAAACATGGAAATTTGAAAACACACAACGTAATTTGTCACTGCTCTTCTAAATACATCAGTGTAAAATATTTTTTTATGGGCTTTGGTGGATTATCTTATAAATTCTATAGAATAAATTGTTATTCAGTAGGACGTCTCACTAGATCAACATACAGAGATATACATTAAATAAGTGGTGTGGATTTAGGGAACAACACATTCAATTATACTTGATCGAGGTTAATGATTTTACAATATGTTATATAAGAGTTTAAAACATGCTCTAAGTAATGAGTTGAACATCATAGAAACTTATCAACCACAAATTAATTTCTAATTAGAGCATACCATACGTATATTTGAGGAAATATTGATATCATTCTCAATTAATTATTATAGAGGATATTATAATTTCATTAATCTGGTAGAGTTATCATACATGAAGAGTTTCCAACAACTAATCCAATTATATCCCTATGAATCATTGTATTGGAGTAGGTGCAGAGAACTTACATGTTAGGATGAATTTGTGGAATGAAAACTACTACTTCTTAAAATGGCTGAATAAATGGTGGAAAAAGTTAAATCTTTTATGTAGAAAATAAACAGTGCTCTAAGACGATAGATGACTTTTAATGAAAATAATCAATGATACTTAGTGTTTGATGTTAGAGACATGGTATTCATCTTTAAATCTCCTTATAATAATTTTATGATATTTATATTAATGGTAATGAAAAGTTCAAGATACATCAACCACTTTAAGATCATTGATCGCATCAGAATGGTTTTGAAATGAAATTAACCACCACCAAACATATCCCAGCTACTTACATTATTCCATGTATAACTATTGAGAAATAACATAGAATACCCATCACATATAATGATTACAGAGTTGGTACCATTGGATAATCACTATTCCTATTAAGAGAATACATATACGATCTTATATCATTGAGGAAAATTTTTACGAAATATATAAATGCACTTATTCAATGTTTTTTTATTAAAACCACGTGTTTGAATAAGGGATATGGGAACCAGAGGATGTGATGAAACATCATTACCCTTATCTATTTCTGAGTGGGACATAAAAATATATTGGTTGAATTTTCTTAATGGTTGAGGTTTTAATAACCCTAACTATTATGAATAAAATTCCCCTTAAAATTTAATTAAATGTGTTATAAAGTAATATTTATAAAAAATATATATTCATTTTTATTGTATACAATCAGATATAAAATACTATCATGCATATTTAACATTGATATCATTTTAGATTAATAATGATCACATAATTGGTATAACTATAAGGGTTTATCAAATCCATTAGACTTTGAAATAGAATCTATTGGGCTCAACCAGTACGATAAAACCCTATAAATCCCAATTATCATAGATTATAATGATGATAACATCACTAGGATTTTCCCATTACCATTCCCAGGTGGAGATACAATAACTTAACCATCGATGAAACTGTTTACATGATAATTCATTCTCATCGAGATCACAACCCAAACTATGTATACTAAACCACCGTATAAATGTATCACCATTACACACCTTACTCATATAGATTTTTTAGGTGTATTGAAGGTATATGTATCAAGAGAGTAGTAATATGATTATGTAAATTATATTTTATAGAATAATGAATATAAATTCATTCAATTTTTGTAAATTTAAATAATATTTTAATTTTGATTCAATAAAAGATAAATTATATTTTTGGGTAATATTAATAATTAGATAAGTAATTCATTTTCCCGAAATAATGATAATTTTTCAATAAATAATATTTAAATTAAAAATTATTATTAAATAATATTTATATATATAAATTATCATTATTTTAATGATTCCAACTATAATTTTTATAAGGGTTTGTAAACAATTATCGTAAAAAAAGGAAAATTTCATTATAAATGTAAAATGTTATTTTAAATGTAAAAATACTTAGATATAAGAAATTAAATAGATAAAATAGATATTATTTTTGGTATCATATTATACAAATTATCCAACAATGAATTTATCATAATATTTTGTGATATTATAATATTAGGTTAAAATTTATACACCTTATAAATAATCTTTATGTATTATTAAATAATAATGAATAAAAATAGATGCAATAAATAATATAAAAGGTATCCATAAACAAATATGTGTTTGGATATTATAATAATTATATTTATATTTTTGTTTTATTATTTTATAAATCCATTACAAATCCTCCAAAACATATAAGATTTTTTTTGTATTTAAAATCTTTTCTTATAGAGTATGTGTCACTTCCACATAAAAAATGTTATTATTTTATTAGTTTTCCCCAAAGGAATTATAATATAATTGAAACCACATATATTCTTATTAAACCAGGTGGAAAAAATGTATGTTTTTTATGTTTTATATTTAATTATATAGAGTCCAAAACATATGTTCCAGAAATATTAAAGAAATCATCACCCATTTCCAATATAACCCACCCAACATCCCATTTGTCATCACCAAAAAAACCATGTATCACATCATTAATCTATTATATGATCTCTATTGTCCTCCATAGTTTCCCCAAAACTCTTAAGAAGATCCTCCCAATTATTTGGAGTCACACACTGAAGTAATGAATATTTACCTTCTCCTTTTTATTAAAGATTCATTATTTTCTTATTTATTCTTTTACCAATTAAAAATATTTAAATTTTTATTTACATGATCATATTAATTTTCAGTTGATATCAATATTATTAGACCCCCCTTTCTCACTCATGCTCCAATTTTTTGAATTTTTAAGTGATGCTATTATGCAGTTCAAATTTCACCGTGGTTTTCCATGACAAAACAATTGAGTAGTTAATACCACACCCTTTTCCTATCATTGGTTTTTAACAGTTATACATATGATTCATTTAAATGTGATATTACATTTCTCTCTTCCATAGTCTATGATCCTGGAATAAAATATGATGATGAATGAATCCATGTTGTACGATCTATGTAAAATATAGAAGCAGGACAAATAAATTAAAATGATGTGTGTGACCAGATTTATATAGCATTATAATGCATTGGGTAATGTTTAGCCTCACGATAATCATTATGGGACAAGGATTGTGCCGTATTTCATTATGGGTCATTTTCCATCATGATTTTCTAGAGGTTATCATTAACCGATGTTAATTATGTAGTGCATTAAGATGATTCCATATTTCCAATATAATCATGATATATCATGTCATATTATTCAGGTTTATGATTTTGACTCCCTTTATTGTCCATTTATATACCTATATTATAACATAAATTATCATTTCAAGTTATTCCATGTTAATTTTCCTTATTTTGATTTATAGATCACAATTTTCATAGATAGTTCCCCATATAATTCCATGCAGTTTTTTTGTGAGACCATGTTAATTATGATTTCAATAAAAATGTCATTTTTTCTTTTATAATGTTTATGTATTTTACCTAATTCCCAAATAAAATATACCTATAGATCATCTATGTTGAATTAAGTCTAATAGTATGAAATAAATCATGAATTAATTAGTTATAAAGAAAAGAGTAGTTACAACCAATGTTTTATATCTTAATAAACTAAATTAATTAAAATTTCATATTATTTTTGTGAAATTTTTATAATATATATAATATAAAATATTATAAAATTCATTTAATTTTTTTTCATTTAATTTCGTAATATATATAAGTTTTTGTTCTTAATAATTTATTTTTTGAAAACATATTTCTCCACATTTTTTCACAATTATTATAACATAGATTTGTGCCAATACTAGAAATTCAATCTTAAAAAATGGATTTCCTATATGGAATAAGTAGATTAAAATTTCAAAGATAGGTTACTTTTATTTTGGGTTCTAATAAATATTATCCTTGGTATGTTTTTTCACCTTTGTAAGTGTACATCATCTCAAACTATCTTTTTTAGGACACATGATACATGATTAACCTATTTTACTTTATAAGGTGTACATATCAACCATGTAACATGTTTCCTAATTAATTTCCTTAAAATCATGATTTACTAATGTTTAATTTTATATTATTCTTTAATGGGTAATTTGACACAAAATATATTGAAGCGATAATGGAATTACAATAAAATATCATTTTTTATTAATATTGTATACCATGATGTTTCAGATGTTAATATTTTATGATCTACATATCAATAAACACAATTATTTTATTCTAATGTTTTTAATTTTAATAAATAATTTTTTCCCTTTCATTTTTTATCATTAACTACTTAAGTTAACAAAATAATTATTTTAAAGTAAATATAAATTATTTCAATCATTGATGAAAATTCATTTTTTTTCTCATGATTATTTTCTAAAAGTTTTTCCAGAACTATATTAATAATAATTAATTAATTCTTAAATTAATTTTTACGAATTTTTTAATTTAGTTTTTTTAAAAGATTTAATTTATTTTTATTTTTTTCATAAATATATAAGGAATCATTCTAATTACCATGGTAGGAATATAATTTTACTCGATATTTATAACTATATTATTTGAATATTTATATAAAAATTTCCAAGGTGACCAAAAATGAAAAAAATTTCCATAATATAATGTCAATTATTATGTTTTAGATAATTTATTTCAATTTCATATGGGTATTTTTCTCATGAAAAATAATGAGTGGTCTTCTAAAAGAATTTTCATATAAAATGACATCATATGGTGTTACTTACTAATTACAAGGGATATAATCAAATAATAAAATATATAATATTTATCTTGATGGATTATTATTAATTTTTTTATTTTTTTTTTATGAATATTGCTTAGTTTACATGGGTAATTTTTTGATGAAATGGTCAAATGTTAAGAAAACTATTTTTCATTAAGTTGGTTATGATATATGATTAATTACATATAGATATTTAGAAAATATTTTAATGCAATATTGTTATGCGATATGTTGTTATGATATTATATATCCCTCTGATTCATTGGGTAAATTTAGCAATTTCACTAGATAATATGTGTTTGAATAGGGAATTAACCATGTTTAGTAATAGAAACTATACATTACGATTATATTGTTAGCGATCCTTTTCTAATAATATCATAGAATTATGATTTAACTTTATGCAATGTGAGATAATTGGAAATAATATGGGAATATGGATAATATTTGAAATTATTACTTGTATTCCACAAACTCGTTTATTAATCTAATTTTATATTAGTTTGGATTATGATTTCAAATTTCATAATGATTATTATCTTCTAAACTCATTTGATTTATTCCTTAAATCATGATAATAATATAATATATGATGGTTATTATTTACACATGTTTATCCAATCTTTTTATACCCTTATTCTAATGTTGTGATTATGTGTCCATTGATATATCCATTGTTTATCCACACTGAGCATTTAAGCACACCCATTATTAATTTTTCCTTTTCCACATGTTATGACGAAATTTTTATGTAGTATTTTTATACGAAGGGTGTTAATTATGAATAAAATTGTGGGAGAAGATATAGATTCCTTACTATATAGTTTTTATGTACAAAATTTTACAATGGAACTAAACTTTAATGATTATGGAATTGAACATACTTTTTTGTTATGAATATAAATTTAAAAGAATTTGATATTAATTATATATAATTATAGTTCACTATATTAAGTATAAAATAAATTATTACATACCCTTAGAAATTAGGACAAGAAATAATTGTTTATAACCATTTTTATAATCATATGTATATGATAATTTCTTAATATATAGATTTGAAATATTTGTGGTATTACAACAAAACATCAATTTCCTGATACTATATGTTGATGGAGTTTTCTATAGATGCATATATGGATATTAACCTATAAAATGTTTGGTCGAGTATATATTTTCTAACATATTGGATCATGATGAGTTCCTTTACTACACACTGAATTCAAAACAATAAAGTGAAATGATTTATATAATTAACATTTTATTTTTGGGATATTATAAAAGATTTTTTTTCGATGATAACCAAGAATGAAATTGTAAAAATTTAGGATTCGTTATATTAAAAGAAATTATCCTGATTTATAAATATAATAAATGATTTATAATGATTAACATTCATACAACTATGAATATTTCTATTTGATCTATGGTTTTTGGTTTCATTCAATACTCAAAACTCGACAGAATCATGCTAATTCTAATTGTAAAAGATAGAAAAATGATATTCCACATATAAAACTATATTATATGGTACAATAAATAATAATAATAACATTTTATTCATTATAAAACCTTCCTAAGAAATAAATCAGGCTGTGATTCCAATTATCAATGTATGGAACAACATTTTGTGGGTTCATTCATGATGATTTATACACCTTCATTTACGGGGTTCGTTGAACAACATGTTATTGAACATTGAGCTAGTACTACATAAAATATATTTTACATTCCACATTATTTGTAGATGAGAAATTATTATTTTATATTTTATTATCTATAAGGGGATGATGATAAATGGTTGTCTACAATAAAACTCATGTGGAAATTGGAATAAACTTCATCCATTGAAAGTAATCATTTTACGAGATTATTCTTATATATGTACATTCCTGGTATTCTACATATAAGTTTGAGATGTAATTCCATGATCTATAGTAGAAGGATGATGAATCTTTTAGTACCCATGACGTAAATATTTCATGTCATGACCTATCCTAGAGGGGCCCATTCCATGGCATATCCCAGAAATGGTGGGTACTATCCTATTTACCTGTGCACATGAACACAATTTCAAAACACTAATTAATGAAATTAAAAACCCTGACTAGACAATGAATAAATACCCTATGTTACAAACCATAGTGAATGATATTAGGAAATTTTAAAGTAAATAGTGCAAGAATATCATCCCACTAAATAAAGAGTATGCAATAGTAAATACACAGGTTCCAGAAGCTCATCTGTAAAAAACTCTACTTGAAGGGTTGGGGTAGGTTAGTTTTTTAAATACATCGAAGAAAACATCCTCTGTTTGATCACTCTATGCACCACTTCGTCCTGGTCCACTATTAACATTGTCAAAGCATCGATCATTAGAACAAGACACAACACAAGTGGGAAAAGATTGTGCAGTGGTGTGTAAAACAATACTCTATAGAACACCCAAAAAGCACAAAGGAATTCTGCTATGAAATACATGGATTACACATGAAGAATATAAATGATTTATTCCCAAATAAATACATGAAATATACCATTTGGAAATAGATGGTATGACACCAAGGAATCATACAATGTACAATAATCTCATTTAGGTTTATGTCTATAGCATGAAAAGAAGGATTATTAGATATAGTCCATAGAACACCCAGTATTGGTAGAACATGGAGTGTTGATAGCACACATAGTTTCGATATCACACACAATATTGACAACAAACATATTTTTTTTATAAAAAATGTTGTATAAATAACATAAAGAGTTTTTATAAAACAATGATTGTGAATAGGTCATGAATCCCCTGAGCCCCCTTGTAAAAAAGACACATAACAACTGTGTCACATCCATCTGTAGGATTCATTTCACAATGTGCTTGTACCAGAAGGGAACACTCTTCATGAAAATTGGTCTTAATCTATTATAAAAAGGCTCGAATATTAAATATCATATGGAATGTGTTGTCACAAGTGATCCAGTTCTACAAATAGATTATCCAACAGAAACAAAATTTTATTTTAACGACTAGTTTACTGAAAAGGATGGACCCTGGCCTAATCCATCCAGCCAGACACGACTTGAACTGATAAAAAACTCAACCCAGTACGACTGACATGAACTATCCTAGTCCAATCTAGTTATGTCTGGTGTGACCCCAATTAGCCAAGCCTGCTATAATGTTAGACCTATCCCATTACGCCATTGGGTCACTAGAGTGGTCCATATTGGTTTGCCGATTGCGGTTCACCCAAATTCCAAGACACATAGATCCATGAGGTGCCTCAACACATTCAAGATGTCATTATACCATCCTCTTACCCCATGAAATTATTGTCGTCGTTGGTCCCATGTGTCCCTCCTACTGCGGACGCAGCCCACCTGCCATAGACACGACCCTTCACCACATTATCCATGATCACCACCCACAACCTCCATCGTTTTGGGCACACATGTGGTCTAAAAAGACCATAACCTCACACCCTTCTGATGTCCGCCTAGTCGATGGCCATTATGTAACACCCTCCACCAGGACTTGTGCCACCTCTGCCACCAAGCACCATGCTAATGGCCTAATTTCCACCTAACACACCACATGAACCCATCCAGATCCACTTCTCTAGGAATCACCTATTTCTATCATAAACCATATCCTCATGTGATTGATGTCGTCCCTTATCCATCCCACATCCATGACGTCTTCTCAGTGTCGGGTCACCTATATCTGTTCATTATGCCACATATCAAATGATAAAGGATACTCTATAAATATATATTAAAGAACTAGGAATGTAGAAATATTTGGTGGAAGAGATAAATAAATTGGAAAGCCAAAATAATGGATGTTTTCCTTATTCGTTTCAGCTTTTATTTATCCATGATATTTTGATGAATGAAGACATAATAAAACCAATATTTAAATACAATCATCCCTAATAGTCAACCAACATAAATTAACCATCCCATATGAATGATCAAATCATGGATAAACTTATCTGTGGGTTGGAAAGTGTTCATCATTTATTTTTAAAAAGAACATGGAAATGATCATAAAGAAAATAAATGAACCAACGGGAGTCTAGACCAGTCTTTGAAAAAGGAATAAATTGTATCTATATCGTTCATCGATTCATTAATCATGGATTCATAATCTGATCTCTGATGCATCGTCTCCGATTCTCAATCAACCATCATACGTCAGAGAGAACTCCATGTCTTCTTGTCAGAGGAATTACAAGGTTATAATGACAAATAAGAATTTAGTTTCAAGGTTCATTTAAAAAAATATTCCATTCATGTGTCGCAATAAATTTTTTTATTTAATATCTTAATACTAACACATCAAAAAACTATCAATTTCATTTGGACTGCACTAGACTATGTCAGGCCTCCTCTATGGTATAGTTGTTATTGGGAAAACAATGGTGCCTTCATATTTATAATTAGGGAACCCATTATGAATTTATTATAGTCTATAAAAATACTACCGGTGAATATAATTAAATACATAACATTATTCGATGGGTTGATTCAGGAACACCAGGCCTCAGAATCTCATTATGTATCAGCACCTTGTCTCATTAATTTCAAAATTAATTTATGAAAATAAAATCGACGAAAATATGAATCATAAAATTTTCCCCACATTAGGAATTTACATGCCCAAAGGAAAAAAAGGATACTCATTGAAAATTTGGGAGTATTGATCCTAAATCTGAGCTTCCTTATACCATGTTCCCTCTGGGTGGTTCTTGGGCTACCACCGAATGCACACCATATGAATTGACCACCCATGAAAGATCCATTAATATTATCCTCAATCTCCATTGGAAACTCCACAAAAGTTTAAACATTAATAATATCCAACTCACCATAGTGGAAGACGTGTGATAGATAATGCACAAACCTCCTCAGTGGTGACACCTGGATGACATCCCGGACATGGTGCAACAACAAGGGTAGATCTATATGATACACCGACTCACTACCTCTAATTTGAAACTGAAAATGGATGATGTAACTTAGAGATTTTTGGATTCCCATTCCAAATCATCACTTTTTCCATCAAGGTAATACCTGAATAAACACATGTTCTCCATCCACTGCCACCTATGTACTTAGTCCCCTATCATCATACGACATCTTCTGGCTCTGTACATTCCTTATCCATTCCAAGATGATTTGTGCCTTCTTAGTGGTAGCACGTACCAACTCTGGACCCATGAGTTGTGAATATCCTAGGTCGATACAATAAGGTAGTGACATACATGGTTGCCAGTAAACAGCTTCAAATGGATCTATAACAATGGTTGAGTGGTAACTATTTTTTTTTACCAAAACTAAACCCATTTTATTTTTCCCTCATATATATGAATAAAGTCTACGATGAAAGAAAACAGAATGTCCTCAAGAACCAAAATGGTCAATCCACTAGAAATATGATTAGGGATGAATGTTCATCCTCAAGCGTATCTATGTACCAAATACCTCCAACAAACAGTTCCACAAACTAATTGTTAAACGAGCATTATGATATAAAACGATGGTTGATGGAACTCTGTGTACCTGAACCATCTCCCGCACATAGAGGCTTACCAGCCAATTTACGAATCTCTACTCACAAAAAGGTTGGAAGTGGGCCTACTCGGTGAGTCATTCAATGATCAACCTGATGGTATTGTGTCCCTTGGACATGTGTGTTAAACACATAATTATGTCTATCAACATCCCATTATACATACACTATTGAACCTGAAGTGGTTGGTTCAATCCAACATGAACCCAGTTCTGAGCCTTCACTTGTTGGAAAGTGAAGAATCAAGAAACAAAATTAACCACTTCCTTCTTCAAACATGGCAACCAGAACTGAATTTAGAATTCCATTTTCATCTTATCCAAAATTGTATATACCTCAAATGAAGATGTGTGAAAATACCCTAGAACGACAACTCATAATTCTACTAGTACAAATTGCTGACCTTTGAAAAGAATGACGTGATTCCCACATATCAAAAATTAATCTGGGGCACGCCCTATAGACAACTAAGCACATAGTTTATCACTGTCGGTATCCCCTAGTTTTTCCACACAATCATTCTGTAAGAGTGTTTGGGTGACAACCATCAAATAGAAATAACATTCTATCTATCTCTCTAGAGAGAATTTTTGAAATGAGTCTAACTGCTATGATGCGTAGCTCCAAAACTACAATGTAGATCTCCTACTGAGAGCATATTACAATACATAACATTTTCCATTAGTATAGAAAATCATGAATACACAATAATGGAATAATTATAGTTGTCGCATATTTATCTTGTTCATATCATTCTAAGATAATATATACGTTAGACTCATGTCGTTATAGACACGCATCAGGAACTGTCACCACAACGTCAAGGTGAACACTAATATTTCTACCTCAGAATCATGGGTAACATAGTTCTACTCATGATTTATCAAATAGAATTAAAAATATGAAATCAATGCATTCCCATGCATCTAGACACATCCAACCACAATCCCCGATGCCTCAAAAAACAATATATACATGATTCCCTCTTATCGTAGTTTGAAGATGAGTGTGATCTTCAGCCTCTGCCTAAGCTCTTGAATGGATTGTTGTAACTTCTCTATCCAAAATATGGGATTCCACTTCCATGTCAATGAAGTCAAGGGTCATGTTACTCTAGAGTAGTTTGGTAAAACCCTCCAATAATTCCTTCCCTAACCCAAGAAACTTCTCACCTGTGTATCACCCTTCGGTGGATCCCAATCAGGAACCTCCTCAATATTCACCAGATTAACTATGACTCCTTCCTCTGAAATAGAATTTCCAATAATGTGTCCCTCTCAAATCCAGAGTTAACACTTTGAGAGCTTCCCATTAATTTGGTTCTATTATAGCATAAATAGAACCATATAGTTGTGTATCCTATGTTTCTCCTCTGATACTGTGTACCCCAAGAATACATTAATGAATTCCACCACAAACAGGTCTATGTATGGATGGATGATTTTGTTCATGTGTCCTATGAACATTTCTGGGGAATTCATCATCCCAAAATGAATCACCATGTACACATAGTTTCTAAACCTATATTTTAAGTATGTCTTCAGTAAATATTCATCCCATACATGAAGTTGATGAAATCCATATATGTGGGTAATATTTGAAAACCACCTCACTCCCATCATCTGATCGACGAGTTCTTAGATCCTTGGAAGTAGATACTTGTTCATTGTGGGATTCTAAATCATGAAAAAAACTCCACACATAACCTAAATCAATAATAATCCTTTTGGGAAAACAAAACCAGAGCCACCCAGAGTAAAACATTGGATCTTACGAAGCCCTTCCTCTAAAGATACTACAACTATCTCGTCAATCATGAAGCTATGTGGTATGCATCTAATATTTAGTGTTAGATATCGTTTTTTTTTTCAATGTTATATATCAATTCATATGTCTACCACCTGTCATCGAGATAATTTGTGGAAATCCTTGTGAAATAAGTCTTCATAAACTGCCAAAACACAATGAAACTGAGGACTCGTATCATCCACTCCACCGAGAGTGAGGCTAACAACTAATTAGTAATCTGCGAAAAACCATTATGAGTATATTTATCATGTTCTTCAAGCATTTGGTTTTCACCAACAAAGGATAACATTGTCTAATCATTGCATACACACCACCCTCTATTATAAAAATAGTCAATATGTGCATGGACAATGGGTAACATGTTGATACAAAGAATGAATTCAAAAGTGTAAGAACCTGGACCTTCTTTTTAGGTAGGTTTTTTCTTCTATGGTCGTTTTTTAGAAAAAGTGGAAATTCTGGAGATTTTCTAAGAACACGCCAGGTACTTTATGAGTACACACCTTTTAATTCCTTGTTGTAGGAGGGTGTGTGATGGTATTGTAGTCTCCACACACATGGCCATGTGATATTGACTTGGAGGTCGCTTAAAGCGAAGTACGGAAAAGGAAAGTACACACTATGTACTTCAAAAGTACCAGTCATGTGATTTTTTTATTAAATGCACTGGGGTCACGTCTAACCACCCGAAATCACTTCTTATAGGTCTTCTTCATCCGAGAGAACCCGTACAGCCGTGGATCATCTATGAGACCCCCAACCTCAATCCATCCTCTGATTCGAACACTGTTGATTGCATTGGAATCGTATTAGTGAGATCTCTCTTCTGCTGGAATCTCGTTGCATGATTTCTCTTATTTTCCATGTTATCGTGGGTTGAACATTTTAGACATTTTCATATATCTATGGAATTATAAGGAGATTAAAGATTCTTGGTTGAAGTATATTGATTTTCTAATACCGAGGTAGGTAGTCTGTGTCTTTCTATAAGAAGTATTTGAGTTTTATGTGCATATTTACCCAATACCCCTGAATAGTGTATAGCGTTTTTACCGTTTTAGAAATATTGTTTCTCTGCTATGGAGTTATTCTTGAGTAGATGATTACTGATTGTGAGTAGTTTGAATTGTTGTGCTTTGGATGTATTTACCAAGCATGTTTTGCCTGTTTTGACATTTTGGTCTTGTTTTCATGTAGGCTGATGTTTGCTTCCCCATGCCTAGTATTATAGGATGGTGTGACTATTATTTTGTTATCATGTACTACAATAGAGTGCCAGAAATGTAGTTCTTGAGGTTGACCTTGGCTGTTACGCATAACTATACTTGCTTGACTTACACAGGACCGTGAGAAACTGGTGTATAGACCATAAGGTGAATGACCGATTAGGGCTTCTCTAGAGTGTATTAAAAATTTACTATGTGAGAACACATAGGGGATTGATGTTGAGTGCGTCCATAGAGTGTCTGTAGTTCATCGACATGTGCTATAGGGGGAATAAGATGTTGATTGCTTCCCTAGAGCGCCTTCTGTATTGATACAATACTATATGGGGAATTGATGGTGAGTGCTTCCTCAGAGAGTCTATGATTAAGCTGAACCAGAGGGGTCATACTGAGTGTAATGCCCAGAGGGTTTCTTATACTTGTTAGGTAGGACCAGAGGGGATAGGCTATTAGTAATTCCAAGAGGTTTAACTTGTTATTAGCTTCTTCATTATGTTTCTAGGTAATACCAGAGGGGATAGGCTATGGGTAATTCTTATAGGGTTACTTGTTGTGTTATCTGGTTAGTTTTTCTGTTTCAGGCTATGTGGTGATTTTAATGATTTAAACTGTGGATTGTTTGCTACTTAGTGCTTTTTTATTTACTGTTTTTTGTACTTTTAACTACCATATACTCACTGACTGTTAGGCATAGATCATCGGGTGGTTTCCTCCTACGATTTAGTCTCACACCATGTTCGGGACATGTTTCTAGGACCAAACAGATTATATTGTTGGAGTTATAGATAAGGGTAAGTGACCTTCTACATCAGGAACGTGACTTACTGTGGAGCTGGAGAGTATGAGACCAAGCTATGGCTTGGGATTCTAAGGAGCTGTTTATCATTCTATTATACTTGTTTTAGTACTGATTGTACTTCGATCATCGTGACTTGTTTTCCTCTTTTCCTAGAAATATGTACGATGAATCATTATATATATATGTGATCAAGTAGTCTATTATTCCAATCATCCGTTGTTTATTGTTGTTGGATAATTACTGTTTATGCATTTGTATGTGGTGTTTACTTCCACTGTGTGCTCCGCCAATGAGGGGATATTTTCCCCTCTATCACACCCAAGGACCTCACTACTAGTCGGCATCCTCTGGCGTTCATGGAAATGCGCTTGAGGCCCTCTGACCAACCACGTACGAGGCACCTCTGGGTGGCATCAAGAACTGGGACATTACAAAGTGGTATCAGAGGCGATAATTTTCTATTGATTACAGTATTTAACTTTTTTCCAGGGAAAGGAAGGAATATGTACTTGTTAATAAGTTTTGCCTAGTAGTATTGAACTAGTGTATAAGGGAATGCCAATCTACCTCATTTAATTGGATTTTTTTTTCTGGTTTTGCAACTATTTTAGATGATTTGATTTCACCTTAAGTGATTCACATGATTTGTGATGTTTTAGTTGATGTTATTGAGGTTCTATTTCTATTGAAACTCATTGAGATGAGGGTATACCGTCTCATGCATTATATTAGCTCTTTCTACAAATCACATGTCATGCATTTTTTCCATTCCAACTAGGATGGATTAGATAATCCATGTTGTTCTGATAGATGATGTGTAAAATATACATGTTTTTGTGATAGTTTCCTTGATTAAAATACATGTTGTTTCATAGGTTATTGTTTTGTGTAAGGAGTTTCTTGATTGACTGCCAAACACTGGTTATTGAGGTGTTATGGGCCCTCATGGACCGATATTTGGTGGATAATTGTATTGTTTTCCTTGATATAACATTTATAAGATGCCAAAAATTGATTCGTGGGAAGTATAGGCCATCACGGATAGGAAATTGGAACTTTGAATGCTCGTTTTATTTTTTTCTAGGTTCTGGTGTAGTTCTGAGGCTTACTATATGTAAAAACACAGAATACTCGATGTGTAATGTTAAGTACAGGTCGTGTGTTCTTCTATTTGATATGAAACTGTTTTTTTAAGTACACGATGTGTAGTCTCTTACTGTGTCATAGGCTATTTGGGGAGATACACGAGATGGGAAAATCTGGACAGAACATGTCGTGTATCATTCATACACGTCGTGTCATGTCGACCCCATTCCCACTCATGTCACTAACTACATAGGTTTGATGATTCATGTCTAATACATGTCATGTGCCATCTAAACACATCGTGTAGTCTGACACAGGTAATCGGTTATGTTGCAAACAACATGGGATGGAGTTACCCTTTCACGTACACACCATATTCTCCTTGAACACGTCGAGTAGTATGACCCAGGTACCTGGCAGTGTCAATAACAACCCGGGATGGTGTTATCCTTTCTCATATACGCCATGTCCTTTTGGAACATGCCATGAAGTGTGATCTGTGTGTCAGGCCATGTCACTAATAACACGAGCCATGTGAATCTTGTCTAGTACACACCACGTCTATCTTGATCATGTCGTGTAGTTTAGGGTGTTACATGACCAGTGTAGACATGAGTACATGCCCATGTAAATGAATAATGGTAACACGCCGTGTAAGAAATTTACATGTCATGTAGTCATGTTTTGTAAAACATGAGTGCTTTCATACTCCAGCTCACTTCTTTCACACCTTGTTTTCAGTCCTTGATATCTTGATCTATGGTGTGTGCTTGACCATGCATATTCAAGCCACCGAGACATCCTCCGGTTGTATGTGCATTTCCAGGAGGTGATCAGACACTAGACATGGCCAATCAGGGACTACCTGTAGATCCTATAGTTTATCCAGACTTGGCCCCTTCTGTTGTACCTGACATATGTGTCGAAGCATAGTTCATGGAGGCCTTCCTGAGTATGATGCATACCTTTCAGGGACCGACGTCTCTTTCCCCATATATGGCTTCATTGATTTCGGTCTTCAAGAAGTAGCATCCTCCCATATTCTCAGGGGAGGGAGGACCTCAGGTTGCTGAGTCATGGATAGAAGCCATGATGATGATCTATGATCATATGGAGAAGCCTCCAGATAAGAGGGTCATGCTCGATACCTATACGATTCGGGACTCTGCCAAGAGTTGGTGGGATGTGATCTCATAGGAGGGATGAAAGCAGGTTATGGCGTGGGATGAGTTTCATCACATCTTCTTTGATTACTTCTATCTGGAGACCTTGAGGCCAATCGAGCTCGGGAGTTTATCATTCTAGAGTAGTATACTCTTTCTATTATTGACAATTCCTCCCTCTTTACTGAGCTGCATCTCTTCACACCTATTACTGGTGGTGATTTGTTGTTCATGGAAAGGAAGATCAAGGATGGTCTGATGCACGACATACGATCATAGATGAACATATTGCAGCTAACTTCTATCACTTCTATAGTTAACCAAGTGCTGATCATAGAGCACAATATGAGGGATCTAGAGTTTTAAGCCAAGGCGGCTCGACATTTGGGGTAAGTGTTTATCCTAATGATAGCAGGAAGCGCCACAGGGAGTCTTCGCACAGTGATCCAAAGAGGTGATACCCTCGTTTTGATAGTCATGTAGTGTGTTAGAGGCGTGGAAAGAGCCGGTATACGTGGCCACATTTCCCAAAATACCTAGTGGAGTTCTGATATCACTGAAATATGGGTCACCTTTAGTGCTTCTATCAGATCTGTTCTCCAACAGCTAGTGATAGGGGATCTTTTATGACTCCACCGGTTTCTCACCAGTCTAGGAACTGGAGTTCTTCCGGCTGTTCAGGCTGAGTTTGAGGTCATGGTTGTGGTATCCAGTCACCTGGTATTCATTGACATCAGGGTGCATCAGCTTAGAGTGGTTAGGCAGGGTCACATGGCTGTTGTATATTCCAGAATTTTGCAGTAGAGTGTACCCAACAAGATCAGGATCCTAGACCATTAACTGTTCGAGGTATGATATTAGTAGCCTCAGTTTTAGCTTCTTCACTTTTTGATACAAGGGAATCCCATAGCTTTATAGATGTTTCTTTCTTGAGGAGCATTGGGCTCTGCAACTTTTCCACTGCTGATATCTTGACGCTAGACACTCTGTTGGGGACTAGAACGACTACTGTACATCAGTGCAAAGAGTTCCCTCTATAGGTTTGTGGATGTCACTTCTTATGGGACCTATATGTCTTAGAGATGACATACTATGATGTCATTCTCGGGATGGACTGGTCAGTTCTATTCCATGTATTTTTTGACATTAATCGCCACCTGGTGGGGTTTGTATCACTAGATGGTGGATCTTTTTGTCATAGGGGTGAGTGGGATGTCCAGGTGAAGATAGCAGGTCAAGAGCATCATGGGTTGGGAGTAATTACAACTCAGATTTCTAGTCTTAATCTACATTACTAGGGGACTTCATAGTTGTACATTCCCCCATTGTGGATCATTTTAGAGATGTCTTTCCAGAGGACTTTTCAGGTTTTCCTCTAGAGTATGAGGTATACTTCTCGATTGAGCTTGTTCCAGGAGTGGAACCCATTTCTATTCCTCCTTATAAGATGGCTACACCTGAGTTATAGGAGCTCAAGAGGTAGTTAGAGGAGTTGCAGGAAAAGGGTTTCATCTGACCTAGTACTTCTCCTTGGGGTTCACCTATCTTGTTTGTGAAGAAGGCAGATGGTAACCTCAAGCATTTTTTGGACTACCAAAAGTTGAACCAGTTGGCGGTTAAGAACTGATATCCCTTTTCTAGGATTGATGATTTTTTTATCATCTTCGTGGAGTGCAGATGTTTTTGAACTTTTACCTAAGATCCAGTTTTCATCAGTTGCATGTTAGACCATTAGATATACCTCTTATAGATTTCAAGAGCATTTAAGGACAATATGAGTACTTGGTTATGTCGTTCGGTCTCCCGAACACACCTGTAGTTTTCATGGCACGAATGAACTGAGTATTCCATCCATACTTGGATTCTTTTGTGGTGGTATTCGTGGATGATACATTTGTGTACCCTAACACTCGACATAACCATGCTACCCATATTTGTATCATTTTGAGTACACTTAGGGAGAATCAATTATATGCTAAGATATCAAAGTGCCACTTTTGTATGGATCAGATTCACTTCATGGGTCATGTTATTTCAGAGGTAGGACTGTCAGTAGACCCAGAGAAAGTGAGAGATGTAGTTTCCTGGGATCATCCGAAGAATGTCTTTGAGGTGTGGAGATTTATAGGGATGGAAGGATATTACAAACATTTCATACCAGAATTTTCATGATTAGCAGCACCACTGCTAGTTCTGACTAATATGTGGGCATAGTTCTTATGATTAGATTATTGTGAGTAATCCTTTTAGGAGCTGAAGGGGAGGTTGACTTCAACACCGATACTAGTATTGTCTGAGCTGGGAAAGATCTATATTGTTTATCATGATGCATTAGGTATCGGGTTGGGAGTTGGTCTTATGAAGGGTGATGGAGTGATTTCGTATGTGTCTCGAAAGTTGAGGCCACATAAGATTATTTACTCAACACATGATTTGAATTTGGTAGCTGTTGTTCATGACATACACTGTTGGAGACATTTTTTTATGGGAGATCATTTTGTGGATTTCACCAACCAAAAAAGTCTCATGTACATCTTTACTCAGTGTGATCTGAATTTGAGATAGCATAGGTGGTTTTAGTACCTATAGTCCTTTGACTTTGATCATGCCTATATTCATGGGAAAGGCAATGCAATGGATGATGTGTTGAGCAGGAGATCTTAGATACATGCAGATCATGAGGCCAGTTGTGAGTGGGAGCTTATGGCTTTGTCCTATAAGATGCATTTGGAGGTACATAATATTCAGTGGAAGATGTTTCTTTCTTCTGTACCTATCAACATTACTCTTTTGGATCGATCTTGAATGAGGAATCTATCAGATTCTGAAGGCCTAGTCCTAAGGAAGAGTGTGTCAAGAGAGGAACCTATTCCTAGATGGACCATAGGTGACGATGAGATCTTTCATTTCCAAGGGCATGTATTGGTGCCCCCAGATATATGCAAGGAGCTGATGCAATACTTTCATTCTTCAATTTGGGATGTTCATATTAGAATCACCACGACGTATCGTGATCTACACCATCAGTATTGATGGCCAGGTATGAATATGGACATTTCTGGTTTCGTCATGAGGTGTTCTACTAGTCAGCAGGTGATGGCAGGGCATCAACGACCCGAATGTCCTTTACAAAAGTTATCCATTCTCAAGTGGAAGTGGAATGATGTCGTGATGGACTTCGTGATATTCTTGCCATGGTTGCCTCAGGGGAATGATGTTGTTTGGGTTGTCATTGATAGACTCATGAAACATTCTCACTTATTGTCGATCAAGAAGACCTTCAGGGTTGATAAGCTGGGACAGTTTCAGATTCGATAGATTGTACATCTACATGGAGTTACACACACTATATATTCTGATAGGGATGCATGTTTTACATCTCAGGTCTGGAAGGGGATTCAGAAGGCTTTGGTACACATGTACTTTTGAGTACAACTTACCATCCCCAAACAGATGGCCAGTCTGAGCATACGAGTCAGGTGCTTGAAGATATGCTCTGAGCATGCATTCTATATTTTTGAGGTTCTTGAGAGAAACATATATCTCTTGCGGAGTTTTTTGAAAAAAAATAGTTTTCAAGTGATTATTAAGATGGCACGTTATGTGATTTTATACAGTAGGCCATGTCGATCACCCTTATGTTGGTTGGAGGCAGCAGAGGAATCTTTGCCAGGACCTCATCTTGTTCATGACACCGCAGAGCAGATAGAGTTGATTCAGAAGTGGATGGCTACTACACAGTCTCGATAGAAGTATTATGATGATTAGCAGAGATGACCTATGGAGTTCGAGGTCGGGGGTCATGTTTCCATGTGTGTCACTCAGAGGATGGGACACCAGTGGATTCACAGATAGGGTAAGTGTTCACCGAGGTACATCATGCCATTTTAAGTGATAGAGAGAGTTTGTTTGGTTGCCTATCATATGCAGTTACCTCAGAGGTGTAGTTCTATGCATGATGTCTTCCATGTTTCTCTTCTTTGACGTTGCATTTTTGACCCATATAATGTCTTTAAACCCAAGGAGGTTGAGCTTTAAGTGGTTGTGTTGTTTGAGGAGCATCCTCTATGGATTGAGGATCGCAGTACAAAGGTTCTCGGTGGACTGTCTGTTCCTCTAGAATGGGTGCAATGGCAGCACAGGCGAGTACAGGATGAGACATGAGAGAGGGAGGCCGATGTAGTATCCCAGTGGCCAAAACTGTTTGGGGTTTCTCCTTATACGACATCCAAGGGAAATCCGGGGACAAATTTCTTGAAGTGTGGATGTTTGAAGGAACACAGATCTTCTTTGCAGGTATGTTTTTCCTTTTCTAGTCATTTTTTAGAAAAAGTGGAAATTCTGTAAATTTTCTAAGTACATGTCATGTACATTATGAGTACACACCGTGTACTTCCTTGACATAGGAGGTCGTGTGTAGGTAGTGTAGTTTCCACACACATGGCAATATGGGAGTGACTTGGAGGCCGCATAAAGTAGAGTAAGGAAAATGAGAATACATGTCATACACATCAAATGTACATGTCGTGTACTTTCTTTTTTTCATTAAACACACCGAGGTCACGTCTAATCACCAGTAACCACTTATTCTATGTCGTCTTCATCTTAGAGAACCCGTAGGGCCGTGGATCTTTGACGAGCCCCCGAGCCTCTGTCTGTCCTCTGATTCTAATGTTGTTGATTGCGTTGGAATCGCAACAGCGAGTTCTCTCTTCTACTGGAACCTAATTTCATGATTTCTCTTATTTTACATGTTATTGTGGGTTGAACATTTTAGTCATTTTATGAGATATTTTACATTCTAATGAGATTCCAGATTCACAGTTCAAGTATATTGATCTCATAAACCCAAGGTAGGTGGTTTGTGACTTTTTGTAGGATGTCTTTGAGTTATATGTGCAAATTTACCCAATACCCATGAACGAGGTATTGTGTGTTTACTGTTTTAGCCCTATTGTTTCTCTTCTATGCTGGTATGCCTGAGTAGATGATTATTTATTTTGAATACGGTGAATTCATGTTCTTTGGATTTATTTTCCATGCATGTTTTTCCTGTTTTGACCTTTAGGTGTTCTTTACCTATAGGCTGCTATTTTCTTTCACATGCCTAGTATTATATAATGATGTAACTTTTGTTCTGTTATCCTGTTGTGTTGTAGAATTCTATCCAAGTATTTCATGAGGTTGGCCTTTGCCTTTACACGCTGCTACACATAATTGACTTACACAGGGCTGTGAGAACATGGTGTATAGACCATAGGGAGAATGGATGATGAGGTCTTCTCCAGAGTGTCTTTTTAATTTACGATTCAACACCACATGGGGAATTGACGTAGAGTGCTTCCACATAGTGTCTATAGTTCCTCGACATGGGCCATAGGGTGAATGACACATTGAGTGCTTCTCTATAGTTCCTTTTGTAGCGATACGAGACCATTGGGGGAATTCTTGGTGAGTTCTTCTTCAAGGAGTCTATGCTTAAGCTAAAACGGAGGGGTTATACTGAGTGTACTTCCTGGAGGGTTTCTTATACATGTTAGGTAGCACAATAGGGGAGATGATTTGATTACTTCCAAGAGGTTTACCTTGTGTTTAGCTGCCTTCTTGAGTTGCTAGAAATAACCATATGGGATAGGTTGTGGGTACTTCCCAGTGGGATACCAATTGTGTTATCTTCTTTTTTAGCTATTGCATGCTATGTGGTGATTTGAATGCTTTAAACTGTGGATTGTTTACTAATTAGTGATTTCATGTTTTCTATTTTCTATTCTTTAACCTTCCATATACTCACTGACTATTTGGCATAGATCTTCAGGTGGTTGCCTAATGGGATTTAATCTCACATCTTGTTTTGGTCATGTTTTTGCACCTCAAAAGATTATATTGTGGCAGGTATAGAAAAGGGGAAGTGACCTTTTTCTTCTGGTACTTGACATGCTGTGGAGCTGGAGATCCTGGGACCAAGCTATGGCTTGCAATGTTGAGGAGCTATTTATCATTATTTTGTACTTGTTTTAGCACTACTTGTACTTCCAGCATCGTGGAGTCTTTGGATGTTTTCTTAGTCATATGTACCATGCATCATTTTATATATATGTGATCCAATTGTTTATTATTCCGGTCTTCTGATGTTTACTATTGTTGGATATTTATTGCTTCCACTATTGTATGTGTTGTTTACATACACTGTGTACTCCGCCAATAAGGGATTTGTTTCCCCTCTATCACACCCATAGCCCTCGCTTCTAGTCATCTGCCTCTGGCATTTAGGGAAATGTGCCTAAGGTCATGCGACCAACCGGTTATGGGGCGCCCCTGGGTGGCTTCCAGAACGAGGATGTTACAATAAGTCTTGGACGCCACTACCAATCGAACCCATCAAAAACTCTCACCTCAAATTCTATGGTCACAATGACATCACCAATGAGTGATCCTAAATCCCATCCCATAGGTGTCTATTAGTATAATGGTCGATTCAAGAGTTCATTTGGAATATTTAATTTTTGAACAATGGTTGTGTCATTAATATAAAAAATGGAACATGTGTCTATCAAAACTATATCTATAGTGGAAAAGACACAAATAATATTTATCTCCATATAAACCAAGAATCCCATGATTACTTATCTTCATTAGTGGTCCCTTAATCATCTCCTAATTTTTTATATGGTGGGTTAGGACACCTCGGGTCAAATATCCCCGAAAGCTACACGAGTGACACAATATGTCTTTCACCTCACTCACTCTTCGTTGGGATCCATGTAACATTGATCCCAGGTCTCAGGGTTATCATCAAGAGAGATGGAACTTATTGGGTCCCTGCAATAGTAGTAGGATACCTACCATTGAAGATTCATCTAGCTTGTGTAGTACGGTAGGTCTAACTATTGTCGTATATTGATCAAGAAAGATCTCCAACAAATGTTTTCTCCCTAGTACTAAATCATGTTAAGGGATGATAAGGGATATCAAGGATTAACAAATCTCTCTAAATATCATTATTTGAAGGTCGAATACTATAATAATGTGTCTCAAACCATATCAGGGAGTAGAGAGAATGATTAATAAAACTCATCGAGTACTCTGACACAATCATACTACCCCACTACAGATGCAGGAGATCCTGCATGCGCACTTAGTATAACATATATATGAAGAAATCCAATCTAAAGAGTTCCTGAAAGACTTCCCAAAATATATTCACCTCATTATGTTTCTAGGTCACTATGTTCTACCTCAATAATCCATACCCTTAATGAAGACTCACTGCTACAAATTCTTTTTGGTCAGTAGGTGTACTCATTAGGCAAAATACACATGTAACATCTTCTAGCCAATCCTCAACTATCTAGGTGACTAGATCACCCCAATATCTTGGATTTTTCTTCATTTGGAACTCACGAAACACAATCCTCATATGTTAATCCTGAACTAGTAGCGCTGGTATTAATTGATTCCTGATGGGTGGAAGTACCACTGGTAATCCACTTACTAGTGTTATCTCTATTACAAGTAGTATATTTGGTAGAAGACAATATAGTGATGCATTGTCTCTCAGTTGATCATCTTCATGATCAACCAATGAAATCTTAGTTGGCTGTCTGTGTAGAGACATCCTGAAACATATCATGATATTAAAAAATTAAAGGATTATACCAATTTAGATGACTCATGAAGGACATGAGAACACACCAAAAACCTATTTGATTTATGTGACATAAATATTACATACAACTAGTGAATTAATTTTACGAGTTGAAAATCAGTTTTCCAGAGTCCATGTGTATGGATTCTTCAGATGATGTACCAACACTAGATTCTCTAGCTTGAAATCCAAACTCTAAATACATAACACTAAAGCCCTAAAATTACCCCACAGACTCTCGATCCTTAAGTTGTTTTGACATCCTTCGATACAACTTTTTCAGGACCCATCCCAGAGTGACCATTGATGTGACTACCCAAAACCCTTCTCCAATATGTCAAGGGATGGTAACAAGCATCGAGTAGGAATATTCAATAATTGGGACACATTTTCCTAAGAGACTATACAGACACATACACTCACACAATTTACACTCTCAAAATGTTGAAATGTAAAAACATTGAGTAAACAATTCATGCATACACTGAGATACCAACCATAAGTATGATAGTGGGAAACTAGAAAGCATGCAGGTCTAGGATACAATCCCAACAATGAAAGAGTTTTGAAATTTAATTACACATGTTCTTGAAACTCATATATAGAATACCCTAAATGAAGGGTATTTGTAAGTTAGATATGTAGATCCATAAGAGATAAAATCATATTTCCAGTTACTCTAGGAACTACTTGGTCCGGGACCACCTAGAATTCAATCAAAATGTGAACTTCTACACAAGATATGAAAATTTCTGGAATATCATGTGAATGTGTGAGTAAAACTATACTTAATAGGAAATGATGAAACCACATTGTAATACCCCTATGAAATACAAAAAGTACAACATAATGAAATTCATGAAGTACAACGCATTAAAATACATGATGTATACCAAAAATAAATACATGGTATATCATAAATGAAATGCAAGAAGGTACAATAATCTCACATTAGTATATATATATAGCATAAAAAGAGGTAATATTATATGTAGTCCATAGAACACTCGGTATTGGTAACACATAGAGTGTTGATAACACATCGAGTGTCTATAACACTCATACTGTCGATATCACACGTATTGTTGACAACAAAAAGAGTGTCGATAACACCCAGAGTGTAGATAACATGAAAAGTGTATATAACACATGGATTATCAATATGTAAATTATCTCCCTTGTCACATAGGCACCATGTCACAAAGACAACAAGTCACATAGTTACCAAATCCCAAATCCACCAAGTCAAATAGTCACCAAGTAAAACCCAGCAATAGGGTTCCACTCACATCGTGCTTCTATTGGGTGTACCTACTCCACCTACCAATAGTTCATAATCCAACAACAACAAAAACTCACACCGATCAAAAAAAATATTTTCTCATCACAAGGGTCACAATGTCACAAATGAATCGTCAAACTGACACACAAATTAAATGTTACAGTTCAATTACTGAAAAGTTCTAATTAGGGTCTGATTCGGGTCCATTCTAACCCCCAGGACCAAACATGACCTACTATCCCACCCTACCAATTCCAGCCAACCTAAATAGGTCAAGTCTTGTCGGTATAGGCTCATTCTGTCAAGGACCATTTGGCCTGCTAGACTCGCCCCAGATGGCCGCTATGATGCTACAGTGGGCCAACTCTTCTGGTTTGGCCCTCAATGTGGGAACCCTCGGTTTTCCACATGCAGTCCACCCCGAGCTCTATCCACCTAGATCCACGCATTTCAACACCACATTCTTTTGTTCATCCTACCATGATCATATCATGCATCATCACCACCAGCATTAGGTCCACATGGCCCACCTACCACTTATGGTGCACCTCCCTGTTGTGTCCCCATTAGCCACCCTAGACCTCAACTGCCAAGAGTTCCCATGTAGTCTCACCATGACAGTGGCTTCAAGACCGATTAGTGGATTATCTGCCTCATGATCCACCTAGCCCAACTCCCACCATGTTGTGTGCCACCTCTGCGACATTCCACTCTGTCGGCGCCCCCTTGTCTGTCTCAAAATCCCTATGAGTCCAATCATAGCCATAGTATCAGGCACCAGCTTGCACCCCTATAGAACAATATCTTGGTTGATTCACATCATGCCTTCATCATCACACCTATATGATGTATTGTAGATCTAGATCCCCATTCCGGGATCATTGCACCATTGATAAAGGTGAATTTTTTTCATATATTATGATGAATTATGAATATACAATGATTGTTGGAAATATTAATATGAAAAGTAACACCTAAAGAATGGATCAATATCTTTTACGTGTTGTCTATGAGCATTTAATGTTATAATGATGAAAAAAGATGGAATAAAATAAATATCTAAACTAAATCATCCATGATAATAAACCCACATAAATTATCTATCCCATGAGAATATTCAATCCATGTATAAACCTGTTCCCAGGATGATCTACATTAATCAATTATTTTCTTAATGACCATGGAAAAATCCGAAAGAAAATTAATACCCTCCGTATAGTTTCGATTGTCCCTTGATGAAAGTAAAATTCGTATCGTCATCATTTTTTGATACATTGATCTTCGATCCAAGATCTAGTCTATGATATATCATTATTGATTCTTGATCTTCCGGTATTCATTGTAGATAGATCCTTCTCCAATTATAATTATAAATCCATGGTTATGACGATAGCCATAAATTATCAGACAAGGTTCATTTAAGAAAACGTAACCATTTTTTTTAATAAAGTATTCTTATTAAATATTTTATTACTATCACGTCCAGAAACTATATTTTTCACCTTGGATGCATTGGACAATGTTAGGCTCCTTCAAAGGTAATGTCGTGGTTCTGAACGCAATGGTTTCCTTGGATATCTGATCTGGGAACCTATTTTCATGTTATTGTAGTTTAATGAAAAACATCCCACAAACTTTATTAAAATCATAACATTTCTCAACAAGTTATTACAGGCACACTCGGCCTCGAAATCTCACATCATCTTAAATTCTAGTATCTGAATTTCCCCAATTAATTTACAAAAATAAATTCATTGAAAATATGAGTTAATATATTTGTATAATTTTATCATATAATTATGTTATTATAATCCAAAATAAATTTAATGTTGATTGGTTATTTATTGGATTAAAACCATGTCACAAAATGTAATTATACATAAAGTACATCAGTGTATTTGAAGAAATAATATGAGTTACTATAATGGTTGAGATAGAAACTAGATTTATATATCAGTATCATGTGTTTGATATAAAAATAAATATTTAATTAAAGGAAAATAATATAAATTCAGTAATGAATAGGATGAGAGTTCCATTATACTCAAATCTTCCAAAGAAACATGGAAGAAAACATTTTAAGGGGTCTAAAACATTTTTTAGAGTGGAAGGAATGGTCATTAGGAATTGAATGTCGGTGTGATGAAAAGAAGAGGATAGTTATAGGTGGGTATAATGCTAATTATAATTTTCCACCAACACTCTAGTGTTTAAAATTGAATGAGTACTTGTATTAAAAGTTAGATATACGTGTTAATGATGATGAAAAATATTAGAAAAATCATAAACCCATATTGAATAGGAAATTCCATGTGATCATTGTTAAGTGGAGAATTTCATACATTCTATTTACTCAAAAACTGATATTCTATAATATTATTATAGTTCTACACACTATTTATCATCTGATGAATTTTCTAATATAATCCAGATACCACCAATGTGATTAAATGTTGAATTTTCATGGAAAACCCAATATTCGAAGGCCTTCATTTTTATTGACTTTTTTGATAACCCCCTTTCAATGGATGAGGGGAAACCCAATATGGTATGATGATTTTGTCTCAGGTATATCATTATTTTAGGAATATTTTACTTCGGAATTTTCCCCACAAATATCATTATCCACACATGTATGAATTTGATTATATTTTCAGCACAAATTGGACTTATTTACATAAATCAAATGTAAATTATTATTGAAGGGATTTGATGATTAATAATCTAAATATAATATTAATCATTAGTCATTATGATGATTAATATCATATTAAAATTGAAACAAAAATTTTAAAATGATTTTATTTCCTATTCAAGATGGTTGTATTTCTTTTATGGTTTCATTGAAACACAACATCATTGATATTAATTTTTTGAGAGTATTTATTGATGTATTCATAGAATACATTAATAGTTTTTAATCAAATAATTCTGTTACTTTTCAATTAATCTCATACTTAATGCGACAAATATTTTAATGACTCTATATATAATGATTCAAATATAGATTTTGTATTTGAAAAAAAAACTCCAAGAGGGTCTTGGAATTGAAATCATTTGACCAAGTGAATCACCATGTGTGGAACATATTATTTTTATTAATAAGAAATACGTGTCTATGTGACATTGTTATTATTATCATAAAATGAACAACCTCAAAATGAAGAATATGTATCATCTTCCTATTATTAATGATTTATTTGATCAATTTCACGATGCTCAGTTAAGATTCATTATTATTATTTATTTTGTATATCATGAATTGAGAGTCAGGAAATACAAAAACCGAATGTAATATTTTATTCATTGTATAGAAACAATGAATTTTTAGTTATTGAATTTTTTAATCTAATTCCAATTCATTCAACATGTATATAATGAATAGATTATATATAAATTATCAGGATCACTTTATCCTAGCCTTTATAGATTATATTTTTATGTATTCAATAAGGATGTAATAGAATTAAGATCACTTTATTACTGAAAAGAATACCCTAATGAAGTACACTTTTATAAAAAAATTACAAAATTATAATTTTGACTATAAAAAGATTCACTTTTATGTTCATATTATATATTGTGAGGGTGTATCGGTGGATCAATAAAAAAATATGTACTATAAATTGTCCCCATCTAATCAATATGATTGAGATCCATAATTTTATTGTTTTGGATAAATATTATTGTAACATTGTTAAAAATTTATCATGACACTTTAATGTACACATTTTTTAAATCTGGAAGGGATCTGTGATCCTTTAGATAAATTAAATTGTTGAAAATATCAAGGAATTGAGGCAGTTCTTAGATAGTATAACTATGATCACACAACTTTTTAGTAGAGAGGTGTTTGTAAACAATATTTATGAATCAAATAAGGGACATGTATTCATCATCAAGGAGAATGATATAGTGATATAATATACATAATTAAAATATATGTTTCATGAGAAACATTACACATGTGAAGAATTAGAGTTTCTAGTTGTAAATTTTTAATTTCTAATATGGTGACATTATCTATTTAGATAATGTTATTTAATATATACTGATTAAAGGAATTTAATGTATATATTCACTCAAAATGATTTGTTTATGAACTGAAGATGATGGTTAGAGTTGAATAATGATTATGACTACTCATTAAATTACTATCCTAGAGAAAAGAACAAGGTTTTTGATGCATTGAGTCAAAATATTCAAGCTATATTATCTATGATGATGATTAAAAATATCCATTTCATTATTATTTTCAAATGCTAGATTATACGAATCTTTCGGGAATTGGTGAAATATTATCTACGTAAAATGTATTTCAAACCATATATCCTTGTGAGATTTAACATAATACAAATAGAATATGTGAAACAATATTATAAAGTTAGAAATTATACTGAGTTAAAAAATTATTATGGTTGAATAATAAGTTCAAAGTCTCTTTTATGTATACATTATATACCAAATTTGAATAAGGAGTTGTTGGATGTGCCTCATAGTCCACCTTTATCAATTCATCTATGAAGTAAAGAAATAAATATATATTTAAAAGATTATATACAGTGGGTAATAGAGAATATATATTCTATAAATGATGTATCTCAATTTTTGTTACTTCAACTAGTAAAGGTTTAAAAATTGGGATCTATGTGTATCATATAACCATTACCCATGTTGTATTGGATATGGGAAACAATCACCATATATATTTTCATTGGAATCCCTTATTCTTCTAAAATCCAAAATGATATTATTGTTGTAGTTAGTTTACTTACTAAGTCATTACACATCATCTCCATTCAATAAAACTTATCTCTATATCAAATTTACACTATATAATATTAGATTGTGGTAAGGTTTCTTACTGTAACATATTCTATAGTGTCTTTTCATGATACTAGGGTTACCTAAATTTTATGGAAAATTCACAGCATGGTAAGGATATAGAGTTGTGTTTATAAAAAAAATTCTTCCTCGTGTAGATTTTTAGTCTATGTGAACCATTATAACCCTTGATTATATGTGGTGGTCTAGTTAAATTAATTTAATATGTGGATAATATCAATAAATTACTTTAGTCATGTTTTCTTAAAATAATAAATTTCACTCAAAAATTCATATGAATCATTGTAAATAACCATATGGAATTAAATTAAGAAATAAAATGTTTTTGGATGAAGATAATGAAAGTAAAATAATATGACTTGAAATAGATGTGGACAATGGTGGGAAATTCAGAATCATTCTTCCATACATAAGAGTAAAAAATATTTGGTAGAAAAATTATATTGACAACTTTAAAAAATATATGGAGTTTGATATTGGTAAAAAGTAATTCTAAATTACTTATCTATTGAGAATGATGTGATATTTAGAAATAAATGAATTTATATTCCATGGTATGTTTTCCATTATGATATTATTGATCAATTAAAGAAGTTAATATATCACTTGCATCTAAAATTAACCCAATCTCAAGTTCATGACATGTTCCATGAATCACAACTATGGAATTACATAACGTATCCATAATATTTACTAAACTCATCGGTCATACAAGTAGATTATGAGAATTAATGTGAATAGAAATTTGTAGATATCTTAGATCATAGATATAATGTTATATTGATGAAGAATACTCAACTATTTAATGTTTTTTGTAGGATTAAATAGTTCTATTAATCTATTAGAACCATTCCTTAAACATAACATAATCCAGTAATTACCTTTATATATTATATAAATAAATTCTCAACGATATTTTAGGGTATAAAGTTATTAATATAGGGTCATACATTATAAATATCAACCGAAAATAATACATTGTCGGTAAAACATAAAAAAATAACAGTTTTTTAATAAAACAAATTTTTATAATCAAAATAAGAAATATTTTAATATATTGTTTCCAAAAAATACATCATGGATTCTCATTTTCATTTTACCATTCGTAAACCCTATGAATTTTTTTAAGCACGGGTTAAGAAAAAAATCACTATAAGGTATATAAAAATATGTAGCTAAAATATTTGTCTATGAATACTAATAAACATATGAAATAATTTTTCCCAAGGAATTCGTATCACCCGTAATGTATCCTCTACTTAAATTGTGAAAAAGTGATTTCCATAATACATAGGAAACATATATAAATCCATTTTGATAAATTGGGTAAATATTGAGATAATATTTAAACCCTCATGGATACCTTATGATTTGTAATCAATATGGATACATTTAAATCATGCTGTCTTGGAATTCTTATATTATAACTGTAACTGTTACACGTAGAGTAACCTTATGACTGTTGTAAAACATAAAAATTCCTAGTGAATAAATGTTGCATATAATTCCGACCATTCAAAACAAAATATTTTTAATAACCTTAACATAGTGATAAAACATGAACCGATTAATAAAAACATTCATTTTTAATTTCATAAAAATAGAAATTTAAAAGATAAATTTTAATGTAAATCCCCATATAATATAATATAATTGAAAATAGAGTTAATAGAACAGAAATAATATGTTCATACACTGTAAATCAAAAAAATATTAATGAATATAAAAAATTGTAATTACACAAATAATGTTAGTATCACATATTTAATGAAATAGATGGTTTGGCCAAAGAATGGAACTTGGGTTAATAATTCCCTTTACCTCGAGTTCGACTTGCATAAAATCTATTTAAACCTATTGTATAATGGTGAAAGTGTTTTATTAATATTTTAATGAAACATATTAATTTTAAAATAACCTTTTATAATAAATTTATAACATCATTCCCACCATTTAAAAAAAAATTAATCCATTGTTTTGTGTGCATTCTTTACATTGTTTCCATGGTCAGTTTGTAATTTGATTTCTTCTTTAAAATTTAATTGAAAAAAAAGTACTGCAATGAAATGGTATTAATAAGTTTCTATATTGTAATATGATACCATAAGTAAAAGTTTTTCTTATTTTATAATGAATCATTAGTGAAAATATTAATGATATTAATTTAGATCATTTTGGCGATTCTTCCATAATCACAAACAAATTTATTTATTTAATATAATATTATTGATATGTTTTAATTGAAAAAATAAAGTAGGGAATGTAATATAATTTAGTATTGGTTTCATACATTAAATGGGTTCTAATAACATCAGTGATGTTAATAATGGAAATTGATAACACATCATCCATGATGTCTGTAAATCCACACATCACAGAATATTTTTTTATTTTTAGAATCAGAGGTAGAGGATAATAATTATAATGATGAAATTTTCCATAAACATGATAAAAATATTTTATTAATAATATATTATATTTTTCATGCCTCTTAGAAAAATTTAGGTGAAGAAATTATAAGAATAGTAATTGAAAAAGAAAAAAAACGAAATGAAATGATAATGAAAGAGAGTTTTTAATTATTGAATTATCCTCCTTGAGAACCATTTTAATTTCATAGTTATTTATACTTTTTGTGATACTAGAAAGTCAAGGACATGGGGAATATGATGGATATAAATATTGGCCTGAAATTGTATAAGGATTAATTCTTGAGTTGCGTGAGGAGAAGTGGCAGTAAGGATGGTAATAATAGTGGAGGTGATGGGATGTTTTCCATTATTATATTCCTTTGTTTATAAATTTGGCTCAGTACTATAAAAATCATAAGAATAATCATAAACTTTTTTCAAATAATGAATTATATTTTGAGATGTTTGGATTAAATCTAACATTTTTCATATATCACTCAATAAATCAAGTATTAGCCGTATCCAAAAAATTGATGTATTTCAATATTAAAATAAACTTCATTAATTTCATAAAAATCACTAAATTTCACTAAAAAAATATTTCAAAGTGTATAATTCAAGAATGAAATATTTTTTTTAATAATTTTCTAAATATGAGAAATTTAATTTTTATATAAAATATTAATGTATTAGAAAAATAATCTTTTAAAAACTGTAATGGATTTTCTAACAACTTGAACATTAATCAAGATTCCATAAAATTATGTTAAAACCATTAAAAAATAATATATTAATTTATGATTATTTTATTTGAATATAAATTATCTTTTAACATATAAAATTAATTATAAAATTTTAATTAAATATTTATGACTTTCAAAAATAACAGCACATAATTTTCCATTTCCAAAACATTTATTCACTTAAATATATCCTCATTACACCAAGAAGATACAGGAAATTAATTTGTTCTCTCATATATGAGTTTACTATTCTATTGGAAATTTTATGATAGTTAATGATCATGTTATTATTCATAAGATCATGTTAATATTCCATCAGTAAAAATTTCTCAATTTTTATAAATTTGAATCATCTCATTAGAAATTTAAAATGAAATTACTTATTTAATTAAAATATGAAAATAAATTATTTTATAAGTTCCTATATTGTTGAATTCATCCCACCATCTAAAAAAATGTGTCAAAAAAATTGTAATTTACATATTAAACATGTGATGTTACTTTCCCCCCATAATATTATCAGATTTGTATGTTTTTTTCAACCGTGAAGTTCCACCTCAAAACTGCAACTTAATGGATTACATTATTACATAATAAAAGATATTGATGATCAATAATTTTAATAAGTTTATATTAATAAGAATGGTTCTCTTCTTGTGAAAAAACATATGTTCTCAAAAAAAAAGAGATGAATCTGGAACAATGATTCTCAACATTGACACATAGAAAACATTGTATACCAAGTATAAGCTCATAGGTAAATAAACTAGGTAGGTGAGTAGTCATATATTAACTACGATTTCATAAGGTCCATTGTATCATAGAAATATATTTTATTTCTTACCAAAATGAATATCATTTTTCCATGGTGAGATTCTAAGAAAAAAATTATCACCTACCTCAAGAAAGAGGTATTTCTTCTTATTATATTCATAACTTTTATTGCATGCTCTGTGTTTCCCTCATGTGTTTCTAGATATTCCTCATTTTATAACCCACTTACTATACTATTTATGGTTCTATTATCTTCATTTTTCAAAAATCATCCCAAATTGATAGAGTTTTACATCGCTTCCCATATAATTCTTCAAAAGGTGCCATCTATATACTGAAATTAACACTGTTATAATATATAAACTCCACTAATGAATGATTTTTATCCAAAAATCCCTTATAATCCATTTAAAAATATCGAATCATATCCTCCTTGTTTTAAATTTTTCACATGGTACATCCATAATATAGATTATGAAAAGAACTATTGATGTTTAATTCTCTGCCAAATAGATTCTAAATCCCTTTCAAAAATGTTGATGTTAATATCAATATGTCATTTGTAAGCCCACCACGAAGTCAATGGATATATTATCACATTTCTACTCTTGTATAGGTAAATGTTTTATAATATAATTAGATAGTTTTCATTCTTTATTATCATATTTACATGTCTAACTATTCATGATATATTTGGAAATATTTGTTTTCATTACATCCTTCGAATCATACTCTTAATGATCCATGTGCATCTTTGTACTTCATTAATGAACAACAAATATAGAAATTCAAGATTCACAAAACAAATATTTATTAAATAAAGAATACTAAGGTACACATAATATGATTCAAAATCATAAAACACAATCATATTCCATGTAATTTTCAAGAAGAATTCCAATTTTAACAATTTCTAAATTTCATCCTATTTCACAGTCATCCTTATGTACATTCGTAATTATATCTAATAGAGATCACTAAATTGACACCTGAAACAAAAATGAGGAATTAATCTCGACATCAACTTCCAAGGAAATATTTATAATGTCATTAATAAAGGGGTCTGGAACTTTATATAAAATGGTTAATAAAAACTATTGTTTTTGACTCAAGGTATCTTCCACACTATTTTGTTTTCCTATATGGTAATTTATTCTGAAATCATAATCAATTATAATTTAAATCCATCTTATTTTCCTTATGTTTTATTCCTTCTTAGTGAATATGTACATTAGAAATTTTTTTCATAATATATTCTACATTTGGCATTATATAAATGATGCATCAAAATTTTCTATTATAAAACAAGAAATAGAAATTTCAAATCATGTATGGTATAAATTATCTGATGAGGTTTTAGTTTCATTATGGCATTGTAAATTTCATGATCATTCTGCATCAGAAATCAACCATGTCTACTCAATGAAGTATCTCTGTAGATGAAAAAAATCATCATATCTTGAAGGAGGGGGTAAAACTAGATCATTCACTAATATATTATTTAGTTCATGAATGAAAATAAAACATTATTTTTTCCAGATAAATTTAACTTTTTGTGAGTGAACATTGTTAATGGGGTAGAAATGAGTGTAATGTTTATAAGGAACCATTGGTAATAACTTCTTAGTCACAGAAAATAATGAGTATCTATAACATTTGTTGGTATTGGCCATTCATCAACCTCTTTTTTGGAAGGATCAAATATTATTTCATCCTTATTTAAAATGTTCCCATTAAAATAAATATTTTTCAACCAAAAAATACATGTTCAATATATTCCATATTAGTTATTTTCTTTGATATTTTTAGGGAAAATAAAAAATGTTTTTCCTGATCCTCATAATTTTTTGAAATGAAGATAATGCATTCAATAAATATTACAAAAATATTATCCAAATATTTATTAAACATTTTATTCATTAGATTGTTGAATATGGTAGAGGTATTTTTCAATCCAAAGGTCGTAAAAACATATATTTCCCAAATCTAAAACAAAAATAAATTTTTAGGATTTCATCCTACTTCACCTTCATCTGATGGTACAAACATCTCATATCAATCATGTAAAAAATCTCAACTCTCTATATATAATAAATAAAAAGTCATCCATATCCATAAAATGACACTTATTCATTATAGTAAGATTATTCAAATCTATATAATCAATTGAAATTCCATGTGATCCACAATTCTTTTTATATAACAAAACAAGAGTAACCCATTGGGATGTTCTAGGATGAATGAAGCATTTATCACGATACTCTTGCAACTAATTTTTCTATTCTTGAAGTTTTACCTAAGAAATTAGATTTGGGGGATGGAAATTGGATTAGCATAATAAACTATGTAACTAGTAAATTAATCTTCTCAATTTGGTATAACACAAAGTAATTCATTAGGAAAAAGTTTGTAGTGCTTGTTTAACATTGGCACATAATTAATCTGAATAATTCCCTTGTTTTAAACAATATAACCACGATTACGTTTATTACCATCATTTTACATTTTCTCATCTTCCAAATATGTTATCAACTATTTGGGATATTTATTATATAGAAACTATAACTCATTATGAAAAATAACATCTGTATATCTATAATCAATCACAACATGATAAATAAAAAGCCAATCCATACACAGAATAGAATAAAAATATAGTAGGGTTAAAATAATAAATATTTCATGTAATTTCATTCCATATACAAAAATATTATAGTTAATATAATTAATTCTTTTATATAATATTTCCCATATTTTTTTAACCAATTGTTTTGATATCATTTCATTATGTGTTATTCAAAATTTACAGTGAAATATATCATAAATAAAAGAATATTTGGACTCGGTATCAAAATAGTCATTAGAAAAATATGAGTAAATAAACCAAGTCCTTAATACCACTTCATTGGATGTCCTAACATCTAGTGACATAGTCACAAAGGGTATCACTTAACTTTTTTGGTTATAATCAGGATTCTCTCCTTCAATCATATTTTTCTTTGGGTATATATTTTAATAATGACTTATATCACCATAATTAAAACAAATTATAGTATTCATATCATGATTAATATATAAGTCATATTAATTACAATCATGGGAATATATTTCAATACATACCACATCAAAAACACATCCCAATTTTGTTAAGGAATTCTCCATGTTTCGTTATACAACACATTTCCCAAATTGGATAATGAACTTTCATACCAATAGATTATATTGATTTATTAGTATCTATCACATTCCTTCTAGATATCTTCATATAAATAATTTCCATGTACAAATGATCATCAATAAAATTAATTTCTACCCATTAATCATATCGTAAAAGTTTGTCTTAACATTTTAATTTCTAAGGGTCGAATTCCCTTCAATATCATGGCTTAAATATTGAGAAAAAAACAATTTATTTTTCTATCAACATCCTTAATAAGATTTAGATCATAAATTTCCATTTTGGGTTAGGATTAATTTACACACAACCAATGGATTTTTCTCATTTTTTTTCAATTCAAGGAATTTATTTTCTATCTTATGTTGCACCACGTTAGTGATTTTTTTTCAAGGAACTGATTCTTAAATTCATCCCCTTACAGGGCTTTAGTCTCCTTTCTATCTTTGATATTCTTTACCATTTTCCACTATTGGTCCGACTGAACTTTAAAATGGTAAAAATAATGACCATCAATTTTATTAGTTATATAACCCATGACATAGAATAAATTTTCAGAGGATTTAATCTATCCTTCAGCAATCACTTTCACAAAAGATCTGTTGAAAATGGAACGGGGTTGATTCACAGAATTTTCCTCCATTATCAATTTCTATTGTAGTTGTTTTTTTATCTCATGAATAAATGCCACAACTATTTATTACATGTTTCAGCTGAGCAATTATATAAAAAAATCATTTTCAATCCCTACCATTCTATGATGTATATTTAGAATGATATTATCCATTCAGTTCCTTTTATGTTCAGATACAATAATTATTCTTTGGAAAACCATTCTGAAAAGACATATCTTAGATGAAAAAGCATGGTAATAATAAAATTATATTTCATATCATCAAAAAAATATGATAAAAATATTTTATAGAATTATATTAACCTTAACTTGTCCCCTAAAGATATCTAAATTGTTATCTAACACAAAATATACCGACTTTTCCTTAATCATTACATAATTTAGTAAATTCATTTTGAATTCACTTTATTACATTCCCAAATATCCTTTTTGTTTACATTTCAAAAATATTATCTCCCAATTCATATAGATATACCAACAATAATATAATGTGGATAAAACTTAAAATAATGTTAATTTTTTAGAATACAAAATATTATAATAAAAACATGAAATATATTCATAAAATGTCTTGATAACATTATTCTAAAATTGTCAATAAATATTACCCATCCTTAAACACTATGGAATAATTTTTAAACCATGAAATAAGAACAAAAATATAACTAATTTATTAAAAAATAAGTCATGAAACCATTAGTCTATGAATACATATAAACCTATTAAATCATTTTCACAAAGACAAACTTTTCACCCATAAATTATCATGTAATTACATTGTGAAATAAGATATGTCCACAATGAATAGAATAAATAAATAAATACATGTAGTTAACTAGGATAATTACATACTGTAAATTTTAACACACACTGTTACATTATGATTTGTAACCATCACAGGTACCTCACAATGTAACCCTCAGAACTACTATATTGTGTAACCATCGCAGTTACACTTTGACTAACAATACAGCCATCTAGAAAAAAAATTAACCAATTATGTACAGAGTGATTTAGTTACCACCCTTCATAAAAACAAATTCCCATGAACCACAACATAATTATAATATATGAACACATGTATAAAACCATCACTTTTTGAATTTTGTAAAAATTAAATTTAAAAAAAATATTTTTTTGATCTTATGCCCTAAAAATATAATATAATTGATCTGTGAATTTATATAATGGATGAATATTTGTATAAACTCTAAATCCACATAATAAAACATTATATAAATGACATCAATTACACAAATAATTATCGTACCACATAGTTAATGAAATTGAATGTTAACATAATGAATGGAAATTGAGATATGAATTCTCTTAAAACATATTATTATTATATAAAAATGTGGTTAATCCTCATCTATAATGGTTAAAAAAGTGTTATTAATAAATTAAAGTAACATATTCATTTTTATAACAACTTATATGATCATTTTATTAAAACATTTAACAGATTTAATATTAATATTTTGTTATTTCCATATTTCATTGTATGTTTTTACTTGGTTTCCATGGTCGGTTCATTATTGTGTTTCGTAATAAATGGATATGAAACTATGGATGTGGATGAAGTGGAATTAATATATTTCAAGAATATTAAGCGATGCAATAAATACTTTTTTTCAGATATGATGATGAATCATGAGAAAAAAATTAATGATATAAGTTTAGATCATTTTGGGGGTTCATCATTAATTATGTATAAATGTTAATTAAAGAACATAAAAGATTTAATATCATAAACCTATAAATTTTTTTAAACGATTAATTTTTTTTACAACTAGACATGATGGTGTTAATTGATGGTGATAAAACATCACCCATGATGTTGACAACTTTACACATTAAGGGAAATGTTTTTATTTTTAGAAATGGAGGGAGATGAGAAGAAGTACGTTGATGAATTTTTCCACATACATGAAAAAATTTCAGTATATATATGATAATATATATTCATGCCTCATGTATAAGGGTAGGTTAATAGATTATAAGAAAAATAAAATAAAATAAATTAAAAGAAAGGAAAATGAAAGAAGATATTTACCAATTGAATTATCATCCTTAAAAACATCCTTAATGCCAATGGTTTTAGAATTTCTGTGAGACTAGTTGGTTTTGGATCTAATAAAGGGATTTGTATGTGGATTGGGCATCAATTTGAACAAGCACAATACATGAGAGGTGTGACGATATGAGGGGGTGATGGGTGGTATTTATAGTGGCGGAGAGGGAGGACCCATTATTATATTATTTAGTTTACTAATTTGGATGAAAATTTTGAATAGTTTGATCATTATCATTGAAAATAATAACATAATGAAGAATAGTTCAAGATATTGGGCTTACATTCGCATTACATCAACTATGACTCTACAAATCGGTTATTTTCTTATATCGTAATTTATTTAATTTTATTATTCCCCAAAAATTAATTTATTTAAAAAAATCCAAAAAATTCACTGAAACCATTTTTGGACAAGTTGAATTAAAAAAAAAACTCCAATTTTTTAAAATAAGTACATAAATATGATAAATTTAATTTTTAAATAAAATAATAATTTATATGAAAAATAATAATTTCAAAATAATAATTTATTTTATAACACATTTTGAAAAATTAATCACTGTCTTATAAAATTATTTTACAACTGTAAGACAATAAAATATTAATTTATTATTATATTTTTAAAAAATTAATTTCCTTTTAGATAATTTAAATAAATATAAAATTTTAATTAAATATTTATTTCATAAAAAAATAAAAACACGGAATCTATGATATCTAAAAAAAATTCCCTTAATTATATCAAGATTATATTTATAAGATACAGAAATTTTATTTATACTCTCATAAGTGAGGATAAAATTCATTTGGTCATTATACTATTCTAAAAGGTAATGTTAGTGTTCCTAAGGTCATGTTAGTATTCCATTAGTAAAAATTCCTTAATTATTAGAAATATCAATTATATCATTATAAATATATAACGCATTTATAAATTTAATTCTATAATCAAAACATATTATTTTATTAGTACACGGGGTGTTACAAAAATGAAATCACAGCTCAACGATAATATGAAATATATATTATCTTTTTTTTGTTACTATGATGGAATTTTTAAGGTTAAAATAATTCTAAGTGGGTATAATTTTACACTCTTATATTTTGTGATCAATTTATCTATCAAATATAAGATTTATTCAATGCGTTAAAATAAATTCATCCTTTAGTTTGAATGATCTCTGATATACTATTCAAATATTGTTTTCTAATATTGCAGAGACCCGAATCTTGACGTACATGGAATTTAATTACTTTTGCAGAATAAATAATACATAACAAAAACATACACACAAGGAAGGTAATAGTTTAGTGTCATTGGAAACTTAGAATGTAATCTTCTAATCGTTGTGAACGATCTTCAACATCTCCCATAAAGATCTTCCCCTTTTTGGTTTTCTTACCTAAAACCTTTCATTAAATCATGGGGAAAAGAAAACATATAAAGGGTGATCTCAAATGCTCAGTAAGGGTAATCATGGATAAAATAAAACAAATAATATACATTTGAACTTAAAAACATGAACATAATGTTTAAACATCAAAATCTTGGGCAATGACATAAAACATGGAAGTACATAAGGCATAGATCATAAAGAAACATTAATCATGATAAAATATCATGGGAATAAAACATGTTAATGTGGAAACCATTAAGCACATGATATGATTTCCATAGTTTCAAGGCATTGCTACGAAGACCATCTTAGTGGAAAAAGTCCCTTTCTGAATTGTGTTCACTCCTCATTCCAGTCCTGTTTTACTAAACATGAATAACTTACCGTTACAGCCATGTCTACCTCATGAGATATAAATAATTACACAATTAATTGGAGGGAGATATAGGTCCCACCCATCTAATAATGAAATCATTCTTTCGTGTTCCACAAAATCATAAATCATACATCATAGCATAACCAATGTAATAGAATGTTATTCATAAACATCATGCCATCATAACATAATCCATATAAAAAAATTTATATAATTTCATAATAAGAAAAATCAAACCATTAAAATAATGGAGACATTATACTTGAAACATAAACATATTAAATAATGTCATTTTAGATGGAAAATATTTTTGAGAAAACACATGAAATGAAATCTTGAGAAAAATATCATTTCTTCTTCAAAATCATTTGCTTTTCACAAAATCCCATGAAATTTTAAAAGAACAGGGGTTTGATGAAAATAATCATGCAATCATGTATAGTAAGCTTCATGAAAATGAGGCATTATGAAACTGTAAAAATCCATTCAAACCGTATAAGTTAAAAATAACATTCTCCTCGTACTTTTTTTCGGAAAAGTCAAAAAGTAACTCATATGGTAAAAAAAGAATGAATCCTTACATACCATGTAGTAAAAGTAAGAAATTGTCAAAAAGTACTTTAAACATACATGAAACCATTTTTAGGAAACATGGACACGGATGATAACAATAACCCTAGTAAATACTTACGAATAAACAAACTCGGATAAGAACGAGATTGGAATAGTTATCCCTTACCTTACATCTGATATGCTTCATATGTATCCGAAATTCATGTATAATGATTTAAATAATTTCATTGACTTATTACATAATCATATTCATTTTTATGATTTAATATATGGTTCAATTATGACTTTATATTACCCATTCTTTTACAAATTCTAGTTTAAAGAAGCATTTTGGGTAAAATCGTTTCATGTATCGTACATTGTTCGAATTGTTGTTCATGATATTTTTACTTATATACAGATTTACATAATTAAAGAATGTAAAACATGATTTTCATATATTCATAATATACATATATATATGATAGATCAATAAATGGAATGAAATACACCGTTCATGGAGACGGTAGGCCATGCGTACACATGAACATTGTTTTCGTTTTCTTATTGAATTGAAAAGAATTAAGTAAATGACATAAATATATACATACATAAATCCAATATCATTATTATGTAATATATTTAATTATTATTCATTATATATACTTTATAATCATTCATTAATGGTTAACATGGAGAATGAATCTCACCGCGTTGTGGAGACGGTAATCCGTACGTACGCACGAGCGATGATATCATGCCCATGATCGTGGAATTGTATTGATGTGTATGTATAATATTTCAGAATAAATATAACTTTAAAATAATAATATATAATTATTTATTTACACCATTTTACCCATCCACGTAAGGTGGTGGTCGAAAATAGATTACACCACGATGTGGAGACGATATTCCGTACGTACACACACACAATGATTTCATTTTCCATATGATGGATATAAGGTGAAATAGGTTTGTTTCATACATATAATAACATATCAGTATATTAGTGATACGAATGTTGTTACTTTGTAATGAAACAACTAAAGAAGAAGAAATAGAAGAAGAAATAAAGTTGAAAGAATCAGTAACAAACATTACCTCTTCTTTGAAGCGCCTCTTCTTATCCTCTTCTTAGGGCACTAATGATGGTCTTTGAAGAAGACCAGGACCTCTAAGATGTTTCTAGGGAAGTTGAGAAGAGAAATTTTCAGGGTTTGGCTGAGCGTGAAGGCTTAAAGTGGTGTGAGGAGGAGAGGGAGGATGTTCCCTTTTATAAGGGAGGAGAGGGGAACCTTAAAAAAAACATAAACTATTATTTTATTATAAAGTAATATTCGGTTTTTAATAGCTCCAAATTTATTTTATTCGAATCTAAGGTAGGGAGGGGTCGAAAGAACCTCAACCAATATATTTCAAACAATTTTAGGTTAATATTATAACCTTATCATTGAGATTCAACTCTATGTTAAATAATTTACCTTTTACCTTGTATTATTGTTTTCTTACACTATAAGGTTAATAAACGTACCATAACAAGACAAAAGAACCCCAAGTTGTTAATTATTAATATATATAACCTTATATATGTAATATTTCTGAACCATAGATTTTTAGGAATAAAATAACAATTAATAATATAATATTTTTTTGAAAAACTATTTTATGTCAATTTTGACACTATTTGGTAATTGATTTTTGTGAAAATCATAACAACATGATCAGTTCGAAGAAAGTTAATTAAATCAATACTAACATGTCATATTAACCAATAAAATTAGTGGAATTCATAAAAAGTGTCATATTCTATTTATTTTGGTATTTATAACAACAATTATGTCAATATTTCATTAATAAGATAATTACTGCATGATCATTGTGTTAGAAATAAATTATATAATTTAAGGTCAAAAAATTATAAATAAAATACGATTATGTAGGAAATATTTTTATCTTTATAATTAATATTTATAGTCTAATTTATATTATGTATAACCATATATTAAAAATGATTTAGTTATTAAACTTTGATATTAACTATTTTAACCATTCTTTAAATAAATTAATAATAAATGTCCTAATCTAATCCAGGTGGACCTAAATGGTCATATTTTTTAATAAGGTTGTTTTTGGTCGAATTAAACTTATCCTATAGAATTAGTACATGTGTTATGGTAATAATAATATCATTATTACCCTTAATTACCCTATTTAATTTTAACCCTGGTAAATAAAAGTAAAAAATTAATATTCACCAAAAATTATTTTTATCATATTGAACCACATTTTACTCCATAATATTAACATTGTCTCTTGTATATTCGAAATTCCACTTACAGAAGCGGTAAAATTATGTTTTATATAAATTTTCAAACTCTCCTAGGAGGTGGGTAAAAGATGGTGAAAAGTTCAATATATTTTTTATATATATAAAATTACTATAAAATGACTCCAATTAATAAAATTGAACTTATATAGGTATTATGTATCAATTTTGACATAAAATAAATTTAAATAAAATAAATAATTATTGAAATAAAAAAGTCGGTTTTTAAATAGTAACCTAGTGTTTTCACTATTCATCAAAATTTGAATGTTTTCAGAAAAATACCAAAATTTCACCCTAGGCTAATTTCGATATTCGGAATCCAAAAATAAAGTCCATTTTGAAAGATAAAATTTATAAAATTTCAAAAAGTGGGCATTACTTTTCATAACGGCTAGTTTATATAATATTTTAATAACATATCGTTGTTTAGTGAAACTCGATATTGTGTACAACACACGCTATCTTGGAAGGTCATTATTGCATGTAAAGAAATCCAAGTCATGGATGCATTTAGTGAATGCTATTTTTGGTGTAGCGTACAACACAAGACTTCAATGAAATTAAAATGAATATTTTTCATAAAATCTCAGGGTGTTACATTCTTCCCCCCTTAAATGAATTTCACCCTCGAAATTTGTCGGGGTTATAAATGGTTTACTAATTGAATGTTTCTTTCATAGAAACCCACATCGTAAAAAGGAATACCAAAACATGACTTTAAAAACTAAAGTGCGAAACATAATTTTAACCCAAATTAACTAATCATTGGGTTTCCACATAGGATAACATAGGTGAAAATATGGATATGGAAGAGAAATATAACCATCAACTTCTGATGAAGAGTGGTAGAGGACATGGCTATATTAAATCCATCAATCACAAAGACATAAATTTTTGATGATCTAATGTAACATCCGATTCAACAGATATAAGAGCACTAGGACAACATTTTTTTGTTTTCAAGATCATTTCCCTAATGTTGAATAATTTTAATTAGAAGAAATAGTACTTTATTTCGTTATAATCTCATTGTTTCTCATGCCATGAACAATTTACACTCCATATCATAAAGAAATGAAGTTGAATTTGTCTTATGTGAAGTGTTGGCAGATTATGCGATATAATGATAGGTCATTCCATTTAATTTTGTCGCAAAAAGTTTAGCACAATTTATTAAATATATAGAAGTTCATCTATGTTGAGACTAATAGTATATGGTTTCTAAAATAGACTTATACTTCAGCTATCATACCACTTAAAAAATAAAACTAGTTTCTACTAACCAGGGACATCCTGTAGGATAGTGGTAGCTGACGATGGTCTTTCGTACATAGGTTGTGGGTTCGATTCCCGAAACCTTTTCTGATGCGACGAGTTGTCGCCCGTCCTATGGGTTGTCCTTTTTCTAAAACATAACAGAATGTGCAAGCCTTAAAAGACACCATCTGATGTCCAAATTAATCAATTCCAATATTTAGGTTTATCCAAAACACTTTTGTCCAATCTCATAGTATAAATAAAATTATTAGTAGAAATTTCATCTACCAAGCATTGAATACAATCAATTATCACCTGTATATCATAAGATATATATATCTTGTTGGTCAAATTCCAAACATGTGAATTATTTAATCATGTATTCTCTTGAAAAATGAATACCAATTGTACCTTAGTGAAAACATGAATGTTGTAAAAAGTTAAATTTTTTCACATATTAAAATCTAAAAATTCTATATACTCAAACCATGATATAACTTTATCCTTATATCAGTCATGAGCACTTGAATACAATCAAACTTTTCATTTTATCATTATCCCTTCATTATGAAAATATCATCTTCGTTCCAAAAATATCTCAATCAATTTCCATGGTTATCGGTACCATAAAATTATTGTAACCCACAATAGACCAATACATAAATATTTTAATATTCCACGATACTATATACAACATTATTTTGGAATCCCATTACATAAACACTTAATCATTCCACCACTTCGTTTTCATATTCAACATCGCCAATAGTGATCGCATGTGACTTTCATATTTCCTTTGCCTTAAGTGGTTGCTCATGTCGATCATCAATAAACCATGGACTAGGGCATTGATTAGCATAATTCCCCATTTCATTTCACTTGAATTATTAAAGTGTTGGCTGTGCTTTCTCTGTTGTCTTTTCTTTATTCACATCATTAGAAACCCTTTTTCCATTACATTAACACTCACCTGCTCGATGACCTTATTTTCCACCCATAAAACATTTTCTAGTCCCTTTAAGACAATCTCCACTATGATTCATTCAACACTTTTTTCATAAAGAAATATTCACCTTCTTTTCACCATTGTCCTGTGATTTCTTCTTGAACTCCATCTTTCGTTTCTTGTCCAAACGATGAGATGGATATGTACCACCAACATCCATTTCTACCATGATAGCACAATGCACAATTTCTTCATAGCTAATGAAGTCTCTTATAGCTAATTACCTTCGAAGACTTGGTTTTAAGCCACTAATGAATCGATCATCGTTACTTTCAGGTTGGATGATAAATCCAGATGCATTCCTTGAAAGCCTTGTAAAAATTTCTTCGTATATAAAAATAGATTCATCGTACTTTTTCTTAATCTCAAGGAACTCATTTTCCATATTTCTTCGAAGTATACAAGGGAAGTACTTACTGAAAAACATGTTCTTGAACTCGACCCATTCCATGGATTCAATTTCATCTTGGGGCCTTGTAATCTTAATTAGAGTAAACTAATAGAATGGCTTTATCATGTTTCGAACAACAAAGTATGGAAAATATATTTTCAATGGTACTGATCCATTGTTCAGCAACAAGTGGATCAAAAGACCCATTGAAAGAAGGTGGACGTTGCCTCATGAAGGACTCAATAGAATATTATTCCCTTCTCTGCTCATTTGGAAGTCCAGAATGATTCATATCTTGCGTAAGTATGGAAATAATATTTTCCACTCCATCTCCCATAACATTGGATTGTTCAGGAGGAAAATCATTGTGTTTTCCATTACATTGATCAACATGGTTCCTTCGGGTTCCATCCATTGTCTAAAACCCAAAAGAATAGCGTGAGAGGTAAACATCATGCTAGGGAAAAAACATAATAAAGGGAGAGTACCATCAATATCTAACATCTTAGGTTTAATTCTAATATCATTACCGTAATTCTAAGACTATAACATATACTTATACAGAACCTTAGGGACATACCTAGACATATCTTATAAATATCTCTAGGGATCTCACTAAAGTATTTGCATCCTAGTTTCTAAAGGTTAACTAAACCATTCCACGGATACCAACTATAGAGACCCGAATATTGACGTACATAAACATTACATTACTTTTGCAGAATATTTAATACATAACAAAAACAGACACACAAGGAACGTAATTGTTTAGTGTCTTTGGAAACTCGGAATGTAATCTTCTAATCGTGGTGAAGGATCTTCAACATCTCCCATAAAGATCTTCCCTTTTTTGGTTTTCATACCTAAAATAGTTATTTAAATATTGGGGAAAAGAAAACATATAAAGGGTGAGATCAAATGGTCAGTAAGGGTATTCACGGCTAAAATAAAACATATCATATACTTTTTAACTTAAAAACATGAACATTATGTTTAAACATCAAAATCTTGGGCAATGACATAAAACATGGCAGTACATAAGGCATAGATCATAAAGAAAAATTAATCATGATAAAATAGTATGGGAATAAAACATGTGATTGTGGAAAGCATTAAGAACATGATATGATTTCCATAGTAGCCAAGGCATTGATGCAAGACCATCTTAGTGGACAAAGTCCCTTTCTGAATTGAGTTCACTCCTCATTCCAGTCTTGTATTACTGAACCAGATTAACTTACCATTCTAGCCATGTCTGTCTCATAAGATAAAAATCTTTACCCAATGCATTGGAGGGAGATATAGGCCCCACCCATCTCATAATTAAATCATTCTTTTGTGTGCCAAAAAATCAGAAATTATACATCATAGCATAACCCATGTAATAGAATGAGATTCTTAAACATCATTCCATAATAACATAATCCATAATAATAAAATGGATATCATTTCATCATAATAAGAATCAAACCATTTAAATAATGGAGACATTATACTTTAATCATAAATATATTAAATAATTTTATTTTAGATGGAAAATATTTTTGATAAAATACTTGAAATGAAATCTTGAGGAAAATATCCTTCTTCAAAATCATTTTATTTTCACAAATTGTAATGAAATTTTAAAAGAAAATGGTTTTGTTGAAAATAATCATGCAATATTGTATAGTAAGCTTCATGAAAATTATGCGTTATGTAACTGTAAAAATCCGTTCCTGTCGAATAAGTTAAAAATAACATTCTCCTCGTACTTATTTCGGAAAAGTCAAAAAGTACCTCCTATGGTAAAAAAAGAAATATTCCTTATATACCATGTAGTAAAAGTCAAAAATGGTTGAAAAGGACATTAAACAAACATGAAACAATTTTTAGGAAACATGGACATGGATGATAACCATAACCCCAGTAAATACTTACGAATAAATATTCTTGGAGAAGAACGAGATTGGAATAGTTTTCCATTACCTTATGTCTGATATGATTCGTATGTATTCGAACCTCCTATATAATGATTTAAATAATGTCATTGAATTATTATATAATCATATTCAATGGTATGATATCATATATGGTTTACTTATGACTTTATATTACCAGTTCTTTTGTAAATTCCATGTTAAAGCAGCATTTTGGGTAAAATCGTTTCATTTATCGTAAGTGTTTCGACTTGTTGATCATGATATTTTTACTTATATAGTGATTTTAATAATTACATAATGTAAAACATGATTTATATAATTTCATAATATACATATATATCTATGATAGATCGATAAATGGAATGGAATACACCGTTCATGGAGACGGTATGTCGTACGTACGCATGAACGCTATTCTTGTTTCCTTATTAAATTGAATGGAATTATGTAAATGACATACATAAATATATATAAATCCAGTATCATTATTATGTAATATATTTCATTATTATTCATTATATATACATTATAATCATTCATGAATGGTTAACATGGAGAATGAATCTCATCGCGTCGTGGAGACGGTAGTCCGTACGTACGCACGAACGATGATATCATTCCATTGATCGTGGAATTGTATTGAAGTGTATGTATAATATTTAAAATAAATATAACATTACAATAATGATATAAAGTTATTTATTTACACCATTATACTCATCCAAGTAAGGTGGTGGTCGAAAACAGATTACACCACGATGTGGAGACCGTATTCTGTACGTACGCACGCGCAATGATTTCATTTTCCGTAGGATGTATAGAAGGTGAAATAGGGTTGTTTCATACATATAATAACATATCTGTATATGAGTGATACTGATGTTATTACATCATAATGAAAAAACTAATGGAGAATAAGTAGTAGTAGAAATAAAGTTGAAAGAATCGGTAATAGACATTACCTCTTATTTTAAGCGCCTCTTCTTAACCTACACATAGGGCACTAAATATAGTATTTTAAGAATAAAAGGACCTCTAGGATGTTTCTAGGGAAGTGGAGAACAGAAATTTTTTGGGTTTGGAAGAGCTTCAATTCTCAAAGTGGTGTAACAAGGAGATGGAGGAGGTGCCCTTTTATAAGGGAGGAGAGGGGCACCTTAGGAAAAACATAAAATATTATTTTATTATAAAGTCATATTCGGTAATTAATAGCTCCAAATTGATTTATTTCGAATATAAGGTGGGGATGGGTCGAAATCCTCTCATCCAATATATTTTGGGCATGTTTAGGTTACTATTTTAACCTTATCATTCAGATTTAACTCTAAGTTAAATATTTTATCTTTTACCGTGTCTTCTTGATTTCTTACACTATAAGGTTAATAAAATTACTATTACAAGCCAAACGAACCCCATGTTGTTAATTATTAATATATATAACTTTATCTAAGTAATTTATCCGAACCATAGATTTTTTGAAATAAAATAACAATTAATAAAATAATATTTGTTTTAAAAACTATTTAATGTCAATTTTGACACTATTTGGTAATTGTTTATTGTGAAAATCATAACAGCATGATTAGTTCGGAAAATGATATTTAAATCAATACTAACATGTCATATTAACCTGGATAATTATTTGAATTCATAAAAGCTCTCAAATTACATTTATATAGGTATTTATAACATCACTACTGTCAATATTTCATTAATAAGATAATTATTCCATCATCATTGTGTCATAAATAAATTAAATTTTTAAATTTCTAAAAATTATAAATAAAATAGAAATATCTAGTAAATTTCTTTAGATTTCTAATTAATATTTAAAGAAAAATTTATCTTATGTATAACTCTATATTAAAAATGATTTAGTTATTAAACGTTGATTATAACTATTTTAACCCTTCTTTAAATAAATTAATAATAAATGTCCTAATCTAATCCAAGTGGACCTAAATGGTTATATTTTATTCCTAAGGTTTCTTTTGGTCGAATTAAACTTACCCAATAGAATGAGGACATTTTTAGGGTAACAATAATATCATTTTTACCCTTAAATACCCTATTTACTTTTAACCGTGGTAAATAAAAGTAAAAAGGTAATATTCACAAAAAAAAAATTTGTCTTATTGAACCACATTTTACTACTTGATATTAATTGTGTCTCATAGATTTTCGAAATTCCACTAATAGAAGTGGTAAAATTAAGTTTTATATAAATTTTCAAACTCTCCTAGGAGGTGGGTAAAAGACGATGAAAAGTTCAATAAAAGCATTATATATCTAAAATTACTATAAAATGACTCCAATTAATTACATTGAACTTATATAGGTATTATGTATCAATTATGACCTAAAATAAACTTAAATAAAATAAATTATTATTTAAACAAAAAGTCGGCTTTTAAATAGTAACACAATGTTTTCACTATTCATCAAAAATTTAATGTTTTCAGAAAAACACCAAAATTTCACCGGAGGCTAATTTCGATATCCAGAATCCAAAAATGAAGTCCATTTTGAAAGTTAAAATTTATTAAATTTAAAAAAGTGGGCATTACTATTCATAATGGCTAGTTTATATAATATTTTAATAACATATCATTGTTTACTGAAACTCAATATTGTGCACATCACACGCTATCGTGGAAGGTCGCGGTTGCATGTAAAGCAAGACAAGTCAGGGATGCGTGTAGTGAAATCTCCTTTTGGTGTATCATACAACACAAGACATCAATGAAATTAAAAACAATATTTTTCATAAAATCTCGGGGGTGTTACAAATATGATAGTAACTCTCTATCTATTGGATTTGATTGTATTCATATGCCTGAATAAATTATTAAAAATGAATGGATTCAAATTATATAAAATTATTTTTTTGGTTTCAAATTTATTGGAAATAAAAATAAAAAAACATTTGAATGTAAATTATTCATTATCTAAAATTCATTTCTATTAAATAAAGGTGATTTTATTTTATTAAAATTACATTAAATCCTATTGGTGAATTATTTTAATAAAATGTAAATTTTCTATATTATTTAAAAAAAATCACAATCTTTTTTTTTTCACTATGAGATACATGTAAATCAATTTTACACTTACAATGTATTTAAAAAATGGGGTTGGGTACATTTTTCATAATAATTTTACACTATCCTAATAACCATAATCATGGTGTAGATTGAATTTACTGTTTTTATTGCTCTATCCATTGGTAATTACATTTTTAGGGATTGTATATGTCATGCCATGTATATTTTTTTTCTTCAACATTGAATGTGAATTGTTACTTGTTTTTTATTAGGAGTAGTAGTTGTATTTTCTGAAATTCAAATATATTGAAATTTAATGAAATTACTAGGATATATCAATTTATTTATCATTTTAGGTACCTATTTATTTCACATGAAAAAACTATAATATTTTTGTCAATATTTATAAAAAAATAACGTATTTTAATAAATTTACAAGAATTCATTTTGAAATATATTGTTTGTATTCGATATGATTTTGAAAATTTTTATTATAAACATTTAAATGTATTTTGATATTGTATTATCTATGGTTTCCTAGTTTTTATTTCTAAATGATGTAAGTCATAGTTTAATGACTTTTTACTTATAGTGGCATTTGGTTTTTAAATGACTCATAAGTTTAGAATGTGATGTCATCATATTTATTAGCAATATTGAATTTTATAAAAATTATTTATATAATTATACTTTTAGAGTTGATGTTTGTGGATGATTATCAAATCATTTTCTAAAAATTATAATCTTTTAAAATAACCAATAATGATCCCTTATGATTCACTTCATTTTTTGAACATTGTTGGTTTTTTTGTATATTAATTTGAAAATTATTATGTTTCTTATTTAATGATTTTAAAGGGTTCATTTCATGTGATGGAGTTATATTTGTGTTCAGAATCATTCTGATAATTCTTAAATAATGATATCATGACATCTATGAGTTTTTTTTGTTTCTCCCATCTATTTATTTATGCCATGGGATCCTACAATAGTTATGTTAGGGAATGATTTTGTGTGATAATAATTTATATTTTATACTCTCAAGAACCCATGATAGAATTTTACCTTTTAATAATAGAACTCCAATGATGACAATGATTATAGTAAATATCAATTTGGAATTTTGTATTAGTTAATATTATTCTCTTAAAAGAACCTTCATTTAGGATATGATTTCAATAAATGGAAATCTACCAATGAGATTTGTTCAAGATTCCATATTCTAATGAAGAAATCATAATCCTCGAAATATATTCCTCATATTTATTATTGGATCATATCACAATAGGATCTAAATACATGTACATGAAAATTCTTTATTTTATTATTATATTACCATGGGGATTTATATTATAATATTATCCATATCCCCTTATACTCATATAATAATTATAGAAATATTTTAAATTAAACAGACTTATATAAGGAAATATTGATGTTATAGTTCCTATTTGATTTATATGCCTTATAATATTGGGGTTGAGTGCTGTAATGTCCCAAAAATATGGTGTAGGAACACTGTATTTGATATCCTAAATGAAAAACAATGACAAGCTTGTAAGGGAATATAATAACCTGGTAATTTATAATATATAAATTATATTATATACTTTCACAATATTTTATAGCATTCAATGAATGGGACAATTTGTTATCATATTTCTCATACAGCAATTAATTTCTTCGAGGATATGCTTTATATGCAAGGCAATGTTTTACCAATCAAAAATATATTATTAAAAAAATATTACGTAATATATCATATCCATTAAATTACCAATTTTTAATATTATTAAAATTTATAAGGATGTGTGTGTTTTATAAAAATATATGGTAAATTATATTTTTAAAATTTAATTATAATGTTAAATATAAACTGATTGAATATAAAAAAGATTTTTAATTCTCCCGAATGAAATTTTTAATTGATAAAACCATATATATTAAATTACTAAGTAATATTATAATAATACATATATTATATGTTTAATAAAATATTTTTTATATTCATATAATATATTTGATAAACATAAGATAAGAAGAAACCAAATATTTCACATAAAACCTGTATTTTTATAAAATCATTTTTACCACCTAAAAATGGTGAACCTATTTTAAATATAAATTTTTGGATCCTTTATATATTTTATAATTCAAATAACATCATATTTGAATGTGGAACATAAAAATTATCTTTGTGTGGATTTATGGTATTTTTTGTGATGTGTCATATTTTAATGAAAAACAATATATAATGAATTTTAATTAAAATGACTTTTGTAATATATATTTTTACAGATTTATTATATTTTAATTGGATGTATATTTTAAATATATTTTTTATTAAATATTCAAATATTGGTCATTGTAATCAAATTCTCATTGAATTTACATATAAAAACAACTCAACCATTTAAATTCTTATATTTCATAATCCAATATTATTGTTATGTCTAAAAAATTAATTTTAAATCAATTTCTTCCACTTATGGGATTTCAATTTATAAAAATGGAATATATATTTGAAAAAACAATTAAGTGTTCCATACTTTTCATCATTGTTTTTGAGAAAAACAATATTAGTTATATTGAATATAATTATTTACACCCCTTAAGAGAAAAATTACATTATAACGGAACTAATCCTTAATCCTATGGGAAACATTGACCTATAATATTCTCAAAAATACATTTTTTGGACATATGTATTACATATAATCACATTAATATATGTTTTTCCATTATTGGAACTACTATAAATTAGAAAAACATCATTTAAATCCCCTTCCAACAATTTACAAGTGTGACACTCTTCCCCAATTATAAGAAGTCACTCAACCCTTCCACATACTCTCACTTATCAAGACACTTTGGATCATCCATGATCCTTAAAAATAGATCATGAAACATCCTCCACTAAAACATGAATCCTCACATCATGCATAAATCTATCCATATAGTCCCGTTTATGTAAACGAAAAGGTGTTACCCGAATAAAAATTAACTTCCTCCCTCAATCCCATTAGTTATATTTCTTTCTACACTCTTTTAATTCATATTATTCCTTGGTTATAAAAAAATAGTATTCTAACTATATTTAGATGTGTAAATGTTGATTTTTGATCATATCTTACAAAGACATCAATATATTTGGTAATGAACTTAACGTTTATGCAGATGACAAACTACTACCTTACAAAATAATGATTTTTCATTCTAACTTTACCATCTATCATGTAGTATATTATTATGGAAAATATGTTTATAGATTACATATATAATATAACTAATGTATTTATACTTATGAGTAATTTTATACTAGATACATTTATTCATTACTTTTTTGTAACTATGATAACATCGTTTGTGGAAATGTGGAATATATCCCCCTCAAAAACATAAGAATGGTTCACACTATAATTGGATTGTATGAATAATAGTTTAAACATAAAATGTAATATATATGACATATATATGATACTGAAATTATAATATACCTAATAATCATTTTATTTAAAATTATTTTAACATGGATAATAAATAAATGTAGTGTCCATGTGTATGTATTACTTATCGTCTCCAAGAAGTGTGCATTCCATTTATTATCTCAAATTATTATTGGCCATTATAAATGAATATATACTAATTATATATTTTATATAGATAATCTATTAAAATAGTTTGATTATGAAACCTACTTAGGAAGAATATATTTCATGATAAATCATACATAACAAACTCTGAAATTAAAAGACGTAATTTAAAAAAATGAAATATTGTTATCAAATAGGTCCTAAGATATTATAAGAAGATAATATATGATATTTTAAAAATGAATATGTTTTTTAATTTGGTATTAAAACTCTTAATACACTTACACATGAATGTAAATGACATTCACCTTAATCCAAATCTAATGTAAGAGATTTTGTCTTAATTTACATACCATTGAGACATATTTGTTGTTATACACAAAATTTCTTTTATATGCTGTATATAATACCCTTTGACATATTATAACATTAATATATTTTTTATAAAAATATTATAATATCCATTTAATGTTTTTCATTCATTGATATTATTATTCAAATATTTCAATGGGTTGTAGGACACTTTTTAGTGTTTAAATATTATTCTCCTCATGAACATATATAATGATTATCATTTTAATAACACTTCTTTTATAGTTGTAAACATTCTCTTGAATCAATAAAATTATCTATATGTGCATAATTTGTTATATATAGTGTATAGATATCCAATTTGTTATTTAATATCATGATTTATTCATCATTCATGATATTTAGTGTTTCATTTTGAATTATTTCATCGAAGGGGATATGAGATAAAATATATCATGAGGAAAATAATTTCATAACCAAATTTATTTTGAATGGGATAAACTAACACATCATTTTCATTAATATTATATGATTATTTGTAAAATAATTTTGACTAACTATTCTTGTATTTTCACTAAGGTGGATTTAATTTTGATACCCGTAATCCACTCATTGATTGACTCTCACTTCAATGTTTCAGTTTTTCAAGGGATATCATTGCAATCATAGTATGATCATAAATTTTTACACCCAAACTTCATGAAAAGAAATATATTTGATCATTTCCCAATAAAACATTTAATTTTCTTCTCATATGGTTATTTATTACCTTTATCAAGTAAAACGACCATTTTACCACACATTGGTACATAATAAGTTATGGAAAAGCTATTTAGAAAAACAGACATAAAATCTATCTTTAATGGGAGATCAAGATTTCTTTCCAAATGTTTGTTCTCTAAAGAGGATTAATTTTATTCTTAACCATTATGAAATTATTAATTAATGTAATTTTTACTTCTTTTTATTTTTCCTATGATTCCAAATGAAACATCTAGTTTTATTCTATAAAATGTATTTCTCAAAAAAAAATTACATTCAAAATTGATTATCTTTTTACCTCATATGACATAAACAGATTTACCCACAATAATTTCATCAATGATTCTATTTAAATTATAATAGATTAACATTCACATAAAATGCATTCAAAAGTTATTTTCAAAAAATATTATATAATTTTTTTTTCAAAAAAAAAAATATTTTCCTCAATAATATTTTTAAAATATCTTTTTATAGTATTTCTATTCATCAAGTGAAACAACCCTTTTGATTTACTCATATTAGGGTATTTTGTATTGACATCATCCTAATTCATTATCTAGATGGTATTTTATTGATTTTTTCAAAGATAGTATTTATATTCAATTCATTGATTCAATAGGTTATCCACATAAAAAATAGTTGGTAAAACTAAAAAGGTTTATAATTGCAGTTTTGAATTTCATTATGAATGTTTTCGACTAAATTTGTTTCTATTCTCCTAAGGTAAAGTTTCCAAAAAAATAATCATTACATTAATTTTAATTCCATTATTATTTATCAATGAGATTTGGCATTAACTTATCAATTTATTAATTTAATTATAATTTCAATTAATATATTGATTGGGTTTTAGTTTCATACCCTTTAAAATTTAATTTTTCATTTTCGATTTATCCAAATAACATGGGTTTTTATATAGTTACCTTTACAAGTTTATAATAAAAATTATTTTGAGTGTACTGATATCACAGAATGTGTGTTGAGTTACTTTCCTTACTATATTATGTTTCTCAGTGATTCATTATTCCTTACATTTTACATTATCCGTAATAATAAAATTTTCTCAATTATTATGTCTCCCGAACAAAAGAATCCATGAAGTAAAATATTAATAATATGAAAGGATATGGTAGATAATAAAAAGTAATCCACAAAGGAATAAAGTATATTCTAATTCATGTGATAATTTGTAATATAATACTCAAATATATATATATATATGGACAACTAAAACTACTATGATCTTCAATCCCACATAGTTTTATTACTTGAAACCATGGAAATTTAATGGTAGTGAACCATGACTCATAGAATACACAGGACATGTCTCTACACTTTCTATCATATGATGTTTAGTAAAATCCTTGATACTAAATTTTGGGAAAAATTGAATAGAAAAAATTAACCAAATGTAGAATTTGATTATAAGTATTGAAGAAATGAAATGAAATTTTTTATATTATATATTATGTGGGTCTTCATAATAATAAATCATTGAATAGATAATACATGTTGACATGGTATAGGTAAAGATATACCAATGAGTAACAACTATGACAAGGTGTATCAGTATTGAGTTGACATAACCATATAAATGACAACAGTCCTTAATTCACACCTAGTTTTACTCTCCTAGTGGATATGCATAGGATAGTAAAAATTTTATTTAAAAATCATTATGGTGGAATTGGAAAATTTATAACCCAACATAAAAAATGTCTTTTAGACTGAAAATAATGTTTCAATATTTATATATAATAAATTAATTATATGTTTTTTAAAATGTTATAAATTAAACTCACATTATGGTTTCTTTTTTTTATGAAATTCATTCCTCTAATAGAAATATCATAAACCATTGTAAATCAATTGTTGATATAGATGGATGGAGTATTTTTTTATTGAGTTTATATTTAAAACCATAGTTAAAAGGGTATTTAGTTATTAATTTTTTTAGGATGTACAACATAATATTTTGGGAAATTATATAAATAAGGTTCTCGAATAAAAAATCATGTATTTTGTGTGAAGAACCACCAAATATGTTACTGGTCACGGGACATGAACCCATGATCAAGATACAATAATGATTTCGTTCAAAGCACTCACCTATGCAATTTCATGGTTTATATGTCAATGTTTTTAATTAAATAATTTTTGTTAATAAATATAAATGATGAACTAGCAGTATTAATTTTTAGCTTTAGAAATTAATTTATTCACCATATTATGTTTGGATTATAGTGAGATACCAATATTTAAACTTTTAACTATTTTATGGACCTTAAGATCCGTTAAAAGTATATTTTAGTACTTCAAACATCAAATTATATTTTTTGTTTAATTTTAAATCGATTGAAGGAAAAAATATTGAAAATATTTGGATTGAAATATATCATGTATGTATATAAATTATATTAATTTTTAATAAATTAATTCCTCAATTTTGGGAAGAATATCATAAAACAAAATTGTTTTCTTAATACAATATTTTTTTTGAACAAGTTGTCTTTAAAATAATCACAGATTTATATATTTTAGAGCCTAAACTATCCATTGATGATTCAAATTAGTTTGAATCTTGAGCTAAAATAATCACTATAAATATTTATACATTTTGTTTACTTACATATCTCCACATTCACTTAATTTTATTCTATATATAATCCTAGTAATATATTAGTCCATGTCCCCAATGTACATCTAATTCTCTCTTTTCTATAGGATGTTTTAAAAACCATCACATGACGTGACATTTAAACATTGTAAATATCAACCAATCTATTACCCTGGTCATTTTAATATTTTTAGGATGTAATTTAATTTTGGTGGGGAGAAATTAACATCCCCGAAATCTAAAGTAGAAAAAATTGTATTTGATTGAGTGTGTGACACGGAATACCAAGCGCACAATTGAATATAATATCCCCAAAATATATAATATATTTAATATATTGAAACAATTAAATATATTTTATATATTTCAATGAATGAGATACAGATTTAGTGTATGTTTCACAGAGAAATGAGTTTCTTCAATGAATTTCATTACATGCAACCTATATTTTTGCCTCATAATAATATATTATTAAAACAATGTTATTTAATAAAACCCATAAATTAAATTACCAATAATGAATATAATTAAAAAACATTAGAAGTTATATGTTTCATAAAAATATATGATTAACTAATTTTTACGAATTAATTGTAAGTTGAAATATAATCCAATTGAATATAAAAAAATAATCATATTCTCTGAAAGGTGCATAGTAATGAAAAATTTAATTTATTAAAATTTGTGTGTAATATTACTATAATATATATATATTATATATTTTTAAAATATATTTTTTTATATTCATCTTATATATTTTATATGCTTAAAATATGAACCAATCCAATATTACACATCAAAACCGATATTTTAATTAAATAAGTTTTATTACCATTGAATGGAGGACCTATATTAAATCTAAATTTTGGAACTTTGATATAATTTATTTTTACAAGAAATCATCATTATGAAATACGATCATAAAAATTATATTAGGGTGGATTTTTTTTAATATTTATGTGATGTTTCATAATATTCAAAATATTACAAAATAAAGAATTTTAAATCAAAAAATCATATTAAAAAATTATATTTTTAATATTAAGATATATTTTTAAATTGGATTTCTTGATTAGTTAGATTAATATTTTATTCATTATTCCAATTTTGGTAATTGGAATCAATTTCAAATAGACTATAGACATAAAATCATCTCAAACTTTTGATCTTTTTTCCATTAAAACTCACATTCTCATACCACCATTCTAATTAATTTTAAATTAATTTATGTCAATTTTATGATTTCAATTTAGGAAAAGTTATTCTATATTTTAAAATTATCATAATTTATCATTTATAATAAGGTCAAATTATTTTTTGATAAAAAATTATTCTGTACTATGTCTAAAATTAAATAGAAATATTAAGAGAAAACATAGCTTAATTTTATTTATGTTACTTAGAGTGTAGATTTTGAATGTTATTTTGTTATTTGGAGAAATGTTGAGAAATCCATAATCATTATTCGATTCATAAATTTTATAAGTCAGAATTTTTATTTCAATTATATAGTAAGAAGAATGACTTACACATGAAATTATTTTTGGTCATGAAAATTATATCGCCCCTCGATGTATGGACATATTGTCATCAAACAAATTAGTTTTGAAAATTAAATATGTTTCTACCAGTATTTTTAATCCATCTTGTGAAATTTTTTAATTGTATAGGTTTTCATGTTTCTAAAACATGATTTCTAGTAATTATGCATTGATTTATATTTATATAGTTATCATTTATCCACGATATTTTGCATTAAAATATCTATTGATGAATTTAATTCTCAGTTCATTAATTGAATGGAATTTATTCCATTTTATTATATTTACAAGTTTACTTTTCCATATCTATTTATTCTAATAGAATATTTTTCCATTATGATTCCTTGACATATTTATTATAGATATCCACCATAATTTATCTGTAACATGAAATGTGTGTTTAGTTATTTACCATTATATTTTATTATTCTCATTGTTACATCATTTATCTATTATATGTTATCATTACTGAGTATTATAGATCTCCCTTATAATGTTAAATTTTTCTATTAATACAATAATTATACTAATAGATATTTTCAAGGATGGACTAGATGGAATAATGTTACCCTTGAATGTAAAAAATTATATCCTAATTTTTGTATTGATATACAATACGAGACTCGTGTATATATCTAGTTGACAAATACTTTTAAAATCTTCAATAACATAGTGTTTTATTATATTTAATAATTCTTAGGAAATAGTATTAGTCACCAACTCTGGGATTATGTGGGTGGGACACTACAGGTGTTCTTTTCAACATTATTTGAAAGGGTAATTTTAGAAAATATTTCAAATTAATAAAATAAATTATTATGGCATTGTAAAATTAGGTCTCCAAGATATTTTGTTTATATAATGTTTTTCAATATTAAATGGGATATGTAACCCTAATGTATTGTAAAATATTTGGAACACGTTTTTATTGAATATATTGATATTTTTATTTGTTTTATTATTTCAAATTTAAATATGGAAGTTATTTTATTTTTAAAAATTAGTTTTATTGGTATAATGAAAACAAATTTTTAGGAAACTATTTTCCTTATGACTCACATATAGAACACATAAATTTATATATTTATTTTAACTATTATTTATAAACAATTTTTAATAAGTAATTGGACATTCCTTTTCGGTGAAGAACTACATTGTCGTCACAGATCACACCATATATACATAGTCATATGTATAGATTTTTCTATGTATCTCTCAATGATTTAAATTGGATAATTGGTTTTTAATCTATATTTATATTTTATATTTGTTATGTATATATATTTTGTGGTTTTGGTGACTGTTCATGGGTTACATTGAGATATTTGAGTTATTACTTGAGTTTGTTATTACTATTGGACAGAAATGTATGAACTAATATGCTTTAATTAATTTTATATATAGTTACTAATTTATTTATTATTGGTATATATATTTTTAAAAAAGATATGATTTTTATTATTTTCAATATTTTTGTGTATAGTAATAATACATATTAATTTTTTCTCAGTAGATATTTCCAAGATAGATCACAAATTTCATTTGTTGAAATTTTTCATTGTAAAAATTTGAAAATATTGGTTATTAGATATATGACTTCACCATAAAGATTCCTCAAAATATTTCCCAATAAATATTTATTCCTATTTTTGGTTGAAAATATTCCAATGTTTTTTCCTTGATGCTCGTAAACTAATTTCTTTCATATGGGGATTGAAAATTGCTTTTAGGCCTTTGGGAATATTATATCAAATACTAGTTTATATGTATCTAGAGCATGTTCATTATAATACGGTATCAAATGACACTATAATTATTTCTGATAATATTTATTGTTTTTAGAGTATTATTTCATTACTGATGAGGAATGAGAGGTGTTGGGAACTAATCACCTTCATTCGTGATTATATATGAGTTATCATAGGTGGTATGGATTAATATGTTGATTTTTGGTTTTAACTATATATTATGGAGTATTAATCCATATTTTGTTATGTTAGAAACATTAAGGATCTATTTTTGTTTTTTGGTGAATTTTGAAAATGAAAAAAATCACAGTAAGGAAGTATGGTTTGGAAAAGCAAATGTAACCCATGAACATAGTGTTAATAAAATTTATTTGGTTATCACCCGGTATGTGCATGGTTTTTCAAACAATTCGACTATACTCTACAAAGCATTATATGCCTCATGAATGTGTTTTCAGGGTAGTTTTTTAGTATAATGTTTATAAAACTAAATAATTGTAATGGAATAACATTTTATTATGTAGTGTATTCTATATGACACATTGTCCCTAAAAACAAAAAATATAATTATTTATATTTAGAACCCATGATAGTTAGTCGAACACACATCCCATACCATAAATTAGCCATAACCTAGTAGAACATTTTAACCTAGGATTTAAATTATATTGTATAAATATTACAAAATTTATTATCAATGTTATGGATATCAAATGATCATATATAATATAATAATCATTATAAAGAAAAAATGTTTTCAAAAAAAATGGATTTTTTTCTAAAAGACGGTCTATTAGAGGTTTGTATAATTTTTAAAAATTACTTTATAACAAATTTGGAATTTTTTTATAAAAGTAACTTAATTCATTAAATACACATATGAAATTTTCATACAGTGATTTTCTATATGTTTTAAATGATTCATTTTTTGATGATGATGAAAAAAATATTATTTTTTATTAAAAATTTATGTTAATTTTAAATAAATAAAAAGACAAAATACATTTTAAATTGGTTGAAATGAAAATATAGTTAAAATAACTAGTAAATTGTCACTACTTTTTGTAATTGAATAAATTTGAAGTTGAATTTTGATATTTAAATATTTATATTTACGATAATATTCTATTTGTAAACCTAATACATTGATGCATCAATAGGTATAATTTTAAATTGTAATCTACCTCTTCAAAAAATTAAATTTGGAAAAGTTAATTCCATATTTGGATTATTCATCATTTATATTATTGAATAAGTAAAAAATTAATATAACACCATTATAAATAGTAAAATATGTAAAATATAAATATTTTTGTTAAGGTAAAAACTAATTCATACGGAGTTTAACAATGATGATAAGGGTTAAAAATGACCTACTGATTTTTCATAACCCTATTTTTTAGAGATATTTTAAAATTATAACATATTTTTATCTATAATTAATCATTATATAGTATTTCTAGAAGATAAAATGTGGGTTACATTTACACCCTTTTAAGAATTCCATTTGTTTGATATCTCTTGCTTATAAATGGCCACACCTCTCCTATCATCTTGAAAAATCCAAAGTCATCTGTTTGAGAAAAAAATATAACCAAATAAATTATTCATTCCCACAAAAACAACCTATATAAATGTATTTATCATAAACCCATCATTCTAATTTTTCAAATCAAACCTAATATATTTTTCTTAAAAAGATATAAGGTTATTAAATGAGAAATTTTATTTCATTTATTCTCCTCCTCCATAAATTTCTATAAAAAATTCTTATATAATAAATACACTATATTAAAAATAATAATATTATGTTATGTAAATGAAATATTCTATGTAGAAATCTTCATCCATTAAATGGGAAATCAAAGAGTCAATCGTGGGTTTTTCAGGCTACTACCTCCCGAAGTGATGCGATTTATTTTCCACCACCACAATTCACAGATGGATATAACAATGGTTATAATAGATTTATATGATATTTATGATATTATTATTCTTATATAATTACAATATCACATATATCTTATTACATTCAATTACATTTAAAATATTACTTTGTCTTTCATGTGTATGATAGACTATCACCTCATAATGAGATGCGATTAATTTTTTACATATTCATTGTATATAAAGTAACAAACATAAATTTAATGAATATATTTGATAAATATAAAATTATATTGTAAATTTAATATTAATATATACCCACATTCATTTTCATTTAATTCAACAATGTAATGATATCATTCATGTGCGTACGTAAAACATACCATATCCACGAAGTGGTGAGATTAATTATCCGTGTAAATTATTGAAGAATTATTAAACAAATGTTTATAATTAATCATTGTGTAATTTGTACAATTTATACATCTCTTTATATTAGGTATATATATCATATTACCACGAACTATAACATTCATGGAAAATAATAAATGAGAAAACATTTAAATTATACCGCAAAAAATTTAAATAAAAAACATTATTAGTAAACTAGTTGTTAAATGTTATAAGTGCATCATACCTGATATTATAAATATGTATGTGGTTATGGTATAAATCAATAATATGATTAAAACTATTATATTGAATGTTATATCATTTTCATCCCTATGTAAGCATTAAGAATGGGACTTCACCTCAAATATCACAATATTTAATTATATTGTAAGGTTATGATCCTATTTTCTATTATATTTTTTATATACTATGAATTTTAAATTTAATATCAAGATCACATAACAATTCATTGTATATTATGTTTTAATTTTAATAATTTCATTCAATGGGATATTACTTGAAAATTTTCATATGGTAAATAATTTTGTAACCAAATTTCCACCCATTGGGTTACATTACTTATTATTTTTCAATGATATTATGATAATAGGTGTTTAATGAATTTTTATGATATTATAATATCATGTGTTTAATAATCTGTATTATTATGTTTCATCACTCAAGCTTATTGATTTTGATTTGAAATTGATACACATAATTCATTTGAAGATTAATTCTCAAATCATCATAATGATTTTTTGAGAGTTTATATCACAATCGTATTTAAATCTAGATTATTTATGAATTGATATCTAAGGAAGATATTCATTTTATTACTTTATATACAAAGTAATTTAAATTTACAATCCTTGGGTTATTCATTTTTTTCATGTAATTGTACCATATTCATCTCATTTATAATTAATATGATTGTGAAGATGTTTTTAATGAAATTAAAGTATGTTTCTCTATATGGTCCAAAATTATTTTCTTCCCAAAACCATGTTTCCCAAATTTGAAATAAAAATCAATATAATGAAATAAAATTGATTTATTAAAAACATTTTAACCCATGGCTTACATTTTAAAATATAATTTCAATATAATATTCCTGATGTTTTCCAAACAAGTCTAATGTAGCTTTTACCAATAATGTGAACGAGATCATTTTATTAAATGTTATCAACATGTAGGAAATTTCATTCTGTCATGTACAAATGAATGATTTGAATATTAAATAATATGTTTTAAATGATAATTTTAATTAAATTTATTTAAAAAATTTATTTAGGATAAATTATAAAAAATATTTTCAATAAAAAATATGGATATTTTCCATAGATAATTTTTTATTACACTGTTATGGTGATTCTATTCAAAAATGTAAAAACCCCATTATTTTAAATATTATCTAGTGGGGATGTATTTTATTGTTAACATTATTATATATTATGTAAATGTTTTATTATAATTATTATTATAGAATTTTATAAAATTAATTTTTAATGCATATTTATTACTATTAACATTCTCTTTAAATATTCAATTTCTTAAGATAAGTTGAAATTAATTTTCCCATTAATATTAAATTTTTTTATTACGGATATTTCTATTACATAAACCCTATATCATTTATACATATTTTATTTTTCTTTAAATGATATATTACTCACTGTGTATATTATTTTTCACCAAATTTTTTATTTGAAATATTAAATTGTTGATAAGTTATATTATTAATGAATTAAATTAACAATTAGATGTATGTGGAATTATTTGGACATGAAAATATAAAGATTATTGGTTATATATATGCCTTATAATTATCCATTGTTTTTTAAGATGAATCAAATTTCTCATCATTATTTAAATTTCAATCTAGTGTATACCTAACCATCAATTTTAATCATTATTGTGAATGATCCTAACAATAGAGTTATTGCGATTCCTGAAATCATGACATCTAATAATTATGAATTTATTTATTGAGAATCATTTTATTACAATTATCCTTCATATTTTAATTATGAAATTATTTATAGATGCATTTCAGTCTTATATTATTGATTAAATGGAATGTGTATTCTGATTTTTATCATTAAATTATTATTCAAATTGATTAATAATATATTTAATATATAACAGAATTTCTGATAATATTTTATAACCCATATTTTTCTCCCTTTATTATAAATCAAGGATGTTTATTAATAATGATATGAGATTATATGCTTGAGGGTATATTTATATTCTAAATAAAATATTGTATTTTTTCAAATGTAATATGTTAATAGTGTGTGCTTTTAATTTACCATGATTATTAAAATTTTCAATACATTGGAATTTTATTCCTTGTGTCATGTGACAATATAATAATTTAAGAAATTTGATCTCTATAACTATAGTTGGGGTTGTTACAGTTGGTATTAAAGGATTATTAAATTTTACCATGGAAACTAGATTTGTGGAAAAATATATTATGGATAAAAAACCTATGAAAGAGTGTCACTATAATTATTTAATAACATTATATTTTTTTGGTAGGTAATATAATATATGTTTTTTGATACAATAAACCCATTTATAGATATTAAAAGTTAACCGGGTACCAGAACACTTATACCTAAGAGTAATATTAATGAAATGGGTGCATTGGGCTTGAAAATATTTTCACATAGTGAAAAATAATTGGAATTTATAATCACCTATATTGATAATACTATGTTATATGATAAATATAATCACCATTTTCATTGCAAACACTTATGAGGGGTTTCAATTTATTATAAAAATGAATCAAACTAATTATGTTGTTTATTTAACAAAAAATGTGGTAAAATGTACTAGATAATCTATAAATGATTCCCCATGATTATGTGGTTTCCCACTATGTTCATTTTTGCACACAATATGAATTTTTGTTTTAATCAGATGATATAACCCATAGTAATGTTGTTAATTTTAAATATGATGCATAATTTATTATCGTTTTGTAATAAAATCAATGATTATTTGATTTAATGATATAATGATCATGAATTATTTATAATCTCATAATATTATTAAAAAAATGGAACTCAACCAACTCTCTAACTCCCCGAATAATATTATGATGGAGTTCCAAAGAATTATAATGATTAAAACCATGATGGAAAGAATTATTGATTTCATTAAGGTTAGAAATGGGAATAGATACACTCATGAATGTTTCTTAACGAAATAGAAAAATGGTTCTCGGTGGATATAATGGAAATAAAGAAATGATTTTTTTGAAAAAAATAAAGATTATGATGGAAGGAAGTAAATATCATACTAGGTATCCATTTAAATTTATTATTTCTAAATGTGGGAAGCTAAAAATTATTCATCCCAATTCAACCCTTTAAAGGATAACCACTATATCAAGGAAGAACCTAGGATGAAATTAAATTGACAAAGTATTTATGTATTGGGATTTATGTTTTTAATTGTAGAAGTATCTTTACATGGTGATTTTTGTTATATGAGTTGTGAATAATATACGGATTTTCTACAATTTTAAATGTGTATATTTTATCATTAACATAAGTTATATGTATACCATCATGTGTTTAAGAGTTTACATTTGATCAGATTTTTAATTTCATAATCATGCTTTTTTAAGACAAGTACTGTAATGTTTTAACTTGATTAAGAATATATTTGAAAAAAAATAGGAATATGACCTAACGTATTATTAAATGAAATATTTATTTTGTAAAGAATATATTTATATCTTATTATTATAATAGTAATGTTATTCTAATATTTATTTCCTATGTTATATTTAATGTTATATTAATTATGTGTCATCAAAATATGGGAATTTTATAGTAATTATAATATTATAGTTTTTGTTGGATGACAATGCATCTTGTCTGATAAGGACACAAGTCTTGATCACAGAACCAATTGATGATAAGGGTTTAGCTTCTTCCACTATCGTACTTGTTCTTTGGTTAAAATGTCATTGTATTTAGTTAAATGATTTGATAAATAAATATTATGTATGAACTAGTGATATTATTTTTGAGATCTTGAGGTAAATATATTCCTTAACTTATGATATCTAAATTGGTTTTATAAATATATTTCATTGATATTAATTTCATTAAGAGATTATAGACCACACAACCACAACTCAAAACGAACCATAATATAATATAGAATTATAAAATAACTATTATATTGGTGGGGTTAAAATTTTATATCATAACTATAAAAACAATGGCTTTCTATTGATTAGGAATAATCTATGTATCATTAAACCAAAAATAAATGTTTTCTAAAATAATAGATTTTTTCTAAAAGAATGTTTAGTCAGGATTTGTAAAAAAAATTTAAATTAAATTGAAACCATTTTAGAGAAATTAATTGATAAAATGAGAATAATATTTTAAATCAGTAAATGAAAATTATCATAGGGTGAATAATTATAAATTTTCATCAATTTTTCATTATCTATTAATAGTGAAAAATACAGATTTGTATTGAAAATGTACTTTTCATGTAAACATTTCCAAATGTTAAATAAGATTACAATTTTAGATTTTAATAAAATTAATTCACTAATATTACATTTTTACTATAATTGGCCAATAGAATCAATTTCATGAAGAATTTTGATTGAATACTTTATATTATTATAAGATTTTTCACTTTAGAAATTTAATTTTCCATTCACTTCTAATTTTAAGAATTTAAAATGGATTTCACCTCTTCTTTGAATTTAAATTAGAATAATGTTTTTTAATTACAATAATGGATATTATATAATATGCATAACTAAATTTTTTACCATTATGAATAGTAATAACTGTAATAATTAATTAGCATCGTTAAGATAATACAGATTTACTGGGGTGTTAATTAAAGATAATAAGGTTTATAATTTACCTACCAAAATATCCAAAACCAATTATAAATATATATTTTTTTGATATTCAATCCTTAAGTGTCATTAATTAAAAAAAATGAAATATTTTTAAAAGATATAAATTTTGGTGTTTTCAATCTTTTAAAAATTTAATGTGTGTTATCTCCCCATATCATAATGGTCACCGCATATCCTCCCTAATTCAAAAATCTAAAGGCATTTTTTATGTAATTCTATTCAATATATATTAATTACTCCCCTAAGAACTATATACATTTTTTAATATAAATATTTATAAGTAATACTTTTAAAAATTACATGTGTGGGGAATCCAATTGTATGGTAAGGCATGTTCAGGTAACAAACATTCATAACGAGGCATGAACTGTACCTTTATATTATATCACTTGGAAACAATGTGATATTACTTATAATACCCTTCATAAAAAATGGTTATAGTGGAATGAAATGTCATATTCCATAAGAGGGATCACATATCTAATAGGTATAGTGGGTGAGAGATAAACATTGATGAGGTTTTGGATCAATGCACACAAGAGTTGGTACATGATCAGATTACACAAGGCCCCATGGAGAAGAAACTATTAAACATACACAAGAAACGAGTAGGATTTCATGAGATTTTAGAGAACCGATAGATTTGTCTCTCTAGTTACTAAGCATGGTGACTCATGATTAGTTTATAATAATGATCCTATAACCTAAAATGAATTGGTACGTGGAACATATGTTTCATTGTTGAAATAATCCATGATTTATGAAAAGGATTCCATGTACCAAAACAATGTATTGAATTTGTTAGATCCTCCGATGGATGTAATGTTAGTTGGTTGGAAATGGGTACTCACGATGAAACTGTACATGGAAGGAGAAGTTAGTTCATATATGGTGACATTGGTTACAAATTTTTTGTAACAACATCAATGTATGGACTACGATGAAAAATTTTCACCAGTTGTCATGCTAAAATCCATTATAATTATACAGTCCTTTTCAGAATACCCTAACTATAACATTTATATATTGGATTTCAAAACAACCCTCATTAACTTAAACAATCAAAAAGATTTCTACATGGCACAACATTATGGGTCTGTGACTCCAAAGGGTTCCAATAAAATTTGAATTTTGTAAAAATCAATTTATGGATAAATGAAAGAATCCAGGTCAGGGAACATTAATTTTGATGAACCCATAATAATATATGGTTCTATAAATGAAAAATGTGACCCTTGTGTCTAAAAACAGTTTATTGGGAGTGCAGTCGTTTTCTTAATATTATATGTTGATGACCTATTACTTATTTGAAATGATATTCCAGTCTTATAGAAAATTAAGGAATGGTGGAATAAATTATTTTCCATGAAATATATTTTTTAATTATCATATATTTTTGGGATCAAAAACCATCATTATATATTTATTTGGTTTCATGGAATAATTCAATGAACATAAAATTATATGATACTAATGTGACTCAAAATGGAACATTCTAAGAAGTGATTTTTTCCAGCACCACATAACATTCCTATATCCCTGAAAATGAGTCCTCATACCCATGAAAAAGTAAATATAATTGTAAGGATAAAAAACACATCATTGATTGGTTCATTAACATATGACATGATATGTACTATCCTAGATGACTCATATACATTAAATGACGTAGGAAGATATCAAGCTATTATAGATTATATGCATTAAATGGATGTCAAGACTACCAATATGTACGTGATGCGTACTAAGGATAAGATCATAGTTTATGGAGGATATGATTAACTTATCATTAGAAAATATGAATATGTAATTTTATATAATAATAAATATGACATGATATAACAAACGAGATACATCCTCACATTCAATGGAGGTGTTGTGAGCTAGAAGAGATCAATGAATGTGTGGTCATAGATTTAAAAACAGAGTAAATGTATATTAAATCATCTACTAAACATAAATAAGTAGTTTGGATGAGAAAGTTCATCCAATATATTTATGTGGTACCTAGAAATAATGGTCAAATCAAACTCTATTGTCATAATATTTTTATTGTGGCTCTCAAAAAAGATATATGGTCGCAACAATGGATGAAGAACATATTTGGGAAGTATCATCTATTGAAGAATTTTTATTATGTAGTTCATGTTTCAGTGAGAACTATTGTAATTGAAGAAAACATGGTGGACCCCATGACTAAAAAATTTACTCATTAGAGCCAATATTATGGTCTGATTTCAAAAGGACTGAAATTTTTATGTATTTGGCTCTCATCCAAGTGGGAGTTTTTTAGATTTAATTTCATAGAACCAATAATTTGTACTTTGATTACATGAATATTTTATATAATAATATTAAATTAAATATCTTATTACATATTGATCATTGTTCTGCATGACCGTAATATAAAATTTTCCAATATTATTTTTCACATTGATAAAGTCAAAGTAGTTCCCCACTATTTTCATAACATTTATGTGCTATGACAATATTATAAATATTGTTCTATGTTTGGAAAAAATTCAATGATGTGAAGCATAGTACATAGAATGTTGGGTGTGAGTAATCATTACCGGCCTCGACATATTCTCATTAAGTTTCTATTTTGTAATCTCACAAAAGGGAGATTAGGAGAACAAAACCACATGTAGGAATTCCACATGTTTTGGGGTCATTAGATATTTCAAATTATGGGAATGTGTAATGTTCCTTAGACTATAATATTATCATTAATGCATGTCAATACTCACACACTTATATTTGTTAACAAAAACCATCACTCTATATTATGGTGGAAAGTAGGGTATGTTGGGTGTGTCACGAATGACATGTTATTAATGGATAATTCAATAAATGATTTCTCCCTTCTATATACAGGAATGCTGATATCTTGGTCCTTTGATAGAAATGGGTTTGTCACTCTAAATTCCATTTTTATAAAGAAATGATGATTTTCATTCAGATAATTGATGAATATTATATCAAGAATTTAGGTTGATGACATCATCATATATCAAGATCAATGATATTATATGAGAAATGGATAATATTACACAATAATAATTCATATATTGATTTTCATTAAAACATTAAATTATTTCTTCCTCATTACATGACCCATTTCTAGATATTAGTTTTATTAATTAGGAAAGCCCGCCGAATTCCTTAAGGAATGCTTATTATAGGGTCATAATCTAAGTGTTTCTAGTGGTCAAAATTAAATTATACTTTAGTTCAATTATCAGAATAAATAATTTTATCAAGACTAAGGGACAATTTTCGTTATGTTATATTTATCACATAAATGAAATAAATATTTATTAACAATGTTTCGAATAAAAACATACTTATATATTTTATTAAATATTTAATAAATGATATTTTTTTGAATTAATTATATATTAAATAGAATAAATATTTACTTGGGTATTCAATAAATACAAGAGGAATTTGAATATTCTAATACTATGTCTATTGATAAATTAATTATTTATAGGTAGGCAATTACTCAATGTCCATTTTTCATGAGTTGGCGAACCAACAAATAGTAATTCTGGTATTACATAATTTCATGGGATGTCATTAATGGCTATAACTATATTTAATGTCTATAATTAATTTAAATTATTTTATTTTAATCACATCTCTATAAATAGGTAGCTACATCTATTGTTTCATTTATTAATAAAAAATTTATTATTTGGGAATAGGTAATTGTTATGCACAGTGAATTCAATCTAAACACCCATCCTCTCTCCTTCTCAAGAACGAGAAACTCTTGAGCTAATTTATTCAATACAAAAAAAAGATAACTCCTGAAAGAACAATGAAAGACATTCGATTATCTTCTATAGGACTAGGAGGATGAATAGTGTTGCTTGGGGACCATTAAAGAATGTGTGGATCACCGCTAGAGGGGTTCATCCCTTGCATCCTCATTAGTACAATGAATGAAATATGTAAAGACCATTGCAGATGATAAATAATCATTAATGTGTAATGTTCCAAATCCCCTGAAATTATTTATTCAGATATTTAATAATTTATTTAAAAATTTGGCATCCTAGATCCTCTCTATTGGTTTTGGGAAATTATTAATAAAAAAATTATAATATATCTCCCAAAACTATATACTTATGTTTCATTAGAAACCCAAAAAATAAATATGCATAATACTAGTTTTTTAGTAACATGCTTTCATAAAACCATTATATATATATATACTCCATAACTATTTTACAAAAGTAATTCCATATAATATTTAGTGAAATCCTAGGAGGCTTTCTTACCACAAGACATGTATATCAATAGTGTTTTTATGTGTGAAGTTCTAATATTTTCTTATTGGTAAACAATTTTTTATCTCGCATATAATTTTCTTCTGGGCACGTCGATGGGTGTTATAGATGTTATGATTGATAGTTTTTAAATCCCCCAAATCATGTACATAGAGTTATTGTGTTACTTTATTTAATTGGAAAGATTACAAGGAATCACATCAAATGGGACTGAATAGTTTTCAATTATGGGTACACTAGACACATAATTGTAATTCGAATTATGTTTAAAAACAATGAAACTCAATATATTTTCCATAAGAAATCCTTTTTCACATATCTATATCCCTTCAAAAAATGGCTTCATCATATCCTGAAAATTAACATTAGTAATGGGTGATATCATATTCAACGAAAGTGTATACATACATAGAATTATATCATAAAATAAAATTTTTAAAATATTTTAATATGAATTGATATAAGACATGCCATTTAAAATTTTACTTGATAATAATTTGGCGAGAATAATATATGATTAATAATGTACTTATAAATAATTAAATAAGATTAAAATGTAAACATTGATATTATAGTCATAAAATAATCATTTTCATAATTAATAAATAATCTCTTTATGAGGGAATGGATAATTCATGAAGTCTAAAACATAAGATCATGGAATATACCAATAAGTCTACATAAATGTGGAAGACCATGTGAAAATAACTGTGTATTTTGTCTTAATAGACATACCAATTCATCTAGGGGCTATAGTGGGCATCTCCTGACACTTAATAAGTCCAATTAATTTCTCTTAGTAAATGGGTGAAACATAATCAACATATACATGTATATATAAACATCCATATGGCATGTAAATAATTTTCTAAATCAATAAATATAATCATAAACTATCTAGAGTAATATAGTGAAGGGTATCCAGAAAGTACAACCCTAATCAATATGTTCAAAAAATATTAAAAAATGTAAAATATATTATATAATAATATAGAACCAATTAATAATGATATTAAATATATGGTGTTCACATAGATGATAATACTCTAACAAAATCAATAACAATTTCATTAGTGAAACATCATTTTTACTTTACAAGCATTTATTAAAAATGTCATGAAATTATAAAAGAAAAAGTAAATTTCTAAAAAACATGTAATACTGTAAACAATTCCAGAAAGCATTAATTTTATAGTAATACATGAAAATATGCTATCACATTACATGTAAAACAAAAATTTCTTTTAAAACATGAAAAAACCCATCAAAATAGTATTATGTAATGAAAAAATAGCATTTACTAAAAGAATCAATTATGTGTATTACGTATAAATTCAATTAAATAAAGTATATTTAAAATTTAATTTAATAAAAATTCTTTTGAAACACAATAATAATATTAAATAATTATTGGCTAAGATTTTTATCCTAATGAATAGAAAATAAGATATGAATTCTCTAACCACTATAAAAATAGCCCAACCATATGCCCCATACAATTTCTAATTATCATATGAAAAACCAAATACCATAAAGAAAATTTGATTCATGATGTTGTAATTAATATGGTAATATACATACACCACACAAAATAAATAAGTAGTTAAAAGGCATTTCTCAGAGAATTAAAAGTGAAATGAAAAACCCATATATTATGATAGAAACTGTTTTGCAATTATAATAATTATACATGATAATAAAATTAGAACCATTAATATCTAAATTCATAACGTATTAAATATTTTTTTATTTATTATTGTTTTTTAAGAACAATTATAGTCTTTTCTATGAGTTATAATTTTTTTAAAAAAAATGTGGAGTGTTTGTTTCCTTGTTTTATTGTGACATCCATACAGTATAAATATATAATTTCATTTAAAAAGGAAGAAAAACACACTAATTGGAAGAAAATGGGTTTAATATACATTAATTATTGTAAATGTCCAATTATAAAAAATTTTATGAGTCATATTCATTTAAAAAAATTTCATTATAAATGTTTAGTTTATTTTAGAACTTGTTAGATTAGAATGAACAATTTTGTTTTGTAATTTAATAATATATATGAATAATAGTTCTAAAAACTAAGGGAAATTATAATGTACAAATTATGATATAACTATTTCGTAATTATGGTTTTGTTACCATCATTGATTTAAGAAAATAAAATAAAAAACACAACATCTATGAAGGGGTGAATCGGGACATCACATATGGTGTTTTCAATTATTCATTAAATAGAGTAAAGAATAGATTTTTAGATGGATATTACATTGTCACAATAAATTTATAGTATATGTATCATAATTGAGTTATCAAGTCACATTAGATGGGGTAGGCGAGGAGATGAGATGAAAAAAATGAATGAGAAAGAGGGATGAGTATACCTTTACAATATTGTCTCAATGAGATCCCCCATTAGGAAGATGGAAATGGTATTTTGGTGAGACTATATGACCATGTCAATCGGGTATTTGACGGGATATGAATTTGAAATAATTTATAATAGAATAATAGATTTAGACGTGTTAGGATAATAGGTGATGAATGGTGGTACTTATATAGAAAGGAGAGGGGTTTTTTGATCATTTTATTATATTGTCTATAATTTTCACAAAAGACATTCAATTTTGTTAATTACAATGAAAATATATAGTACATAAGGAATGTGAGTTAAAAATAATGATTTCATACCTCATTCATAAACCATTCCTGACTCAATAATTCATTTATTTACATATACTGTTAAATATCGTAAATTATTGTATTTCAATATGTGCTAAAAATTAACCTACTATAGAAAAATAATAAAATTAATCCTCACTATTTGTGAAGTGTAGATTTGAATAATTGTCACCATTTTATTAAAATATAATTATAAATATAATTATTTTAATTTTTAATTAAAATCGTCATCTTTTTTATTGTTTCAAATATTAAATTATTGATACATCATCATTTTATAACTATTTCATGTAAATATTTATTTACTAATAATTAAGAAACCAATTCCATGATTTAGATAAATAAATTATCTGTAGAAAAATATATAGTATAATACATATTCCTAATATCATCATATGGAATATAATATAGCTATTAAAAATAAGAATGTGACATTTTTTTGATTTTCATTAATTTATATAATACCAAAGCCATTTGTATGAAAATGTTTCCATTTAATAACTCATGTTAGAAAATATCATTTTAAGAGTTGAATTAAATTCATCCAATAAAATTACACATTGTTTTAGGGAATTTTTTTAATCCATATTATTTTACTTTTAAACCAATCTTCCATATATTATAGTAACTAAAATTTATGATAATACTCATAATATAGGTCAAATATTAAAAGAGGGATATTTAATAAATTTTTATTTTAGAATTTCAAATATGAAATCCATTCTTAAATTTTCAAAATAATAATTTTATAGTATATAATTCAGTATTAATCCCAAAAATATTACAAAATATAGTTTTATTGAAAATATATTTTAACACCCAATAATAGAATTATACCAACATAAGATATAATGATTATCAAAAATAAATGAATTATATTATTTATAACTAAATCGTTCCTATTTTTTTTATATCAAATTATAATCATAAAGAGTATATTAATAATGAAATTGAAAATTTAATTGAAAAAATTATTTTCTACTATCAACTAAAGAATAAATATTTTCTGAAAAATAAATAAAATTCATAATAATTTAATTTTGAAATTATGCATTTAAAAATATTTCAAATTTATCCAAATATAATTTATAATATTGAAAATTGTTTTATTAAAAATAACTTCACCATTAAATTTTGTAAAAATCTCTTACATAAAAATATATCTTCTTATGCTTAAAATTCAATTTATTTATATCACTATTTAATCAATGGATGAATTAAAAAAACTTAATTGAAGTTTTAATATATAAAATTAATTAATATTATTCCCTATTATTTTTGTATTTAATCATATAACATAAAATTCAATTATTCAAAAAAACAACATTTGATAATAACAAACCATTTACATTCAATTGTTTTTTATTATCATTTCTAGATAATTTGTATACAATGAATTAATTTTATAAAGAAAATATTTAATTTTATATTCTATATAATCTATTTTAGTCGCTCTATTCCAATGGTTAGGTCATATCTATCACAATTATCTAATATTAAATCATTTTTAAATCAGTCTGAATAACATAATTTATCGCAAACATTTTGTTTGAAAATAGTATTCCCTAAAATATTAAGGTGTTCCATCCAAACAAGCATCAATAAATTGTTTTACCATAGGTTAAATTTTTGATGTGTAATGATGAAGTTTTAATTTTAAAACACCCTTTTTAAAATCCTTCATCATCTACAAGGCTGATAAAATATCTTCATAAATGGAGTGAAAGGAAAATGTGATAGTCACAAAAAAACATTGTTTCCCTATTTGAGAACATTATTGATAAGTAAAAACATTTACATGAAAATGACATAAATTGATAAAGATTGAGTACGTTATCATTATAAATTATACAATCACAAAACAATAAATTTGTGATCTATTAAAATACTATTTATTTATCCAAAATGTAAACATATTACTTTTTTTCCTAAAATAATTTTCATAGAGTGGAGGGATTATTTTACAATACATATAATTAGATGAGAAAATAAACATACAAAATTATTTTCCACATCATTATCCCAACCTTTGGTTGCGATTAATCTATCCACACTTCAATTATGAAATCTTGAGATTAATATTGATGAAAATTTTTTATGCATAATGAACTTGTATGAATCATAATATCCACATGTCATTCCATCATACATTAAATGTTTATTGAATCGAAAATGGTTAGCATATTTGATCTAATATTATAAATCATAATATAAACATAAAAAATAAATCTCTAACTTCATCTTAATATGTTCTATAATTATTTACCATAAGACTCATCAAAAATATGTTTGCTCAAATTTAATAAAAAAATTAGAAGGAAGGTCACAAAAAATTGATAATAAACATGACATAATATCATTGAAAATAATATACCTCTTAATTCTAGATATTAAATAGATTAATAACGTAATCCCCATTAAAAATTTATTTTAACAAGAATTCTTACTAGAGTAAAATATTATGTTTCCAAATATATTCCATAAATCAAAACATATAATAATTATATTTTAGCATAAACCATTATACCACTAACCACCTTAAATGTCGCCAGTAATGTTCCTTAAAAATCTATTAATTATTATCTCTACATCTATTTTTATAATACTAGTTAATGTTTAAATTGTTTTTTCAAGAAGATCAAATTCCAAAGAAATTACATCTCTTGATTAATTGTGGTATTCATAACATGGTTCCAATTATTTATAGAAGAATTGCATTAATATCATCCTTATATATCTCATTATTCTTATTACCAGATAATTATTTATAAAATATTTAATATAATTATTAAATCCCATCATGGAAATATAATCATTCCTCTTCATCTGTGGTAGTATTATAATTTTAACCACAATACATTTTCCAATTTTGTGTATATTCCTTTCATGCTTATGAAATAGATTTTAATAGTTCCCCATATACATTAATTTTAAAAATTGACTACTAGATAACATTGTTATACACTTTCAATAAGATTCAAGGATTAATTTCTCTCTAATCATAGAATATATTCAGTTTCCTTTTACATGTACATGGATTTTTCTATATACATTTATCACATGTGGGAAAATACTTATTTCTTTTTTATAAAACATTTTTTGAGTTGTATTATTGCTCATGATATTTCCTATAAAGATAGAATATTTATAAAATTCATTCTTTTTTACGTATGACATAATACTGCATCCTCTTGTGATGATAATATTTGGGAGAATTATTCGTTTTGAAAGATTACAATAAGACCATAAATTTGTTGACCATCCTTAATCTTTGGATCATATGAATTGGTTTGGTTCTCATTCCTTCTAATAGGTGAGAGTTATAAAGTACTCCACACAATATATTATATCATATTATTGTGTAATATAATTTATAATCACCAAATTATAGAAATACATAAATCACAATGAAAATTTAATGCATAAATGTTATCATAAACATGGTTTGTTTGGTATATTCTTTTATAATAAAACACAGAGTCTACCTTATGTATATGTTCCATAATCGATGATTTCATTAATCTAGTTCCCATGGTTATTACTAAATTTTGGGGAAAATCCCTCAAGGTAACTTCACAACATTTCTAGGTTGGTTGGGATAGATTACAATACAGGTTTCCATGGTAAATTGTTAAGTTATCAAGATTTTTTGGACAATATAGGATATAAAATAACCTTGAAAAATGTATAGATGATTTGGAGGTGGTACAAAAGATAATATATTGGGTGGCATCATTTTATAGTGTTTTCCAAATTTTGGGGGTCCAATATTTGGATTTTTGTGAGAATCGTGAAAATTATATTTCTATGAATATCTCATAAAAATAAGAAAAATACACGAGTTTCAGAAATACGATTATTATTATGATTATATCCCATATACATGATGAATGTTTATGGTGTTATATGGGATTATGATGATTTTCAAGAATATTATCATTGAACAACATTATGGCAGTGAATGGAATTGTGAGTAGAGCTTCGTAGTGATGGTGCAAATGAATTAATGGAACACTATGTCATTAATACAAGCTCCATGATCCAAAAACTGTTGTGCCTCTTAAAAATATAGAGATTATTCTAGTAGAAATTTCAGACCATCGCGATTTGAGTTGATGTGGCATTGACTACGTGCAGAAGGTTTGATGGTTGGTGGAATCACCTATAAATAGGCCTTGACACCCTCGAGGGATGTAGATATTTTTCCAAGAATTTTTTTTCTCTCAAATCGTGATGGAGGTTCGCAAAATTAGTGTGCTTTGAGAATGACAAGAGATTATTGAAATCTAGTGTAGATTTTTGAAATAGGTATGTTCTTATGTTGCCTCTGTGAGCATAGTGAAGAATGATTCTTTGTGACAACTAGAGATCTATAGTGGAATATGCTTCAAAAAGCCTTTCTTTTACCAAAAGCATGATCCCTGCAAAGTAGTGTGCTCTGCGAAGTTGTGATCTCTGCAAAAGTGTGTGAATTGTGAAGAGTCAAGGAATTCACAAACGAATTTTTGAACTTTAAATAATTGGGAGCTTTACGAATTATGGTTCATTTCCAAGTTATTTCTAATAGATGTTTCCTAGTGCTCAGTGGAACATGGGTATTTATTAGTAGATGAAATTTAGACTTCATCAAATCATCTACATATAGTGATGGATTCAACCATTACTGATAAATAAAATTCCTATTGGTCTATATAATGTGAGTCGACCCCTTCTAAGTGCATTGAGCATAGGAAAAAGAAGATGGTGATCATTTCTATTGGTATTGTTCCAGATGGAGTGAAATATGGAGTGACCGATGGGAAAGCAATTAGCTGACCCAAAACATTGTAAAGGTATGTATCATAGTCATTGTACTGATCTAGAATAAACATTGTTGGGAGTTATCTTTAGTGGATTTTGTACTTAGGCACCATGTCTATGTATTCTCTATGGATGTAGCCTAGTGACGTTGAACTAAGTAAAAATGTCTTTTCCTTCGTGTTTTAATTCCAACAATGGATTAAAAGCTTCATCATCATTAGATAAATAAGGGTTGAATAATACCAACAGTAACACATATGTGAAAACAAAGTAAACCTTATAATCTTGAAGGCATGATTCAGTGGGTAAGGATGGATTTTGAAATAAAAAATCCATACACTGATTCATCCCCCTCTGGGGTATTTAAGCCCATATTAGTCCTAACAATTGGTATCAAAGGGATGTGTAATTTTATCATATTTTTTTCTCGCACTTGATTCATTACGCTTTTATATTACCGTGCCATGGAAAATGGTATAACATCAAAGAAGAATAATAAGTTAGGTTCTATACCTCAGTGTCAAATTGTATGTGTAGATAGTATGATTTAGCTAAAGGAATCATTTAGTGAACAAAAATATGATTTGGATAAATTGAACAGTGAAAATTGATACTTATTTAATGATTCAGAAGGAATGTGTGATGAACCTGATATTCCATGTGATTACAGAATTACTGATGATGATAAAGTTTCACGAAGATCAAACGTGGATGTTTTCTACAACTCAAAGGAATAAGATCATAAAGCTACTGAAAAAATTATATACAAAGATAATCGGATACAAGCACTGGAAATTGAGATCAACAAGATAAGAGGTTAGAATCATAGTCTTATTGATGTTTCTACTGATATGAGTGAGAAGAATGACTCTCAAGATGAGGAACAGTGAATGATATGTAAATTGGTAGATATATCAAAATCTATAGAAAAGAGAATGAATATGACCTCAGATAAAATTTGGAATCAGAAAGTCTTGAATGATGATATTGGGACCAAACTATGTCAACTAGATTAGGTGAATAAAATAATGCAATAAAAAATGAATTTTTTAATTATTATATTACATATGTTAATATTGTACTAAAATAAAAATTTGACTTGATAGATAAGATCACATGGAAATTGGAAGACGAGCTGAGTATTGGGAAGAATCAAAGAAAAAAATAGAATGATCAACTTGAATCATAAGATAAGAATATTCAGCACACTGGGGGACGCAATATAATCAGTCATGAAAGAAATGGATAAATCAAATTCCAAAGACAACCCCAAGTTGAAGGATGCCCTACAATTAACATATGTTTATCCTTTGGTAGGTGATGATGAAAAGAAATAAAAATATGCTTGTACATAGGAAAAGAATGAATGGATTGTATTAACCAAAATGCCATCTGTTTGTCGAAAATCTAGTATTTGATACGATGGTCATGGACCCATTTCATGATAGAATGATAGTAGTGAAATGTTCCAGAGATAAGAAAAATATTGTAGTTGCAGGAGGTAGACCTAAAAAGATATTTTCAAGAAATAATGATAGCATGTGTTATTTATTTAGGATTAACGGTCATACATCATGATTTTGATCAGAGGCATATGACTATATCTCATGTTGTCAAGATATAAATTTCACTAAATCTGAGAATACGAAGAAACGACATGAAAATTATGAAAGTAATACCTCTTAGAAGAAATCATTAATCAAATATTGTTTCTATGGAATATTGGGACACACCATGAGTATGTGTCAGGAAGATGAAGAACTTAATGTCAGAAGATGGGCTATAGTTGCATCCAAATATTAGTAGAGAAATATTAAAATGAGGTATGACTTTAATGTAAAATGATTCATATATTCTAATCATGGGAATTTCATATGATAGTACACTAAGAATAATGTGGGTAATGAAAATGAACGAAGAATGATATTCTCAATGCCAGTTATGCATAAATAAAAATCATACACTAGAAGACAATATCATAAATTTAAAAATTGGTTTACAACCTTAGTGGAATCATACAGATATAAACTAAAAGTGTATAAATGACCTTCTTTGTCACAATAACAACAGCTCTCATGGAAAGAATGCGAACAAAACTTGGTGACTATGGAGGAATCCACTCCAGCTGTGAGAAAAAATAATTCACATTCATTCGAAGACTCACCAAAAACACAAAGTAGTGGGGTGACTTAGATATCTGATAAAATAATGATTATAAAATAATTAATTTAAATATTTTAATGGTGTGTTCCATAGAGAGAAGTGGATTAAAGAAGAATATCCCTTCAATGGTAGATGAAGAATGGAAAGATGAAAACAAGAGAGGTTCCAACACAAATAAAGAATCAAGGAAAGTGGTATATTGATGGGAAATTAATGATAGAAATGTGTACCAGTGGGCATAAACCCCAAATTGTGAGAAAGGCCATTATTGAATAATCTATATATCAGAAAAACACACAACATGTAGTTAATGAATTCTTAGTAATATTATTAGAGTAGTTGAAGATGGGTAGGTATCTATATGAAGCATAGGGGGTGTGTGATTCTCCAAAATAAATAATTAATGTGTTGGCCCATCTAAATCAACCACAATCCTCATCTTAATGATTATAAAAATTCCCCTCTTCCAAAGTGTATAAATAATATTTACTAATATTATGGTGTTTCAGAATCAAGGGGAGATTCAATCCAAGGGGAGGTGGCATCAAAAGATGAAAATTGGTTATGTGATGTTATCTGAAATGTAGACTAATTCAAATATATTACCAGAGATAAAGAAGTAATATTGAATAATTCTATGATAGGATTCGATGTTATAAAATTACTTGATATATGAGAAGAAGAATTATTTGGGGTCAAAACATTGGTGCCAACAACCAGAAGAGTTTCAAATCATAAGGGGATATATTTATCTCATAATCAGTTGCATGCTATCTATTTAATATAAAGGATGATTTTTTTGACATATTACATCATGAAACTTGATTGGTGGAGTAGATGAAAAATTCTTGTATTTCATGATTATCTATTTTCCTCTAAAAATATGGTATCAGCTAACTATTTTTAGGATTCCATGATGCTACGAGAGAATGAAAATAATTTTTCAACATGAGGTTGCAATAGTAGTTGATAATAATTGGTAGTAATGATAAGGTGAGAATCTCAAGATGAGGGATGTGAAAAAAAATTTACTTAGATAAAGGTAATGCTGATGAGTAGGGGGAAGAAAATGAAGATGAAAACAGGATTCATGCTATGAATGATGAACATGAACAATTTGAGAAGAATCAGATGTGGGAGAATTATTCGAGGCCAATGCATAAGAATGTAATCGGGTCTAAATGGGCCTATTGTATCAAGATTAATGAAAATGGCATAGTAATTTGAAAAAAAGAACGACAAGTACGCAAGGGATACTCAATGATAGATGGAATAGATTTTTTGAGACATTTTCACCAGTTTCAAGGCTATAGACAATCTGATTTTTCCTTGACGTCACAGTGAAACAAAAGTTCAACATGTTCCATATGGATGTCAAATATGAATTTCTGAATGTACATCAAGAGGAGGAATTTTAGATCGAGCATCTAAATGGTTTTATCATTCATGAAGATGATAATAAGGTAAGTTGGCTGAAGTTGGCTTTATATGGACTAAAATAAGCACTAAGAGCATGAAACTGAAGTCTTGATCAGTATTTTAAAAATCATGGTTTCCATCATGGGGGAGTTGATTCAATTCTACAATTTTACAGGAATAGTAATAAAAGGTTAACTCCCTATACTATCATAGTTAAATGATTATTTCACTGTCAGAAAAAAACATGAAATGAAGATGTCACATTTAGAAAAAACTCCTCTTGTTGAATAGTGGTTGTAATGTGATAAATCTATGGGAGCATAGATAATTGAAATAACCATTATATAATTTTTCACACAATAGATTAATGGTATCTATGGTTGAAAATTACACATAATAAAGATTCATGTTATAACATGTAATTCACATATAAATAGAAGTAAAGACATATACAATTGATTATATAGTGGAAATTTTTTTCATGTATAAGTATTGTACCATTTGTGACTTTTTTAGTTTTTGAATAGTTTTTCAAAAGCATAAGTGTGGAATTGCTATAAAGACGTATACATTCCATACATAGATAACACTTTTTATTAGATGATTATTCATTACATGAGATAATAATCCATCATAGAATCATGTTGGTTTACAGCCTATGGATTCCCCGATATATAAGAAAATATTTCATAATACATATCACCCATTTAATAAGTGTAATACTTAACACATTTATTCACAAATCAAAGATGTTTTATATAATAAGTGGTGAGCTCAGATGATCAATAAAGACAAATAAGGGATATATTTGTGACACATTAAACATAACATGAGCATAATGGTATGGTAACCCGAATTAGTAAATTTAACATCATACCCTACATATCATTTATCATAATTTTTAATTATGGGGTAAGGATTATAATTTTATTATACATGTAACATGAAAAAATCAGATAACATGAACCTTAATAACATAAAATTATAAAAGATATATATTTAAGGAATAAAAAAAAGAATACAATATTATATCCATAATAGTGTAAGCATATTACCAAGAATATCATAGTGAAATGGGTTCACTCCAAAAACCATCATAGTAATAAATGATAACTCCCTAGACTATCATAGTGAATATTTTACCATACTACATAGGGTTCAATCATTATTTTAGTTCTATTTATATCATGATATATCCATATTTGACAAATAAATTAAAGGGATATATATTATTGGGCCCTCCCATCACGTAAAGAAAGGCTATATATGTATGCCACTAGATAAAATATTATTCATATTACCATAACATGGGAAATAAAAATGGGTTTCACAAACATTTAACCATGGAATAATCTTCTGACGAAATAATTCATTCCACATTAAAAATTTATTTAAAATACAAAATAATGGACAAATATTATGTAATGATTTATTTAATTAACATTATAAAATATTAATGGAATAAACAATGAATTATGGGTCATCGTTGTAAAAAAATTTATAAATGTCTTGTATATTAAAATTCTGATTCCTTTTACATTTTTCTCAAAAATTAAAAAAATAAATTCTTTTAGAGAATGAAATGAAGAATAATTTTAATATGTATTGTTGAAATTTAATAATCTAAACAAATCAAATTAAAAAATCAAATAAATTTTTTTAAAAAATCCATTCTAATATAATTTTAAAACTACTATCCAGAAGAGAAACAATTTTGAAACAATGATTGAAATAAATATTATTTTCTATAAAAACATTTTTTTGGAATAATGAGTAAATAATGTGAATAAAATGAACAAAATAAATTTAATGTCAATAAATAACCATAGTAGAATCAAATACATTACATTCATCAGATGTAGATAAATATATTTTCAACATAAGAACTAGAATCCCAAACAATCTTGATAATCGGTCAGATTGTAACATATAACCTTAACACAATCATTGATTTTTAATTACATGTAACTTGATAGATATATAATTATATGTGTATATATATAATTATATTTTTATTTATATATAATTTAATCATACATTCATGTTCATTATATATACCACAAAAAATAAACATGTGGTGAATATTTATCTGTCACGTTGAAATAAAATTGAGACAAAATAACTCTTACATCGGGTCTTACATCCATTGTATATGCTAGAAAATCATGTATAATAACAATTTATTGTATATATATTTATTATATATATATATAATAAAATATATAATAACATATATGATTCACTTATATCATTTTATCATCATTTTTATCAATTATTAATTAAAGTCACTGTTTGGGGGTGACAACTACTTCATTTTCATATTTGTTTTGCTTTAGTAGTTTTGTCCCTTTTATTTAAATATTGTGACATAATATCTTGAATATTATCTTTATATAAATATTATATATATTTATTATATACATATCATGATACATCTACCGACGTTATATATTGAAAAATGAATCGCACTTCTCATTGAGAGTATATGTTGTATGTGTACATGGATGATGACTTCATTTTTCAAGGATAGAAAAAATAAAAGGTAAATAATATATTTCCATTAAATTATAATTATTTTCTTATATAAATAAAATCTAATCCTAAAATATATCCTTGTTATTGTTAATGTAAAATGAAAATGAAAAATCTATCACACCGTTTTATGGATGCCTAAGTCCATAAGTAAGCACAAGAATGGATAACATTTTCTCAAAAATTAGAAGGTCACATGGTGCCAGATTAATTGAAATTAAATACAGATAAAAAAGATAATAAATATCATATATATATATATATTATATCCATCAATATATCCATCTGTGAGATGCTGTGATGGGAAATGAATAACATCGATTCACAAGGTGGTAGTCTTCCACATTCATTATTGAAAGATTCATTATCTATGTTAAAAATATGATATAGATATATATTATTTCATTTAAATAATCAAATATAAGAATGTGTTTGGTATTTTCAAATCCATTTCATAATATATTAATAATATTTGAATGTGGTATAGGACGAAAATAAAAAAAATCATGTTTATTAGTTATACCTCCTCTTCAAACAACCTTTGTCTATTTGTACCTATATCCTTACTATGATGGTTTAATAAATATAACATTTACTCTTAGTCATGTGTAATTATGTATTAGATTTATTTAGGTTTTTATTTTCTAATTAAAAATGATCTTTATGTTTGAATATGAGGTGGAGTGGGTTCCCTTTGGTAATTACAGTGAGGGGTGATCTTTTTTATTTTTCAATGTTTTAAAATAATATAATGTAAATTTCATAAGAAGAAAGTTCGAAAAATAAACATTAATAAAATAGACATCATATAATCTCCATATCAGCAAAAAATATATTGTAGTCAAATTTAGGACTTTGTATCCCATGTCTTTTTTGTTTAAACATTTTGTAAACCTTTTTTCACCCTCAACATGGAAATAATTTTATTCTCTTTTTAATACTAATTATGATCACATAATATGTAAATATTGTAACATAATATTAATTATTATTATTCTAAATATTTAATCCATTTTAATAAATTAATTTTATATAATTTTTTAATTTTAGTTTAATATTAAATCCACAAATTTGTTGAAAAATATATTTCCAATGAAGAAGATTTCATAGGTATATAATGTTTTTAAATCACAATTCAACATAAAATTTTTTAAAATACCTAAATTAAATTATTAATAATAAAAATTATAAAATATATATTTAAATTAATAATAAAACTAATTTTTACTTTTTGAATGATTTAAAAATAATTATTATTAAGATTATATTGTATTTTCAATATTCAATATTAAATAATATTATAAAAATATAAAAAGTAACTCAAACATTATTATGACATTATAACTTTAAAAAATTATTAATAATTTTAAAATATATTTTCTTTAAGAGGAAAATGTGATTTTAAAATAACAGTGGAAAATTTGACAAACCCTCTTTTGAGAAAAAAAATATTGTTTTTACTCCTTAAAATGTATTTTATATTATTTGATTCCTAGATAAATATTGTATGAATTAAAAATTAATTGAATATACATTATATAAATTTCATTATAATCATCTAAAATTGTCATTATTTTAAATGGCTATTTAAAAACATACTGTGAAAACAAATTCTTTTCGGACAAAAATATCTTTTAATAATGAATGATTTCATTTTCATTCCAAATAAAATCACAGAAATAATTTTATTTTTAATTTGTCTAAACCATATATGTTCCATTATTTTTTGTTCATATTCATTACCACAAAACTATTTACTTGAATATAACAATCACAATAAATAAAAATGTGCTTTTATTACTTTTTAGTTAATTTAAAAATGGTATTTAATGTAATGGAAGCTCTGGATGAAATTTAATTTATAGAAAAATTAATATTTATTAAAATATTTGGGTATTAAATTATACCGCTTTGAATAAAATTTCATTCTATAAATTTTAATTTAATTATAAATGATCATATTATACATCTACCTCATTAAATTCCCTAGTGCATTTCCAACCTCTTAAAATTTACATTTTCACCACAAACAATTTTCAATGTGAGTGGTCTCATTACATATGACATTATACCTACAATACATAATCCCATGTTATTGTTACTCACAAGATATATGATTATCTAATGGTTTCTATATTGAGTTCATTATATGTGATGGTTCAGGTATAAATTCCCTCATGATAGATACCTAGAATAAGTCATTCACATGAGAGTGGTTTGTTTGAAGTGACATTTGATAATATACCATCAGTACTCAATTAAAAATATTTATGGGTCTGATATATCTAGGAATAAAATATCAATTCTATATGAATCTCATAATATTATTTTGAAATTTTTAGTAACTCATTTCTAAATAATTTTATCTCTATATCATGCTGACAATTGTTGGCCAAACGTTTTTATGATAACTCATCTTCCTAGCTCATCTGTTGAATTATTTTGAAAAATATATGAGATTTCATCAGTGAGATAAAATCCCAACAGAAATCAATACCCAAATCCATCCCAGAACATTAAACTTCGACACTTTATTCCAATAGGAAATTATATTGATCCATTTGAATACTTGGCTGAAATATATTATATTATGATAACTCCACTAGATGAATGTGTTCATCCAAAACTAATTTCATGTCCATAGAACATGATATCATCATATCCTATGGGGTTTTAATGGTTATATCAGAAAATAAACCTATATGAAAATAATAAGTTATAATGAAACACATCATTTTTTCATGATCTACATGTGGAATTCACTAGAACATAATGGTAAACCTCAGATCATGATTAGAAGGAATATAATGTTTTACTCCTTGAAACCATACAACTAAAATAATTATTATTCTAGATTTATAATCAAGATATTCATTATCTTTAATGGAAATAAATTGTTGTAACATCATAATGAAATTGACTAAAACTCAAATATTATTGATACACTATGACTTTTTCTGGAGTCAGATAAAGAAACTACATGGTGTTATTTTTTCATTTCCATTTTATTATTGGTAATGGTTTTAGCATCCCCAATGAACTATGTCTATGTTACATATCTTTTTTACATACCATTAACTAATATTCATTCTCATCAATATCTCTCTCTATGTCACCCCATTATAAATATTATTTCATATTAGAATTTTTCTCCTCACATACTAGAGGAATAAACAATGGTGATTTATTTTCCAAATACAAAAAAACTCTTTCAAAAAATCTATAATAAATGAAGCACATGCATGATTTCTAACCATTATCATTCCATGATAATCAATCTTAAACACAAGACTATTTTCTTCCCCTTCTATAGTTCATTATATTATTTTATCACCTCTTTAATTATAAAAATAATAGATAGTTAACAAATATTTTTAAAAAGATATGATTTATCCACGTACATATATTTTTCAACATCATTCATTTTAAAATATAAAAAAATTAGACCTTTTTTATCATCATCATAGATAAGAAGTCATGATACCTTAGAATAAATTAATCAGTTTCCTTTATTGCTTTTCAAGGGTGGGAATGTATTGAACAGTTATAATCATTAATTAGTTCCAACCATCTTCTCTAGTTCATATTCTACACATTCTATGTGAATATATAATTTTAACAAGTATTATCATGATATATATCAAACCATTCCAAATAAATATAATTTTACACACTTATAATGAAAATATTGAAATAGATAACTAAAAAACATAATTTGGGTAATATTTATAAAACAATCAATTATGATGATGCATTTTCTATTAACATGTCATTATACATGGTAATTCATCAGATTCAATTATTATATTCATCACTATAGATTATAACCCATTATTCACTATTGGATAGTGTAGGAAAATATTTGAAAACTACCAATTTAATTTGTTACATAAATGTTTATTCACATTCAAATGTTTAAAGGATCATCGATCCCTTTTGAAATAACATATAAATATGGTTAGAGAGTCTTGATATATTATCCAAAAATAATTGATAATATCTATCCTAATGAAAAAAATTAATCCCAATCAATATGGTTGTTTTGGGATAATTATTAGTAACATCAATCATTGATGGATCCGTGGATGTACTATATAGATATTATAGGGCCAAAAAATGAATCCATTAATTGAAATAAAATAACACATTGTAAACTTTGAAAACAATTTATCCTCCATTAAGATATTAATTAAAATTATCAAGTAATTTTCGTAATATTCCTTACTATTTGAATATTTAATAATATCATCTATAAGTAATATATTATAGTGATTATTTTAATATCTGTAGAATCTTTTCATTAAATATGTGAAGATAATGAGATTCTATATAAGTATATGGCCTTAAATTTAACATAATCAAGAATTTTAGAGCGGGGATGTAATTTATTTCACCGTGAGGATCTTTTAAATTTTAATATTTTAGAAAATAGTGAAATAAATATTGCATAACAACTAAAATGTTACAAAGTAGACACTTCTACTAAATAACCATTTTTTAATATAATAAACCATTTATAAATAAAACATGAATTATTTTTTATATAAATTTATCATAACATCCAACTTGAAATCCATAATTCCAGTACCAAAACAAATACCCTTTTGAAAAAAATTTAAAATTTGATATGATAAAAAAATGATAATAAATAACATAAAATATTGAATTAAATAATATTTCATTAAAAATATAAACCCATTAATAAATTTTTTAATGTTATACTTTTCCCTCAAAAAATAAAATCCATTTAATAGACATCAAAAAATAATTTGATTCATATGAAACTCCATAGAAAAAATAAATCCAAAATTTAACTTATAGTATCAAATCTATATCAATCATACATTTACATTAGATTTCATTGCTATATAAAGAGTAACCTTTAGGGTTAAATTTGGAATAGAAAATACAATATATATCCCTAATCACTAAGGAGAAACAAAAATAGTTAAATACAACTCAATAACCAATGAATTACAAATTTATTATAGGATCACTCACCCTCATTTTATCATGGAACCACCAAAACACATATGCAACTACTAAAAATCATTACATAAGAACAACACATTAAATAACTATTCAAATCAGCTATCATTTTTACAATATCACAAACTAAAAATAAAAAACGTTATTTAAAAAACAAATCTATAAACATGTAAAGGAAGCATAACAATAAAAATATACAGTAAATAACAAAATTTGGTTCATTAATTATATGTTGAAAAACATTAATGTTGGACTTTTAAAAAATATTAGAAAGAGGAACATTAATTGTTGTTTTTAAAAGAATGTTCCTTTTGTTGAGTCTGAATCATAACCTAAAAAGATAATCATATTAAATAGTAAAATTAAAATATTTATTTAATTTATTCAGAACCTTTTTAAGATTTATTAATACATTTGTTTCACTTATTATAATTTAAAAAAATTATTTTATTATTTTTGTTGATGTCAGAAATGTTTTTGATATTCGGTAAATGAGTCCAAAATAAATTTCATGTGATTTTCATTGTCAATTTGGAAATAATTCCATCATATCCAAAAAAAATATTAATGGAATAATAAGATATTATAAATATTAGTTATACATTTAAATTAGACAATTTACGTATTATTATTGCAAATAAATAGTGTTATAATCTTAGAGATATTAATTCATACGTAAAAACAAGTCATATTTCGTTTTTCTGATGATCATTTTGGAAAATATATAGGAATAATTTTATAATTATATAATATTCATAAAAAAAATTAATCTTGTATTAAGAAATATATAGGTATTTTTATATCAAGAATGTGATATCGTGATAAAAAATGAATCACCCTACTTCATATAGGTGATTGATAATAGGTACACATAGATATCATTATCATTTTTATATACATGTAATGGTATAACATAATTGACATATTATTCTATTGTAAAGATAAAATTTTAATTAAAATCATCTAAATAAACAATAATTCTACCATCATATCCATTATCGAGATATGATACGGGAAACTGATTTATATCTGTCTCTGGTGGTGATAGTTTACATATACATATGACTGAATGTTTTGTTCCCATTTGATTGAAGTGGAGATGGATTTAAGTAATGATATTAACAAAATAAACTCTCATTATAATTCCGATATTATATTTATTATATCATCGTGTTTAGAGATTAATTTAAGTATGTCGAATAAGAAATAAAATAGAAATACTGAATTTAAAACGATACATCTTATTCGATAAATTTCAATTAATTATCTCTTTCACACATCTTAGGATTGTCTTATTTTTAACATAAGGCCAATAGAATGTGGGTATGGATTCATGGAAGTTCTTTTTATAGATATTGGTCTATCAAAAATGGGTTTTAATATTGAAAAAATGATAATAATTAGTTCCCTTTTATAAGAGAGGCGATTGTCACTCTCAACATTATTCAAGATATTAAATTAATATATGTGTATTTTATATTCCATGTTTATTGAACATGAGTTATATTAATTATAGTATGATGATGATTAAAAATTCGGAAAATAATTTTGTTTTTAATTTTTTTAATTTATATCTTTTTTAACAATTGTTTTACCCAATAAACATATATAGTGTTATCATGTAATTTACACATTTTGAGTTTATATAATTTTTATAAATTTAAAAATGCAAAATAAATGAGAAATTAAAAAAATAGAACTGATAAATTTTTTTATATTTTTCAAAATTTATTTATATTTTATAAAATATTATTTATTTTAAAATATAATTAATTTTAATTTATGTAATAATAATTATTTTTATTGTTAGAAATATAATAAAAATATGATATCATAAAAAAATAATCTATTAAATCATCTTTAAAATTTTATAATAATCCTTAAAAATCATGAATGACATCAATTATATAAATTTATATTTAGTTTAATATTTTTAATTTCATTTAATTGATTCTTCATTTAATTAATCAATATATAATCAGCATTATGTTACCAATTAATTTAATAATTTCTTTCAAAAAAACTATAAATTAATTATATTTATATACATATACAATTAATAGTTCTAACTACTATTTATTGGTTTAAATATTCCTTATATTTTCCCGTATTATAAATATTTTACTTGTATAAAACAAAAGTGTGAGAAAATAGACATTTCATTGAATAAAATAATATAAATGGGTTAATGTCTTCCATATGCCTCCATGATCTGAAATTTTATTCCCATGGAATATTTTGATCTAAAATAAATAATCTTATTTAATTCTTCAAGTGTTAGGGTAATTAGATAATATTTTACTTTATTATTTCTACCCTCAATTACACGATTTACACTCAATCGAGGCAACATAAATAATTACAAAATTAATTATTCATATATTGAAAAAATGAGAGGGAATATTTTAATAAATTATTAGAATATAATTCTAAATATAGAATCCATTTTAAAAATTTAAAAATAGAGAAATGGGAAAAATATTAATTTAAAATTAGTCACGTTGGTGGATCGAGAGAATATGTTTTCATGTAAAAATATTCAAAAGATCACAACTTTTTTATATCAAATTTCAACATGTAATTTATTACATTGAAATAAATCATATTATTTGATAAAAAATATTCTATTTAATCATTTTATCAATTCATTTATATAATTCAAATCATTAAATAATTTTTATAAAAAAGTAGTTTTGAAATAAAAGTGTAATATTTATTCAAAATTCATTAAAACAAGAAACAAAACAGAAAAATATTTACAAATAACAATAAAATAATATTTTGAAATTTATATTTCAAAATTTATGTTTATTTTTCAAAATATTCTTAAAAAGGTAAAAAAAATAATATATAAAATATGTTCTCCATTAGAAGGATGCAAAAACTGTATTTTTAGAAAATGTAATTTTTTCATACATAAAATTTATTTTGTTCTGTATCTTTTATTGAAACAACATAAGATGAATATTAGAAATTATATTTAATATATATATATATATAGTCAAACAATGTTGATTTTTTTATTTATTCGAATAAAGGACATTTTTGAACATTAAAATAGTTTAGAAAAACATTTCATTTTATTTTTAAAAATGATTATATTAATTTATAATTAACATTTAAATGAATTATATGTACATGTTTAAACCATATTCACAATATTAAATTAACCCTTATCACACTCGAAATTCTAATAAATATTTTGTAACAATAACATTAAAATAATAGTTTTTTGTTTTTTGTTTAACAATAATGTGTCATATCATTTAAGCTATCAAATATAGTTTTTCATTCTTAAATTCACAGTATGTAACATTATCCCCCCCCCACAAATTTAATATTTGATCCTAACAATTTATAATTCAGGATCAGAAACTAACGATTTAAATTTTTAAATACATTTATTGAAATCCCACATCGGGAAAAAGATTAATCAGATTGAAACCATAAAATTATGTAATGGAATAACAAAGATAACCTAAAATAACAAATACTAGAGTTACATATAGAAGAACATGGGAACTAAATAAAAAACAATCTATTATTATTTTATGGATAGTGATTGAGAACCTGGTGATGTGAAAGTTAGAAATAACAAATATGAATATTCGTGATAGGTTAAAGGATCATCGATTTATTAACAAAAAAAATAAATAGTTAACATTTTTATATAATAATTTTCATATATTTTTGTAATTATTTTAAAACATATACAAACAACATAATAAAATATACTTTTATGACATGTATTGCTTCATCCATTCTTTGAGTTCCACCTCAAACTCATATTTTTCCCAAAACAATGAGTTTTGAAGATGAATTTTTCAAACCTAATGATCTCGAATCCACTTATTGAGAATCACATAATCCTAAAAAGAATAATTATTTATTTATATTTCATAAAAAACAATCCAAAACAAATTTGGTTATAGTAAGATAAGATAATTCCACAAAATGAAAATTATATTATATGATGAAAAATTACTTTAATTTCCAAAATTACACATTTATTCCAAAAGGTCAATAAAGAAAATTTGATAAACATATAAACATAAAAAAACTGATAAAAATAAAAACTATAATTGAAAAAAAAAATTAATAAGGATTTGATCAAAAATTATTCAATGATATAATTTATTAATTATCCCAAAATAACATCAAATACACTTGAGGTCTCATATCAAAAATAAATTTCCCTAAATCACATTATAACAATGAAATGATCATCATTTCCATAAATAACATAAATTACCATATTTATTTAATTATATCATGTATTCATCTATAAAATAATTCAATAATAATTACAAAAATAAAATTCTATAGTATTATATTTACCATTATCATATAGGATTTCAAAAACAGTGAATGTCTTCCGAAATGACATATTTGACTTAATCATCGAATAATTATCCAATTTGATGGGAATATTTTTGATAAAACCTATTCTAAAAAAATAATTTTTTTCATCATCTATAAAATCATTTACTAAAAACTAAAATTCATAAAATTAAGACATCAAATATGATAGTTGTAGCAGATGCACCTCGTTCACCATTTGGTTATGGGTTTTATATCCATGGCCTTTCCAAATGCAATAGGTTTTCACCCATCATGTTTGTTGTAACATTTTCTAAAACTATTTAAATATCAAAAAATTCTAAAAACATGTTAATATCCCCAAAAAAAACATAACATTTTTTAACTGCAATTGTTAAATTATAATTATGTTTTGCATCCCAACAAGTAATAACTCATTATTACCAGAAAAATAACGATCATATAAACCCTAAAGACTATACATAACATTATATTTATTTCCAAAAAAGTTAATATAATTCAGTCGCAAATAAATTTTTTAAAAAAACATTAGGGCTACATATATATAATTAAAAAAATCATAAAAAATACCCATTAAAAAAATAGAATTAATATTTTTTAACATTTCAACATCCAATAATCTACAATAAGTCTTGATACATAATATGTAGACTTATCAATCATTTAGGGATCTTCATGATCCCCTGACTATGATTTTCCCTCTTATTCCTTCATAAAAATTTCATAAAAATATGGATCATGTCCACAGATTAAATAATGTCAAAACAAGATCTACGAAGTTATTATACCTTTCATATGTATTTTTCCTTTTTCCCACCTTCAATAATATTGATATTAGGAATTGCAAGAAAACATACATTTATGGTCATGAAATTATCAATCTGGAACATTATTCATAAGACATCAATTTTTATAATCAAAAAACTCCACCCATTAAAACATTCAATTGATAACTTGGGAGGAATCTAATTCCATATTATGAAGTCAACTAAATTAATTTTTTCCATTGTATATTACTTATTCTCGGCCACAATTACCACAACTAAAACATCTTACCACCCATTTAATACATTTTATAGGTGTTTCCTTCCCCATTATTGACACATATGTCATTGAATATATTTACCATTATGATAATTATTACATAAAAATCAAAACAATATCTTTTCTATCATATATAATGAATTGGAAACCTTACAAAGGATCATGTGGTTAATCATTACTCTAGATATTTTCTTTTGAATAACCACAGGAGTTGTCATTATAACTACTATTTTATTCATTTTCTTTTTCATAGAGCCACCAAAATTTCTTTCATATCCATTTTTGATTTTGGTGCATACTAGATCAAAACATTTTCTAAAACAAAACAATATAGTGTTAGTATAACAATAGAATAATCAATACTATCAAATAAAGAAGATAAACACTAATATATACTTACTCATTTTATCACAAACTCATTAAGTTTATCTAATGTAACTATGATTCTTCATAAAATATTAACCATTGTGGCTATATTCAAATAGTAATTTTTTTATTTTATAACACCCTAACCTCTTATGATATCACCATCGACATTTGATTCCAATTATATGGCCTGACCATAAGCATTGCATATTCACGACTTTTACACACAAAAATTACATTCATTCACATTGATCAATTTTTTAGGACTAAAATTTAAGATAATCCGTTTAAAAATATTACATAACAATGAGAATATTATGTATTCTTCACATCAAATAAATATCATTTTTTAAAAAAATAATACTTTTATGAAAAAAAAACATTTATTTTTTTCATAAAAATCAACAAAACATCCAACCTAACTGCAAAATTTTTCATACAAGTCGTTATATATAGGGGGAAAAATTAAGACCTATGATAAGAAAAATGTTGTGTAAGGGACATAAATGAAAGAATTAACTCCAAGTCCATGAATATTTTAACCAATGAAAGATTTTCAGAGTTTTATACTTTTCACCAATAAAACAAAATCAATTTATCTTACCCCATGAAATCATATGAATCTTATATAACTCTATAGAAAACATAAATCACATATATAATTTGTTGAATCAAAACAATATAACTATTATATTTTCAGTAGCTATCATGGATACATAGAGAGTAACCTTCATTGTCACATTTGGATTACCCACCACAATGTATTCCCTACATCTCGGAAGAGGAAGCCAAAAGGATAAAATTGTCTCATTAATAAATTCATTAGAGAGATATAAATACATCACCCACCCTTGTTTTATCATTGAACCATTGTTACACATAAATAAATCACAATAATAATAACATATGAATAAGTCCAAAAATAACATTTGAAATAAAATCTCATTTTTACCATTCTTCATACTATACAATGAGAACACAATATTTGAAAATAAAATTTTAAACTTGTTAAGAAATCATCAAAAATTAAATAAACATGAAAAAAAGAAATTAAATCCATGAATTATATTTTAAATAATAGTTCTTTTTTTGTGAAAATAGATGAATGGTTAACTTTAAAAGTGGTTTATAAAATAACATTTCTTACCATGAGTTTTAATTGTCACATAAAATCATCATTTACCTTAATAATAAACATATAATAATTATTTTAATTATTTAGAAACTATTTAAATTTTATTATTAATTTTATATCACTTATTTTCATGTTATTGTAATTACATTATTTTTTATAACCATGTTGGACATTTTATCGATATTCGGTACTTGAGTCCAAAATGAATTCAATATAATGTCAATATTGAATTTGGTCATAATAAAATATTATCTATAATAATATTAATTAAAAATTAATCACTTTTTTATATCAATTATACTTTTAATCAAAATCAAATTACATATTATTATCAAAAAAGAAAACTTTTATTATCAAGGAGAAAGTAAGCAATACATTGGTAAGAATAATGTTTTCATTTCTAAATACTAATTTGGATAGAAGGTTTATATCTGTTTATTATTAAATAGTGATAATTATATCATTAATAATATATTAAACAATTATATATAATTATTTATATCATCCATTTTATATCGTGATAAAAAAAATCACATCTCTTCTAAGAATGATAGTTCGCACATACACACGAATGAAGTTATCATTTTTATGAGCATTGAAAGTAAGAATATAATTTATATATAATTAAATTAAAATAAGGAATTTTTCATTAATATAATTTATAAAAATTAATTCAATCATCATAACCACTATTTATATATTGTAATTGAAATTTTTTTTTTCAGTTTGTGGAGGTGACCGATCACAGGAACACACCAATGATTAATTATTTCAAATTTAATTTATACCAATATAGATTTAGGTGATATTATTAACAAAATAATATCTTATTATATTTATAAAAATTGATTTATTATATCATCATAGAAGAATAAAATTTAAAATAAGTGAAAGAATAAATATAATAAAAATTATTAATTAAAAACAATACCTCTTCCTCAAGTGGTGTCCATTAATTATCTTCTTAAAACATATTAAGAGGGTGTTATTCCTATAATATGTAATCTATAACGTGTTTAGGGACTGTAGGATGTAATTTATGAAGATATTGGATGTACCAAAAAAAAGTTTTGGTAGTGAAATGATAATAATTAGTTCCCTTTTCTATGAGAGGAGAGAGGCGGTCTTGGAATTTTTCAGTGAATTAAATAAATATAAATAAATTTTCAACTCTATGTGGGTAAATATTTAGTTAGTATGATGTGATGATTATAGTGTGTTTATATAAATTCATCTAATGAAATCTCTAAAGGGTTTTATTATATATTTATCATTATATTTTTTATCTTACCCTTATTTTACCATATAAACTATTAATGTGTTATCTTGTAATTTACACTTTGAGGGTTAATATAATTACCACAACATGAAAAAACACAAATAGATGAGGCTTTTAATTTATTTTAGGACATATACAAATTATTTTTCAATATTTTATATCATTTAATAATATCTTATTATGTTTTAAATATCATTAATGGAAATTTAGACAATATTAATTATTTTACATTTAAAAAAAAAAGATATCATAAAAAATATATAAAACCATCCCTATATTATATAAATGATACATTAAATTATTGGATGATATAAATTATTTATAAATTATTTTATTTTATTTCTTATTTCTTTTATTTGATTCTTCTATTAATGAATAAATTATTTATCATCGTTGTGTCCCAATTTAATTTAATTAGTTATTTCCTAAAAACTTAAAATAAATTACCATTATATATGTAAAAATTTTGTCTTTATAAATTCTATTTATAGGTGAAATTAGATATTATGTATCTCCAAATTAAAAAAATGTACTTGGTAAATGAAAAATTGTGAGAAATTTGACTTATCATTGAATATATTTCCATAAATGTGTTAAAGTCTTCCAAATGGATCCAAGATCACAAAAAATCATCAAAATAATGTTTCCCTCAAAATAACTCATCTGATAAATGTTTTCCAAGTGTTAGGAGATTTTTTTATAATTTTAACATAGTAATCTTACCTTCAATTAGTTTATTTACCCTCAACTAAGGTAATAAAAATTATTTTTAAAGTTAATATTTACATTTTACAAAAAAAAGTACTTATATACTAAATTATGATATTCTAAAAAAAATTCATATTCCATTTTTTAAAACTCAAAACACATAAGTGGATAAATATAATTAAAATTTAATCAGGTCGACATATGAATAAAATTTATATATTTATAATAAAAATGTTCAGAAGTTTACAATGTTTTTATATCCAATATCAATGTTAACTTGATTAAAATTAGATTAAATTATTAAAAACATGAAATATTTACCCTGTAGAACCATTCAAATATATAATTCAAATCTATAAATAAAATTTATAAAAAATAAAATTTGAATATAATAATAAATAGTTTTTTACTAGTCATCAAAACTTGAAGCTTATTATAAAAATATCCAAAATTGATCCCAAGTAAATATTTATACAATTATTTCAAACAAATAAGTTTATTTTATAAAATATAATATATAAAAGTGTCGAGAAAATATTTTTGAAACCACTCTGTCATCAAAAGGATGGGAATAATCATATTAATAAAAATAATTCTTTTATACTTATAAATTATTTTATTATATCATATCTATGAAGCAAATAAAATGGATATTAAACATTATAAAGAGTAAATTATATATTTATTTTATTAATATACACTATAAAGTGTGATTTGATTAGTTATTTGAATAAAAAACATTTCTACACATTATAATAGTTTTTTAGAAAAACATTTCCTTTTATTTTAAAAAAATAAATTCATTCATAAGTAATTATTCCATGATGTAAATACACGGAATTTCCATGTAAATTTTTTAAAATAAATGTGGATATTCTGGGGTGGGGTCCACCAGAACTATATCTCCTCTTCTTGATTTTTTTTGGTGAGGACCAGCTGACTCCCAATTAGTGGGAGGAGAGGAAAACGTCTCAACCACCCACTTAAATGTGGGTGGAGCCTTTTCAAAACCTCTACAGTTTTAATTGTGCAAGTAAACCTTATTAATTGTTCCAAATCTTCCATATTAATTAATTGGGCCAACACGTCAATTAATTATTTAACCCTTTTTGAATATTATTCCAACGTCTTAATAGATATTTCAATTTATTATTTAGGCAATGATTTCACTTTGGTGGAATTGTTGAGAGGAAGAAGTAGTGAAAAAGCCCTCAATGAAGAAAAATCCACCCATTAGAAACAACATTGACTATGAAGAACATCCTCGAATTCGACTTTATTTCATAGAATATCCCCTGACATAGGACGTGTCCGTCTACAACAAATCACCATCTACCTTTTTGCGCTAATGTCAACCAACAATGAACAACTTAGGGTAATTTTTGTGAATTATTTTTTATACCCATGTTCTTCTCTTATATAATAAGTAACAAGTATCAACTTTCAAACTAGTTGATCCACATTTGTTTCATTTTGCGGGTTTTGGGATAAATCATTGTGAGAGGGTTTGATGTGCTTTGTTCTTATGAAGCCCATTCTACTGCTCTAATGTGGAAGGTGCAAGCCAAACTAACATGGATTGTTCTCTCAATAAAAGGATTGATTTGTTTCATTGAAACATATTTTTAGACATTAACATTTTTCTTAATTCCATATTATATCATGATATTATATGAATTTATTTTTTTACATTGTTAAAATTTATTGAATTCATTATTCATTTCATATTGTTTGTGATTTTTAGAAAAACATTCTTAGTGTATTCTGTTCAGAATAACTTTTTAATTTTTAAAAACCTTATGAAGTTGGATACCTCGTGTTTATTTTATACTACTATGATACCATTAAATATTTTCATACCATTCTTATAATTCTTCTACATTCAATGATAGTTATTATGAATTATGTTTGTTCCATTAGTAATATATCTTTTTATTATTTCATGAACATAAATTAAAACATTGTTTTGGACCAAAAATTATAAAATTTCATTGAAATTAGAGATTCTCTTATAATTGGAAACCATGAAAGGAATAAAAATCTATTTATTTTTTTAATGAATAAATTTATTTGTTATTAATATAATTATATTTCATAATAATTTTCTATATTGGAAAATCAATTATGATTGTTTCTAGATATTTGAAAAAAAATTATAAATGATTGTTTATACCTTTTCAGACTATAAATAGTTAAAATAATTGATCTTTTCCTTTTCATGTATAGTGAAAAAAAATTGGTGATGAAATATGTTTTCCCCACATGTTAGGTAATGAATAGTATGTTATGTGATGCATATCTAATGTTGATAACAATTTTGTGGAAACTATGTAATTTAAAATAATATAAAATTAAACATATATAATTTTTAGCAAGTTGTATTTAAATATATAAGTAGAACCATATAACAATAATTTAAATATATAATAATTTTATATTAAAAATGTACATTATTAAATAATTTTTAGTTCATGCGTGATAAATCATAAAACATATAAATAAATCTGTGAAGCAAAATTTTTCTGATCAATGAGGATGAAATATATTCATAATAATGAAATCTTGATCATTTTGTAATGAGGTATTTTATTTGAGAATAATAACCAAGAATATATTAATCTTCAAATGGAGTTTTAATTGTTTATCCTTGATAAAAATTGAAATTATGATTTCTTTACCCACATGATATGTGAGATGATATATATATAGTCTAATCATTAAATTCACTATATGTTAGAGCCATTTAAATGAAAATAATTGTGTATCACTGGAAATGGATCGGAAATGTGGAGTGATTTTTGTTGTTTCAATGTTATTTTTTATGAAGTGTTGATTTTCCTTAATTGAAAAAAGCATGTGGATACCTTTTTAATGTTGTTATTTTTGTTGATATTAAGACATTTAATGAGACCAAATGATATATATCACAATTAATTAAAAGGGTAATCACATTTATATGTCGACCGAAATGATTTCCCATGAAAATTTAGAATTGATTGTATAATACGCAAGCTAGATAATGTTAAATATCAATAGAAGTCCAAAAATAATTGTGGAAGAATAGATTTATTTCTACAATGTGTAGTTGGTCTTGTTGTGATGCATTTAGTTATGTGTGACTAAAAAAATAAAGAATATTTAAAGGGGGATATTAATTTATAAATGATATGGGTTATACATTGATGTGATTAAAATTCAATGTGTGAGTTAGAACTGACAATAGTGGATAATATCTTGAACTGGGAGAAGGGAATTCCATGATTTTTGGTTGTGGGGAAATGATATGTGACTGTAGTGGTGATCATTAGATTGGGTTGTGGGGATTATGAGATGGATTATATGGTTATGTTAAAGGTATGGTTTCTTGTATATAGTAATTTGGATAGGTGAAGTGATTTTGTAAACATTTAGGTGGATTTTTTCATTGGTTAGATGTTTGGATGGTGGTTATGTAGTGTAGTAGTGATGATTTATGCTGTTTGAGAAGTGTGTTATTGTGGTGAGATATATTTTTCGTTTTTCGAATGATATTATATATATATAATTCCAAAAATCTCATAATTTTTTTTAAACATTTTAAGATGAAAATAAAATACACATTTTGATGAAAATAATGAAAATATCGAATATTGTATTTTCTAACACAATGAAATATAGATATTATGTGATGGGATAATTTTAATATTATCTCGATTTTTGGGTTCATTATGATTGATCTAATATTTATTTCCACTTTAATGGCCTAAAACATATGATGAAATTAAAACTCCTTCCCACATTAATATTTTTTGTATTACAATACGTTTTAAAATCATAAAGGTGATGCAATGCCACCTACAAAGAAAAATATAGTGGTGTGGTAGATGTGTTAAATTAATTTATATACATTTTAAAGCTATATATGTATATATTATTTTATTTTTTGTTAGTTAATGATATGTAAAGATTTTTTGAGGGAATTTTTTTGATAAATAATGTTTTTTTAGCAAAAACAGTAAAACATTACACTCAATAAATTGAATTATTCCAACCTTATTCTATATTTTTTTATGTTTAATTTCATATGTCAACATGGAGACTCTTGAAAATTGATTTTGAATGGAATATATTTTATGATGAGAACCATTGAAAAGGAATATTTTTTTTAAATATGTAGTGATTTCTGAAAAATGTCCATGGGTTGAAATAATTATTTGAAGCATAATATTGTTGAAATAAAAAATTGCTGTGAATTTTCATTATTGATGTTAGAATATTTTAAAACAAGGTGAATGTGTTTAAAAAAATTGTTTTTATTTTAATTTAATGGAGTCATGTACTGAAATAAAAATTTCTTATTACTTGATTTTAAAATATTTTGTGGTGTTTGAAAAAAATTATTCTATAATAGAAATTGTTTTATGAAGTCTTTATTATGTAGTGTCTTTAAAAATATGTCAGTTTGAAATAGAAATTTGTAAATTAACGTTTTTATGAGTAATATAGTTGAAAATAATGATTTTATAGATTTTATTGATATTTTTAACCTGATGTTTTGTTTTAGCCACCATTTTATCCTTTGATATCATTTTTCAAATGTATGTTGAAAAGATTATTTTTCCCATAGTTGAATGGGTAATTAAAAAAAATTATTGCTTATTCCATGGTTTATTTCCTCATTAATTATATTTATATTTTGACCTAATTTATTTGTTTGATTTAGCTATCAATTATTGACTGGAAGTGTTTATAATGGATGAACACTAACTTGTAAGAGAATGTAAATTCATTAACAATAAGGTGAATTATTCTATATTTTGGAATATTATATCATAATAAACTCTATAAATTTTGATTCTTATATTGATGTTGTGTTATGGTGCAGAATATTTATTAAAATAAGTCTACCAAATGGTTGTTTATTACATTTATAATAACAAAACTAGTCATATTCTAAATTTTTCATTGTTGTCAAGTTGTTTATCAAATAAAAAAATACATGTTATGTTTTCCCCTATTCATTGTTATTATTTATTTTATTTTTCCATGACACACTAAGTTGATAATTTTTCTATACCCTGGATCTTTTCATTATCTGAAAATGACTACTAGGATCTACAATTTTGATTGGAGTTATCTTTGATAATTTTAGTTTCTTGTGTGATAAATAGTGAACTTTCACTGTATGACACGATATGAGTATGTGGAGGAAAGATAAATACAAATCTAATAAATATCTAGTATGATTAATTAACAATTCTTACAAAACAATCATGGTTTCCAAAATGATTTGTCTATCAATTAAAAATATTTAGAAATTCAATATTGAATGATTAGATTCTATGATTTTCATTTCTCATATACTTTTTCAAGATAATTTATAATATTTTTTCCATTACTTTACTTATAATAATTATTGTGGACCATAGAAGAATTATTACACGATATATTAATATTATTCTACAAAATCATAGTACACATTATATAAATCTACGTATAATTCTTTGGTGATGAAAAAATATTAATAGTGGTCACCAAAAGGGGATGTATTTGATTTTCTGTACTCTAAAGTGTATGTTAAATTTCTAAATCACCAATAAAGATTGAACTACTATCATCACAATAAAGGATACATAGAATTTTCAAATAGACATTATGAATTATGGGAGGAGAAATATTATTTGGTATATTTTGTATTTCAATTACTACAGGAGAATATTGTAAAATAACTTTTTAATGGAAACACTCTTGTCGCACATTAAAATCACTGGTAAGGATATCAATGAATTAGAACATCTAAATTATTTTTATTATTTTGAAAAAGATTTACAAAAACATGTATGAATTCATATTTACTTGTGATCAATTAGTTTTTATATCTTTATTTAATAAGAAAATATAACCTAAAGACAATGTAGAAAATTCATTGGATGTTTAAGTTAATATTTGTAGAGATAATTAATAGTTGATTGAATTTCTTGAAGTTTTTTTGTAAGAAGAAATTGTTACATATGAATTAGATAATGATAATTAATATAAATTTGTATGTTATATCATGGAGTTCTAGAAGCATTAAAAAGAGTAAGAGGCATGTGAGTATATTTTTCAAGTTTGGTCATTTTTTGAATTTATTTTTATTTCATTAATAATTTTTAATACATCTATTTGACAATACAAAAGACTCAAGATACAATAATAGTGTTTAATATAGTTATTTTACCTTATGAAATTATATCATAGTATGTTTTCATTTCATACTATGTAACATATTTTCACACACCAATAAATTGACATAGGAGGTAATGAAAAAAAAATAACAAAATTATTATATATATTGAGGCATCCATATATTTTTTAGATTTAATATAATTTACCATTATGATTTATTTTTATACTACTATGATCGTTGTTATATAAAATTCATTTTTTAAACTAAATTTCATTAAATCATAAATTTTTATGACTAATTTTATATTTATAGGTTTAGAAAGAAGGTATAATTATGATAATGGATGAAGGATATATAAGGATTTATTTTCCTGAGTAAGGGAGTATTTTTATATTATAAAATTATTTTTAATTTATATTAAAAATAATTTCTGTTTTTAAAGTAGTGATTTTTTTCGTTGAATAAATGATTTGAATTCACATTGTGGATACTTTTTATTTTTTTATTGATATCAATGATATACGAGACAAAGTATTTTATGAATAATAAATTATCATGATTCCAATTTGAATTCAACACAATGATAAATTATGATGATAAATGTTCATAATTTCAAAGTTATATTCCAATTACAAATTCGAGATTTTTTAAAATATTTAGTGGTGTTATTATAATTTTTTATTTAACAAAATATTAACATTCTCTATCAACAATATTAAATAAACCATAAAAATAAATAGATCATCACCCATTCATTTAGGATTAAAATAAAGAAGGATGAGATCATAACTACATAAAATAATTTTACAATCATTTTTAGTGACATATAATGGGTGTATGAGATCATTCCATATCATTTCCATCCCATTATAGATAATACATCGACACAAAAATTATTTTCGCTCCCATAATGTCAAATGTGATCTCTATGATTGATGGAAATTCTGTATATCATAAACCGATAATAAAACCTACATGATTTATTATTCATCCCTTTGAATAATCCTAACTGTCATAGATTATTCATATATGATTTCTACAATATGAAGTTTGTGGATCTTATACAAAAAAATTCATGTAAACATTGATCATAACATCACATTGATAGAAATAACTGAATCCTAAAATGAACTAAATCCCTAGAACACAGAACATATGTTGTATCTCACTTGAACACCCACTCTGATATCCCATATCATGACATAATCCAACCAAAATTAATTTCAATCCATTATTTGTGGGATTCCATCAAAGCTACCTGACTTCGTTACCCGGGAAACCCCCCACTTTCCTACAAATCCCTCGAAGAAAACTTCTTAATACCAAATAATATATATTGTCTTTAATTTGGAACTCAATATCTAAAACTAATGTATTCACCATCACCTAAATTAAAGTAAAAGAATTTATTTTACCTTTTCTAATATTTTTTATTCATTCCCATAAGAACCCAAATACAATTGTGAAAATCATACCCCAAAACCTCTCCTCTCTTCCTTATAGGAGATCTTCACAAAAATAGCCCTTGATATCCAACATCATAGTGTCCCAACTAAAACTTATATGAATTTCACATTCAATAAACTCCCAAACTCTATTTTACCCCTCACCATGAAAAAACAGATTCAGTGTTGTTTCTTTATTCAACCTCATACAACACTAAAAACATGAATCCAAGACCACTCTATTCTATGGTATGTTATCATATGTTGGGGTCACTTTATTCCCAATTCTCCAAACTAATATATTCATCATTTCAATTATTTCATTAGAAAATTTTTTTCTTCCCATTCATCCACCCCACTTCTATATTTAACCAATATCCTAATGATTCTAATAGAAAATGTACCTAAGGTAGAAACTAAAAAATACACATTTCTGGTTCATTAAATAGTATAATAATGTAATAAATATTAATTTTTTATATGTTTCATGACAACATAAATAAACATTATATAGGTAATATCCTCTATAAATGATATTCTAAGAACTAGGCCCTTATATAATACATCATCAAACCCACCATGTTATTCTCCCACATATTAATACATTTGTGTCCCAAAATCGACAATTTTTTTTATATTTCTTGTATTTCATATTGTGGTCACCATATAAAACTTTAAATTCAACATGATTATTTTTTGTCTTCACTGTAGTCTTTACAATACATATACCTTATAAAATACAGCTATAATGTATTTCATTCAATGAAATCCCACTCCAACCATGCTTGAAAACCATAAATGGTATCTCCCATATGATGGAACCTGATTTTACCTTCCCCTATTTGGAAATTCCATACATTTACATGATTCACAGTGGCATCATATAGATTGATTTTCATCTGATAAATCTTTTTTATAACAATCTATATTTTTGGTTTATTCCCCTTCAATGCCCTGATGATGGATAAAACATACCTTTTTATAGAGTTAAGAACATTGTTGATAAGTGTGATCCTTCCTCCAAAGGATATGAAACTAATTTTATCATTTCATATTGTCCATCTGATCTTTCATATGATATCATTAATCAATATTTTATTGATCCTTTCATTATATATCTTTGATATTTGATAAACCATTGGTAAAATTTAACTCTATATACCCAACTTTTCAAATATATAATTGAAACAATATCCTAACCATATATTTCAGATGAAGTCACTAGTTTTTATATGTTTTTTGCAATGGAAGCGAACATATGTATATATTTTCTATATTTTATTGAACCCAATAAATGAATATTTCTATGCATTAATGAAAAAATTTCCAATAAAGATATTATATGGGATACAATAACACTTTGAATTCATATTTCAGATGTTCTAATCTTCCCATTCAATATTTCTTACTATTAATTACATTAATGTACCTTCAAATTCATGATAAAAAGTATATGATAAAACGAATCACAGTTCATTACTCCTGAAACATATTTTAAAAATTCAAATCATTTTCCAATAAAAGTGAATGTAATCCATGTTGATGTGTAGCATCTGAGACCTACAAAAATACAAAAGCAATCCTAAAATACTAATTTCACCATGAATCTTATAATGACTTACAATTAATTTAAAAAATATTTATTTTCCATATACACCTTAATAATTATATTGGATAAAATTTCTCTATTGCTAATATCCTTCACCATTTCATTACAATATTTGTTGCACCTAAATTCTTCTCCCTTGGGAAACCACAACCTCACCTTTGGATATTTACCCCTATATTAAGATACTAAGAAACATTTTCATGAAATGATAAGGATTCATATATTAAATTTTACATAAAAATATTTTCCTATAATGATTATGTGTATTATGGTCATTAACCATAGGAATGAGAAAAACATTCGATTCATAGAAAGCCATGTTCACCCCTCACCCTCTAATGAAATCCTTCACTTACTCCCCCACATGAGCTAAATTAATATCCTATTAATCAACAACGGTTGTTCCTATAAAATCATCAGGACTAGGAGAACACTACATATTTATTCTCAACACAGTCTTTCTGATCTCTTATTCCTTTAGAATATCCACCCAAACATAGTTTTCATTAACTTTTACAATTATCGATAGAATTTCAAGGAAATCCCCTTCTCCATCAAGCTACTTTTGACTTCATTGTTGGACCTAATCATTTTCAAATAAATATACATTAATCTATTTTACTATACACTTACATATATGATGTCAAGAATTCTTCTTCTAGTTTAATTATAATACATTTGTTTACTCTCTTCTATTTAAAATAACACTAGAAATAAGATATGTTTAATTCCCCCACCTCAATCTAAAAGACTATTTATATTTTTCAACAATCCCTCTTGATCTACAGAATAATCTAAAAAAATATTTTAATTTTCCGCCAATAATAAAGACATGTCATCATCCCACTCATGTTGTATATTATGCTATATTTTCCTATTTATCCCTACATTCTTTCAAGATAACCCTTATCTATACATTTTCTTAATTACCACTAATGTATGTCCCTTTATAGATATTGAAGGTGTTTCATGAGGTCATCCCATTACGAACACTTCTTTAGTTTCTTCAAAGACTATTTTTACATATACTATATTACATATGTATTGATATATATGTTGTATCCCATTCTCTTTTCAAAAACCTCGATAACCTTGTCGAACTCCCCCCCCCCTTTATGAATGAATTATAATTCATCATGAAAAATTATAACTAATCTCATAGGTCTATAATCTATGATGCCTCACTATTATCATTAAAATATTTATGAATAGATCATTACCCCTATACATATTTCATCCATAATAAACTATCATGAATACTCTCCAAGATCAACAAATATTTTTGAGTTCAATTTTAGGTTTTTTAATTTTCCTTTCACAAGTTAAAGAAATAAAAAACTAGTTTCCTAAACATATTTTTAGCAACATTATATATCTAATGATTTTCGTAATGGTTTTATTGAAAACATTATTTTTTACTGAATGTAGAATGAATTAAAAGATATAATGAAAATAAATATTTATTATTCAATCTGATGAACTAGATTGAAAGTGATTCTAATTTAGTGGACAATTTTTTGTTTTGACCAGATGTGAGAATTATTTCTTTTCAACAAAATTCAAAAAATCCAAGATTATAAATATTATATTGGGATTGTTATATTGTACACACATATATTAAGTTTATCAGAATTTAATTGAAATAATATATACCATTAGACTATTCAATGTTTATAATTGAAGTGAATAAAATTTTATATATTGAAAGGAACCAAAGATATCACTGCTATGGTTGTAAACAATAAATATCATATAAATAAATTAAAACATTTAATTAGATGCATTTCTCAATATAAATACATAATTATTAGATTTCAATGTGAAATCTATCTGAGGTCATTACAACCATCTCCAAGATATTATAGTTGTGATATTTTATAAATATTAGTTGTCATTTGAAGATCTTTGATCTGATTCATTTGAATCATGTTTCAACTAATGATCTTCTGGGTGAATATACAGTTCAAAATTTTTATAATATAATAGAGAGTTGATGAAAGAACTAATATTTATAACCATTATTAACTATATAGAAATAGTTTCATTTGTATTCATGTGTTTGATCATGGTACTGATCGAGGGATTTTAAGGATTGGAAAAAGGCAAATTAGATCCATAAGATCAAGGGATTCTAGGTCTAGGAAGATAAAGATAACACTGACCATAGTAATGATGTATTTCTTATATATGTGAGTTATCACTGATACCAATCCAACACATTAAAAGATTTATTGGGATTCAATGATACAACCACAAAAATCAATCAGAGTTCATTCCTAGTATGGATATATAGTACTACAATAGTAGGTGTTAAGAAGTTTGATATCTTAAATAAATATTTCTGATATCAATATATCTTAATGTTAGAGAAAAAAAAAATTTAAAATATTTTAATTCATTCTCACTATTATATTATCTTTATTTCATTTTATAAAAAATTTCATTCTTATTGAGCATGTGTATTCAAAAAATAATTTAATACTTATAATTATAATTAACTATTTGATCAGTGTAACTGTTATACTAGAAAAAAAACTATGAAATAATAGGACAATATCTAGTTATGGTTTTTATACTATGCTCAGCATAAAAATTCTGAGTGTGGCTATTTTTTACTTTATAAAGATATGTTCATCCACTCCCAAATTTAGTTCTATAATAATGATAATGGACACCTAATGTCACCAAAACTCTGTAGCTATGATGGAACACTTCACATGTACCCAAAATCACCAAGTTTTTTTTATGATATAGGAATCATTGTACAATTGACAATATGTCATTAGGTATAACTAAATCAAACACTATATGTGATCTAGATAATGTAGCCTCCCTCAACATCACCCACATTGTTACACCGAATATCAACCACAAATGAATCGACATTCACATTTTTATGAGGTATTATAAATGTTTCATATTGTTTTTTTTTCATTTTTTATTATAGAATCTCCTATCATGAATCACTACTATAACATTTATTAGTTTCATTTCTTGTCTTAATAATATTGAAATAGATTAAGATGATTGATGGACACGATTTATCAAAATTTAACAGAATAATTCTCTACTAGTACCCTACATTGGATATTTTATAGATCATCGTAAAACATTATTTTTCTATTAGGAGTCCACATTTAAATAATTATTATGTTTTATACCCTAAATATTTCCTATAAATGAATAATTATTTATTTTATATTTAAACTGGTAGTTTTGTGTTTTATGGTATCATCGGGTATGAATACCATTATTATGTGGGGGTATTATTTATTTATTATCGTAATTAATGAATGAATGCTATAATTATTGGGTTTTATTTAATCATATATAATTTTTAAAAAATGAAATGAAAAATGTTCACTAAAAAAATTAAAAGGGATACATAGGATTGACATTTTACTAGACATATATTTCAAAAAAATTATAGACTATATAAAAAATTGTATTTATATGATATTATTTTTGGTGATAGATATTTTTTATTACATTAAATTCAATGTTTGAGTGTATTTTTCGTTCAAATGTTCATTATAAAAAGAAATGTGATGTATTTATTTCAAGAAATAGAGTATAATTTCATCACTTAATTGAAATTATGTACTATTATCCAGCATATAATGAGTAAAAGTAAATGGATTTCATGTCATTTGAATATGTTTTTTTAGGATTGAGTTTATATAATGAGTATATAAAATATCATGCTTTATACATAACGATTTAATCATACATTCAAATATTTCATGTTGACTTTCTACATTATTTTCCACCTACCAATAACCAATTATTAAATATAATCTCAATTCATATTCATATGATTTTCTTGTTTAATTTATATATGGATATGTTTACTACATTTAATATTTTTGATATAGGTAATATAATTGATACTGAGAATAACATTGATTAGACAACCTTGAGTTGTGATTGAAATATATTACAGGAAGGGTAAATAATCAGTGTAATTATTGTTAGTGAATATATGATTAATGTGATTGAAATAGGAAACATGTAGGGATATTAATCAAATAGAAAAATTATTTGGCAATAGATATTAAGAATACATTATGATTTCTAATATAAATAATAACATTAATTTTTTATGATTATAAGTATATTTTTTCCTTACTGACATATATATTCCTTTTGATTGGATAGTAATACTTTTCTCACTGAAAAACAGACATTTAATTTTGTTGGATTTTTATATAACACACACCCACACAGATATATATATATATATATATATATCAATTGTATATTGACTGGGTAAAGAAGAAATACTTAAAAAAAATCTATATAATTGTTTATTTATATTTTTATGGATTATTCTAAAAATGTTTTAATTTTGACTGTTTTGGTGGATTTTAAAAAAAACTAATTAAAATGATATATTTAATAGGGGAGAGTGGACTTATTAGGGATAGATAGGACACTATGTAGGGATTAAAAATAAATGAATCTCCATTGAATGAGTCAATAATATATGAAAATAAGTACAAGAGTGGGGTAATGCCTGCTGAGAATAATAGTTCTGTTATGGAGAACACAAACTTAACATTAAATATAAAAAATTAATTTAGGACATTATAGTGGTTAATGTTTATTTAAATGATTAAAATTGAGATTCCACATGTGAGTGAGAAAAAAATAAGTTGAAATAAAATAAGAGGTTAATATAATCAAATATGGTAGAAAATTTAAGGAAACGTTTTTAGAATCATCAATAAATAAAATTCTTTTAGTTTATCCATTTTTAGCAGCCCAACCAGCTCAATAATTTAAGGTCATACCTCGTACTATAATGTCCACTCCTTATGCCAGCCAGGAGATTAGTGAAACCTTGGTTGTTCCATCATTAATTCCAAATCCTAGTGAAAAGGGGAAATGTATAAAATAATAGAATAAGATACATATTCTATTCTTTTAAAAGATCATAATTCAGTTGAAAAAGATGAAATAATCATTAAAAATAAGTTTGGAAGAGGTGTTTTAAAAAATGAAGAAGTTGGAAAATTAATTGGATGAAGAATAATAAGTGAATTAAAAAAAATAATAAGATGATAAAGAAATAGATATTTATGATGAAACAAATGTTGAATATAGTTCATTGGATTCATACTCTTTGTCCGCTCATCTACCATCCTAATACATTAAGGATATATGGTTCAATGTTTCTAATGAAGTTATGTATTTATCTAAAAAAATGTGGAATCTCAACATTATAACATGATGGTATTAATAAAGGATAAACTGATATGAAAATATGTCATAAAAGTTTTAAGGATGAAGAAAATGTTTAAAAGATATAAATAACAAACATCAGACCCTCAATAACTCATGATTCATATATTAAATATTTTTCAATGGACACTTCTTCAATAGAGGCACAGAGAATCATTGATAACATGTTCTGGGGTTTGAAATATTTATGTTGTTGTATTCACTATATACCTTGTATTGAAACTGGAAAAAATAAATTTATTCATAATATTAATGAAAATTAAGAATATATAAGATTGTTTAATTAAACAACACTTCAATAAAAGGAATATTTCAAATAATACGTTGAAATAATAATGAACATAAGATAAGTTTCAACAAGATATTGATATGTGTGAGACATGTTGACAATTATTTGATATACCTTGAGGTTCAAATAATGGATTACCATAACATAACTATTTATTTTTCAAAATCCTTTCATAAAACATCATATGATGATTCGAAAAGTGTACAATTTTTTGTAATAATTCAAGTACGAGATAGATGATCAGGAAGGGAAAGTAAAAATTCATTAACAACATGCTAAAAACCTTAGTGTAAAAAATATGGCAACTAAAATTTGTTGTTGGGTTGACTCTCGTAAAGGAATAAAGAAGAATATTAGTCATCATGTTTAAATTAAGATGTCATAAGTATGAAAATGTTATTTTATTTGGAAAATATAGTTAATATTTACTAATCAATCATAGAAGAATAGTAGGATCATTATTATGTTAAAAAGTGAAATCTTTTATCAATAGGTTGTGGATGAATGAATAAAAATTTTCATCTAAACTCTTGATATAATTTATTATGAATTTTTAATTAATATTGAAGGTAAATTATTTAATCTTAATAATTTATGTATGTATCTAATCCAATTTATTTTAGATGTATATTCATTATTTTATTTTAGAGGTTAATAGTAAAATATCATACAATTGTTTCCTGAATTAGTAATATTCTATCACTTCGGTTTATTTTCTAATACCAATATTCATTTTGAAAATCATAGTGGTGGATTTGGTTTAAGGAAATACTTTTAAGGGGGAAATAATTTATGAAGTGGATAATTCGTTGAGTTTTATTTTGGTATAAGGTTTAATGTTCTTTATTTAAGGGGATTCAAATATCATAAATTAGAAAATCTAAATTATCAATCAGTACATTTCAGTATATCATAAAATGGTTTATGGATTTCAGATGTGTACTATAAATTTTAATGTTATTAAATGAATAAAGGGATGTTATTATTACGAGTTTTTTTAATTATTAATGATTTATCATTCTAAAAAGAAGATATTTTTGAGTTGGAAATTATACTTACTATTATATATTTAATGAGTGTTGGAAATAAAAAACACATTCTTAATAGTATGTTTAATATCATTACATTTCCCATGTGTTTTATTATTTTTTTGATTAAAAAAATTATCTTTTTACAAAAATATAAAGAGTTATAATTTATGAATAATAAAAAAATTATTGTATAATTTTATTCATAGAACTAATGGTAATTTTGTTTCATCAGAAGGATATTTTTTCGTACTAGTGATTAGTATTATTCCTTGTATATCTGACAGAAAAAAAATCATGATTTTCAAAATGTCATTTATAAGGATGCATCAGACTGAAAATTACAATCATTATCGGATTGACAATCAATAAATATATCTATTGTATAAATAAATTATTATAATTGAAGTTATTAGAATTATATCAATATAATAGAATAATGAATAATTTTTTTTTGATTATAATGTAAATGATGTTTGAAAAATTATGTACAACTCATTCGTAGCTATCAAGTTCATGATCCAGATCAATAGGAAATTTCAATTGGAAAGATGACCAAGGATTTTTTACAAAAATAAAATTATGAAAATTAAAATATTGGAGATAATTTGGATCTCATTCATAGAGTATTGATCTAATAAATTCATAACTAAATTCATCTAAATATTCCTCTTTGTCAACATATCTCTTCAATGATTTGTAATATAAAAGGGAGTTGATGTTCTATGGAATTGTTGTGAGGAATATAAATACCTTAAAACAGTTTTCTTTTTTATTCATGTGTCTGATCGTGGTACTAATCAATGGAATATAGGGATAGTAATATGGTTAATCCAATCCATTAAATCAATGGATTCCATGGATAGAAAGATAGAGTGGACACCGATAATTGTATAAAGGGATTCCATGATTAATAAAGAAAGAGATTTTATTTATCCATCACGTGGATGAATTACATTGGATTGGATGAAAAATCCATATCGATTTTTCATCTCAAGGTATTTTCTTGTAAATAAGTAACATCCATTTAAAATATTCATTAAAAATTTGAATTATTTAGTTAGGATTTCTAATAATTGTAGATATTATATTAAAAGAGTAAAATCATTGAAAGTATTTTCATTATTTAACACAATTAATTATATAGGATTTATTTTCTAATATGAATGAGTATTATGTTATTATTTTTATACCAATATTTCTAGAAATCATATTTTTGTGTAACTATGATACTGATAAACAATCTAATAATTAATCGAATAGTATCTGGTTATAATGTTAATACTCTAATAATAGGGAAATGTCTAAATCAATTCAATCTTTGGTTATGAGGAATTGTGTTTTGATTTAGTTTAATTATTAAAATAACATTCATACCCCTTTTTAATCCATCATAAACTATTACTATCCAACCTTAAATAGCTCACTTAAAAATTCAGATATAACTTTTACATGGGTTTCCATGCATGAAGTCTAAATACACATGCTATGGTTTAATAATGGGATTTGATCCAGTCAATATTTCAGTTCCAAAATAATAAAAATGGAGAAATAATTCCTCCACAACTCGGTATATATAATGTATCACTTCACAGGCTACACAAAACTATAATCATTCAATATGATAATGGGAATCATTATTAAATAAGTAGGATTACCTTTTGTCATATTGAACGTGAATTTGTAGCTAGTTTTGATAAATCCACCTCCATAACCGTCTACCATGTGAAATGCCAACTATTAGCCTCAAATGAATTAGAATTACCATTCATGATAGTTACTATTGTAAAAACCCAGAATTTCTAAACATGTTTATATATATTAATAAATGGATAACATTATAATTCTCAAACAATATTCTTTAAAAAACGTAATTTTAAAAATTACATGATAAAAATAATTTTATTCCTTGTTAATTAATATTTTTAAAATTTATTAAAGAAGAAATTTTTTGAATATGATATTTTAATATAAGTAGTAATTAAATTTTGTAAACATAGAATATATCAAAATATTATCTAATATAATATTTTGAATTAATTAATTTATAAAAATATAATTATATTCGTTATAAAATACAATAAAATTAATAACTTTCATAAATACCTAAATTTATATAAATTATTAGGTAACAATTTATAATAATAACATCAAAAATTGTGTTACGTGAAATTATACATATTTTATATTTGATATTAAAATGATAAAATGATATAAAAATAATATATATATATATATATGTGTGTGTGTGTGTGTTTTTGTAATTATAATTATTGGTATTAAATTATTATAAATTTAATTTTATAGAATCAAAATGATTTATAAAACTATGATATTATTATCGATTTTCATTTAATTAAAAATAATGGAAATTATATATTTTAATTCATATAAAAATGGGGGAAATTAGAAATGGAGGTTGGTTTTGATTTGTTGAACTAGTTTAGGGAGAAACATGTAGTAGGTCTTCAGTTTGGTAAGGGGGAGATAGGTGAATCAAACCAGCGCATCAGAATCATGCTGCTCAATAAAAGATATATTCATGTTGCAATGAAGGGCGATGTTGAAGCACCTTTATTTGATTTTGAGCCAGAGCCTCTATGAAGAGTTGATCCAAGCATGATCGAGTTTTATGGTATAGTCGAAACTCAGGTTTTTAGGTCAATCAATCTTTAGTGGGACTCTCCACAAATGAAGATCCTGACACTATTACAGATTCAGTTGTTGACTAAGAAGGTATTCTATTCCTAATCACCATATTAAAGTGGGGTATGAAATTCTTTTCTATGTTCTAGTTTAGAAAGTATACATCATTTGTTCACTTCCATCGGTGGGTGTGAGTCGTCGATCTTCTGTTCATTAGTGACACTCTATAGTTCACCTATTAATGCCTTGATATGGCAATATAAACATCACATATTTTGTTTTCATCAACTTATATAGGTTAATATGTCCTTATTTTGGTTGTACTATATTGTATATATCAATTTTTTTTGTTTTTTTCCTCCAATTTATTAAATGTGTTTTGGCTGTTTAGACCTGTTTTTCGAGCATGCACCACAAGATTAAAAATATTTCAACATTTATATCATGTTTTGTATATGTTTTATTGTGGTTTTTTTCTACCTGTAGACATATAGAGGATACCATGAATATACAAATAATTATGCATGAGAATTGTGATGACTCTTGAATTTATCTCATCGTCACTCGTTTGTGTTCAAGAATGCCTAAGTGATACTGGAAAGTGATTTGTTATTTTAAAACATAATTTGTAAATTTATATAACAATGATATGAATGTATATAGATATATGTAATCAATCTATCCAACTATTTTAATTTATAACTATATATTCGTCTTTGTTATGGTGATTTTAAGGGAAGGAAATTTTAGATACTATTTTTTTTCAAAATATATTGAAATATTTCAATTTCTGAATAAAATATGGAAATATTTTTTTAAGAAATATATTTACATATTGATGCATAATATTTTATATATGAACTATAAAACTATAATTCATCATTTTATTTATTTGATTTATGTTTTTTTGACAATCTAAATTATTGTTTGAGATCATATTGTAAGGATGAATACATTTTTTTAATTAAATAAATTAATTAAAAATCATATTAAAATATAGATAGTTTGATTTAATATTTATTTTTAAGAGATTGTATGAATTTTTATGAAAATGGTTAATAATTATTATTTTTTAATTTTTAGGATCAAATTTATTATTAAAAAATTAATTTTATAATGTCATATTTTACTACAAGACAATGTAATATTATCATTTATCTACTTATGGAAATGATTATATTTATTTTGAAACTTTGTTTTAAATCATGTTAAATACTGATATAGTTATCACATTGCATTATAGAATATGTTCATTAAGCATTAATGTTAGATAATCCATATTGTACCTGAATAATGTATTCAAGCACATAAATGTTTTTTCTTAAGTATATAAATAATCATAAATAAATTAAGGTTTATAATTTATATTAATGTTAATATGAAATTCAAAAAATAAAACTAGGTCATTGATATTTTCAGGTTAATAGTTATTTTTTCATGATGCTAAACGAATTCACATAGCATGTCATAATTTTATTTTAAAATTAAGTGTGTTGCATATTCATATAATCTTTTCCTTATGTCTATGTATTACATAGGCATTCAATTTACTCGTAATAAAATCATGTTTCCAAGTTATATTTAATGGTTTATTTCAAATATTAACAAGAACAAGAATTTTGTCAAGAATTACAGTTTTTTATTTATTATGTTTATTTATAATTTTATAGGTGAAATATTTTTATTTATTATGATCAATTATTTATATGAATATAAAAGGTATTCAATTAATGAATGATTGAATAAAATAAAAGTTCTGGAAAATTCTTATGGTGTGATTATTGGTTGTATAAAAATATGTATTTGTATGCAATGAATGGTCAGAAATATATGTATGTATGAATTTATAAATAAAAATATTTTGAATTTTTATTTTAAGGTATTAATTTTTTTTTCAAAAATTAATAACTCCAGTGAATGTATATATAAGTAAAGTATGATTAAAATGTTTTAAAAAAATCCAATGTTGGATCGTTGTAAATATTGAATGTTATTATGGAGAGAACCCACCAATAACTAAGTAGTTAGACCCAACAAAACCTTAAATGTTTCTTGTATTCTCATAATAGGGTTTTGTTTTCCGAATCATGTGTATTCATTTAGAAAAACACTAGAATATACTTGAAGAGCTTTTTTAATTTAACAATTTTCTGAAAAGATATAGTAATTTTCAGCAATATTTTATTTAAATTAATGTCATTAAAAATATAAATCGAATGATATTATTGAAATTTATTTTAAAAATTAAATCTTAAAAGAGATTTATCATAGGTTTTAAAACCCCTTACTTGGAATTTTAAATTCTCACCTCTTGTTCAAAATTATTTTAAATAGTCCCAATAGATTTTTCTGAAGTATTTTTCTTCACATATGGGTTAATGTCATGTATTTTTTATACTTTATATTATTTTATTTTTTCTATAATAAATTTAATATGTTTGTATCTAATATTTTTAAACCTATAATAGTGAAATATTATTTATTGTAAAAAATTTTGTGTAAGTTCCTTTAAAAAAACACACATCATTTTTTGCTATGTTCCAGTTGCTCATGCTTGGGGTGTTATAATTGGTGTCAACAGAACTATCTTAACAACTTTAGAGATTAAATTTTGTTGATTCTAGGAGTTCATCGGTCGTAGTGTTTTTTTAATTCCAGATATAGAAATATAGAATTCTTTGCAGTCTAATAACTTAAATTGTGTGCATGTAATTCTGTCGGGGGGGGGGGGGGTATTGTAACATCCAAAAAACTCAAAACATATTTTTATATTTTATTAAATAGATAAAATGATATTTTTGTAAAAAAAATTTATAATAAAATGAAAAAAAATTATGTTTTAAATTTATTTTATTGATAGTTAATTAATAGTTTTCAAATATTTTCTAAAATATTTTTATCATATTATTTTAATATAACTAATATTTTTATTTTTTAAAATAAAATTTGTTAAAAAATTATCAAATTAATGTTTTTAAAATAATTAATTTTTAAATATTTAAATATTTATTATAAAATATTACCAAATTAATTAAATTATAAGTACCTAAATTTATATAATTTATGAAATGAATATTTAAATTAATATTGTCAAAAATATGTTTCATAAAATTATAAATATTTTATATGTAATAATAAAATATTAAAATGATCTAAAAAATGATATTAATATATATATGTAACAAAAATATAATTATTCGTATTATCTTATGATTAATTTAGTATAATATAATTAAAAAGAGTAATGAAATGATCATATTGTTTTTAGTTTTCATTTAAATGAAAATAATGGATACAAAATTTGGATATTTAGATAAAAATTGGGTAATAAGAAACCAAAGTTGGATTTTGTGAATCAAATATTTAAAGGGGAGTGTGTCTTGCATAGGGAAAGGGGAAGTTGAGGGTTTCAAACCATCATGATGGAATTTATATGCACCATTAGATATTGGTTCGAGTCACACAAAAGGGGGATATTGAAGAAACAATAGTAGATTTTGAGCTGTAGTGGCGGTGATGAGTCAATCCAAGTAGGGCAGAGCGGTAAGGTTCAGCCGTGACTAAGTTTTTCAGGTAAATTGACATTAAGTTGGCCTCATCACATATGGAGATCTGGGAACTATTGTTTTTTTGGTTATCAAATTGGTAGGCCTTCTATTCATAATTTTTATATCCATGTCTGGTAGAACTATTTAATTTCTAGTTACTAGTTTAGTAGGTCTACCTTATTAGTTCACTTCTTTTAGTAGTTGTGAGTCATCTATCTCTTATTCATTGTTGTCTCTCTCGTGTTTTCATCTTACTATATTTCTTTTGGAATAATAACATCATATACTATAGATTTATTTTTCTATATAGGTTTGGACATCCATTTTTTATTAATATTATAGTTTTTACATCCATTTATATGTTTTATCTCGTTTTATGAATGTGTGTTGGTTGTCATTTCTTGTTCCTTGAGATTGCACATCAAGCTTAAGAATTAGACGAAATTTTTATCTTCTCTTCTATCTATTTTAGTTTGTTTGTTTTCTACATCATCTTCTTATAGAGGAATCAATTATTATATAAATATATATTCCTAAATTTACTATAAATACCTTAATCCAATATGTAAATAAACAATCTGAAGTCCAAAGTGGGTAGAGCTAGTTCTATGTCTCGTGGAAATATTCCTGTCAAAATATAGAATACAATGATTTAAATCAGTTTTGGGGAATTATATTTGACTATTTATTTGTATGATAATTGTGATTACTCTTTCATTAATCTTATCATTGGTCTTCTGCATATATGATTGTGGAAGTGACAATAGTAATGGATTTATTATTTTAAAACATAATTTATAAATTGATTTTTCAATTATATTCATCTATAATGATATATATAATCATTCTATCCATCTATATGAATTTATATCTATTTAACCATCAAGATTTTTAAATCATTTAAGGGACATATATTTTTAAATAGTAATTTGTTTTGAAAAAATAATAATTATTTCATTTTCAAAATGATTTAAGGGACTATTATGACATGATGTCTATTTATATATTGATGCATAATATTTTAATTATGAACTATAAAATTAAAATGGATTATTTTATGTGATTGATTTATGTTTTTAGGATATTAATTTTTTTTTGAGAATCTAGTGTAGGTAAAAATAATTTTTTGAATTAGATGGCTACGTTGAAAATCATATTACAATAGAGTCAGTTTCTTTTATCTTATTGTTTTTATGAGAGACTATTAATATTTATCAAAATGTTTAAAAAATTTATTATATCATTTTTACGATCAATTATTTTGAAGGAAATATTTTTATAAAAATACGTTTTAGTATAAGACGGTGTAATAAAATCATTTAAGTACATATGTAAATGATTATATTTATATTGAAACTATATTTTAATTTTTGTTAAATATAGATATAATTATCATGCTTCTTTGTAGAATGAGTTCCTTCATCTTTAATGTTACATTATTCATGTTGTACATAAATAATTTATTAGGACATATGTAAGATCCCAGTTCTTATTCTTGAGGTACGTGGTTCTTCTTTTCCTTTTTTCATTTAGTGTTTTTGAAAAATGAAGAAAATTTGGAAAATTCCCAAATTTTGTGGGTACACACCATGTACTTTTCCACATGCTGTGTACTTTGGCCTTGTGGGATGTGTACACAGGGCATGTAGGCCTATCGGCGATGAAGGGTGTAAAACCTTACTACACGTCATGTACTTGGTATTTACACGTCGTGTAATCAGTAGGAAGGTGAACAGTAAGGCGGTGGAGGCATCCGCCAGCGGAGCAACAGTACATGCCATGTAATCAGTAATACACGCTGTGTACTCATGTCGATGGGTGAACAATTCCGCAGCGGAATGAAGCCCCCTGAGGAAATGTTTAAAAAATGAAAAATACACAGTGAGTGTGGGTTTTGTCTATTTAAAACTCGTTGTAGCCTCCCAATTTCGCAGAGGAGGCCGTGGTTTTGTTTGGAGTGTGGGAGAGATGACCAGACATTGGAAGATCTCTCGACCGCACATTGAAAACGTGATTCTTATGTCATCGATCTCCTTTGAAATGAACAGGTAAGATCTTACTTCTCATAGAGCCATTATAACCAATTCTTTTCGGAGGCAAGGTTATTTGAGTTTTAATGAGTGAATGTTTATCCCAGATTGAAATAGTTCATGGACAATCCGGGAGGTTTCGTTCATATATACCGATCAGAGTTGATCGAGGTAGGCGGTCTGATGTCTTTTTCAACTGTTGTATTGAAATTGTGTAGCATTGTTCTACGCACCCTTTGTTGGGGTGTCGTCTACCAGAGGCATTTGCTAAAAGATATCTAGAATGGCATAGATAATCTATTGATAAATTAAAACTGTTTTTTTGGATCATTGCTTTGACCAGGACCTCCCTGAGGTTGAGTTCCACTGTTTAGCCATTTGGCTAGCATACCCGAGGGTATGACACAATTATATTGTGTATTGAATTTTCTTGAGAGAAAACTTATTTAAATTTCTTGTTTATACTTAGGGCTTATCCCGGTTACTTGCGCTTGAGGGTAGTGTTTTCATAGCATGTGGGAAGGGCTTGTTTTAGCCTATGGGTAACCTTTGTTTATGCATGTGGGTTGTAGTCTTTGTGCCTGAGGGTAACATCTTGTATTCCTAAGGGAAATGTTCATTATTCATGAGGGTAGACACCAGTAAGTTTTGATTCTGATTACCTGACGGTAGGGATTGGTACGTCTTTGGACAGTTTTTAACATAAATGTTCACCGAGGTGATTTTCATATTTTATACTTTCCAAACTAAAGAACATTCTTGTGAGTGATTAAAAATGATTAAAATGGAAATAAAACTGGTTGTGATAGTTACTTTGGGTCCTTACTATTTTTACTACATTTTATTACTGCACACTATTTCTATACATTTTCACTGACAGTTGGGCACATGCCTTTGGTAGTTGCCTAGTGGGATTTATTTCTCACACCTTGTTTGGGTCATGTCTTCGACACAAACAAACTTTATTACTACAGGTGTTGATATGGGATGGGTACTTATACAGGTACATGATTGTTTCAGAGGAGTAGGAGAGCATGGAACCATGCTTTGGCTTGTGATGATTCTAAGTTTTTGTTGCACTATTCTTTTTTTTCTATACTTCTACGTTGAGTAGTATTGTACAGTATTGCATGGTATCCTATTATTTTAAAGATATAATTTCTAATAATTTTTCTAAAATTTACTAACATTTAAAATTTTATAATGGATATATTTATATTAATATAAGTAAACTATAAAATAAATTCTTTTTTACTTATGAAATTCATTCTATTTTAAAAAAATGATTTGTTTTAATTTATATAAAAAATTTTGATTTTCATTGAAAGGGAAAAATAAATGATCAATATTAAATTATATGGAATTAGAAAAATATCATTCCATTATGATAGTTGTTCATTATGAATAATCCTCTATATGTTTCCATATTTATTTCCATGAAAATACCACATATTATATTGTAATTTTTTATTAAATATTATCCAAATAAATTTTCTTTTGAGACTATTTATTTTTCCATGAAAGAATATTTTGGGATATTTTATTATTTAACATCTAGATTTTATTTTTTTAAATATGTATAGAAATTTAAAAAATGTTATAATTATGTGTGATCATGATATTTCATTCAAAGGCATTCAATAAAGATTAAGTTCTCTATATAAATATGTCAGAATTTACAAAATAGGTTATTCCATTTTTAAGGGTTTTCTTAAGGGATATGTGAATAAAATATCTTAAAGAACTTACATGATTTTTCAATCATTATAATTAGTAGTCGAGGATATATTTTAATTTCATAATTTATAACATGAATCGTTGTTAAAGACACAATTATACAAATTAAGTATAAAAATGAATATTTTTATGGAAATTTTTTACATGGGTTATAATGTTATCTAATAAATACTCATGGTTATTATTTTTCCATTACACTTCCACATCAACCATTTTATAAAAAACATTGGGTATTAAATATTTTTTTATGTGTAGGATAACTATTAATTAATGCCAATGTTATTATGTTAAAGAAAAATTCACTTATATGATTTAATAGTTTTGAAATATAATAATAGAATTATTTTTTTATCTTTCAAATTATGATTATACTATAGAATTGTCATGTTTAAAAAACATAGGATTTAATGATTATTGGGACCAGTTTTGAATTCATGTTAGAAACCATGATGATTTTTCATGAAAACGTTTTTCAATTTAAAAAACAATTGTAGAAAAAGTGGATAGTAAGATGATGTGTCCACATTATAATATATTGGTTCATTAAAAATTATTTAGGACCCAATTTAATAAACCCCTGAACCAAAAAATCTCTTCAATAATTAAATATTAGTAAATAATGATTAAAAATGAATATATTGGTTAAATAAATATCATTTCCTTTTTAGGATAAATAGGAGAGTTTTTATATGAGATTTTTTTGAATGACCGTATTATTATGTATTGTGTAATGATCAAATTTCATGATCATATTTTTTGTTGAATTTTTTAATTGAATATTATATTGGTCTATAAACACTATCATGGTATTGGTAAATATTTAATTCTATGTGAGTTAGATTACTCATTTTTTATTAGGTATTAATAATCTTAAGGAATTATGATCATTTTAATGATGCTTTTTTGGGATGATCACCTTATATTGGTTTAATTAAACAATATAGATATGGATTATATTTATAATCACAAATCTATTATGTTTTATTTTATTTATAGTGATGTTGAGTTGTTCTATTAAGAGAAACAATTCTTAGATATTGATTCACTTATCTTTAATCTTTTGTTAGATTTTTCTATATCCATGAGTCACGAACTTGTTACTTTAATTTATTGAAATTAATTTTATTATTCTGAATATCTTGCAATGATTTAAAATATATTTTGGAGTTTTCACAGGTATTTTAATAATTATATGTGATCAAAATCGTGATTTAACATTACAACACATTAGACGTTAAACATATTTAGAAAAACATAAATTCTAAATATTTTCTTCTATAAGGAATTAACGAAACCTGGGGAATATTGAAATTTATATATATTTTAAAATATATTTATATATCTACCTTATAATATGTTAAACAAATCTTTGGTGACAATTTAATATTATGTTAAATATATATTGATAATAATTTTTTTAATTGGAAATTTTATATGAGTAAATTTACATAAAAAAATTATTAGTTCACTATATAGAATTATTATATTATAAATTATGAATCCCAACCCATGGATATAAAATTTTTATAAATATCATCATGAAAATATCTTCAAATTTACTTTTTTCAAATTTATAAATGATATTTCATTGATCAAGTAAAAAAGAAAAAAATATACAAAATCATGTTGTTTTTTCTTATAATTAAATTTAAAAATAATTTTATTTATTTAGGTAAAATAAGTACAATGATACATTTCCTTTAGCATGTCATCATTTTAATAGTATATCTCAAAATAAATATGAAAATAATTGAATATTGAGGTTTTTTTATTTATAGTAGTATAACATAAAATTATATTTATAAAAGGGAATGTGATGTTCCTATTATAATAATGGATATGACATGTACTAAATTTAGTTAAATTGGCCTTAGATTATTTATATGTCCCTATAAGAGACCCATAACAGAAATCTATTAGAATATATGTTGTTAAATATAAGAGAAGTAAGGAATAAAAATTCGGAGGCATTTCCCTCAAAAGGAAACATCTGATGACTATTAAGTGAACCGACTGTCAAATTAATATATTTAAAATTATATTCATGTTAAACACATATCTTAATATTGGTTAATAAATTAATTGTCTATAAAAACGAATAATAATAAACTTTTATAAATGTGAAAAAAAATATTATTTTTAATAATTATTGATATCCCAAACCAAATGTATATTATAAAGTTATAATAAGACCTAAAAAATTTAATTGATCCACCTAAATTATAATTTTATTCCAACTTAAAAACATTAATATACGACCCTTCATTATTTTTTATAAAAATGGTGATGAATATAACAAAATACTAACTAGGTTATCACATAAATAGAGAAAATATTTTATTATTAATAATCCTTTATGATCATTGAAATAATATAAAAATATGTACAAAAATCGACAACAATATAGAAACCAACATTATATCCTAGATTTAGTAATCTGAACTTGGTGGTTAAGATACCACATTGAAACAATAAATAATGATCATATAAAAAATGATGTGTTGGTTCATATGTCTTTTAAAAGTACATACATGATTCAACCTCACACTCCTTTTTAAAACATAAAATATAAAACACTATTTTCATTTCATAAACTATTATTCCTTTATCAAAATTCATTAATGGTGATAATTTCAAAATTCCAAGAATCATGTGGATCTTAATTGGATGAAAGGGTAGCCTTATTTTCATAGTAATGGAATGTGTATAGTCAAAAAATTAATATAATAAATAAGGTATAAAAAATATAAAAGGAAAAAAATATAATTGAATAGTTCCATATAAATATTTACTTTTCCTTAAAACAAATTAAAGAATATAATAATTTTTTTAATAATCACATGAAAATAAATAATTTAATTCATAATAAATGAATTTTTAATGCTAGACATATTAATATTTTTAGGCCTTTTAAGGGTATTATTGATATATAATCATGTAATCATTACATGTGTCATACATAAATAGGTAAGAGATGAGACAAATACTGAAAAAAAAATTCTCAGAATAATTATAAATGTATCAGTGGGCTATGTAATTCTATGAACTACAAATTAATTTATAATTACAAATCCTTCATCATATGAATAAATGATAAATATTATTCAAAATATTTAATAGTATTTTATAAATTATTTTAGAGGCAATATAATAAAAAATTTATTGCATTATCTAGTCATAATGATAATATCCCATCTAGGGAAAGATGTATAAATGTATAATTATAATATATCTATAGAAAACCATGTAATTAATTAATCGATTTTGGAAATCATGAAAATAATTATATAACATCACTAAATATATATTAGAGGAAAATATAAATTTCATTTTCAAATTACAAAATTAAAAAAATAAAATTTTGAAAAATAATATTTTAAAACATTTATTTTAAAACATCCATGAAATATTACAATTGAATAGTGAATTTAATGAATAGTAATTATGAATTGAAAATAAATTCATGTTTTATGTAATAGAATTTTCATTCCATTCTCACATTTGGTAAATACATCCACATTCAAAAAATGATAATAATATTCTATATAGACATATTTATAGAATTTAAAGAATGGGGAGAATAGACTTTATCAAATAATTTTATAATATTAAAAAGATACATCAAAAAAATTAATGAATGTATAAACATGGATATAAATGAAATTAGTATGAGTATTAATAAAATATAGATTTAAAAAAAAAAATTGGACTATTGAGAACATAAAGACAGTGAAATGAAATAAAAACTATTAATTTATATAAATAAATATAGTAGAGGAACACAGATATTGTCTAATATATAATGAAGATATAATTCAATGAATTTAATATTAAACATAAATAATCCAAAATAAGGATGATAGACTAAAATAAAACCTATCCATATAGGTAACATTAGATTCATAACACACAAGAAATATACAAATTTAAATGAATCATAAAATACTATAAATATAAATAGAATCATTTTATTTAATATAAATGTATTATTAAAATAAACTATGATTGAATATGGAATATTTATCAAAGTAACATATTATAGATGAGAACCATATCAAAGATTTTATCCTAGAATTGGGAATCATACACTGAAGTGATTATGTGTATCAAATGTAAATACAAAAAAACAAAATTAGAAATATAATACAGAATATTCATATTTAATTACAGACAAAATATTGGCAAAACATATACAATGAAGACGTAATATATCTAAATGAGAATAAAATGAGTTAAGAAACCACTTACCTAATGTCTGGGTCTCCACTTACATAATTTATTTTATGTACGATAAAAGAATTTTAATATGTTAATTAATTAAATAAAATCATTTGTATTACATTATTATCATCCTATTTAACTATTTTTTTAAAATTCCATACACACTCACAAACACACACATATATATATATTTAAACTATTATTTTAATAACTGATGATTTTAGGATGTTGGTTCTATAATAGAAGAACAACATCGGTAGGATTACCACTGTCCAATGAGGTTGTGGTTCTAACATAGATATGATTTTAATCATTAAATAATTTTAATTTTTATTAATAATATACATTTTTATAATAATATAAGAAATTGGTGACCAAAAAGTAGTCATATCACTATGTTGAGGCAGTAGTGCACACTGACACATGAGTTATTTGTTAACTGTCCATTAAATAGAAATGATGTGGAAAATGGTTTTTAGAAAATGATAATAAAAAATTACTATATTTAGTATAACATTGTTATTATGTTTCAAGGATTAAATATATTTTTATTTGTTTAAGAAGATATAATTTTTGAATGATTCAGGTAATATTACAGTATATTCTTTCATATTCCTAAATTTATATTACCCTTAAAAACGGTATCATGGTATTAGAGGAATGCCATAATATATAAAAAGTTTATAAGGAATTGATGAAGGTATTAGTGTAGTGACTTTATTATTTTATGTGATTAATAATTTCTAATTATCGTATTTACAATTTTATATAGTGGAAAATATTTATTTGAAAATGAACTTTAAATGATATTAATTTCTAATTATCGTATTTACCATTTTATATAGTGGAAAATATTTAATCATTATTATAAATATGTATCACCCAACAAAAATATGTTTTTCAAATAAATAAATCTTAAAAATCAACTATTAATGAATAAAATAAATATTTATTCCATTAAAACTTTTTACTATAATATTCATAAATTGAAACACATGTTACCTTAAAAATTATAAATGATAATGGGATTGTTAAATAATTGAATTTAAAAAATAACATGGAAGTTTTACAAAAATTGGTATCTCTTTAGAAAAATAACTTGAACTAATCCAACATTAATATTTAAATACATAATTTTTAAATCATATTAATTTCCATATATATAATTTAAAAAAAATTATAAATCAATTCTAACTTAATGTAATAAAATGAAATGAATATGATTTTATGAATTAAAATGTTTTATGTATTTAGTTTTTTACATAAAACTGAGAACATATTTATCATGATTTAGTTAAAAAAATTAATTATTCAAAAATAATATAATCACCATTGAGAATTATTTATTTCATATTAATTCCACAAATTTAATTGATATGTTATAATGTTCACAGTACGAAAATAATATGTTATTATTATATCACAAATCTCTAAAAGTATGATGCTAATTATATTTATCATTGAATTATTTTAACTAAATTTTCAATGTTCACTACTCCCCCTTAATAAAACTGAATCACCCAAAAATTTATCATGATAATAAAGGGATCGGTATATGAAAAGACTTTTTTGAAAAAAAAATTTACAAGGGAATAATAAAGTTTTCGTTAAAAATGTTATGTATGAAAGAAAAATATTACTTGGAATATCAAATATTGTGTTTTCCAAATAGTAGGATGTTAAAATAAATACATGGATGAGAGATATAATTATCATAGAATAATATATTTTGATAAATAATAAGGTCAGTATAATGTTAATGAAAACAACACCATTAATCATTAAGGGGTAAATAAGTCTATCAATTCCTAAAAAATGAAGGTAATATGTTACATTTTTAAAAAAAATTATTTTAATATAGTTCATATATTCATTTACTATCAATATAGCGAAACCAATTGATTTTAATTACAGGATTTCAAACCATTTTATAAGAACAATTTCATTCCTTCTTTTATTATTAATTTACACTTTTTTTCATCTATTACTCGAATTAATGAATATTCAAGATGTTATTTTCAATCCTAATATGATAAAATTATCATTCAGTAAATTATAATATCCATTAGTGGATAAAAAGTGATTATACCTATATCTAGACAAGGAAAAAAATTCTCCAATTCATAAAATATCTATTTGTTATAAAATATTAGATAAAGTAATACTAAGTTAGTATTCAAAGATTCAACCACAACACTCATGGATCAATAAGAATCATACCATAAAAAACTATAAATATAACACTTAAAAAATATTCCTTTTAAATTCTTAAATGCAATAAATATATCAAATATCATTTCTTGAAAAAAACATTTTTCTCTAAATATCACTATATAAATAAATAAATTTATATATCCTAGCAATATATTCTCAAAATTATTCTAATAAATTTCATAAGTAACAAAAATAACCATAAAACTCTAACAAAACATATAATATTCCATGAATTACTTTATTTATTAATTAATTGAAATAGATCCCTAAAAATTAATATAAAATTTTATGTAATCATATTCTATTTCACAACATTATAGTTATCTACTTCTGGGAAAATATTTTACCACCAAGTTACCAAATCAATTATAAATCACATGGTTATATATAAAATTAAATATATGTTCCAAAATTTTAATAAACATTTAATCCCAGTTTACTATATTATCATCCTTGATCATATTAAACTTATCGGTTATCAATTCATTGAAACTAATGTTTCCAAATATAAATTCTTGCATACTAAAAATACTTTTCACTTAAATACAAACTAAACAAAAGAGTCATATTCAATAAATTACATAGGGAATGAAAATAAATTACTTGAAACATCCAACAAATAAAACTTAAAAGGTGTATTTCTTCTTATAACATATGGTCAACCATGAACATATCAATCTATGAGACATTAGGTTTATCCATGATTATTATGGAATATAATATGTTTCTATATATTTTATCCTAAAATTCATCAAAATGGTTCTTTATTAAAATGTGAAATAACTTAATAATTTCTCATTGTTATATCCTATATAGGTGTTTAATCATAGACCAAATCCTCAAGAATTACTTATGATCGATCCAATATCCAATCCAACCCTTTTAGAGTTCTTATCAATTGGTAAATATGCTTCATAACCATATCCACATTAAAATATCTATATATGGGTGTATTTTCATTCAAAACCTTATAATATTTTATCTCCACCAGATTTATAATACTTTCATATATTTATAATTCTCACTAAAATCTATTATATTGGTATTTTCCCTAATATACATTTCCGTTATATAGATACCAAGGGTCCATGTAAGCTACATGTCATACCAACTATAACAACCCATCTCCACCAACCTAAAGATAGTGGTTATCATAACACGTTTTCACAAAATACATGGGATTGCTTCTCGATGGATAAAATTTTTATTATTGTCAAAAAATAAGATACATTCTTAAATATTTCATTAAATTTAAAAATGTAATGTTGAAATTAATATTTTCTATGGAATGTCACAAACCAACATGTATGACCCACCGACATGATATCTTAACTTATCTGGAAATCACCCTCATATAATTCGTGAGCCCCATCGGTTGTCATTAAGCACAATGGCATCTGAAAATGTGAATATGGAAATATTCCACATCAAGTGATTCAAGTCAATGAAATAAACAAGATAATAGAATAATGAAAATTTTTGTATGATGAATACCCAATTAATAAAAATCTATATAACTCCCAGATTCATGTTATAAATATGGATAGATAACCCATCACAATTTATGGATTACAAATTCCATCATGTACTTATAATATCAAATGGTATTGTATATCAAGTACAATTTCCACTAAATGTGGTTCCATCACTATACAAGGACATTTGAATAAGAAAATAAAAAAATCATCGAAGGAATGGTTGGGTGTGAGATATAATCAGTGTATGATTTCACCATTAATTTCATGAGCATTCTATATTAGATAAACCATTTATAATTAATGTAATAAAAATGTAATAATTTTTTAGTTCATACTGAAACATTACTGATGAAACAATTTGATTGAAAATTAGATAATAAATACAACATATTTACCCTCAATATAGGCCTAATGTAGAATATTTTTCAAATAGCTATTAATAAATCATATTTCAAATGTGATATTGAATAATTATTACCATCAACATTAACATCATTAATGAGATTTATAACATAATGAATATAAAAAAATTTCAAATGATTGAACTAAAGTTATGATACCCAAGAGTAGGACATCCATGGATTCTCATATGTCATGGTGATTTATGGTTCACAATCTGTATAGGAAATATTATTATTGATATAAATTATAGGATCCACCCTAATGAAATTTCAATTGTATTGTCAACAACAATCCATTACATCTATGTCTAATCCATTCCTACCTATTTCTCTACCCTCTAAACTTCAATGTATTTCATATGATTCATGGAAAATAAAACAATTAAAATTGTTCTATTTTAAATCCATAATATTTTAATGGAAAACATTTATCATTAGTTTATTCCACATGAAACATGGTGTTTAAAGGAATCATAGTATCATATCCAAAGATTATTATCTTAATGTGAATGATATATCCTAGTTGATAAATTATAGGATTTTAATGTGACTATGTACATTAATAAATTTATATTTATTGCTGAATAATTGTAAAAATATTTTCAAATTTTTTATTAATATGTAATCAACATTAATAATGATATTTTATTCCACATTTCCTTCAAGAAATGATATTTGTTTCTTTTGGTGATATTTTATTAAAATTAGTTTTCATAATATTTAATAATTATACCTGATAAATATATTATCAATTATAATATCATCATATAGATATTATATTAGGGTGAAATTCAATCATTTTATGAAAAATATTTTTTTAGAGATTATTGGAATTTTTTTTTATTAAACAACCAATTGTTTTTAAAATATTAATTAATTTAGAAGTCCCATAATTATTCTCATATTATAGTATTGTATGATCTTTATTATTAAAATATATTTTAGAAAATTCTTTACATTTAAATAATATTTATTTGGGGGATGTGAGATGGCACTTGATGTAAAAACCAGCTCCTTGAAACCTAATCTGTTGAAAATAATCATAGATTAGCTTCCTTTCACTAAATATTCTTTCCATGGCCTCATTTGATCATATTTGGGTGCTTCCCATCAACCCCACGAGAAAAAAAGTGATGGAGGTGTCATTTTATGGAGAAAACTGAACCATTACAAGCAACTAATTTTAGGATCAAAGGGATTTCCTTCCTTGAAGCTTTGACGGGTTCAGATCACCATCCATCGAAGAAGCAGTAAAAGATACAAAAAATCGAGGATGGATGTTTTTCTGTTGAGTCCAACCCAGATGCTCTACAGCAGCATACTCAACTCTATATGTTTTAAATTATGGGACGAGTTTCCTTCCTCAAATGCGACAAACCTTGATCTTATTCTGATTTGATGACTCTAATTGCTTTATTTTGGGGATTGTCGAACTGTAAACTGGTCCCACTTGGTAAGGGATACTTCCATATTCTCATTTCTATGAAAAATGATCATGATAGGGTTTTGAACATAGATAATCTTCTTATGAATCCTAGTTTCCTTTGTCTTTCTTAATGGGATTTTGATTTCAATTCTAAAAATCATAGGAACACCACGACTCAGGTATGGGTTAGGATACACAATCTTAACTGGTTTATCTAGAACCCAAAAATTCATATTCATCTATCATCTTTCATTGGTAATGACCTAAAAATTTATCAAAGAACATTATATTGAGACATATGTATCTATACTCGGGTTACGGTTGAAGTTAATCTTGAAAGTAAGCTACCACTGTCTACATTTTTCAATGGTAATGTATATAGTATTGTGGTAAAAATTTAGTATAAAAGGCTTCTCCCATACATTGAATACTACAAAATTATAGGGCAATCAGTCCATAATTGTAGGATTGTGTAGAAACAATCCCCACATCCTAGTTATTCTGAATGGACCGAAATCTAGTAAAACAAGAATAAAGAACCTATTTGAGACAAACATGAATCATCTAGGAGGAAAGAGTAGAAATGGGTTGTTAAACCCAAAATCTCTTGTTAGATGGAAGATAGAGATGTGAAAACATGGGTAGAAATTACAGAGGAACATGGTGATGAATATATTAAACAATCTATTAGGAAGGACATTGAAACAGAAATCTAGGGAATCAGGCACTCCCATTCTTATTCTGGTCCCCCAAGTAATTTGATAGCTATCTCAGATCCTATTTTGAGCCTCTCTAATGAACTAATCCCTCCCTCTTTGAAACACTTTAAAAAGTTGATGGCCCACTCATTCCTTTCAAACAATGTAGACCAGCCTTGCACTGATCATAAAACACATGTCAACCCTGCTGCTTTAGAATTCATTTCCCCTTATGCTCAGATTTCCAGCACTGAGCCCATGCTCCACCAATCTGAACTGATGATTCCTTCTTTCCATATTGAGCCTGGATCCATCCCTTTCCTCCTCGGTAGCATGGGTAATCAACAGAAAATCCCTAATATCCACCTAAAAGTTTCCTTGAAAACTATGAGGATAGACAGTATGACTGTCCACTTATCATATACAAATTTTCATATAGTTCTGAACAAAAACTATCCTATGAAGAAGGTCTCCAATGCACCTATCCAAAGTGATCCTAATTTAAATCATGAAAATCAGATAGTCTCAGCTCCTTACCCTCCATGTGATGTTTACTCTCTTCTAACTATTAGTGTAGGTGCTACTAACACCTATTTGGTTTCCTCTTCATAGGTGAACCAAGATAACCCTAATCAAAACAATCCTTCTCAAATTAAATCCAGAGAAATAAAAACTGGGTGTAAAAAGAACGACGATACCCCCACCAAAAACTAGTCCAAAAGAATCTATTTTTTTCTAGGCATTGAAAATCGAGACACCGTTAATGTCTAAAAAATATTTCATAGCCATCATCATCCAATATGTTTTCCATTGATGAACCAAACATTATTTATGCTTCTAAATTCCTGCATCTATATCAATTTCGTTATTAATTTCTTGTAGCTTGTAATAATGGTAAGGCTGTTGAAACCCTCTAGATGTTTGCTGATTTTTTCAGGAAAAATGTGGACAATCATACTTGGACGAATCATAGATTGGCTTGTGAATTCCTATTATAACATTCTCATATTATTACTACTTTCATCTATGTTAATAATTTATATCAAGATAGAAGGACCCTTTAGAATTATCTCACTCAACTTAGTATCACTATTCAAAATCCATGGTTCATTATTGGGGAATTAAATGCCATTTTATCCCATAGTGAGAAATTGGTCCATTCCCACTCCACAATTTCCTCTAGAGAATTTAAAATATTCAAGGAAACTAATAATATCATTGTGGTAAATTTAACTGGTTCCATGTTTACCTAGTATAGACATTGTTATAATATGTTTTTGGTTAGTAAGAATGACAAGGATTTTACTAATGATCGATCCTTGGATAAATAGGATAACGTTTCATTCATCACCCTTCCGAAGGTGGCATCTTATAAATCCCCAAAAATGGTAAATTTTTCTCATAATCTCATCAAAAATGGGATTCCATTTTGATATAACAATGTCTGGTCCTCTGATTCTAACTATGTGAACATTATCAAAAACATCTGGACTAATATTTATGATCATATAAACCCATTTAATAGTCCTTTGAAATTGAAAAATATCGTAAAAGTATTAATGAATTGGTGTAAAAATAAATATAATTAAATAGACACCAAAATTACCCTTATGTAGAATTAATTAACACAAATTCAAAACACAAATACCTCCTCAAATTTCACCAACAATTACCAATATGAAATCAATGTTTCTATTATGCTGGTCACCATACATAACTTTATATATAACCTCAAAAAAAATTAAAACGAGATGGCTTGATGATGGAGATAAGAACACTATGTTCTATAACTCTCTTTTTAGAGTTATAAAGGATTATTGGCCTCTTGCCAATCATAGATATAAGAGGCATCATATTGACACAAATGAAGGTATTTCAAATTTTTTGGTCTCCTTCTTCTATGATATTTTCCATGGTTTCATAATTGATTAGGATTCTCTCCGTGATGTCATTCTAACTATAGTGTCTAGAGACCGCAACTCATTACATAATATAATCCCTTTGGATCCGGAAATAAAAGGCATTTTCTATAGCCTCAACCCTAACTGTGATCCTGGACCTGATGGTTTCAATAATGGGTTTTACCAATAGAAATGGGATATTATTCATAACGATGCATGTCACATGGTTAAAACATTCTTTTCTAGAGGCCTTCTCCCTCATGGTTTGAACTCCCAATTTCTTACCCTTATTCCTAAAAATGAATAATTCTAATGAAATAAATCTCTTTATACCTATTGATCTAACAAATTTACTTTTCAAAATTATCACTAAAATAACTGCTAATAGAATCTCTTTCATCTGTAATAGAATTGTCTCTTGGAATAAATTTGGTTTTATAAAAGGGAGATCAATTCAGGACTGCATTTTCTCTTGCCTGTTAATCCACCTAACTTTTAAATGGAAAAAATCGAGGTGGTAATGTATCTATTACGCTTGAAATTACAATTCCTTTTGACACCATGGATTGGAACATTATTATTAAGGTCTTTTTTCAAGGTGCTTTTATTGATGCCCCTATCAATAGAAATAAAACTATCATTAAATTAGCTCATATTTCCATTCAAATAAATTGTTCCACTAGAGGATATTTCAAATGTTCTAATGGTGTCAGCCAAGGATACCCTCTCTCTATTATTATATTCTCAATTTATGAAGTCGATTTGAGTAGGTTACACACTCAGTATGTGGAAGAAGTCAAGATCAAAACGATCAATTCCTGCAAAAACATGAAAGCCCCCTCACATATTCTATATTTTGATGACTTAATCATGTTTTTAGGTGGAAAAAGAAACACTATGAACCTTAAAATAATTCTCAATCACTATGAAGAGGTGAATAGTCATCATGTTTGTTGGCATAAATATTTTATTTAATTTGGAATAGGATACCCCTATAACCGAAAAAGTGACAATATCAGTGATTTGGGGATCAAGGAGGGTTATTTACCCTTCACATATCTCAGTGTCACTATCATTTTGGTTAGGCCTGATGGTACTTATTTATCTTTCATCGCTGACCAAATACATCGACTACTCTCTTCTTGGAATGTTAAAATCCACTCCATGGAAAGAATAATTTGTCTTTTCAAATCTACAATTGTCTCCAAACTAGTCTATTCCATGATGATCTATAAATGGCCAGCTGGTCTCCTGAAACTCAATAATAATTCCATAAAAAACATTGTCTATACATAGAGCACTCTGGAGAGAAAACTGATTACCATTCATTACTCCTCTTGATGTAAACCAATCGAAAATGGTGGCATTGGAATAAAAACCTCAATGATTTTAATGAATCACTTCAAGATAAGATCAATTGGATCCCCATTCACAATAATTATCTTTCCATAGATCTTCATAGGATTAAATTCCTTGAAAAATTTAGAAATAAAAATTTATATTATTTGACATCCTCTATCTGGCACTCCATCGGGAATACTATTGTGTATATTATTACTAGCTTCAGATGTATGGCTATCAAATATTATAATTATAATTTTTAGCTTGATAACTGGACTAGTACACCCCTCAAATAATTGGTTCCTAATACTCAACTTCCTGAACATACTACTAATAATATCAAGGACATTTTTCAAATGAAAAATCATTTCCTACCCAAAAATATAAGTCATGTTTTTGACAGTTATCCCGACAAAAGTACCAATGATCTTCTAATTTGGGAACATCATCAGAATGTTATACTAGATTCAAAAAACTACCATAAAAATTTATTCAACAATGTTGATAATAATTTTAGTTGGTTACTTTTTTTAATAATGCTTGGTTAATGCTCTTGAGATTCACAATCATTTGGTATATTTCTCATGGTAGGCTTCCCAATGATATATGCTTACATTCTTTTCTGAATAATCTCTAATCAAAATATCATATGTGTAATCACCATCCTGAGGATATTAATAAAATCTTCTTTGAGAAATGGAAACAACCATTTTGAATTACAATTTTGATATTTCTGAGTGCATATGAATTCCATATAGCTCTATAACAACTTATTTGCAGCAATGTGTGGACTTATATGACTCCTAGGAAATCCGGATTATTTTTATTTCAGCTATAACTGAACTCCTACATGTGATCTAGTATGGGAAAAATGAATATATTTATTCCAATAACACTTTTATGGTTAGTGAAGATAAAATGAGAATTCTCATTACTATTCGGGAGGCTTCTCTTCTTCAGAAGGATCATTGCAAGAAAACTATTAGAGATATTGGGATTCTCAGGTGTATTCAGGTAGATGGGATGTACCCTCAACCTGAAAACATGATGGATGTCTTCTGGAAAGCTCCACCTCCAATATGGATTAAAATCATGGTTGATGGGGCTTCTAATGGCAATCAAGGCCCTGCGGGATGTGGTGACATCTTCAAAAACCACATGGACCAGGTTCGTGGCTACTTCTATGGATATTGTGGCTTCTTTTATTCCCTAAAAGATGCGATTATGCGTGTGATTCATGCTACTTATTTTTCCAACCTATAATACTGGAACAACATCTTGATCGAGAGTGACTCAACTACTATAGTCCATCCTTTTAGAATGGCATCATTCACCTACCTTGGACTCTCACTCCCCTCTGGATGGATTATTTTCACTCTCTATTAGATCTCAAATTCATTACCACCCATACCTACTGGGAATCAAACAATATCGCTGATGGACTTGCAAACATGGGAGTTAATCATGATGTATCCGCAAGGGATGTACTTCTTCCATTGTTACTCCCTCTTTTTGTTAAGGATATTCAAAAAATTCCTTATTTTAGACCCATGAAATCCTTTCTTATTCCTTCTTTTATAATAAAGGTATTGTTTTTGTCTTTGACTATAACAAAAAATTAATAATATTTATTTCGGGTTTTAATATATGTATTTTTTGGGGGTTTAGATTATAACATTTTAAAACTATTTTAAAGAACATAATGATTATTCATATTATCTAATTAAAATCTCCTATAATGAGAAATTACAAATTTATATGTATTATATATATATATATTATATAATTTAATATTATTATGTATACAAGTAAAAAATCATTTATAAGTTTTTTTATGATTCAAAAATGGATTTCATGAAAAGTCATTTTTGGACACGTGTATTGGTTTTATAACAAAACTGAATTCACCCACTCTTATGAATTGAATTTGTAAAAATAAAATCGATATTAGTAAAAAATTAATTTGAATTATAAGATAATGTTGAAATAATTTTTATAATAATGAATAGTTGAAATAATAAAAAATACTTATCATTATTATAACATTAAGATAATTTTTAGTAACTATATATGTAAATGAAATAAAATATTATTTAAAAAAATTATTTTTAATTTTACAGGGCTATATCATCTGTACATCTTCTCTTATCTACATTTTTTCAATTTTTGTGGAATATTGATTGAGAGTGTCCTTCCATTGTTGAATTGTTCTGTATATTTACATTAATTCCACTCCTCCCACATTACAAAATGGCACCCTGTAATGGCTTGGACCTCTCTGGCCCATTCCTTTGTCAAAAGAAAGGCCAAAAAGTGTTCTAGAGGGTAAAATGGACTTTTCCCACACATTCTAGAATTTTGAAACTACACGCCACGTAGTTTGAGTACAAGTCGTGTACCCCCATGCCGGGTATACCTCGTGTTGAAGGTCATGTCCTTGTCGTGTGATATAAATAGGTACACGTTGTGTGTCCAATACAACACACCGTGTAGTCTCTCCCCGCATACGTGTTACCATGTGTTGACCAGTCAACAGTCGTGTGACATGTTGGAGCCATGTGAAATAAATGAGTACACGCTGTGTGTCCAAACTTCACGCCGTGTAGTCCTTCCCCGCGTATGCATTACCCTCAAACCATGTGTTGACCAGTCAACGGCCGCGAAGCCGTGTTGGAAGCCGCGTGGAGACCAAGTGAAATAATTGTGTACACGCCATGTAATTTTTCTTTTCTCACCTACAAAAGGAGGGGTCCCCTCCTCCTTTTCAACTCACCCCTCTCCTCCCCTTTTCTCTGAGCAGAGTTCTCCAAAGAGACTCGACAACTCTTTCTTCCATAACTTCTTTGTCCGAGCTCAGATTTATGATCTGTCAGTGGCCACAGGATCATAACGATGAGGCGGAACTTCCGAGCTTGGATATATTGTCTTTCCTTCTTTCTTTACTTTCCTACTTCCACTGGAGGAGGTTTTTTTGGGACCGGATAGATGTGACGGACACCGACGGACGTCTTCTAAAGTTAATTAGGGGGAGCGTTGCAATCAGAACCTGTTGAGGTTGAGATCTTACCTTCGTCTCTCTAAATTGTGCATTATGTGGGGTTGTTATCCTCTTGTTTTGATGAGAAACATTTGGACCTTTAAATAAAGATAATAACTGGTTAAAGAACGGGGATGGGAAAGATGTTATGTTTGTCTTGTTTATCCTATTGATATGTTATGAATTGAGTAGGCTTATGCATACTAAAAGTCACAGTCATTAGGGGCCCTTTCTTGCGCAATTAATTTTTTCCATATTTTCTAGACCATTTTTGTGAATGGAACATTGTTGAATGTTGATTTTTGGTTAATCTCATAGAGTTGGCTGATTAAAATCTGGAACCCTTCTGTGATCACCCCAGTTGAACAAAATGGAATAATGAACATGTGGGTGTTGGCTCGGATATGTGGTATGTGATGGGGGTGTTTTGTGGGTTGTTGTGGATCAGGTGAGTAGTGGGGCTGCAGTTGACTTGGTTGTGGGTTGGTGTGAATGTCATGTAGGTAACGGGCATCGGGGCTGCGATAAATGGTATTAAAGGGATAATGATGTACGGGTTTCGGTGCGGTTGTGGTTTTGGCAGTTTGCAGTGGGGCTGCAGGGATGGGTTTGAATGTAAATGGACTATGGGTTGTGAATAATAAATAATAAAATAATGTGGAAGAGTTAATGAATGGTGGGTCATGGTAATCGAACGAGATTAATAATTAATGGGTTGGTTGGTTAATAAGAAGGAATTTGTTATGCTGCTTGTGCTTTCCTAACATGATTTGTGGATGGCATGGATATGTTTTACGAATGATCTATGGGATCAGTTGTGGATAGTTTCCCAATAGTTAAGAAACTAATAAACTAAATCTGTGGAAACGTGAAAACCTAAATGGGGTTGGGATTGTTTGTTGTATGCATGCCTCATAGTGACAATGTCGAGGCACGTGCTTAGTTTCTCTATAAAAGAGCCATTGGTTGGGATGTGTTTTTGGTATACATATATATATCTGTATCATTTTTGTTTTATCTCACCCCACCCATGTTGATAACATAGTGTCGAACACTTATATTTCATGGGAGAGGTTGTTTTTCCTTTAGTTAGTAGCTCCTTCATGCTCCTTCTCCCCTATGCTGTGATGTCTTGAGGTGAGCTTACACCTAAGACACTTCGGGTAGGTTTCGATTGGGGTGGTTCTAGCCCAAGACTCTTCGGGCAGGTTTTACTGTTTCCAATGAATCTTCGGGATGAGGCCCAGTTTTGTGTGGGTGGGATACGTGGTTGTGAGGCCAGGGTGTGTGCGGGCGGGATACATGGTTGTGAGGCTAGGGTGTGTTCGGGCTGGATACGTGGTTTTGAGGCCATGGTGTGTGCGGGTGGGATACGTGGTTGTGAGGCACAGGTGTGTGCGGGCCGGATATGTGGTTGTGAGGCCCAGGTGTGTGCGGGCGGGATACGTCGTTATGAGGCCCAAGTGTTTGTGGGTGGGGAGAGTGTGGCAGTGTCAAGACATTCGTCATTAGGAAGAGGAGCTAACTAAAGGGAAATGGTGTGGGGTACCCAAATATTCTTGTTCTTATATACTAATACTACCTGTTGTGATTGTGTTTTGGTGAGTGTGGCTGGTGAGGTTGGGTGGATGTAATTCATTGCTAGGTTTCTTATGTTGTTCTCACGGGACATTAGGATGTCTCCCCACATGTGCATGAGAGCTTTAGGTTTCCCTACTGAGTATACTTGTATGATCACCCTACGATTACTTTCAGGTTTCCAGGAGGACTACCAGGGCCATGCGGGACCCTATTAGTCAGACAGTTGGAGTTGATGCAGTGGATGTAATCTTTTTTTATTTTGGTATTGTACTTTTGAGATTTCTTTTTCTTGTACCTTGTTTCAGAACTATTTAAACATGCATGTGGGATTGGTTTCGGTTTATTTCTATACACTTTCTCTTCTTCTTTTTTGGGTTGACTTGTCTTATATCCCGATCTTAAAATAATAAAAGGGTAATGGCTCCCATATTGTGAAAACTCACACCCTTGGTGCTAGTCACCAACCTGAGGCCTACTGGAGGAAGGACTCAGTGGTCATTATCTCCCTTTCACCATTGCCAGCTCAAGAGGGGCATCTTTGGTGGGAGGGGGTCATAACAGAATGGTATCAGAGGAAATGGTTGAGAGATAGGATGGAGTCTAGATTTACGCATAGTGACGATTGCATTGGATGGTAGGGAAATAGTGTTAGTTAATATTGGTGCATGACATAGCCCTGGGAAGACCGGCTAGGACATGGGATTTTAGGGCCCCCCCATGATCCGATGCATGGACTCTTTTCCTACCAAACAAACAAGTGAGACTACATTAATTGCAAGGTAGAGACCCTAGGGAAGGTACACACATCATCATGATTGTGTTTTACTTGATTTGGGTATTCTGGGAATGAAATTGAAATAAAATGATAAAATGAAACCCTGAGGAATTTCCTTACCACATTGTCTTAGGTGATATTTGTTTTCCGTACATCTATGGCACCTGGACGTCATCCCTGGGTGGCTCAGATGGCCGAGGCCCAACAGATTCAAGCGGTTGATTAGTTGAGCATTGACCGAGAGGAGGAAGATAACCAGTGGTAGAACACTCTTCGTTCTTTCCAGTGGAAGACCCACAAGAAGTACGAGGTTAATACTTCAGATATAGAGATAGAAGGGTGGATTGAGGAGCTATGGATCTCTTTTACATTGATTTGTTCTCTGAGGTAGTACTGGGTTCCCCTAGCAGTCAGTCAGCTGAGAGGTGCGGCACAAAAATGGTGGACGCTCTACCTCGGATAGAGGATAGAGGCAGAGGTTCTATAGGATGCCTTTGAGAAGGAATTCCGAGAGGAATTCTTTTCTTCCATGATCAAGGAGGAGAAGCGACATGAGTTACTCTCCCTTCTGCAAGGGAGTATGTCAGTTCGAGAGTTGGGGATCAAGTTCAAGGATCTCCTGCACTTTGCACTGGATCTCTTTCCAGATCAGGATTCTCGAGCAACATGTTTGGAGGAGGCGCTTCGTCCTTCGCTCCAGTATGTTGTCACCACATTCACCCTTCCAACGTACATGGTGGTACAGAAGAATGCAGAGGTCGTAGAGATGATGCACTCACTGGGAGGTGCACCACGAGAAGAGATCCAGCCATGCTCATCAAAGGGGAAGGCAGTCAGCAGTAGGTCTCCTGCGACAGGACCTTCCAGGTTCAGGCCAGTGGGGAGCAGGACCTAGCAGTTCCAGTTCAGATCTTCGGGTCCACGTCCCTTTTTCACGATACCAGGACCGAAGTGATTTTCTTGTGGAGGTTTCGGGCACGTTCAGAGTCAGTGCCTGACCCGAGCTCAATACTGTGGAGGTGGGAAGGTTCAGTTCCCACCTCTGCCGCACCAGTTGCCTGTGAGGCCCTTCCAGTAGCAGCAGGACCATGCTCCTCCGATGGCAGACTTTGTCGGAGGAGGCCGACCTCAGGGTACTCTTCAGGGACCTCAAACAGGGCATGGTCTGGGGTGGTGGACGACATCAGAGAGGCAGAGGATCTGTGCGTGGACAGTTGCACGCAAGAGAGTTGACATCTCTGGTAGGACCATAGGTGGTATGAGGTACGAATTGTTTGTTCAGCACTCTCGTTTCTGCTTTGTTTTATTCGGGAGCTTCGCACTCCTTTGTTGCACCTGGTGTAGCCCATGCTTTGGGACTAGACGTAGAGAGACTATCTGTACCAATGGTGGTGAGTACAACAGTTGGAGGCCTTACCATCTTATCATATGTTTGACGGGGATGTGGGCTAACGTTGGGACCACATCGATCTAGTGGGTACCTTATTCTATTGCAGATGCAGCCATACGATGTCATCCAAGGCATCGACTAGTTGTATTCTTTTAGTTCCATTATCAAATGCTTCCTGAGAAGAGACGTGTTCTCCGACGTGGATGGGAAGCTCATATCTTTTGTTTGTGGGAGGATATATTAGGTGGGAAGTCGGCATGTGAAGCCTCTCCTTTCCGTGTTAGGTGGGTTATCAGTGGTTCCAGCTGATACAGAGATGATGGATGTCCTGGAGGATGTTGGGGATTTCCTCGATGTTTTTATTGAGGAGGTTGTGAATCTACCCCCCCCCCCCCCCCCGACGTGATGTTGAGTTCGGGATAGACTTACAGCCTGCTGCCCATCAATTTTCGATGGCCCCTTATCGGATGTCACCATCGTAGTTGCGGGTGTTTAGGATTCAGATTGACGATCTGATGGACAAGGGTTTTGTTCAACCTAGAGTATCACAATGGGGTGGTCCAGTTTTGTTCGTGAAAAAGGCAGACGATGTTCTCAGGATATGCATAGACTACCGAAGGTTGAACGAGGTAACAGTCATGAACCGTTACCCCCTTCCAAGGATAGATGGACTCATTGACTAACTGAGGGGAGAAGGTTCGTCTTCCAAGATTTATCTATGATGTGGATATCATCAGCTGAGGGTAAAGGACAGTGACATCTCAATGACGGATTTCAGGTGTAGGTATGGGCACTTCGAGTTTGTATTGATGCCATTCGGAGTTACAAATGCACCAGCTGTGTTCATGGGACTTATGAACTTTGTCATCCGAGAGTTTCTAAATCAGTTCATCGTTGTTTTTTTTGATGACATCCTGATATACTCAAGATTAGAAGAGGAGCACTTTTAGCATCTCAGGTCAGTCTTAGAAGTCCTTCAACACCACCAACTTTACGGGAAATTGTCGAAGTGTAAGTTCTTAACACAAGAAGTAAACTTCCTTGGGCACGTCGTGTCTCAGCAAGGAGTGTCAGTGGACCTGTCAAAGGTGGAGGCAATTGTTTCATGGGTAGCACCAAAGAGCATGGCAGAAGTTAGTAGTTTCCTGGGGTTAGCAGGTTACTATCAGAGGTTCGTTTCAGACTTCTCTCGAGTTGCTTCTCCATTGGCAGCTTTCACTAGGAAGAACCATGTATTACTATGGAGTGAGCAGTTCCAGAAGGCTTTCGACTACCTGAAGGAGAATATGGTCAGTGCTCCCGTACTCAGGTTGCTAGAGAAAGGGTTGTTGTATGAGGTGTTTTTTGATTCTTCTGGCCTTGGTCTGGGATGCGTAATAATGCATAAGAAGACATTGATCTATTATGGGTCTAGGCAATTACACCCTCACGAGCGTAACTATGCCACCCCTGACCTAGATCATGCAGCAGCAGTGTTCGCACTGAAGTTTTGGCGACATTACCTCTTTGTGGAGAGCATTGTGCAATTCTCATATCACAAGAGCCTGCGTTATATCTTCTCTCAGCGTGACCTGAACTTACGACAACAGAGATGGTTTAAGTTCTTCCATGACTATGACATCGAGATCTCTTACACTGATGGTAAGGAAAACGTTGTGGCTGATTCCCTGAGTAGGAAGTCAGATAAGGAATTGGTTCGGGAATCCACTAATCCTTGGAGGGTTATGTGACAGTTTTCTTCCTTGAACTTGGATGCCAGGGTATAAGGTGTTAGAGGCTATTTGTTTCAGATGATGGTGTATTCCTCCATGTTGCAGCAGGTGGAAGAGTCTCAGTGGGGGGACTCCAAGGCGAAAGTGATGCGGGGTCATGTCGATCAGTGGAACGCGCTAGAAGGATGGTTATAGGACAGCCGACATCATATGATTTTCCATGGAAGGTTATTTTTTTCGGAGGCAATGCATTAGGGAGTTCTATGTGAGTTCCATAGCTCAGCATTGGCGGTACATCCAAGAGTTTAAGAAATTTATCGAGGCCTGAGAGAACAGTTTTGGTGGCCTGGGGTGAAACGGGAAGTGGTGGAGTTTGTGGCTAAATTCCTAGTGTGTCAGCAAGTGAAGGCTGAACACCGTGTTCCCAGTGGGTTGTTGCATCCTTTAGATGTCCCTAAGTGGAAGTGGGATGAAATCTCAATGGACTTCGTCAAAGGACTACCCATAGCTCAGGGTGTTTATGATGCTATCTGGGTAGTGGTGGATCAACTGACGAAATCAGCTCACTTCGTAGCAATTAAGGGGTCGGGCCTGATGAGTACCTTAGCATAGAGATACGTAGACGAGGTGGTGTGATTTCATTGAGTTCTGAATACTATCATCTCAGATCGGGATACTCGGTTTATCTCACGAGTCTGGAGGGGGTTAAAACATACTTTTGGCACCCAGCTATGCCTTAGCACTGCATTCCACCCCCAGACAGATGGGCAGACAGAGCGGACTATCCAGACGTTGGAGGACATGCAGCGAGCATGCCATCTGGATTTCAGAGGATCATGGGTACGACACTTTCCTTTAGTAGAGTTTTCCTACAACAATAGCTTCAACTCTACTATTGGAATGACACCGTTTGAGGCTTTGTATGGAAGGCCATGTCGTTCACCCATTTGCCAGGTAGAGGTTGGTGAGACAGGTCTTCTTGGACCAGATGTAGTGTAGAGAACCACGGAGAAATTACAGCTTGTACGTGAGAGGATGAAAGCAGCTCAGGACCGACAGAAGTCTTATGCTGATCGTCGGAGGATTCCCATGGAGTTCGAGGTGGGAGATCATTTGTTCTTGAATGTTTCCCCTCGACGGGGTTAGCGGAGGTTTGGGAAAGGGAGCAAGCTCTCACCTAGGTTCATCGTACCTTTTGAGGTGCTGAGGAGAGTCGGCGAGGTGGCATATCAGCTGGCCCTGCCACCTTAGTTGGGGAAGGATCATGACATCTTCCACGTCTCCTAGATTCGTCGGTACTTACACAACGACGCTCACATTATCGACTGGGGAGATTTTGATATGGGAGATGACGTGAACTTCAAGGAACGACCCTGAAGAATCGAGGATCGTAATGAGAAGGTGCTCAGTGGACGAACCATCACCTTAGTTCGTGTGTTGTGGAGGCATGGAGGCCTCAAGGAGAGAACTTGGGAGCAGGAGGCCCAGATGCACGCTCAGTATCAGGAGTTTTTTTGACTAGTGTATTCCCTTGTTCTTCTGATCTTTTTGTGGATGTTATACTATGTACCTTTGATATATGTAATGTTTGGATTGTCGGTTGTGAGACCTTTTGTTTCCTTGTTCCCTGGTAATGTGTAACATGTCCAGATGTGTGGGGAAAGCAAAAAACATGACCCTTAATCGAGACACATTAATGCGGATGCGATTGAACTCGTGCGGCCGAGTCAGTGCCACCTAATGAAGATAATATCTCGACATAGGAGAAGGAATTTCCCAAAACCACATGTTCGGGTAGTGTGTTGGTTGTGTGGTGTTTGGGGTAGTGCGAGTTGAAAAAAATCATAATGTATGAAAGTGGGAAGACCCAATTCTTAATAGAGACACATTAATGAGGATGCGATTAAACCCGTTCATGCGAGTCAGTGCCACCTAAAGTGGATAATATCTCTACATAGGAGAAGGAATTCCTAACACATATTATTAGGGTTGTTGGTTGGGTTCCTGTTATAACAAGAACCCTAAGAGGTATCTTTTTTGGGTTCTTCTGGGTTGTTTTTTGAATTCTTAGGGATGAGAATGTTTAATGAGGTATCTAATGAAATGGCCCGGACCTCTGTGCCCCATTCCTTTGTCAAAAGGAAGGCCACGAAGTGTTCTGGAGGGTAAAATGTACTATTCCCACACTTTCCAGAATTTTGAAACAACACACCGTGTAGTTTGAGTACACGCCATGTACCCCATTTCTGGCTATACCTCATGTTTAAGGTCGCTTCCTTGCCATGTGAAATAAATGGGTACATGTCGTGTGTCCAATACTACACACCATGTAGTCTCTCCCCGCGTACGCGTTACCGTGTGTTGACCAGTCAACGAATGTGTGCCGTGTTGGATCCATGTGAAATAAATGAGTAAACACCATGTTTCCAAACTACACGCCATGTAGTCCTTCCCCGCATATGTGTTACCCTAAAACCATGTGTTGACCAGTCAATGGCCGCAGAGCTGTGTTGGAAGCCGTGTGGAGATGGTGTGAAATAACCGAGTACACGCCGTGTACCATAAAGTACATGCAGTGTACTTTTTCTTTTCTCACCAATAAAAGGAGGGGTACCCTCCTCCTTTTCAACTCACTCCTCTCCTCCCATTTCCTCTAAGAATAGTTCTCCCAACAGACTCGAAGGCTCTTTCTATTATAACTTCTTCGTCTGAGCTCCGATTTATGATCCATTAGCGGCCACAGGATCGTAACGATGAGGCAGAACGTCCGAACATTGATCTGTTTTCTTTCCATCAGCCATTCCTTTCCAACTTCCACACAAGGAGGTTTTCCCAGGCCCAGACAGAAGTGACGGACGCCTGACAAACATCTTCTAAAGTTTATTCGGGGGAGTGTTCCGATTATAACCTGTTGAGTTAGGGATCTTACCATCGTCTCTCTAAATTTTGCATCATGCGGGGTGGGTATCCTCTTGTTTTCCTGATAAACAGTTGGACATTTAAATAAAGATATCAACTGGTTAAAGAACAGGGATGGGAAAGTTGTTATGTTTATCTTATTTATCCTATTGATATATTATGAATTGAATAGGGTTAAGCCTACTGAAAATCACGATCATTGGGGGCCTTTTCATGCGCAATTAAATGTTGCCCTATCTTCTAGACCATTTTTTTGGAATAAAACTTTGTTGAATGTTGAATTTTGGTTAATCACGTAATGTTGGCTGATTAAAATCTGGAACCCTTGTGTGATCACCACGGTTGAACAAAATTGAATAATGAACATGTGGGTTTTGGCTCGGATACATGGCATGCGATGGGGGTGTTTTGTGGGTTGTTGTGGAACAGGTGAGCATAGGGGCTACTGTTGACTTGGTTGTGGGTTGGTGTTAATGTTATGTTGGTTACGGGCATCGGGGATGCGATAAATGGTATTAAATGAACAATGATATACATGTTTCGGTGTGGTTGTGGTTATGGTGGTTGGCAGCGGGGCTGCAGGGACGGGTTTGAATGTGAATGGGCTATGGGTTGTGAATAAAAAAGTGGAAGAGTTAATGAATGGTGGGTCATGGTAATGGAATGGGATTAATAATCAATGGGTTTGTTGGTTAATAAGAAGGAATTTGTTGTGCTGGTTAGGCTTTCCTAACTTGATTTGTAGATGGTAGAGATATGTTTTACGAATGATCGATGGGGTGTTTTGTGGATAGAATTTTTGATAGGTTTCTTCTATTGTTCTCACATGAAATTAGGATGCCTCCCCACTTGTGCATGAGAGCTTTAGGTTTCCCTAATGAGAATACTTTTATGCTTACCCTACGTTTACTTTTAGGTTTCTAGGAGGACTACCAGGGCCGTGCGGGACCCTACGGTCGGACAGTTGAAGTTTTTTCAGTTTCTGTACTCTTGTTTTCTTTTGGTATTGTACTTTTGAGCTTTCTTTTACTTGTACCTTGTTTCAGAATTATATAAACATCCATGTGGGATTGGTATGGTTTTATTTCAATACACTTGTTCTTTTCCTTTTTGGTGGTTGACTTGTCCTATTTCCCGATCTTAAAATAATAAAAGGGTAATGCCTCCCATATTGTAAAAACACATACCCTTGGTGTTATTCCCCAGCCCGGGGCCTACTAGAGTCGGCACTCGGGGGTCATTATCTCCCTTTCACCATTGCTAGATCAGGAGGGGCATCTTTGGTGGGAGGGGGTCGTGACAGACCCCTACTCTCTATTATCAAAACTGATAAAACCATGTCATTATCCAGAAAATAATAAAAAATCTCTATAATGTTATTATATACATTATAAATCTTTTGTTTTTCCCAAAATTCCCACAACGTGGTACTAAATTACATATCTTAAGGAGGTTATTCTAAATAAAGGTAATCATATTCACCGAGTTTTCTCATTCTTATACATTTTTTACATGTAACATCCATGATTTTATTTTTATATATTCAAATTTATTATTTTGGTATTTTATTGGATCTTTAGCTTCCTTGGGAAGTTTTGGATAAAAATGGAATTTTTGGACCCAATTATAGGTGTCACAGAGTTGGAGCACATTTTGTAGAAACCACACACTATTCTAGGATAGATAGTGTACCCTAGAAAGATTCAATATACATGATTCGCGGCCTAATAGAACATTTTGGGGCTATCCAATATCCCATTCTAATGTTTTTTTGGGGTTGCATGGTCTCATGGATGGGTTTGCGGCTTCCACTGAAAATTAATATAACGTACTTTTTAAGGATAAATGTGTCACACAATTACCACATGATTTTGAAATTTTGGGGTCTATCTTTGTGGAATTTTATTTTAATTAAAAATATGTAATTTATAGATTTTCTATTCCCTAATTTAACCCTAATTCAACCCAATTCTTCCAAAACACATGATTTTCATCCATTTCTTCCTCACCAGCTTCACTGTGCTTCCTATCAATTGAATATTTTCTATTTTTTTAGTATCAGTTCTTTATGAATACTTAAATATGTCCCTATATTTATGATTTCTTCCCACTTAATTGGTTTTTATTTTCCCATCCATTGATTATTCTACATCTTGTCGGTTAGTCTATATTATTCATTATTATTTTACATGACGGTTACATCATTTTAAATATAATAATTATTATAGTGTTACAAAATCTAGAAATAATGGTTTCAGGTATTGGTAAAATTAGTACCAAACATAAAATTTTTATAATAAAACATAATAATTTCATAATTACCTTCTTTATAGTGACATATTTTCCCATATTAATACTTTTTATTATAGTTAATCACCTAAGGATATACATTAAAGAAAGAGATGAACATAAAATCCCCGTAAGGGGAAAGATAATAACATGAATCAAAATGACATAAATGAGTATAATCATCACCATTTAATAATATTCATGGTATAGCTATCATAATGAATATAATAAAACTTAAATAGTTTCATCGAATGTGGAAATGAAAAATAAATGAAACATCATGTATTAGTGGTCAAGTACCAAACAACGTGGTGAGTAAAGTTAGCATCATGTTCCCGCATAACAAATGTTCATAACCATAACATAATATCTGTGAAAAAATATTGAATCATGTTCATTAACATTGAACATTATTTAATGATATACATCACAGTACCCAATTCATTGGAGAGTTGTATAATTTTTTTTTCACCCATCACATCAAAACATTTACATTATCAAGCATGCCATATAAAATGTATATCTATCTCTAATATAAAATAACCAAAGGAAAAGAATTTTTTTTATTTTTTATTCATTATATAACATTTCATTATCCCAAATCTACATGAAAAATACATATTTTGTATTATGTTCAGCATTCTTGAGAGAATATGAAACAACTTCAAAGGAGTTTGGAAAGAATATTTGTTTTGGAAAATCATTTGAATTTTCATAAAACAAAATTAGAAAAATTTATATCCAAGAAAATTTAATTTAAGAACCATGAAATTATATTTTTATAGTATTAAATGCACATCAATACTAAAATTTGGAGAAAAAAAGGTGGAATAACCCAAATAAAGGAAATTGGCGTCATCAATCCCCTTACCATATATTTGAATGCTTCATTTAGTTTAATACAATATATAATAAAATTAGATTCATTAAATAATAAATACATAACAACTTAAACTTATATTATATTTGTTATAATTTTATTACATTCATGTATAGCTGTTATGATGAGTTATAGAGTCTAATTCCTTTGTTCTATTTGTGTTCATTTCATCGCTTTTACAATCAGTTCACCTGTATAAAGGTATAAAAATTCATGTAAGATCAGAATAATGATACGTAATAGAAATTATATGTTACTAGTGATCATAAACAAGTTTATTTGGATATATATATATTATATCTTCTATATATTAGGACGATTCATTATATTAAATGATAATTATAACTCTTTAGACTAATTTGACGTTTTATCGATCATCATGAACTTGTTTAGTTTTATTTTATAGTTTTTATATATATAATTTTATAAAAAAAATAATTTTTATAACATGAATTTTATAATATTTTTCAATCTTCATAATTTTTTTAATGACCAGCCATGATGGCGGTAAAATAAAATGAAATATTTTCATCCTCTAAGGTGATAAATCATTTCCACATAAAAGATGATTTTTTTTGGGAAAAGGGATGTGAGAAGTTGATTGATGTTGGATAATTAAATTAAAAATAATAATATATTTTTATATATAAGATACTACAGTTATCATTCCACTTGTATAAGGGTATGTGAGGGGATAGTAATAAAATTAATGAAATTGAAATGAAATTAAAAGAAAATTGATGTGGATTTTAACATTGGAACTACTTCTTTTAAAAAAACACTTATGGAGATTGGGATTGGACATTTGTTGAAAAATTATGACCTTTTATGTGTAATAGATAATTATGAAGTGTATTTTCTTGAATTTTTACAATAATCAATGCGTGGAATTTGTGAGGAGAAGAGTTGATGTGGGGTGGTATTTATAGGGGAAGAGATGTGTGTTTTTCATTAGTTTAAAAATTATTATTTTTTGGAAAAATACTATCAATAGGTTATAATTAATTACTATATATTTTAAATATTTAATGTTAGTTTGATATTATGTGCTAAAATCATCCATATATCATATGTGAATAAATAATACATGTAATTGTTAAATATCATAAATTAAAGCATTTCTCTATTCTATAAAAATTCAACTATTTTAGAAAAATCTTAAAAATTCAACCTAACCATTTATCAACATATATTTTTAAGACAAATTATTTCTTTTTTATTAAATTAATTTTCTATATTCGAGAAATATAATTATTAAAAAAAACAATTATTTATTTATAGAATATAAATTTTGGAATTATAATTGATTTTATGACACATTGAAATAATAATAAATCTCCAAATAAATTGTTAAATAATTATATGATTAAGAAATATTAATTTATGAATAAAAATTATGAAAGTAAATTTTCTTTTAAATCATTATATTAATTATAGCATTTTAATTACAATTTTATGACTTAAAAAATACCCACACTTAATTTATATTTTATAAAACTTTAATTTACTTATAAAAAGAAATAAAAATATCATATTTTCATTCATATGATACCTATACATTATATATCATTTAACAGGTTTGGTGAGTAATATATAGTTCTATTTACTACTCATAATGGTCAATTAATTATTCAAATTGCATTTTTTAACTTATAAAAATTCCTCTTATTTTCTTCATTATTTATTTATTATTATTTTTATTATGCTCCTCTATGTGATTTTATGGGATGTATACTATATGAAATTATTATTAGAAGGGTAAAATTTAATAGATAAAATAATGGGTTTTTACATGCTTCCCACTTTTTGAAATTTCTCCAATGAAATTTCATTTTAAATACTATGATGAGAACATGTGAGGGTAAATCCACTTCATTTCTTTATATGGTTCACATGTTGCATTTTTGTACTTATTTTTATACCATAGAACATTTATCAGGTGTGTAGTATTTTTTTAGATGTTTTTCTCTACGATCCATGATATTCACTAGACGCTCCTCATAAGAAATATAATTTTCCTATTATACCACCTCTAAATTTACTACATGTGAGGGTATTGGTATGAAATTCAACATGTGGGATACATGGAATACATTGTGTAATTGATACACAGTTGTAGGGAAAACCAGTGGATAATCCACTTCTAGAACATGATCAATAATCTCAACGGGGATGATGTACCTAGGTTTTAGCATTCATTTCTTCCCAAATATCATTATACTCCTCGAGGGAGATATGAAGAGGAATGATGTATCTCCATCATTAAACTCTTGGTCTCATCGACAATTGTATGCATAGACATTATATCATCTTTGGACTTCCTAGATGTGATTTAGAATGGATTTCACCTACTGTACCATTCCTTTGATCATTTCAATTCCTAGTATCATACATTAACCGAAATCATTCCACTATTCTAGGGATCAACATATGTTCCCATAATGGGATTCATATGGATCCATTTGAATGCATGAGTAGAATATTTTTTTATTGTATATGTCGTCCAATGTTAGATGTTTTCCTCATACTCCATTGAAGTTGATAGAACATTCTGTCCAAAAAAATTAGTTATGAATATTACACTCTGATTGGCCTACATTTTGAGGATAATAAATCTTACTTATGTTCTGCTCGGTGTTTATAGAATGTTAGAGACTTTTCTTGAACATGGAGGTTAATCTCAAATCGCAATCTAATTCAATATATATTTTTAATTCATATATCATTACCACATATATTATTTATATTTTTTCAAGTTACTCAACTGATAAGGACTCTAAAATTGTGATAACGTGAGCCTTACTTGTGCTGTTATCCACAAAATACCATAATTAATTGTTTCCACTATTGGTCTTTTGATGTCCACTGAAAAATTCCATTGTGATTTTTCCCATTTTTAAGTTGGTATGGGTAATTATTACATCATCCCATTACACTTTTGTCTTTTATCATTCTCATGAAATAATTCCATACCATATTAGGTATATTATATGATCTTAGTCGTTATATTTTCTTACCAATAGTTCGGTCAGAGATCTAGATACCTCATAGTTCTCACTGAGAGCATAGAGAAGATTCATCTATGTGTGTCCTTCAGAATCCATTTCATTTTCTCCGGATTGGATGGTACATATAATCACGACCAAAATCTTATTATTTATTTCTCATCATTTTTAACTCTATGGGTTTATCTTTTCATATAGTATCCACATTCTTTTTTATTTCAACATAATTTCATTGACCATTATATATTTTCTTCATCTATGATCGTTTATAAAAAAATTGCGAATATATTGATGATGTTCCTTACAAATTGATTCTAATGTCCATCCTTTTCAAATATATTAATATTGTATCCTTTCCAATTCTCACATTTCATCATTTAGATGGATTCTATCTAATTAGATCATTTTCACTTCATTCTATTTAGAAGAATGGTAGTGCATTGAGAATTCATAATCCATGATGTTTTATAGCCATTTTCATTGGTTCACACATAGATAATTTATATTAATATATATATTTCATGTTATTATGTTCAATATATATTTTACACTTCACTCCATAAAGACAATGCCTCTAAATTTTCTTCCTAAAAGTCACAATCTCCAACTTCATAGCATGTGTGGGATATTTTTCTCATGAATTTTCAACATTCTGGAGCCAGAGGTCATCATATTATAATTTTTCATTTGTAAAAATCCAAATAACATCTTTAATGAATCATTCTATAATAATAATAGTTCCCACGTTTTAAAAATTTGGTGTATTGGGGTAGTGATAAGATTATTTTTCATCTGTTTAAAGTATTATTCACATCCATAGTATAGAAAAACTTTTCTCCTTATCATTCATCCTGGAAAGTGCGTTATAAAATCATGAGAATATCTTCAAAAAAAATTATAATACCTAGATAGTCAAAGGAAAAAATGGATCTCCATTATCGTTTTTGGCTTTGGATACTCTTTGAATTAAATTGTCTTAGAAGGCTCCAAATATATTCCATTACAAGTTATGGAATTCAAAATGAATGATACTTTACCTATCCATATCACACACTAAATTTACTTTTCATATAGCTTATAATAATCCAAGGTCTTTATCAAAGTACTCAAATGCTCATCATTTTCCTCCATTAACATAGAGTATATTAGAATATTATCAATAATAACTACATATAATTTCTTGAAATAATATATAATATCTCTATTCATTAATTCCATGATTATTATTTCATTCATTAGTGATTCTCAAAGGAATCACTATGAACACATAGTGTTTGTATCCCAATCAAAAGGTAGTTTTGGGAATTTCATCCTTCCTTGCCTTTAATTGATGATATAATGGCTAATGGTCCAGTATAAAGAAATACATGATCCCACATAGTTAATCAAACAATTTATCCGTTTGTTGAAGATGATTTTTTTTCATCATGATTTTATTTAGATCATTATAACCAATGAATTTGTGCATATATCCATCATTCATTAGGATGAAGATGTCTAGATAACCCCATCGTGAAGCACTCGGGAATATAAAACCCCAATCTAGAATCTCGTGTGACTAATTATTCAGATCATCCAACTCAATTGTTGATATTCTATAATCTCTATTTGATATAGGTATTGATCATATAAAAAGTTCAATCATGATTTCTACTTCCCACTCAAAATGAATACTAGGGTATTCATTAGGGCACACATTGATGTAGTCCCTAACAATGGGAATTACCTATAACAAAATTATATAATTATTATTAATAATTTGACAAGATATTATTGATCATAATGATATAATATCTATAATTAAGACAATGAAATTTATGAATATTAATCCCCCTCTGTACACATGTATATGAATGGAGGATTCCTTGAGATGTGAATTGTGATCTCCCATTCCTGACAGCTGATGTTTTTTTGTGAATAAAAATATTAATTCCATTCCTAATATATCATGAAACTATCACAAATTAAGTAATAAAATATTTAATTGTATTTTAGTCTACATACATTAAATGAAAAGGTGTTATATAATTTGGATGCAATAATTTCCCCATTTTATTTTCTCATTGATATCTCATCAACCATATTTAATGAGTTTTTTAAAATGTTATTCTAAAATTATTTGATATTAAAGAATGTGTGAAACCATTAAAAAAATAGTATGTTCAGTATTATTGAATGAACATATTTTTAACATATCACCACATCATTTTTAGGCTTCACCTCAACAACAGTGGTCACATAATCATTCCCTTACACTTTTATATTTGGTGGTTCTCGACGATTACTACCCTCATAGAGTAGAGAATTAGTTCATTGGTTTGTGTAGTTACCTTTCTCCCAAAAATTGAAGCATTGAAGCATGGTTATATATCTCTTTTACTCCACCATATTTTTATTTTTTCTCATGTCTATTTTATATTCATGAGCTTTGTGGCCTTATCACAAACACATTATGCATTTCCTTGTCCCTTGATGGAAATTACCATGATACTTTTCCACACATTTTAAATATGTGTGGGTATTATTTTTCTTTCCCAAAATGTTATTAAACCCTCTATCATGAAACTAAATCATTAATTTCATAATAACTAATCAACGTGTCAAATATTCAAACTCTATATCCACATTAATATCACATCCAAAAACAGCTTAATAACTCAGATTGTCTTAAATTTCAAGATCCTTTCTAAAATTTGTCTTTAAACCACTAAAAATTATATATATTCTATATAATTTTTATAATAAAACATGAGTAATTACATGAAATACATGATAATTGTTTTTATAGTCCATCAAATATTGACCATTATTTTTCATCACCTCTATAAATTCTTTCTATATATTTTTATTAAGACTTCATGGGAAATTCTGGTTAAGAAATATTTTCATAAATTATTCCCACTCTAACTCTTTAATCTCGTCCTTCAGATTGATTTTCTTAATCCGCACCGACCATTTATAAGAATCACCATCTAAAATAAAATGTACCAATGTCATCATATCCCACATAGAATAGGGAATCATAAAAAAGATCATCTCATTTAAGGTGACCCATTGTTGTATGACTATTGGATCAGAAGTTCCCCAAATTTTAAGTGGTCTTTGATGGATTAATGGTCTATATACATTTTCTTCCTCTTAGGTAAAGGTGGATGTTACAGATTATTTAGGTCACGGTTTACTACTAGAGTTAACTATATAAGAATCACAATAAAATTTAGATCTCCACCACCCATGTCATTGGGCATGTCATTAGTCAATTCACTGCATTTTTCCACACATGGAATACTGGAATGGTTTCTCCTGGATTTCATTATCATCTAAAATAAATATGGTATGAAAAAAAATTCAACAATTCATAACATAATAATTTATTCCATTTTAAAATTTACTCTGAGCCCATATCTCACATTATCCCTATGTTTATTATTTTTCTTAGAAAAATATTATAGGGTTGTTAAATATATTTAGTATCATACTAATTTTTTTATGTAATGATCTCTAATAATAATTCCAAAATTTAATAAACTACTATTTGATACCAAATATAGAAACCCTTATTTTTTTACATAACTATTATGTCACTTAAAAGGTAAATAATATAATAGTGTAACGAGAATATGATCTGATGTTTTACATTATTTTAAAAATTAGGATGAAATGTAAATTTTAAATAATAAACCATAAATATTACTTAATTTCATTTTTTATGTATTCTTAGTGGCCCCCATTTAGTAAATAGTATAGGTAGTCACCGCTAGATATATATAAAATAGTAGAGTGAGGTAAAAATCCTAGTAATTGGGTAGATAAAAGCTAGAATCAATATAACATGGGATATGATAATCATTATCATCATAAAAAGTTCATAGTATATGTATTAGAAAAATGAATGGAAGAATTAGATAAATATACTGAATTTTTGAATCTGTAAGAGTGAAATATCATTTCATAATTGTCATGTACCACACAAAGTCCTGAACAAATTTATCATCATGTTCACACCTGGAATATGGCCATAAAAATAACATCATCATTTTGAAAATATATAGAATCATGTTTGTGCATATTTAAACTTATATAATTAGATACATAACATTACCCAATGAATTATTGCACATTATAATTACTCAATAACCAATCATGTCATAACATTTACATTATCATCATTCCGATAGAGAAAATTTATCAATCTGTGACATAAAATATCCCATGTAAATGTAATGGATTTCAATTCATACATTTATGAGTAAACTTTTTGAAATTCCCAAATGAAAAATTAAAAAATGTATTTTATATTATATTCAACATTCATGAGAGAATAATAAACAACTCAAGATGATTCAATATGTGATTTATAAAAAAGATTTCTTTTGGAAATAATTTTATATTTCATATAACCATATTTGGAAGATGTATAATATATAAAAGAAAATGAAATTTAATCATATACTATATTTTAGTATTAGTAATATCAAATCCATAATTGAATCCATGAGTAAACGGGAATAACTAAAATAAAAAAAATTCCTTTGAGAGTTCCCTTATCTTATGCCTAAATGATTTCATCACATTAAAATCCAAGATATTAATTTGGATGTTTTTCGATCATTATGACTTAGTATTGTTTAATTATTTAGTATTATATATTTGAATAAATATATATATATATTACATAAAAAACATTAAAATGGTTATAACATATATATTAAATTATTATTAAATCATTATAATGGTTTTATGACTGTCCCTAAAGGCGGTAATGGAAAATGAAAACCAACCGCCCTCGAAGGTTATAAATCGACACCTCACAGGGAGTTTTTCCATTTTTTAAATAAAAGGGATAAGAGAAGAAGTTAAATGATGGATTAATAAATTAACATTATAAAATTACAGAATATAAAATATAATATATTTATAATTTCACATGGATAAGGGGAAGAGAGGATATAATAAGAAAAAAAGAATATTGAAATGAAATTAAAAGAAAATAGAAGTGGATTTTACCTCTGGAACTGTTTTTCCTTGAGAACATATATAAGAAGATTTTATTTAGTCTTTTATTAATAAACAATTGACCCTAGATTTAGGGGATATTATTGGGAATATAATTTGGTATAATTTGGAAAAACAAAAAGAAATGTAAGATGAGAGGAGAATAGTTGATGATGGGTGGTTTATATAGGGGCAGATAAGGGTTTTTATTATTGGTTTCATTATTGTATTATTATGGTTCAAGAAGTAAAATATATAGAACATTTTATCTAAATAAATAAAATAACAATGGATAGCTCTGGATTAGTGGTTTACTTAATCCATACATCATCTACTACTAAATATCCCATGTATTTGATAAATACCATAAATTATCATATTTCAATATTCATAAAAAAATGTATAATTGAAAATAATCCCAAAAAATTACCCTAACCATTTTTTGATGTGTAGAATTAAAAAAAACATTTTATGAAAATAATTTTCCATATATTGGAAAATTAATTTTTTTTAATAAATTATTTATTCAAAAATAGTGATATTATTATTATAACTAATAATATGAAGAATTCATAAATTAATAAAGGTATCATAAAGGGATATTATAATTTTAGTGACCCAAAGCTTGACGTATATAGAAATTAAATTGCATTTTCAGAATACTTTATACATGAAAAAACATACGCCCAAAGACTATATTAGTTTAGTGACTTTGAAAACATAGAACGTAATCTTTTAATCATGGTGAAATATCTTCAACACCTCCCATAAATATCATCCAATTTGGTTTACTTACCTATAAACTTTCATTATATCTTGGGGAAATTAAAACATAAAAAGGATGAACTCAAATTCTCAGTAAGGGTAAACATGGAGATCATTAAACAATTCGTGAACATTTGAACGTAATAACATAATCATAAAACATCAAAATCATGAGTAATGACATAAATCTTTGAAGTTCATAAGGCATAGATCATAAAGGAACATTAACCATGATAAAATATCATGGGATTAAAACATTAAATTGTGAAAACCATTAATCTCATGTTACGATTTCCATAGTAGCCAAGGCATTGCTTCCAATACCATCATATTGGACAAAGTCCATTACTGAACCGGGTTTACTTGTTGTCCTAGCCCTGTATTACTGAACCAGATTCACTTGTCATTCCAGCAATGTCTATATCATGAGATATAAATCTTTACCCATTGCATTGGAGGGATATATAGGTCCCACTTATCTTATAATAAAATTATTCTAACATGTGCCACAGAATAAACATAATTCATTCATCATAACACAAAATACTAAAATGGGTTTCATAAACATCATACCATCATAACATAATTCATATAAAATAAATTTATATAATTTCATCATAAGAAAAATAATACCATGTAAATAATAGAGACATTATATTTGAAACATAATCATACTAAATAATGTCATCTTTGATGGAAAATAGTTTTGACAAAACACTTGAAATGAATTTAGATGAAAATATCATTTCTTCTTCGGAATCAATTTCTTTTCACAAATTTCCATTCAATTTTAAAAGAAAAGGATTTTTTTTAAATAATCAAGAAATTTTTCAGAGGAATCTTCATTGAAATAAATCATTATTAAAGGTTAAAAATCCATTCACGCCATATAGGTTAAAAAACATTCTTCTTGTACTTTTGCTGGAAAAGTCAAAAAGTTCCACGTATGGTAATCAAAATAACGAATCCTTCCATAACACAAAGTAAAAGTAAAAGATTGGTAAAAATGACTTTAAACATACATGGAATAAAATTAAACACTTTATGAAAATCATTTTATGGACATGGATGAAAAATATAACCCCAGTAAATACTTAAATATAAGAAATCTTTGATAAAAATGAGATTTTCAAAATTATACCTTACCTTAGGCCGGATATGATTTGTACGTATTGGAAACTATTATATAATGATTAAAATAATTTCATTGAATTATTATAGAATCATATTCATTCTTATGATATCATATATGATTCACTTAGGTATTTATATTACCCGTTCATTTGTCAATTCAAAGTTAAAGCAACGTTTCGGGTAATATTATTTCATTTATTGTACGTGTTTGGACTTGTTGTTCTTAATATTATTATTACTTGTATCATGATATACTTACATCCATAATTTAAAAAATGTTTTATATATAATATATATTCAGTATATATATATAATAGATAGATAAATGAAATGAAATACACCGTTCATGGAGACGGTATGCCATATTTACGCATGAACGTTGTTTTCATTTCCTTTTTGAATTGAATTGAAGTAAGTAAATGACACACACAGATATATATATATATATATATATAATTCCAGAAGCATTATTATTTCATATATTTCATGATTATTTATTATATATACTCTATAATCACTCTTGAATGGTTCACTTGAAGAATGAATCTCATCGCATCATGGAGACAGTAATCTGTACGTACCCACGAGCGATGATATCTTTCCAATAATTATTGAATAGAATTGGAGTGGATGATAGAATATCTAAGAATCATTTTTATGTTATAATAATCATATATAGTTATTTTTTCCACCATTATACCCATCCAAGTAAGGTGGTGGTGGAAAAACAGATTACACCATGGCGTGGAGACGGTAAGTCATACATACACACGCGCAGTGATTTTGTTTTTCGTAGGATGGATAGAAGGTGAAATAGGGTTGTTTCATACATATAAAAACATATCAGTATATGAGTTATACTGATGTTATTACTTTATAATTATACAAATAATTAAGATAAAGTAGAATATGAATGAAACTTGAAAGAATCGGTAGAAGATATTACCTCTTCCTCGATGTGCCTCTTTTATACCTCCTCTTTGGGAACTAGAGTTGGTCTTTTGAGAAGACAATAACCTCTATGATAAAACTAGATATGTTGAGAAATGGAATTGTCAGGGTTTTTCTGAGCATGAAGGCTCAAAATTATGTTAGGAGGTGAGGGAGGAGGTTCCCTTTTATAAGGGAGGAGAGGGGTACCTTTGGAAACATAAGAAATATTAATTAATAATAAATTAAAACCCCACATAAAAACCAAAAAAATGAATCAATTATATGATGAGATATTATCAGGTTGTAATCTCATATACAAATAAAATTTATACTTGATGTGAATTTATTTTAAACCTTATCAAATTTATTTATCCTTATTTAATCTATTTAATTTTATTTGTGGTAATAATATTCTAAATGATAAATTGTTATAAATATTTACTTATGTGTTATGAATTTGTCCATAATTGGATAAATTATGACATTTTAGACCATATAAATATAAATTTTTAATTTTTAAATATTTTTGTTATTTTTAAACAATTTTATAATATGTTATTTTTATAAAATATCAATATTGTCAATTTTGACACTATTCATTTATTTGAATTTAAATAAAATATACCTAGAAGATATGTTCGAAATAAAAGATTTAATAGATTCATAACATGTCATATGTATCTAAAACATTTGTAGTGAACATTAAATAGTTCATATAATATTTATTTTAATATTTTTAAAACCATTTATTTGATATTTCAGTCAATAAAATAATTTCTACATCACTATTGTGTCATCATTAATGAAAATTATTTAAGCTCAAAAAATACTAAATAAATTCACATGATTTATATAATGTTATTATATTTCCGGAGACTATTTATGTTTGATGTTTTATGGAGTTTATCACTAAATTAAAATTATTACATTTATAAGATATATGAGAGTGATATGTTGTCACTTTCTTTGGTTTTAATTATAATTATATCATTTTCGTGGTAAATAGTCCATGAAAAGAATCAATTCTGAGCCCTAGATGATACAGGTCGACTTGTATTCATCCAATAGTATTTTGTTAGCTATTAGGGTAATTTTATAATATTATTTTTTCCCTCAATTACCCGATTTATCTTTAACCGTAGAAAATAAAACTTAATGTAGTTAATATTCATAATGTAAAAAAAAATAAAAGTAACCAATTACCATAATTTGGACCCACCAAATCCAAATATTGAATCAATTTTTTAAAATTCAAAACATATAAGTTGAAGTAATTTATTTTAAATTAATTCCATTGTTACAAAAACGATTTTTAAAATTTAAAACATTGCAAAAGATTGAAATGATTTTACATATTAATTCAATGTAAAATAAATGATAATGACATAAATTATATTAAATTGTAAAAATATATTATATTCATATTTTAAAACCATTAAATATTATAATTTAACCATATAAATTATTATGATGAAAAAATTGGTTTTTAATTAAAATATAGCATATTTTTACTATTCATTAAAATATAAAAGTTATCATAATAATACAAAAAAATTTCATGAAGTAAATTTTTATATACTAATTCCAAAGAAGATTTTTGTTTTGTAAAATTTAACTTATAAACATGTCAAAGACTATATTTTAAGTGGGTACGCCATCAAAAGGTGGAGAAACTGAATTTTTTTTAAAATACTTATTTTACCCGAAACATTTATTTTGTTCTCATACCATGTTCTATAAAAAGAGTATGATGAATAATAATGTCATAAAATTTAATATGTAGTTAATATTATTCATAACGTCTAGTTTATAATAATATTATAACCATATATCGTTGTTTAGTGAAACATGGTATTGCTTACAACACACGCTATCCAGTAAGGTCGTGATTACATGTAATGCAAGCCAAATTAGGGTTGCGTATAGTGAAAGACTCCATTGTTGTTGTGTATAAAAGAATCCAACCATACTTCATTTATACATTTAATATATATATATATATATACACAATGTTGTGTAGAATAACTACTATCAAATGAAGTTGAAATTGTGTGTAACCTGATCCAAGAATAGTGTTGCATTTACTCCAACCTAATATGGTGTTGCGTATAGCGCAAGATAATCACTGTGTATTATTCAACAGAAGATATGAAATATTTTAAAAAGAATATATTTCATAAAATCTCTAGGTGTTACAATAATAATATTATATGAAAAATTATTATATTAATACATTTTATGAAAATATGTTTTATTATAAATCATTATATTAATTATATAAATATAATTTAATGTTAATTAATTACATAATTACCAAAAAAAATTATCATTTTTTAAAAATTTATTTCACTTATAACATGAAATTAATATATCATGAATTCATTCATAAGATATAAAAATTTCATCTATACATTAATAGGTGAGGTTACAATTATATTGGCTGAATTACTATCCCAAAAGTTAACATTACTATTACATCTATCAAGTCAATTTTTTTTGTTATATAGTCTTTAACATATGTAAGCACATAATATTTAATTCATTATTCATTTATAATGTTTGTGTTATGTTATCTATTTGATTTTATGTGATTTATTCAATGTTACAGAATAATAATAAGGTGAAAATTTCATTCATAAAACTTTGGGTTTTCACATGGTTTCCCAATTATGTCTTGAAAAATGGAAATTTGGGATTAATCATGGATATTATGGGTTGATTATTAATTTTTGGGGTTTTATTATGGTTTTTATTGGTTTTACACTGTGTTATGGATGTTTTAAAGATTCTGGTAGGTGGATCCATACTTTAGCATTTTTAAATTATTTTTTTATACATGCTTTATTTCAAAATTGTGTTTTATGAAGTCTGTGATCGGTAATATTTTTGTTCTAAATGAAATTCAATGTGAGTAAGGGTTGAAATATGATTTTAAATATGGGAATGTTTGGGTTTCACATGTTCCTTATTTTTATGCCTTTTAAATGCGTTCTGTGAGTTATTTAAGTGGTGTGAATATTTTTTTGAAATTTATTTATTGTGTGTGTGGATTTAGAAGAGGTTTTTCATATTAAAAATTATGTGTTTCAATTTTTATACATATATCGTAGATTGTTTAAGTGAATGTGGGGATATATGAGACTTGTGAAAAGAAAATTGTGTATAAAGGTAATCATAGGTATCAAGGTGGGTGGAATGGGTCTAGCATGATATTTCGATAGATGGTGTTAAGTCATTGTTCCCTCTAGTGGGATAGGCACTACAAAACTAACTAAACTATGATTTTGATCAGAGAAATATAATCCTTGGGATACATTTCAATCACATGGAATATGTACACTGATAATGTTTGTTATGGTTGTTTTACCATGTTTCATCAAGGTGTGAGGTTCATAGGGTTCTATTAATGTCATTGCCTTTAAGGATTACTCATGGAGATCTTACGATGTTATGCATATGGTAATTATAAGGAAGGAATTTTTTCAATATAATTTAAAATAATTAATTACATAAAATCATTTACCTAAATTTTTTATTAATAAAATTCCAATCCATTTCCATTGAAAACATGAATGTTAATTAATGTATTGTGTTGTGGAATAGAATATCTTATTAGTGTATTCACATTGGGCATTGCCTCACACCATACATACACCATCAGGTTAACATAAATATTGTAATTATTAACCCCGGTAAATGAATGATGTTTTACTGTGTATATTTTTCTTTTAGATTTCATTCATACGTCTCTAGTGGGTATTGGTGGACATGGATTGAGGGTGCTGGCCCTCTTTTTGAATAGTGGTTTTTTGGTTGGGGTCTAGTTGGTTTACCTCCCATTTTTGTATTTTTAATTTTCATAAAATTTAATACCATTAACCGTTTTATGTTGTTTATTTTTGTTATGATTCATTATGTTATGTTTGATTAATATGAGTTCTTTATAGGATTTTATTTGGATTAAATCATTCCCAAACAGTGAAATAATGATACCTATGAACTACTTTCCAGCTTAATTGCATCTGAAAAAGCCATTAGGCCATTCTACGGACCAGGTGGGTTGTTGGGATAGATTTAATCCCTAGAATTTTCATGAAATTATTGTATTATATAATAGTTTCACCCATTATATGGGTCATGGTATTTTTGAGAGTTTGGATAGGAAATAACTAGGATTTTTTTGGCTTACATTTTTTTTAGTAGGGTGTTTGGCCAACATACCTCATCAATAAACATGAGTAACCATGAGATGTTAGGGAATAGATTAACTTATCTTCAAGTATATGTGTACAATATCCAGACTATCCATGGGATGTAGGTGGCATTTAAGTCGTTGTTCTAGTTTTTTTGAATGTTTTTTATTTTGTTTGAATTTATATTTATGTCTACATGATTGTGTTGGTGAAAACAATTAATGGTTTTATGATTGTTTTTATCATGTTTTTAATTAATGTTGCATTATTTTTCCCTAGAGAGATTATGTGAAACATTGGGAAGAGGATGAAGATATTTAACCCTCACCTATTAGTCTGGGCCTATTGGGTTATGTGGTTCAGGTGTTCCAAGAATTTGGTTAGGGAGAAAGCCTTGGTCCTACTCAGATCAGGGAATTCAAACTAGGTCTTGGAAATGTAAAACTACACCAGATTCTGATGAATAAGACACATTCCATCCAAGGTAGCATTGATCCCATGGAGGGAGATGAGTGTATTGTGAAAATATATAGGATTTTTTGGTTTCATAACACTTTTATTGAATTCACTTTAATATTTGTGTCATTATAGTTGGTTGGTACAAGTAATAGAGTTGGGGACTTAATGGTTCAGGATGGGAAGCATGAGCAGATAGGTTGGAAGGATTTCAAGGTGATCATCAATGATATGAATTTCCCAGAGCCGATGGACATTTCTAAAAAATAGGATTTTATTGAACCCCGACAATCGGATCATTCCATTATTATTTATGCCAAATTTTTATAGAGTTGTTTTGGTTATCTCAAAATGTTATTTCCAATGAGTAGCTAAACGCTAAACCATTGTAAATGGCGTTTCAACTAGATATATTATCATAATCAGTTTTATTCAATTTAAAGAATTTTTCTATGGTGGTTGACTATTATTTGAGGTTGGATATTGACCACTGTGGGATGTATGGGTTTTTTGGGGTAGTTTCCACCGAGTTCTAGAGTAGTGGACTTTCATCTGAGAATAATAAAAAATAGGAATAGAATTCAATGATTGGCGGATGTAGGTAAATCCATCATTCCCAACCTATTTTTTCTATGGAATTAGACATGAGGTTGGTTCTATGCCATTAGTGTGGGATGGTGGTGAATATGAAATCAAAATGTTAACCTCCTCCAAGACCATTAGAACATTGTGAAATTATGGGGAACTTGAGGCAGTTTTCGTGGTGGAATTATCAAATTGGGGTGGTGCAAGATCTATTTCCTATAGTGGAATGTTATCCCATTCAGAACCATCTAGGGAAGTGATATCTCGATTTGTGGGTCCACACATCTAGGGTGGATATCCTTCTTGACAAAATCAATATAATCATGAGTTATTGGTCATTGGTTTTCCCCAATTGCTGGAAGATATGCGGCATATTTATGATAGAGATTAATCACAAGAGAACTCAGATGATGGACCTATGATGTTATTAGGTACGATTCATATTTTGTCTTCCTCTGTTTTATATATTTTATATTAGTTCTTCTATTTTTTTATTTTTTTTCTCGTATTGTGGGTGTGTTGAGGTTTCCAACTCTGTATATCTCATATGTGATGGTTTTGGTTACACATATTTGTAAATAGATAGAACCGGGTTTCATTTATTTGTCATATACACTCACTCTATCATGGTTTGATTAGGAATGTGATATATTGGTTTTAGAGATGGACCACTTTTGTGTGATCCTTTCTATGGATTGGATGATCCATTTGTGGTTTCACATCGATTATTATTAGTGGATGTCATGTTTTTTGTTTCTGGATGGATGATTTAATGTCATTCAAAGTGAATGGGATCGTCAGTTGGGTAGTGATGGATCTCTACTTTTAAATTTTGGGGGGGGTCTTGTTTTGTATATCTCTTTACACATGTTGGAGGATGGTGTTGTTAGTTCTCATAGTTGGTTGCCTCTTTTACTGGATGAATTCCAATAATTATTTTGAGATGGAATTTAAGAGTTTCCTCCAGAGTGGGATGTTGATTTCACAACTGATTGTGTGTCGGGAAAATAGTCGATGTCTTATACCTTTTACTGTATGCCCCCATATATTTTTGGGAATTATAGATACAACTAGATGATATTGATTAATATTGATTTCTTTACCTGATCATCTCACATTGGGAAATCCCAATATTTTTTTCAATGAAGTCCAATGGATATGTATGGTAGTGAATCAATTATTATAATATTAATAATGTATGAATAATGATTAAATATATATTGAAGCCCATCAATTACTGTTTGGATTAGATCAAGGAGTCATTTTTTCTCTAAGATAGAATTGTGTTTCGTCTATCACCAGGATAGAGTTAGATACAAGGATGTTCCTAAGATAGATTTCTAATGAATGTAAATCCATTTTGAGAATTTCTCTTCATGACATTTGGGTTTATTAATGGTCCAATGGTTTTTATAGACTCATGCATTGGGTTTTATTGGACACCGAGAAGATCAATGCAGTGATTTCAGGGGATCAGATGAATGAATACTTTGAAATAAGAAACATTTTTTCCTAGGAGAGTATTATAGGTGATTTGTTATATATTTATCTTATCTTTCTTCACCCATGATAACTCATACTTAGAAAAGGGTGAATAATGAGTGGAACCTGAAATAAAATCTATTATTTTATGGGATAAAGTGAGGTATTATTACATCCTCTATTTTTATATTTCTAGAAACTAGGAGGTAGTACATGGTCTACTGTGATGCTTAATATACATGCTTTGGGAACATGATGATATATATTGATCATGTAGTGTCTTATGGTTCTCTCAATCTCTAACCAGATGGTAATAATTACCTAACCCTTTACCTCAAATTATCAAATGTAATACACTATTCAATGACATGGCTTCACCATGTCATCATAGAGATGCTTGTTTTTCAATTGGATCATAAGATAGTGGATTTCATATTACCCTAGAAGGATACGACAAATAGGATTCATAATTGTCATGAATACCTTATAGGAGTTGATTTTTATATCTTTTACACCCTCAGTATGTGTAACTTGGTAGAAGATCCCTTGAGTAGGAAAATGTCATTTCTTATAGGTTTAGAGTCAAGTGATGAATGGATGTTGATGGGACACTTGTATATTTATTATTTGAAACACTCTCTTATAGAGTTGAATCAGTAGGATCATCATGTAGAATAGATTTTCTAGCAATCAATGTGGTTTTTAAATGGTGGGGAGGTTCTTAATGAATGGGTTTTGTATTAAGATGGACTTCTTCCATCAATGGTTGATTGGTGGTGTCGTTGTCATTGTAGAAGGAGGTAAAATAATATAGAAACAAGTGTAAGTGAGTTCTTCCTCCCAAGACCACCATGATGTTTTATTATGTCTGTCATCAATTCTGGTGTCGTGTTTTGAGAAATGATATATCTGATATTGTATCATTGTGTTATTTTTTAGTTTGATAAGGAACATAACCAAAGGACCATCAATTTTAATCTACCTGTACTCATTCCTACCTAGATGTGGGAATAGTTCACCAATGATTTCACTATCATCTTACGTCATACTCTACCAGGATGTAAGTTTATTTTGGTATTGATTGACTATTTAGGTAAATAATCCCATTTTAATTCGATCAAGGATTCAGCCAATGTTGATGAATTTGGTCATTTGAAAATTTAAAGAGTAATGTGGCCTCATGGTGTGTTGTCAAATTTTTTTTAGATATATACCCTTGTTTAACCACTAAATTTTTGGAAAAAATTTAGAAGGTAATATGGTCATAACTAATGTTGAGCACAACATGAATTCCACAAATGTTTGGGTAGATAGAAGTGGTGAATCAAATCTTCTATGACACAATCCAAGCATATGAGGTGTATTTTATTGATTCATGGGACATTAATTTGGTAATAGTTGAGTTTTCCATTAATAACAATAATCAATTATCTATAATAAAGTATCTTATTGAGTCACACTTTGGTTGGTTATGTCTGTTTTCATTGTGTTGGGCTCAGGTGGGTGAGACCTCATTATTGGGACCAATTCCATTGTGTGAGACATATGGGAAGGTCCCCTTTATTAGGTAGTGTTTTTTATTGAATAATACCTCCCTAAGTCTTATGATTATCAATGATGCTGAGCATTGTAATTCTCAATTTATAAAGAAATATTTTTGAATGATTCTCTTCATTTGGGTCAAAGTCGAATTTGTAACCAACGGAAGCTAATAACGAGGTATGTCAAACCACTGTATATTATAATGAGGTGAAATAGGTAAAATACTAGTAAGATTTGGAATCCAATTATACATCTAATCATGAAATTTTCTATGTATGTCATCTAATAATGTATAATCGATACCCATCACAAGTGATGTGTTGGGGCGAATTGGAGTCGGAATCTGATTTGTGTGTGTTTCAATGGCTAGTACAGATTATGGATTCCCAGGGTATAGTTGCTAGTAAGATATTCATATAATTGGTTTGAGTTTTTTTGGACATGGTTTTGATAATCAAGAGATGTGGGAGATGAATTCATATTTTTAAGAGATGTTCCCATTTCTCTTCTCTAATCATACATCAAATTGACGTTACGAAGGAGGAATGTTTTCATAGTGGGGAGAATTTTCACATTTATTCATTGATTTTGATGTTTATTTTTTTTTTATTTTGTTGGTTCCTAATCATTGTATTTTTTTTGGTTAGTAAATGAATTTTTGGTCATGGCATCAGGTGGTGCATGGTTTGCATTTGTTTAGTAGAAACTATGCTCCAACCTTGGAGAGACTTTGCACCCTTGATGGTGACAATATCTAGGTCGATCATCCTGAAAAATGGGTTTGTTTCCCTCTAGGTTCTCATAAAATATTTTATGTATTGGGAGTTTCATCTACCACATGGGAGTGCCTCTTCACCTATAAAACAATGTGCCTCTGTTTTATTTAATGACATAGGTGTGGTAGAGTTACCACATAGTTTAGAAAACTATGCAGCCTGTATTGGACATTAATAGTTTAGAATTATTTATTTTCCTCTTTCATTATTTTACAGAAAATATTTAAATTTGTTCCCCAAATAAATATTTAGAATAATAGGTAACACTACATCTCTTATTGGATACCTTGGAACTCTATATTTGGGGTAGTTTTAGTTTTGGGTCATCAAGAATCATCATCTATGTCCCTCCATTCTTGGAATCCTCCATCTTCATGGGTTATACATTCCCCATCATTTGGTTATTGTTTCTACAATGGTGTAGGATTCCCTAAATGGTTATTAACAAAGGTTTCATGGGTCTAATTATGGTTTTTATGTTGTTATGTTTCTTTTATAGAGTCCTTTTATTCTGTTGTTTTTTGGATTTCTAATAGATTTTGTATGTTTCCCAGTTTGATGTAGGTGGTTCTATGATTTATCATTATTAGATGATTTTGGTATTCATGATTTTATTTTATAATCGTGTTCTATGATGTGTATTAAATTTTTCAACTATGTTCTCAATGTGATTCAAGGGGATTATGGTTTGAAGGATGATTTTCTAAATAGGGCTGGCTAGGTTTCATGTGTGGCTTCATTTCTATCCCTCATATATTCATTAAAAAAGTAATGTAAATGGTACTATTCATGTTTTAAAATTTATTTGGTCTGTATATATATTTAAAAAAGTTATTGCCTATGAAAAATAATGATTTTAATGTGATTTCTTATTTCATTCCGTGTTTATGTGAATGAGGCTATCGATGTGATGTGTGAAATGAAAATGTATTCCAATGGGAATCCCAGGTATCTTGGTTGGTGAACTATGATATATACACTTGTCAAGTCAGTGGGGTTGTGGCTAGGTTCCCTCAAGAATCATTGGTTCTACAACACTAACTAAAATATAATGATTATTGGATACCACTAGGAATTTGTTTCTGTTCGCCAATAGTGGCTCATGCACGAGGACACTGTTGGTTATAGTTTTTGAACCATGTTTCACTGATGTAAGAGGTTTCTATTGTCCCAAAACTGTAGCATCTTTAAAGGATTACAAATAGTTCTCTTGTAGTGTTTTTTATCATTTTAATATTGTGGACATACTTTATTTATATCATAGAACAATTAGTTTAAAAAATATATAAATTTTGGAAATTAAAATGTTTTTAATCTCATTCCTTTGAAAAAATTCATGTCATTTTGATCTACATTGTTATTCCATTGAATCTATTTTATGTGGTATGCTACTTGAAATATCTTCTACAAAAAAATGAAATGGTTATATGGGGTTATTTTTTGGTTTGGAAGGGGTTATAACTCTTTCCAACAACATTACAGGTGATTATGAGGATCTGATGCTAATGTGCATGACTAATGTTGTTATTGGTGGTTTTCGGGAACCACCGGTAATGTAATGGAAAATATAGTTGTTGTTATATTTGACGTAGTTAATAAACCATATATCTTCATTGAAAAACCATAGTTTAGACTGGGATTTAAGTCTCTATAATGTATTAGTAAAATTAGAGGTTTTCGGAATCCAACCCTAAGTGAGTTATATGTAATATTATTACGGTGGTTCTTGGAACCACATCTTTTTAAGACTAAATTAGATGTGGTTCTAAAATCCTATAATTGAGCCATATTAGATGTGATTTCAATAAACCACCTCTAATTATTAATTTTTTTAATCAAACACCATCATCTCGTACAACCCTCTCATGTTATCATTTGATATCCCCACCCACCATCATCTTGTTCTCTTTTGAACCCCTTTCAGTTCCCTTCCTGTGTGACACCCCTGCACACCATCATCTCATTACCTTGTGACCCCCAATAAGTTCCCCTCTAGTGTAATCCCCTCCCTACCTCTATTACAATATCTATCCCCCATCTATGTAGTTTGTTTCTTCCTATCCATACAGTTCTATGGAACCTGTCACCTGTGCCCATCACCCTACCTTCAATAGCCGAGTAAGATATATTTCAGTAGGTTTTAAACCCCTCACATCAATGGATAAACCAATCACCAATTCCAAAAAAATGTACATGTTTTTTATGTAATCGAAAAACATTATTATATATATGTGTGTGTATTGTAATATATTTTAAATAAATATTATATTAATAAATATTTAAATAGATGTAAACAAAAAATCTTACATATATTTTTATATTAATATACATATATATATTATATTTTTATGTATATATATTATAATGCATTTATATTATATTAAATTTGTAGATTTATATAAAAAATATGTTTCATATGTCTATTTATATACATTTTAGTTGATATATTCTATAATACTATTTTTTCTATGTATATACACATATATTAATAAATTTAAAAGTATATTTATGTAAAATATTTATATACATAAATATATATTAATTTAGTATATAGAAATTTATTTCTATAATATATACACACACACATATATATATATTTAATTTATTTATATAAGGTCATTAAAAATATATTTATATAATGTATTTCCATAACTATATCTATTGTTATAAATGTTAATATTTATTTATTTTTTTAAATTTTATAATATTCTATTTTACTATTATATAATTAATAATATATAAAATATTTATATATGAAATACTGTTTATAGAAATTTTTTCATTATAAATAATTAATATTATAAGAATTAAAATTTATATAAATATATATAATGTCATTTGAAATACAATTTATAGAAATATTATGAATAATATTATATGAAATATAATTAATAAAAATATTTTTATAATGTATTTCAATACTAATATTTATTATTAGGAACATTAATATATATGTATTCCAATTAATATAATTATATAATATTATATTGATTAATATATATATGTATATATTTCAAGAAATATAATTTTATAATATTATGTAAATTAATATATATTTATTTTTCTAAATTATATATCATATAATATTAGTTCATTATAATTTAAAACCATGGGCATATGTTTATAAATATATATTTATTATTATAATAATATAAATTAGACACAATACAAGATTCTGTTTTTAATGATATATATTTTAAATAAATTATATTTATATTTATATTTATATAATATTTTCATGGTTTTATGTAATATACAATTAATATTATTTGAAATAAAATTTATAAAAATATATATATATTAATTTATATATAATTATTTAATTATTTGTGTCTATAAATATAAATACTTTGAAATAAAATTTTATAAATATTTTATATAATATGTCAAGATATATATTTAAATACATTTATATATGGTGTTTTAATTAAATTTATATCTTATGTAATTTTTTTCTTAAAAGTGTGGGTTCAAACCCCATATAATCTCTTAAATTTTATTGGGTTTTGAACACCCACTAATTTAATATATTAGAAACGGGTGTGGGAGGATGTTAATATCATTGATTAGTAGTTTTTATGAACCCCCTCTATTTTTATAAATTATAGGATGTTCAAAACCATCCCTATAATACCAATGAATATGGGGAAAAATAATGTTAAAAAAATTAGAGGGGAACAAATCCCCCTTTTCATTATGAAATTATATAGTGTTCTTAACCCCATCTAAATATGATGATTAATGAGTGTCTCATATAACCACCTCATAATTAAACAGAAGATGAATTAAGAGGGGCTTCATAAAACCCACCCCCATAAATTTGATGATTATAACATGTTGTCAATAACCTCCTATAATTATAGAGAAAATGTGTTATAGGGGGTTCCTCGTAACACTTTCCAGAAAAGCCCCTCTATATACAACATTTTTTGTTAGTTGTACACCCTCCATACATAATCTGCTGTATATAGATCTTATTATGTTTGACCTCGGTAAATAAAATATGTCTGGTGGTGGGTATTATGGATTTGATTGCTCAGCGTACCTCTATTATAGGTGTTGGTGGTGGTGGAATTATGGATAATTCCCTCTTATTACATGAATGTTTTTGGTTTGTGATAAAGTCAGTTATGCTGTCATTTTGGTATTTTATTTTTTGATTAAAATTCTAAAACATTTACAAGGGTTAGTTGAATTTATTTTATATATGGTTATGGATTATTATCTGATTTTTTGAATAATTTCAATTAATTATATTTGTCTACCATGTGTGAAATGTTAACCAAAATTCGAATGGTTGATATGAATACACTATATTCTCTCCAATGGAGATCAGGAACGACCTTTTGGCCATGACATGGGCAAGGCCTTATGTTAGGTTGGATGGTATCCTGGGTCAGTACATGAAATTACACATTTAATTATCTATTAAAAATTATAATATAAAAACACATGTATCTCAAATGTACTAAGATTTTATTATATTTATTCAAAATTATTCATCTATATCCTCAACAATCAAATTAAAAACAAAATAATCATTTCATTGTAAGGAGGACTACCTCCTCACAAACTAATGTAATTTGATTCCAATCATCACCAATCATGGATTTTAATTAATGTGGATTTGGATTTTATGTATTATATTAGTAAAATATTAATAATTCTAAATAGTTAATATATCATATACATTATTATCATTCTGTTCATTGAAGGATAAAAATAGTCTTTTTGTGTTCATATATTTACCGCTTCACGAAGCGATGCGATTAGTTTAATTACTATATTACATGGATAGTATATGTAATTATTTTTAAATAATCAACATGATATTTATTAAATTAGGATAAATCATCTAAAGAAAAAATTATATTTAAATTTTTTCCATATTGTTTCGTGAAAAATGGAAATGTTACACATTCGTACATATTGCCTACCATCTCCATGATTGGAAGGTCATTTATTTTTAATGAAAATAATTAATTTTTCTCTTTAAAACTATAATTTATATATAAAAATTATAATTAATTCATTATTACGATTTATTTATGTCATTGAACTATGGTCTCATTGACTACATTTAAGAAAGCATTGAATTTTTGAAATCATGAACCCGACATCCTCCAAACAAACAACAAGGACATTACTGACAAATATAATTAATCAACCATTAAAATATATGAAAAAATATATTTTATGTATAATATAAAAATTATTAAAATTAATATTATGAAAAAAATTATTTAAATTTACTAAACAATAGATATAATTTATACACTACCAAGCCTCAACTCGAGGTGGGGGTTTGGTCTAAAAATTATCTTCTATGTAACAGATGCTCTTTTATGATGCTAATTTATATTAAATGGTGTATATATTTATCCATAATATCTTATGTCATAAATACATAAAAATTAATTTCAATTAATGTTATAACTCATTAACTTCATTCATGTGTGTCAGGATTCAAATGTAAACAATGAACCAAGGATTTAAGTTCCAATCTATTTTTAACATGGAATGTTTATGCTAGAATTTACATTTTAAAAAATTTGTTGATAATTTTATATTAAAAAACACAGTATTTTATCCCATGTATTATTGATAGTATTTTTAATTAACACTTCCATTTTCCTCTCTTATGTAGATAATACTATTGTGTAAAAGTTTTTATGAAAAAATGAGTTTATTTATATCATCAGTTAGAAACAAATTACCCATAGAAATCCATTTCATATAAAAATTGTTTAAGAAATATTTGTAATATTATAAAATGATTAATTAAATGAATTTTAAACCATTATTTAATTTTAATTTTTTTAAATAAAACATGTCATCTAATTCTGAATGGGGTTTTTTGATCACTTATTTGAAAATGTGGATGTAATTTTTTTAAAATTGTATGACATATAAATAATTAGTTGTCATCATTTTAAATGAAGAATAAATTTTATTTTTCAAAGTATATTCCCAAATAAAATAATTTGAAAAATATTTTATGAAGTTACATTTTGTAAATTATATTTTCGATGTGTTAAGGTTAATTACCAAAAAAATTATTTTTATATTCTAAAAAGTATTTCTATATATCAATGAAAACAATATTTAATGTTATGTATTCACTATAAAATATATTTATATTTCTCTTATATATATTATTTACTTTCATTCACATCTTTTTACAATGTAATAAAATCCTTATACACATTCATCAAATGCATTAATTATGAACATTCATTTTCCAATGATATGTTGATAGATTATGTAACCCATTCCTTTTCTACATGTTATTATTATGTTAATACTTATTATTAATTTCATTTTTTGGAACAAACATGATTGTATAATGAATGAATTTGATGAGTAAAACTAGAAATATACATCCCTACAATGTATTGGTCAATGTTTTTGTCTCATGAGATGTAATTAATGGGATTATAGGTGAACCAAATCAATTATGGGTATTTATCCCCCATTTGGTGTTTTATTGAAAAATTATATTCATTTATGTTTATATCATGATTTATGTTTATCACAAATTTCATATGATGCAATGATCATATGATATGATATTATTTACCTTAAGATTCCATGTGATTACTTTTGTTCCGTATCTATTATGATATATGCTATAGCTTGGACCAACATGTTGTGGTTAAATACCATGTTTTGTTCCTCAAGTGCCTTATTCTCTCACTATTTTCTTCTATTTATTCCATAGCTTTTCAAATTAATTATTATGTTCTCATAAATATTAGGGAGATCATTATTGATAATAAATAAAAAAGTATTATTTTACATAGACATTGACAAATTGTGTACCTATTATTAAAAATACACTAGTCAATGTGATCATTAGTTTATAATTAATATATTTTTAGGTATAAAATAATGTAATGCTTAGTGTAAATGATTTCATTAGCAATATTCGGTTTCAGATTTTATTTTTAGAATACCATATAAAACTAGGATATTAAAACATAATTTATAACCCTTTGGATAAGTATAATGACAATTAATTGTATTAGATAATATAAAAAAATATAATTTCAGGATAGATATAGTGGCCTCCAATATAATAAATCATTGTATAGAAACTGCAATTTGATGTTCCTCTAACTTATTTGTATTAAGGGGTAATAAATTTCAAATGGGTTTATTAAACTAGACTCAATCTTCACATTGTGTACAAAAATGCCCCTTTTTGAACACCTAGACTAACACAATCAGCGTATATGATTTGGAATTCCAAAGACACATTTTAAAGAATTATGAATGATATGAAAAATTATATTGATTAACAAACCATGTAGGAATCATTATAATGGATAACCTCGATTAAAACACTGAGACACATAAGTAAGAATATACATGACATTTTTAAGTTATTCATTATATGTATATATATATAACCCATTTTAGGTTAATTTGTTCTCTTATTTTTATTCTTCAATTATTTTTAATTAATAATGTTATATAAGAGAAACCATATCAATAACCATTGTGATCAACAATGTAATTTATTCTTTAAATATATGTCAAACCAAATTGTAAAGTAATTCAGACATCTAGTTATCATGCCAAATGAAATTTGTCCAATTATAACTAAAAATTATTAGATAGTTGAATTTCTTTGCACTTATAAGAATATATGTATGAAATATCATGGTTGTTCATGTGGAAACCATGATAAAGAGAATGATATTTAATTTTTTATATGTTCAAAAAATGGGAAGAGGATCCATGGAAAATGGATTAAATGAACTAAAAGATTAATTATGTGTGATAAAGGATGAAAAAATATTTTTAATTTATTAATAACAATTAATAATCTATTTAACATGATATATGGAAATGATGATCAACCATAGGGTCCACAAACAGTTCAATGTCATTAATATGTGTAATATGGCCATTATATGAATCAATAACCTAATAAAATGATAAATTCCTATGTGAATATTTTATGACAATAATTGTATATGTATGATTTAATATTATATGTTTTTTAATATAAAAATTTAATTTTTGGAATATTTTATTTTCTCAATGTAATTATAGTTACAATAATCATAAATCATATAAGGATTGTTCTGAAATAGTTTTTTTTGTGGATTTTTAAGAATATTTTTTATGGTACTTATTATTTGAGAGGTTATTTAATGGGAAGGTGATATTATATGGAAACACAATTTATTCCTTAAATGATAATATTGGCTGTTTTTTTAATATTTAAGTAATTATAGTTATTTATAGTTAGTTAATTTTTAGGAAAGAATGAGCGGGATAATATTCTTTAGTATTAAAAATGTTATTCGATTGCTATTTTTTCAAATTTTTTATCATATTCATGATATTTTCATAGGATATGGGTAAATTTTTAATATTATTATAACATAATTTTTTATATACTTTTATAAAAAGGAAAACCATATTTTGGGTGACAAACCAGCCCATCCAAAAATATTGTAGTTCTTGAACCCACATCTGAAGAGTGATAAGGGTGAATAACATACCAATAGCCTACGTGATATAAAATTTATTATGAAATTGTTTTTAAATAATCAAATTATTTGATAAATATTAATTTTATTTTTTATAATAAAATTTTATCCTAAAATATTTTTTATTTCATAGGATTTTCAATGGATGAATTATATTTTAGTCAGGCATCATTTTTTTAAGATATACATATAAACCATTGGTTTAGCATAATGGATTATTTGGGATAAATGGTCTAATTTTTTGGAGATTTATTTTTAAGGGTATGAGATAACCTCTGAGGTAAAGACTTTATTTAATGTAGAGGTTATTAAGGTTATGTTGGAAATATTTTTATTTATTTAAGGAAAGATTTCTTCCAACCTGTTTGTTTTAATATTGAATATTAGTGATTTATATATTCATATTTCTTTTGGGAATTATCTCACCTTGTCCTGAAAATTTTGTTTCTGATAATTATAAGAGGAATCACTTTCTTCGCTTTTCTCTATATTATTATTAGTTAGAAGAAATTTCTATTGTTTCAGGAAAAGAATAAAATTAATATTATTGAACATTTTTTAGTGTAATAAGTGTAATATAATTTTACATAATATCAACAAAATAATGAAAATATGATTACAAAATAATAATATATCATGTAAGTATATTTTTTGGTGTTCTCTATAATGATTGAATAATAATCCCTAAAATAAAGGAAAATTATCTAGAAACAAAAAATTTCCCCTATATATTTTGCATCAGATGAATCAATTGTCTTTTAATTCATCACAAATTTATTGTTTTTGTGATTTTTAACCTTTTCTTGATCATTCAATTCATTATGATATATGATATCTTTCCCGCTTAATAATTATCTATGATTATCATTCATTTAAATATTTTCACCCCTATTAATTTTTTAAAAAATTCTAACCCTATTTATGGGTTATACTAGATGAATGTGATATTTTTAATTCGCTATTTATATTTATGTGTTCTTTTAAACCTTTATGCAAAGTGGGATTTTCAAAACGTAATTTTTTAATTTAAAACCCTTGACTATTTAAAACATGTTTAAATTAAGATGGAACAATTTATTTGTTTTTGTGAATGTATATCCCATATATTTTGTAATAACACTATACATGATTGCCTATTCAATATTCATCACTTGGTTTACAATAACGACAATATAATATTAAACTATTATTATTTAAATTCTGGTTATAAACCATATATTTATCAAATTATAAGGTATCAATAGTATTTAATATTTTAAAACCATATATAATTATTTTAATAAATATAATTTTATTTGTAAATTATCAATAAATAAGAACTCTACATTTATAATGATAAAATAAATTACATTTTATTCAAAAATGATGTTTATTCCATTGTGTGAGAAACATTTTTAATCAAAATTTTATCAAAACTAGAAATATTATTTTATAAAGTTAATGTAATTTAGAAAATCTTCATAAATATATTACATCACGGTTAAATTATGTGATTTTTTAGAAAATGTATATATTTTAGAGAATTGTTAAAATACAAATTTTAAATAAATTAATCATTTAATTTTAATAAATTGAGTAAATTAAAATCTACATTAATCATTTATATTATTTATTATTATAATAATTATTATTTAATTATCTATTTTATAGTTAATTATATTTATGACATCATTATAATGGATTCTATTATATGTTTACTTTTAGGCTTTAAAAACCTTTTTTGAATGTGTTTTAAGGTGTATAATTTTCATCAATATTCACTAGATAAAATAACCAATATTAATTAAATATTTAATTTAAATGTATATAGTGTGTTTCTATAAATAGGATGTTAATTTCATATGATTATTATTACCTTTTATATAATTATTATATGATTATATTATGCTGGAAATATTCTATTCTTGAAAAAATAATTATTTTCAACTTTCATGTAGGTTTTATTTAAAATTTAATTTTGAATCATCTATGAATTAAATTTCATAAAATATATTTTCTATATTAAATCAACATAATTAATTTTACTTAATAATTTCAACTTTATTTCAACCATAATGAATAGTAAAAATAGTAATAGAATAATATCACAGTAAACACATTTTTGGATTAACATGAGTAACATTAAAGGTAAATAAAATAACATGTTTCAAATATGTTTATTTTTAATGGTAAAAATATGCCTCTTACATATCTATATCATTCTCCTTATTCTATTTTCGAGTCACCTTCCCTAATAATGACATCCCATTAATGAAATGTTTTTGTTATTTATAAGAATGCAACTCCACCACCCTTATAAATGTGCACCCCTCTCCTCACATCATCAGATATATCAAGAAATATTTATTATGATAACCCAAATAAATTATCTCCCCAAAAATGTTTTCAAAATAATCAATATTTTTCATTTCAAAATATACTAACCATGGGACCTTAATAAGAGATCCATTCATGGTCCTTCTAATCCAATTTAATCATCTTTACTGAGAATATTTTTTTTCTTATTCTTCATCCACCATCAATCGTTTCATAACAATTAAAATATAATAAAAAAGATATTTATTATATACTACAAATTAATTAGGCTCATGGAATAATATTCAATAATATACTCTTCCAACAAATGGTAAATGATTCCATCATTCGTGACAGTTGGTGAAATGGCCTCACATACTAAGGTAATTTGTTTTCCATCATCTCCTCTCAAAACCATTCATTATAATACATTTAAAGAAAATAAATGAAATTGATGACATAATAAAAAATATTTAAATGAAATATATTATTTAATTTCTCACATTAACATCATTTGATTGATGATAAAGACTTTCTTGTGTATAGAGGACAATAACCTCACTAAGAAGTGTGATTCATTTTTTTAATGCATCACATGGACAATATTTGTAAGTATATACAAAGAAATAAAATATAATTTATGATATTAGGTTGTTTATGGAATGATAATATCATATATACCTTCTACCCATCATGATCATTGAATAATGTAAACGTTACACATGCGTACTTACAAGCTGTCATCATTCTGATTGTAAGGAAAATACTAATTCATAAAAAATATATATTTTTTTTTAAATGAGGAATTATTTTATAAAAATAATAATTATGAAATTATTATTGTTGTTGAGACAATTTAAAATTATCACATTTACCATGATGAAAACGTTGATGTCGTTTTGATATTATGAGTCAAGCATCCACAAAACACATAGCCTGTACATAACTGATTACAAAATTTATCACGTAATTATAATAAATGATGTTAATGGTTTAAATATAAGGGATTAATCCAAGAAATTTTTAATAAGAAATTAATATATATATTTATATATATGACTATTATATATGATATAAAATTTATACAAGACAAATAATGGACTAGAGGGAAGGATTTTATATCAAAATATATTAGATTGAGTCATATATACATCTATACATTTAAAATCATTTATATTGTGAAAATTATAAACATTTATATATTATTTCAAGATTACTACATAATTTTTGATATTCTATGTTACAAATCATCTACTGAATTCCTTGTATTTATAATTCAACTATTACCAAATCAGTAAGGGTTTATGTTTCAATGTCCTTTTAATGTGGAATGTTTATACATGAATTTTTTTGGTAGGAAATTATTTGATCGTTATATAATAAATTCCAATAAATTTTTTTAATTATAATCTTAATGTAAATTTTTAGTATTATTACCATTTTTCTATCATAGATACATAAAATTATTGAGAAGGTAATTTTAATAAAATCAGAATACATTGCTCTCTACAGTAGAAAATCATTTTTCTTTCCAAATACATTATTTCTAAGAAATTTTTAAAGAATATTTTGATAAATATAACATCATTTGATAAATATGTTTTGATCCTTTTTGACATTAAAAATATTTTCCAAATAGAATATTCAGGTCATTTTGAATGATTCACTTTTTAAATTTTCCATTAAAATGTTAATGGAATGTTTTCTAGGTTATATGAAATATAAAAAACTTATATCCTTGATATTTTTTGTAATATTTATTTATATTTTAACAAGAATATTTATAATGAAATTGATTCTGCAATAGTTTCCCAAAAAAAATATTTAAATTTTATTTTAAATGTGGCAATGTTACTTTCCCCAAGAATTTTTTTTTCCTTTTTAAGTTATTTATTTTAAAAAATGAAAACATCAATTAAGTTAATTGAATTCTTCTAAAATAAGATTTTATTTCTATTAAATATAAACCATTTTAACTCTCTCTTCTACTTATGGGGTAATAATTTACTTATTCGCATTCCCCAAACTCGTTCATTTTGAAATTTATTTTGTTTTTTATGCAATTTTAAATAAAACATTTTCCTTACCTCAGTAATTGTTATGTAAATTCATTATGATTTTTTCCCTTTTGTATAAAAAATATAACTATATGTTATGTTAATTTAAATGGTGGGAATGAAAATGAATATCCCTACAATTTATTGAATAATATTTTGTCTCTGGAGTTGTTATGCATGCGATTAGTGAGCAGTTGTAATCAGTTATGGGACACTGTCTACAATGTGATATAGTATCGACTATTAATAATGGAATATGATTATGTCATTCATTATGTTGCAGCCACATGTCATATTTTTCAACGATAATATAATAAAATTTTATTTACATTATGATTCTATATTATTACTCCTTATACTTATATTTTATGATATCATCTTTCACATTTCAATAACATCAATTTTTAATAAAAATTCATGAAATTTATTTAATACAACATAGAATGGTTTTTATTAGAATTCGTGACATTATTTTGAAAAATAAATATCAACTACATTTTTTATAATATCTGTTGAATCATATGATCAAAAATCAAACATTATTAATTAGTTTCATTTAAAATATTTTATTTAATTACTCAATATTTTAATTCATGTAGACTTTTCTTGAATATGATCCATTAATTTCTATCAACACCACTTCATCACACAAAACATAATTTCAATGATTATCTATCAAAAAACCTAACTAATTCATGAAAAAATTACATTAAATACAATTTAATATATAATAATAAAATAATACAAGAAGTAAAAATTCCTTTTGAAAACACCTCTCAAGATATATACAATATAAGATAGTTATGGGGGATTATAAGGGAGGAATGTGGTCTCTCTAGAAATATAATAAGCACCATTGTGAAATTAATAAATTATAGAGATAAATTGAAATCCACAACATAGAGAGGAACACTTTGGCGATGTGGTTCTCTAGAAGTTAAATAAAATAATTTATCACTGGATACTTCTTATAATGAACTAGAACAAAAATCTGTTACCAGAAAGTTGTAGGAAACAACAAGGATACAGATCAAAACATTCCATCAGAGCTTTGGAACCACCGAGTGAAGGTTGTGTCCATGTCTTTATATGGGATTTATTCAAATTATAAAAACCATCATAAGGGACATAAAAATTGAAATGAAGTTACATAATCACAACATAAAATTAATCCAATAATAAAAAATGAAATTGTATAATAAAATACATAACCCCTAAAGAATCTATCGATGTTCCATATAATTGTTGTCAAACAGGAGTTGTGGTATCATCTACGACACGATGTTATAACCCATGCTCCCATGAAAAAGGATATTATTAATGCTCCATTTTTGAGTCACTATAGTGAAATCATCCCCTCTATGGAATGGCCTCAACTGCTATGATGCCATTATGGCATAAGAACTAAATCCACGGTGCAATTAGCCCCTCTAAGACAAGGTATTTTGGGAGGTTCTCTGGTCTCGACTATTTTGGTACTAACATTATAGAAACACGACTTTTTAATACCACTACTTTTTTGATTATCTCAATACCTTACATGATTGTATCATTGTTGAATAAAAAATATGCATTCCACTAGATTATTCAAGTAAGAAACAACCGTATCAATGAAAATATGAAATCAAATGGCCAAAATTTTTAATAAGGAGTATATTTCATAATGCGATGATCTTTTATAATAGTTAAAAGCTCTTGAAGCTCCCAATATTCAGGATTCCATCAAGAAATCCTAATGTTTTTCTAATAAGAATCTACATAGTAGGTTTTATATTAACTGAACACTTACTGAACTAAAGAATCATTGATGGGGTCTTCCCAATTCTTATAGAATTGTTTCCATTTTTGAAGGGAAATATCATTTTGAAAACACTAAAAATCATTGAAAACTACATTTTATATTCCCGCCTCAGTTACTAATTTTAGTGAATGTTGGAAAAGCTTTCTGCATCCTAACTTTTCCAAATTTGTGATCCTCTAGAGTATCACTACCCTAAGTGACTATAGATCATCTATGGTGTCATAGCTTCATGAAATAAACTCAGATATATTCTTGAAATCACCCACTATTTTGGTGATGGGTTTTGTGATGTCATACTCCATTAACGAAGGAATAAGGACCTCTTTGGAACATGACGCATCATGAAGCATCCACTCATCATGAATCACTCCCTTTTTGAAAAAAGTCTTCCCTCTGTGGAAGGGTCTCATTGCTTCATGAATATTACTAATTTTTGAATCCGCTAACCACATGGAAGCACCCATGCACTATACATCACCTCTATGTGAGGCATGAGGCCTCATGAAACCACTCTCAGATCTCTCTTCATGGGGACTCCCTTTTTATAACCCTACCTCTTGATTGTTGATTGACCAGGGCCCATACCCCCAACGAGGACCATTTCATCTAGAACAATAGTTCCCATGTGTAATCTTCCACCAACTCTTGTGTCCACCCAATACACTCCAAATGTTCCCCAATCCTACCACCTTCATGTTTCTTCTAAGAATGTGTACCCTAATGTACATCTTTTCTATGAATAGTCACTCTAACATGGAACATGTGACTTTCAACTAATCTTTTCATTATTCCATGGAAATTCCAATGTAATGTTCCTCCAAAGGCACATGTGATATGTTTATCTAAGCCCTAGGGGTTTGGAGTGAGTCAACCCAAATCTGAATTGCATGATGTAAATATGACTAGTTCCACCTCATTTTTGTATGTTGATAAACTATAGATCAATTTCCTTATCACATGATTTAAAACTAAAGCCTTACCCTTCGTACCATGCACAAGATTCCTGGTATACAATTGTATTGGGATGACCCACCTCTTCAATCGTGTGATGAGCATGGACTAACCCTTGATTGATCGTAATGGGATTACATCCACTCTCCCCCTTCAGAACATATACTTTAACAACCGGGAAGCTTCCAAAAGTATGTCCCAGCAACATCATTGTTTCTCCTAGTTGTAGCCGAGTATCTATCCACTAGTAGACCAAATGGATCACATAATTTTCATATCTACAAAATCCTCTAATTGCATACATCAATCATGAATCACATGGGATTGGATATTATTGGTAGTCATGAAAGCCACTCAAGCCCAAATATCAACTCAAATGGGACTCATAAATGGTATAATTCCAAAACATATTTTCTAAAATGGTCCACTAATACATAATATTAGCCAACCTCAATTAAAATTGGAAACATATTATATGTATTCCTTAACCATATTTAAATTATCCTCCTCCATAGGTGTATGAACCAACCCATATGTAACAACATGGTCTTTTATTTCAAACTTTTTTGGATACATTGTGAGCCTCCATGATGTCCAAACAGAAAACTTGAATTGATCCAAATGTTCATTAGGACACATTCCTAGTAGGGTCATATTCATCCGGGAATAGACATATTCCCATCGGGTGCCTTTCATCGCCATAATTTTGGGTCACACTAATAATAATATCATCCTCTGCCTATGATAACACATCTCTCTATGTCCCCTGGGCCTCCTCGATATATGTCTCATAAACAGTAACCATATTGCATGATATTAAAATGCATATATCTTTCTTGTCACACTACCTTAATTAATGGCATTGAACATTGTGGGGTTTTATCACTATCATTAAAAAAGGGTAATATAGGATGACTCCATGTGGTAAAATCCCGACCAATAACAAATGTAGGTCCTCCATCTTTAGGGTGCACCACCCTTCTCCAACTCAAGGAAATCATTGATAAACCATAACAATGTGACATCATCCCTTTATGGGACACACAACCCAAATAATGTCCCATTGCGAATTCTGATCAAATATATATCTAATCATTCTAGTATTCCATCATAAGGATGAACTTATTCAATATTCCTCTATGGGTAATTCTGATCACTATCATCCCATCTACACAATATGTTAAACTCGGGCTCTAATCCACCTCAAACATGCATGTTATCTGTCTCAACATGTTGTATAACTTATCCCATAACATAAAGTATAGAACATATTCATAATCATGGTATTACAAAGATGAAATCCTTGGATGATATATGCCTCTAGTTCAAGTTACAATGTATAAAAAAATAATACTCCTATATAAAAATTCCTTGGTGGATTTATTCCAATGGAATTATTACCTCATGGTTGAAATAAGAGGCCTTCGATTCGTTCCCTGAGTTTCCTCCATGAGATTCCCCCCAAATAGAATAATATAGGTGACCAATACAGCCAATGTTGAGACAATTATTCTATTCCAAACATAATTACTATCCTGAATGAATATTACTACCTAGTCAATATATAATCAGTTTATCGAATCCAAATATAGGTAATTGAACAACATCCATGATGATATGGAACTAGGCATTAGTTTCACATACATGAATTATCTCAATGAAGGAGACATCGACTATGAAATTATTTTCAATAATGAATCCATTTTAGGATGAACCAAAATCAATAATCCTATTTAGATCATGGAGTAGACATCATTTTCAAATGTGATATATGTCACATTCCTTCAGAATGAATTAATTTGGGTTAACAATGTTTCTATCATGTGTATACCATGTGGAGATGTGGTGTGTCTCCCATGTAGAAATCATTGAAAAAATTAAAGGTGAAATAGGAGTGACTCTCTTCTCCACAACATGAGGAATAACATCCATCTAGACATTGAAAAATTAGAATTTTAACATATTTAAATTTCTCATTCCATGTACTAGAACAAAAATAGTAATTTCATCATGGAACTCACACAAATTTGTTGCGGTTATAAATTAGGAATCATATTTTTGTGAATTTTTATGTATGAATCCCTAACTATATATAGAATAATAGATGACCCACAGGTGATGGAAATTGATTTCCTTGTAAATTTATGGATGAATAAATCTTCCAGGATTATGGGATCCTATATTCAAGAAATTACACTCCTAATACACATAGACACATGGTTGTGAGAGATAATGATACCTCAATCCCACATGGCACTACGTCCACCATGAAATTAACCACAACCAAAGCACTCAGGATCCCATAGCCCATCTCACCCTTTGAGGTTATCCAGAGGAGGGAGATTAAATCATTAATACAATGGTTCAAGAAATAAAGTGACAATACCTTATGGTACATGGAATGCTATGACATAAAGGATTTAACACATAATAGGCACTGCTTCCCTAAAGGGCCACACTGGGGGATATTAAACCCTTCTTTAATAGATAATATCACTAAGAGCCTCACACCAAAGTGATCATATGACTAAATCATCTCCATCAAGGAGGATCATGTTACCCGATTCCCCATGCCCATGACTACATCCTGGGATCAACCAATAAGTTCTCTGGCCATCCCTCATTGACATAAAAAATGACATCTCCTCAGAAAGAAAAATATTTGTACTCCCTATAATCTACTAACCCCTATTTGATCCACCTGATGCCAATTTTGGGGGAATACACTAGATTATTATCGGCAAATGATTAATATTTTTTATCATTAGTGGAACTCAACACTAATAGTGAAGGAAGCTATATATATGTGAACAAAAAGAGGTTACCCATATTATCTTGATTGATAATGTTACGCCAGCTACCCCATAGGTTTTATATGGTGACTCTATCAAACACCTTCACCCCTGAACAAAGTTATGATCCAACCCATGATGATGTTTTTAGTTATATGGGCCTTCATACACCAACAACAACCTAATAAGAGGTCCTCATCAGTCAAACAGTCAGTGTGAATTTCCTCATTGTGCCATTCATAGATCAAGATGAGGTCCTCCCTACTCCATCACTGATCAATGTAGAGGTCCTCCCCACATCATCAACAACTAAAATGGGGGTCCTCTACATGATATCACCAATATACATCATAGAGGTCCTTCCCATATTAAAAAAAATTTGAGTGGAGGTCCTCCCCACTCCTCCATAAATCAACATGGATGTCATCCTCATGAATTCTGTAATAAGTATATATGCATCCCCATATTCCCACTCTTGCACACAGAGTAATTCCATATATCAATTTAATCCACCATGAATAGACTCCTCAAGCTCCAATTGACCACAACGTAGTCCCTCCCCATGCTACGACAGACCAATGTAGTGTTTATCCATATATCATAGACTCATATATTAGAATTCCACCACACTCATTAACCATTCAATGAAGAGGTCATCCCTAATCTGCAATAACTGATACAAAGGCCCACCCCAAAACCAAAATAACCGAAGAATATGTCATCCATGCATTACCTCCCAACATCATAGAGATCCTGCCTGTGCCGAATAATTAACCAACCATAATTCACCATCCTAGGAAATAAAGTCAAATAACAACTATCAAAGTTGAAATTTTATGAAACACCTTTTCTTCATATACATTTTTCATTGTTATTATATTGAGTTGAAAGATGTAACTACATTGGGTTTTATACTATAATATTATAAGAATGTGATAAGATCCCAACAGGGGAATCTCCCCATCCCATATTGTGAAATCCAATGGATTCCAAAAATCCCTCCACAAGAATATGCTGGTAGAAGATGTTATGGCTCCCCTCCAAGAGTTCATGGTGAAACCATCTCTGTCAATTCCAGATTTACTTCCCTCTAACTCTATCCTATATATTGGGGATATTTTCTATAATGGGGCGACTCTTTCATATAGAGATCATACAACTTAGTCGTAGTCATCCGAACCACCGAGAAGTATCACCACCCATTAATATGAGGTGGTAGTGTGTTAACCATTTTATATGGAAGTAATGATGTGACCAAAACCACACACAATAATACACCAAACATGCAGCAAATAGATACCTCAGACAATGAATCCACAGTCAACCATCCTATTTCTAATCCAATATTCAAAGGTTATTCTACACATTTCTTGGGCACCATCGATAAATGCTTCATTTGAAAAATAGTTGGGCATTGACACCAAGGAGGAGAGCCTATGGGATGCCATTGTTGTTGATCAACTGTTAGTGGTGTTTTTTCAAAAATTAAATTTAAAATTTGATATTATAGATTCTCATATAGAGTTTCAGGCTATGTATGTTTACCCTGCCATCTAGAAGATGCTTCACCACCTCTGAGTTCATCACCTGGTCAACCTAGGAAGCCAAGTAAACCTTGATTAAATTTATTAAAATGTTCAAATTGTTGGTTTTAGAAAAAAAAAATAATAGGAACATCCACATTCATATTTCTTTTTTACCACAAGAACCTCAAAATGAGATTTTTTATTATCCTCATTATTCTCTATTAAATCATGCATGTGGTGTAGCAGAACATGCAATTCCAGGGATGGGGATATTATGTTATGCTCCACTTCATCCCTATCATCTACCATACGTAAAATCCCATTGATGAAGACAAATATACTATATGTATTATCATAGTGAACTTGTTATATACGATCTTTTCCATTGATATGGTTTCCAATGAAATTTTTGATAATTATTACCTACCCCTAGGGTAGTGTTATACTAGGTAGACCGTCACACAGATGTCTACACCCACTATTAGATGCATTTACTCGGCCAATGAGATTCCTTTTAGAGATTACCTACATTTCCGAATCTCACAAAGGATAAATTGAATGTCGGATCTTCTAATCCCTCCAATCCATCTAAAATTACATAAAATACAATGTCCATACCAATAGATTCCACCATGCATCACCATGTTTCAAAACCAATATTTACCATTGATCAACTAATCCCTAATAGTTTCTTGAATTATGAAACCTCTCAATGATTAACCATTTATTTCATTGATATGAAACAAAAAATTTACAATTCCAATTTTCCTTAGTCAAATATGGTATTCTGGAACATTTCAGTTGATCAGATGCTAGAGTTCATCGAACGAAACAATTATATGAGTCACCAAACCACCCCCTTAGTGTGAAAAATATTCATCAGGACCTCAATCGATCTTCCCAACGAGCCACTAAAGCAACATAATGAGAATAATATTCTTTCAAAACACTGGTGGTTAGGAACCCTCACATTGATAGTGGCCCTCACTATGATGATTTGAGAGTTTCACTCACCACTCACCTCGAAGACCTAGAGACATGACATGTGGCGATCCAACTTGATGGATTGTTGTTTCTAGAATGGTTTAACAACATGAAAACCCCATTGATTTAGGAAACCATATATTTTCTGTCACGACCCATCCTCGGGGACCGTGTCGTGACTACCCCAAGCCCGCCTTCCATAGGCTAGGGGATGGGGACTAGCACCAAAGGCGTAAATCCTGATAACTGGGAAGGCATTTCCTTTGTAAAAGAAAACAAGCACCACAGAGTAAGCAAGCGGAAAAAAGTAAACACTAAGTACAAGAGAAGTGCTGAAAAGTAAATGGGCCAGAATACAAACCCAAAAGAAAGTACAACTACAACTGAACAAGTACAACAGAAAAGATAATAGCTAGAAGGACAGAAGCGGCTCCTGGGTCTTCCTCCTCGGATCCTACCTGAAGGGTAGGTACAGATGGCGCAGCTCCTGGTCGTCCACCACGAATCCTACCTGAAGGTTAGGTACAGATAGCCTCCTGCATGATCTCGCCCGTCAACCTCCTCTGTGTGTCTTCTCGTCATGTATTCCACCTTCGGGTATTGACTCGTCGTGTAGTCCACCTCCGGGTACTGACTCGTCGTGTAGTCCACCTCCGGGTACCGTCCAGTCCTCGAACACTCGGCCTCCGTTAGCACTGCCCGTCGTCTGCAACCAACACAACGAGGTGCGGGCATAGCCCGTGCAGGGGTGAGTATAACGATACTCAGTAGGGACCCCGAGACCCTCATGGTATCACTAAACCAACAAGGATAACCATAAAGAAGATCTCAACAGATAACCTCTACATAGGTATATACCCATACATATACCTAAGTTATCAAGTAACCCATCTCAATCATGAGGAACCACAAGGATTGTGAAATCAACGGATAAACACTACCCAGGTATATGCCCATACATATACCTATGTTATCAAGTGACCCATCTCAATCATGAGGTAAACACAAAGGTCAAAAGATTCAGCTCAAACCAAAATTTTCATTAATGAAACCGTAACTTCTGAAGAGCTCCATCAATAGAGTGTACAGTGGTCCTGTCACGACTCCGAGGTACTGCTCAATAATCAAAGACTGCGGAAGTACTCCTCCTATCGAGTACCGCAGGTCTGCCGCTGATGGTTCGTCAAACAGATGTCTGGTCTGAAAGATATCATCTTTATCCGTTCTAGGGGCCTGGATGGATTTCGGGCACAATCCAACCCGGCTATAACCCATCTGCATCCAAAACTTGGGCAGAGGATGCCAAATGTTATGTATCCTCAACAGGAATGCAACGCAACAGACGGCGCGTCAATCGGACGCTCGGTCTGGAAGTTATTGGCTTTTTCGTCCCGGGGTCCCGGTTGGTTTTTAAGTTAAAACCAACCCTACCATACTCCAACTGCGACCAAACCTCTAGCGGAGTAAGCCAAATGATCTGTCTCCCTTAGAGGAATCTGTCAATGTCGACGGCACGTCAATCAGACATTCGTAGCTCAAGATATGAGTGTTTTTGCTCTGAGGGCCCAGTTGGTTTCGTGTACGAACCAACCCGGCCGAACCCAAAGTAATCCGAAACCTTGAGTGTGATATACCGAAACGACCGTCTCGATCCAAGGATCGTGTTTCCGCTGATGGGGCGTCGTTCGGAGGCCCATAGCTCATGTTACGGGAAAAAGACCGAAAATGGTCCGATGACGAGGGGTCTGGGCCCGGGCCGACCCGGCTCGACACCCCCCTGGGTGGCCGAATCGGGTCGACCCGAACCGGGTCAACACAACCCGGTCCAACCCGGCTGGACTCGGTCCGGTCAGGCCTGCGCGCGACCCGGTCGGTCAGACCGGCCTGGCTCGGCTTGGCCGAGCGGCCGAGCTGCTCGGGTGCCGCGGGGCACTGCCCCCGCGAGTTGGAGGTGCCGCGGCCCAGCGTGGGGCCGCCCTGATTCAGCAATCGCGGCATGTCGCCGCGTCCCGAGCGGGTGAGTCGGACCCGCGCGGCTGCGGGTCCGCTGGCCGCCACCGCCGCGGCTTCAGCCGCGGTGGCCCTGTCCGGTGGCGCGCCGGGGCGCCGCCGCCTCCGGCCGCCGGCAGCTTCCGCGGGCCACCAGAGTTGCTCTGGTGGTCCGTTTTCTTTCTTGCCTGCACAGTTGCCCCTCTTGGGTTCCGTTATTCACTGCGGGATCATCAAAATTCCCTTGCGTCACGTTTTGTCGTCGCCCGCCAAATCCGCACAACCACGAAGAACGACGGAGGGTTGTCGGGCCGTGTTCGTTTGGCCCGCACCCTCCGCGTTAGAATAATAACAACGGGATAATTATGCAACACATGAAACAAAAATTTTAATAAATTAAAATTGTTCATATGAATCTGGTTCTTTAATTTTTAAGGAATCGTTCATGGGAATATAAAAGAATTATTCACAACAACCTCGACCTCGTCAATTTGTCGCACGCGGGTTCTTCACGGATTTTATCGTCGCGGAAGGAGGAGATCATCGCGTCACGGAAGACGTCGCGTCGTCGCGGAAGGGCGTCGCATCGTCGCGGAATATGGTGCGCGTCGACGATCTCCAAGGTTCAAGAACAACAGATTTAATTTTAATAATTAAATCCATGCTTTGTTAAAAACCACAAAGGAGTTTAAAAAGAAACCTGAAATCTCTTACCTCAAACAGAATATCGAAGATTTCGTTGCGGACGAAGGAACGTCGCAGAGGAACGTCCTGGAAGAGGAAAGGTCGGCGTCGCGGAACACGGTGTCGCGTCGTCAATTTCCGTGGTTCGGCGTTCTTCGTCGGAGGCCGACGTTCTTCGCGTTCTTCGCATTCTTCACGAAGAAGGGTGAAGGCACAATAGTTCTGTCAAAAGCCTCCCTACGTGTAATCCTCAAGATGTGGCCTTGGCCTTATTTTATTACTACGCCAACAGATTTCAAACCGGTAAAGAAACGAAAAAGAGATAACTAACAACCCATTAATTCGTAGAATTAATTCAACGAAATAAACTGCCCAATTAATTCAACGAAGAAAACCGCCCAATTAATTGGTGTGTTAAGATATTAAGAAAACGCATCAGTTCACTTTCATAATGACGGGTTTTCACGGGTGCATTACTTAGCGGATATGGTTGGTATTATTTTATAATAAATTCATATTCGGTTTATAATTGCTCCAAAGTTACATATTTCATGGATATGGTTGGTATTATTAGAAATACTTTCTACCAATGGGTTTTAGACATTTTTAGGTTACCATATTAACCTTATCATTTAGATTTAACTCTAAGTTAAATAATTTAACCTTTACAGTGTATTCTTGTATTCATACACTATATGGTTAATAATCATACTATAAAATGAAAATATAACCCCAAATGGTTCACTTATATTTTTAGGACCATTAGATCAATTTATAATATAATATTTGTTTTAAAAACTCTCTTATGTCAATTTTGACACTATTTGGTAGTTTGTTTTCTCTAAATTCATAAAAGCATTATTACATCGAAAAAATACATATAACCAACCGTTATATGCTATATTATCCTAAAAACTTATTTTTAATCATAAAAAGTATCAAATTACATTTATTTGGAAATTTATAAAATCAATTATTTTAATATATCATTAATTATGTAATTACCGCATCACCATTGTGTCATAAATAAATTAAATTATTTAATGTCTAAAAATTATAAATAAAATAGAATTATGTAGGAAATATTTTTATCATTCTATTGAATATTTATAGTCGAATTTGTATTATGTATAATCCTATATTAAAAATGTTTTACTTATTAAACTTGGATTTTAACAATTTTAACTCTTCTTTAAATAAAATAATAATAAATGTCCTCATCTAATCCAACTGGATGTAAATGGAAATATTTTATTCCTAAGGTTGTTTTTGGTCGAATTAAACATATCCATTAGAATTATGACACATGTTAGGGTAATAATAATATCATTTTTACCATTAATTACCCTATGTACTTTAAACTGTTGTAATTAAAAGAAAAAAGTTACTATTCACCAAAAAAATATTTTTATCATATTGAACCACATTTTATTACATGATATTAATAGTGTCTCTCTGATTATAAAAATTCCACTCACAGAAGCTGTAAAATTATTTTTTATGTAAATTTGAAAATTCTCCTAGGAGGTGGGTAAAAGACGGTGAAAAGTTAAATAAAATTTTTATAGATCTAAAATTACAATAAAATGACTATAATGAATTACATTGAACTTATATTGGTATTATATATCATTTTTTACCTAAAATAAATTTAAATAAAATAAATAATTATAAAAATTCGGTTTTAAACTATAACTCAGTGTTATTCACTATTCATCAAAAAATGAAAGTTATCATAAAAATTAAAAAAATTCACCCTAGTCTAATTTTGATATTGAGAATCCAAAAATAAAGTCCATTTTGAACGATAAAATTTATAAAATTTCAAAAAGTGGGTATTACTATTCATAACGGCTAGTTTATATAATATTTTAATAACATATCGTTGTTTTCTGAAACAAGGTATTACGTACTAAACACGCTATCGAGGAAGGTCGTGATTGCGTGTAATGCAAGCCAAGTCAATGTTGTGTGTAGTAAATGCTCCCTTTGTTGATGCGTATAACATAATTAAAACTTATTTCAATTATACATTAAACAAAATCTATACTTAATTTCGCATAGAATAATTTCCATAAAATGAACTTGAAATTGTGTGTAATATGATCCAAGAATAGTGTTGCATATACTTCAATCTAATACGGTGTTGCATATAGTACAAGTTAATATTGGTGTAGTGTAAAATAGAAGGCATCAATGAATTTTAAAATAATATATCTCATAAAATCTCGGTGTTTTACATTCTACCCCCCTTAAAATGAATTTCTCCCTCAAAATTCATCGGGGTTATTTATCATTTACTAATTGAAAGATTCATTCATAGAAACCCACAATGTAAAAAGAAATACTAAAACTGAATTTTAAAAAGTGAAGTATAAAACATAACATTTACCCAAATTAACTCATCAATGGGTTTCCACATTGAAGAACAAAGGTGAAATATGTATATGGAAGAGATAGCAAACCATCATGTTTGGATGAAGAGTGGTAGAGAACATGGCTATGAAAAATCCAATAATCACAAAGCCATAATGTTTTGATAATCTAAGGAACCATATGATTCATTAGATATGATGGCACTAGGATAAAATTTTCGGTTTTCAAGTTCATTCCCTTAATGTCGAATAATTTATTGAATTAAAAGAAATACCTACTTGATTATGGTACAATCTCATTGTTGGTTGTGAGTTGAACAATTTCCACTTCATATCATAAAGAAATGAAGTTGAATTTGACTTTCGTGAAGTGTTAACAGATCATGTGATAGAATGATAGGTCATTCATTCGTTCTCAAACATATGGTTAGAAAAGGTTATATACATAAGTACATCTATAGTGAGATTAATCGTATATGGTTCATAAAATGGACTTATAATTCATCTATCATACCTCTTAATAAAATAAAACTATTTTCTACAAACCAGGGACTTTATGTAGTACAATGGTAGGCGATAAAGGCTTGTATCACTTCAGTTGTGGGTTTGATTCTTTTATCCTTGTCCGACACGACGGGTTGTCGCCGATCCTGTAGGTTGTCCCTTTTTCCAAAACTACATTATTATAACATTCCATCAAATATCTCAAAAAAAGTTCTATCCTTAAACAATATTATCTTATGTTTAAGTTAATTCATTCTAATCTTTAGTCTTATCCAAAATACTTCGGTAAAAGATCATAGTATAAAGAAAACTATTACATGAGTGGTCACATAAAAATCACGTGAATACCATCATTTTTCCTCCATATATCATAAGATATATCTTGTTGGTCACATTCCAAACATGTGAATACCTTAATCATGTATTATATTGAAACATGAATAACCATAGAACCATAGTGAAAACATGATTGTTGTCAAAAGTTATCTCTTTCCACATACCAAAATCCAAAAATTTCTATATACTAAAACCATGAAATAACTTTATCCTTATATCATTCATGAGATCATGAATACTATAAAACATTTCATTTTCAAATTATCCATTCATTAGGCTCATATCATCCAATTTCAAAAAATATTTCAGTCACTTTTCATGGTTACCGGTACCATGCAATAACTGAAAACCAATTCCATGATACTATGAATGAGATTCCATGATACTATTTTGAAATCCCATTACATAAACACTTAATCATTCCACAACATCAATGTCATACTAAACATCACAAATATTGATCGCATGTGACTTTTCTTTGTCCTTTTCCTTATGAGGTTTCTCACGTCGATCATCATTACCCATTGGATTAGGGCATTGGTTATCATAATGCCACATTCCCATGCACTTGAAGCATTGAAATGTTGGTGGAGTGTTCTATGTAGTATTTTCTTTATTCACGTCATTAGAAAAAATTTTCCCATTACTTCGATACTCAGCTGCTCGATAACCATCTTTTCCACACTTGAGAAATTTTTTAGTAACTTTTAGACAATATCCCCCATGCTTCATTACACACTTTGAGCATAAAGAAACATTCATTTTCTTTTCACCATTGTTCTATGATTTTTCCTTACAGTACAACTTTCATTTTTTGTCAAAACCAAGAGATGGATATGTAACACCAACTTCCAGTTCTACCTTGATAGAACAATGCCCAATTTCATCATAGCTACTGAATTCTCTTATAGTTAATGCTTTTCTAATACTTGGTTTTAAGCCACTAAATAATCGATCAACTTTAATTTCATGTTGGATGATAAAGCTAGATGCATACCTTGCAAGCCTTGTAAAATTCACCTCGTATAAACCAACATATTATTTGTCCCTTTTCATATGTTCAAGGAACTCCTTTTCCATCATTGTTAGAAGAAAAGAGGGAAGTACTTATTGAAAAATATGTTCTTGACCTCTTCCCATTACATGGATTCAATTTCACCATGGGGCCTTGTATTCTTAATTAGTGTCCACCACTGGTCTACTTCACCTTCTAAACAGTAAATTGCCACAATGATGTTTTCATGTTACAAACATCTATGTATGAAAAATATCTTTTCAATGACACTGATCCATTGTTCAGCAACAACTGGATCATAAGACCCACTGAAAGAAGGAGGACGTTGCCTCATGAAGGACACAATATAATATTTTTTCCTTCTCTGCTCATTCAGAAGTCCATAATGATTCGTATCTTGTGTAAGTATAGTAATAATATTTTTCACTCCATCTCCCATAACACTGGTTTGTTCAAGAGTACAATCATTTCATTTTCCATTACATTGATCAACATGGTTCCTTTGGGTTCCATCCATCATCTAAAACTAAAAAAGAATAGTGTAAAGGGAAAAATCATGCTAGGAAAACAACATAATAAAGGGGGAGTAACTTATATATATGTCATATTAAGTTTAATTCTATGATCGTTACCATAATTATAGGACTATAACCTATAATTATACTTAACCTTAGGGACATCCCTAGACATACCTTAAAAATATCTCTTGGGATTTCACTAAATATTTAGCATCGTAATTTTCAAAGGATCACTAACCCTTCGCTCTGATACCAACTATAGAGACCCAAACATGACGTACATAGACATTACATTACTTTTGAGGAATACTTAATACATTACAAAAACATATGCCCAAAGACCATATTAGTTAGTGTCTTTGGAAACTCGAAACATAATCTTCTAATCATGTTGAAAGATCTTCAACATCTCCCATAAAGATCATCCCCTTTGGTTTTCTTAACTAAAACCTATATTTATATTTGGGGGAAATAAATACATAAAAAGGGTGAGCTCAAATTCTCATTAAGGAAAGGCATGGAGAGAATAAAACAACCCACATATATTTGAATATAAAAACATGAAAATAATGTTTAAACATCCAAATCATGAGCAATGACATTTAACAGGGTAGTGCATAAGTCATAGATCAGAATAGAACATAAATCATGATAAAATAGAATGGGAATAAAACATGTAATTGTGGAAAACCATTAAGCACATGAAATTATTTCCATAGTAGCCAGGTAATTGCTTCCAAGACCATCCTAGTGGGCAGTTTCCATTACTGAATCGGGTATACTTGTCGTTCAATCCCTGTATTACTAAACCAGATTCACTTTACGTTGAATACATGTCTATATAATGAGATATAAATCATTACCCAATGCATTGGTTGGAGATATAGGTCACACCCATCTCATATTGAAATCATTATTATGTGTTCTCCAACAAAAAAATAAATCATTCATCATAACCCAAAGAATAAAATGGGTTTCAAAAACATCATCCCATCATAACATTATCCATATAAAACAAATGGATATAATTTCATAATAAGAAGAATCAAACCTTGTAAATAATAGAGACATTATTCATGAAACATGCACATATGAATTAATATCATCTTAGTTGGAAATGGTTTTGATAAAACACTTGAAATGAATTCTTGAAAAAAATATCATTTCTTCTCAAAAATTAATTTCTTTTCACAAAATGCAATGAAATATTAAAAGAAAAGGATTTTTTTTGAAAATATTCACGAAATATATTATATTATGATTCATGAAAATAAGGTGTTATAAAACCGTAAAAATCCATTCATGTCATATACGTTAAATAAAACATTCTCCTCATACTTTGGTCCGAAATGTCAAAAAATTTGTCGTATGGTAAACAAAAGAAATATTACTTCAATAACACAAATTCAATGTCAAATATGGGTAAACATGAAATTATAGATACATGTAATAATATTAAACACTTTATGAAAACCATTTTTTGGGCATGGACGAAAAATATAACACCAGTAAATACTAACATATAAGCAATCTCGGATGAAAATGTGATTGCAAAATTATCCCTTACCTTATTACCAATTTCTTCTGTATGTGTCCGAGACTCCTATATAGTTGGTTTAAAAATATTATTAACTTGTATCAGAATAATAATAATATTTATGATATCATATATGGTTCACTTATGACTTTATATTACCCGTTCTTTTGTCAATTTCATGTTAAAGAAGAGTTTTGGGTAATATCATTTCATCTGTCGTACATGTTTAGAGTTGTTGTTCTTGATATTATTATTACATATATCATTATTTAATTAATTCCAGAATGTAAAACATGATTTATATATCATATATATTCAGTATCCAAGTATCTATATATAATAGATAGATAAATGAAATGAAAAACATCGTTCATTCTGACAGTAGGTCATACGTACACATGAACATTGTTTTCCTTTCCTTATTAATTTTAATGGATGTAATTAGATGACATATTTATATATATACATAAATCTAGTAGAATTATTATTTCATATATATCATTATTATTCAATATATATACTTTATAAACATTCTTTAACGGTTAATATGGAGAATGAATCTCATCAAGTCGGGGAGATGATAATCCGTACGTACGCACGAGTGATTATATCATTTTTATAATTATTAAATGGAATTGGAGTGGATGATATAATATCTCAGAATCCTTATGATATTATAATAACCATATATAGTTATTATTTACACCATTATACCCATAAAAGTAAGGTGGTGGTGGAAAAACAGATTACACCACGGCGTGGAGACGGTATTCCGTACGTACGCACGCACGATGATTTCATTTTTCATAGGATGGATAGAAGGTGAAATGGGGTTGTTTCATATTTATAATAACATAACAGTATATTATTTATACTTATGTCATTACTTTATAATTAAACAATTAATGAAGAGGAAGTATAAGAATAATGAAACTTGAAAGAATCGGTAGAAGAGATTACCTCTTCTTTGGCACGCCTCCTCTTAACCTCCACTTAGGGCACAAAAGTTGGTCTTTGAAGATGACCATGACCTCTAGTATGTTTATATGGAATTGGAGAAGTGAAATGGTCAGGGTTTGGCCGAGCATGAAGGCTCAAATTTCTGTGAAGAGGAGAGGGTGTAGGTTCCCTTTTATAAGGGAGGAGAGGGGCACCTTAGAAAAAACATAAAAACTATTTTATAATAAATTCATATTATATTTATAATGTCTCAAAAGTGACTAATTTTGAGTCTAGGGTGGGTATGGGTCAAAATAATCGCA